>JANCRA010000006.1:2500-719889 GCA_024362935.1 Setophaga petechia | reverse complement strand
AGCTGCAGGACACAGCTTTCTTTCTTTCTTTCTTTCTTTCTTTCTTTCTTTCTTTCTTTCTTTCTTTCTTTCTCTTTTTCCTTCCTTCCGCCACTTCCTTCCTTCCTTCCTTTTTCTTTCTTTCTTCTTCCCCTTTCTTCTTTTCCTTTTCCTTTCCTTCCTTTCCTTTCCTTTCCTTTCCTTTCCTTTCCTTTTCCTTTCCTTTTCCTTTCCTTTCCTTTCCTTTCCTTTCCTTTCCTTTCCTTTTCCTTTCCTTTTCCTTTCCTTTTCCTTTCCTTTCCTTTTTCCTTTCCTTTCCTTTCCTTTCCTTTCCCCATTTCAATATCTCTCAGTGCAGATCAGTTATAACCTCATTAACTGACTGACCCCCGCACTGAGGTTTTGGTGAATTTGGTTCCAATCTGGGCATTTGATGACCATGATAAACATGGATGTAAGCAGGCATGGCACACTCTGGAGAGGCTGTGGCAGCCCCTGTCCCCCCTGCAGTGGGAGCAGCTCTCCCACCCGGGCTGGGCTGAGCCCGTTCCTGCTGTTTCCTGAATCCTGAGCTGAACTGCGATGAGGGGAGGGGCCGGCGCTGCCTCCCAGCCCTCGGGGTGTCCCCTCAGCTCAGTGCCAGGGCAGGCTGTGGCCTCAGCTGCTCCAGGAAAATTCCCATTCAGCTCACACACAGCCCACATCCGTGTTTCACAGCGTTTCACAGCCTCCCTGCGTGGCTGGAAGATCAAGGATGTGTTTAACTCCCTGGCACTCACTTCCTCAGCCTGCAAAGAGGAATTTTCTTGGAATTCCCCTCATTTGCTGCTGCTCCTTTCCTTCCCCACTGCACACGGAGCCCCTCCACCCCCCAAGCTGCCAGAAGCCCACCAGCCCCAGCCCAGGGACAGCAGTTTGCCTCCAGATGATCCAATGTGGCTTCCCAGGTGCCAAGGGCATCCTTTGGGGTAATGCTGTGCCATGAGTGTCTGATGCTGTGCAATGAGGGTGCAGATGATGCTGATCTGAATTACCACAGCCATCATTCCCCTGCCACAGGCAGGGAGGGTTTGCATCCCCCTCCTGCTGACAACACACCTGGGAGCCTTTTCTCTCTGTCTCTCTGCCTCTAGTTCTTGTTTGCTTGCTGGGTTTGATATTGGTTGGTTGTTTCTCTGTTTGTTGACTTTTGCTGTGTTTTTTTGTGTATTTGTGGGTTTTTTTTGTTATATCTGTGCTGTGGTTTTTATGTCATAACAAGGGACCTGCTTTTGTCTGCCAGTGAACAACTGTTCTAGAGACCAGCATGTCTGGAGCTGCTGCCAGCCCCGAGCAGCCCTGGGGTGGGGAAGTGCAGGAGGAGAGCAATATCCTCATTTTCAGCACTGTCTCTGCAGCCGGGGAGAGGCTGTGGCTGGGCACACGGGTGCATTCCTTTTGGGAGCCTCCCTGCAGCCCCTGGAGCAGCCGTGATTCAGGACCCAGCCCCGAGGAGTCACTGCAAAGCCCCCTGGAGCAGCCGTGTTTCAGGACCCAGCCCCAAGGAATTACTGCAGAGCCCCCTGGAGCAGCCGTGTTTCAGGACCCCCAGCCCCCGAGGAATTACTGCAAAGAGCCCCCTGGAGCAGCCGTGTGTTTCGGGATCCAGCCCCAAGGAGTCACTGCAGAAGCCCCTGGAGCAGCCGGTGTTTCAGGACCCAGCCCCGAGGAATTACTGCAGAGCCCCTGGAGCAGCCGTGTTTCAGGACCCAGCCCCGAGGAATTACTGCAGAGCCCCTGGAGCAGCCGTGTTTCAGGACCCAGCCCCATGGAATTAATTCAAAGCCCCTGGAGGCAGCCGTGTTTCAGGACCCCAGCCCCGAGGAATTAATTCAAAGTCCCTGGAGCAGCCGTGTTTCAGGACCCAGCCCCGAGGAGCCACTGCAAGGGCCAGAGCACATCACCCCAGCCTGTGCCTGCTCCTCCCCAGGTGCTGCCCTCTGTGACCCTCCAGGAGCTCCTCTGTGCCCATTCCTGGCAGGAAAGCAGGAGCTGAAGGGCTGTGCCTGCATGGCAGCTGTGCCCACCCCCCCTGCTCCCAGGCATCTCAGCAGATTTAGCAGAACAAGTGAACTCAGCCATCCCCCAGCCCCGGGGAAGCTGCAGCTCCTGGCTGCTCTGATCCCTCTGCAGGGCTCTCCTGGAGCATCCCCCAGCCCCGGGAACACCTGATCCTCCAACCCAAGCTCCTCCATCCCAAGCTCCTCCATTCTCCATCCCCTGGGATGCTGTTTGCAGGGAATAGCCCTGCAGGCACTCCCAGAGCCCCACAGTCCCAGCCCTCTGAACAAACCTGTGCTTGTCACAAAAACACCTTTGCAGAGCTGGCTGAACCAGGGGAATGGCTGTGCCTGCCATTGATGATAATCCTGCCCGCAGTTCCTGCCCCTTTACTGGCACAGCCCTGCAGAGGAGCCCCAGCACCCAGCACAGAGTGACAGCACCCCAGCCTTTGAGCAATTAAAGCCCAAAAAGGCTCCTCTCATACCTGTAATGCCCCAGTCAGTTCCAGTCTGCTGCAACAAGGTTGTTTCCACATGTTGTCTCCCTGTTCTCCTCTGAGATGGAGAAAGAATCCCTGACTTGGGAAATCAGGGGCAGCACCCTGAGGCTGGTGTTAAGCACCCACATCAGCAAAGCAGGGGATTCACACCAGACTCGAGTTTAAACCTGCCAATTTCAATCGAGCTGAAGCAATATATTGCTTTTTAATTTATTTAATATTATTTGCATCACTGTGTTATTATTGTATACATATGTGCACATATATCTAGAATGATAAGTAATGTTATAGATGGATAGTTGTCTCTCACAGTAATACAATTTCTATTACTAAGAGATAAATAAATAAACTAAGAAATCACAGAGAAGGAGAGGAGTTTTCCTCCATTTTTCAGATTGACTGGAAGCCCTCACACACAGAGCTCTGTCCTTGGCGTGCCAGTGCAATTAACGCCGTCGCTAATTGCCTGCAAGCAGAGGGAGCTCTGACTCTTCGAGAGCAGCCTCGGGCTCAGCTCCTCGGGACGGGGCCGATGCTCTGGGATCTGTCCCTGCTTGCCCCAAAATCCACCGGCAGAGCCCGGGAATGCCACTGGGGGAATCAAACCTGGCACCAGGAACGATCCTAAGGGAAACACCTGGGACTGGGAACCATCCTAAAGGAAACAGCTGGCACCAGGATCGATCCTAAAGGGAACACCTGGGACTGGGAACCATCCTAAAGGAAACACCTGGCACCAGGATCGATCCTAAAGGGAACACCTGGAACTAGGCACGATCCTAAAGGAAACATCTGACCATAGGAACGATCATAAAGGAAACATCTGGGACTGGGAACCATCCTAAAGGAAACACCTGACTGTAGAAATGATCCTAAAGGAAACACCTGACCATAGGAACAATCCTAAAGGAAACACCTGGCACTAGGATCGATCCTAAAGGGAACACCTGGCACTGGGAATAGTCCTAAAGGAAACATCTGGCCAGAGTATTGATCCTAAAGGAAACACCTGGCACTAGAAATGGCCCTAAAGGAAACACCTGGCCATAGGAATGATCCTAAAGGAAACATCTGGCCATAGGAACATTCCTAAATGGGGACCAAGTGCCATTTACTTAGGGACCAAATGCCATTTACTGCCCAGTGGAAAATGCCATTTTTGTGTGCAAATTTCCAGCAGAAATGGGCCCAAAATCTGCCTTTGAGCCCATTTCCCCAAAGGTGAGTGAAGCCAGCATTGCCTCCAGGCCAAGCACTGCAGAGAAGGGCTGAGGCTCAGCCCAAATCCCTCCCCACACCCCAGCCCCATGCCCAGGACGGGACCCCACAGAAATGAATCCCAAAGTGGAGCAGCCCCTGCCCAGCCCCGCTGCTGCCCACAGACACAAAACTGGCTGGAAACCCTCTGCTCTTTTACAGACTGCACGGCTGAAAATAATTCACATTGCTGTTGTAAACTTGTGAAGAGACAACTTCACCCAGATCCCAGAATGAAGGCTTGGGACCTTAAGGGTCATCTTGTCCCAGTCCTTCCATTCCCCGTGGAACCCAAACACCAAAATCCCAAGGCAGTTACTGCAGCCTGGGGTGCTGGAGAGCCCTCCTTACAAAGCAGATTCTGCCTCTTGTGGCACAGTCAGCCCTGCCCTGAGAATCCCCACCCTGGCCTCACAAACAGCAGAAGCCCCTGGAGAACACTCCACCAGCTTTTGGTCAGGCGTGGCAGAAACCCTGACAGGTGCCACTGGTGTGATGCCAGGGCTTCACTGAGGGCACAGATTTGGCAGTTTGGCTGTACATGAGCCAATGCTATCAGAGTTATGAAACACTTGGAGGGGGAAGAAATTCTTCCTGTTATGAACAATTTCCTTGAACATGTCACAGGTTGAATTAGGATGAACAACTAGACACAGTCCAGTTTTAGCATTACACCCCAAATAAAGTGGATCCCCTTGAAGAAATGCACCTCACCAGGTGGGTTTAGGGTCCCTCCCAACCCAGCCCAGCCTGGGATTCCCTGACCCCACAGTGCCACTGCTCACTGGTTCCTGCACACCTCAGCACTGTTGATTTTGACCTCTGAGCCACCTGGGCTTAAATCAGAGTTTGCTTTGACGTCCCAGCTGAGCAGAGCAAGCAGCATTTGCAATCTGCTGTGGGCTGCACACACACCCAGAACAAGGGAGAGGAGCAGGAGATTTCCAGTGCTGATTGCAGAGCCCCACGCAATCAGTGGGATTACTGAGAGGAATTGCATTAGACACAGCTCCAACCCTCCCAAAGTGAGACACATGCTCCAATAACAGCTGGGGAACAGGTGGAGGCTCAAGACAAAAAGTCTGGAAGCACAGCAATAAATCATGGAACCTGCCCGTGTGACACCCTGGCTCCATCAGGCAAAATGAATTGCTGAGCACAAAGTGTAATAAAGAGAGATGCCAAGGCATGCTCGTGTCTGCCAGTGGTAATTTGAAGTTGAAATATAATCACACACAATATATATGATAAATAACTCCAGACAAGGTCTCCAGCGACAAAGGTAAATAATAAATTTGTGTGGAAGTCAGGATTTACACTGAGGCTGTGAAATGGAAGCAGAGAGATACTGTAAATATTGTCCTTTCCAGGTGATGACTTTAATTCCTCAGACAAGCCCCTCTGAAGCTTTCCCAAGGATTTCCTGGAGCTGGAACCCACACGTTTGCCCTCTCTAAAGCTCCAGGACAATGTCCATGCTGCAGCCAGCACTCAGGTCTGAAGGGAGGAATGTGTTTGGCAAGGGGAGGATCAGCAAAGATGAATTCTGGACACTTGTGTCCCAGGGCCGGGCTGTTCCATGGCAGAGCCCAGAGCAGGAGGCAGCAGCAGAGCAAAGCCCTGCCAGGAGCAGAGGCAGCTCCAGGCCCGGGGACACCCCGAGCCCTTCAGCCCCTGCCAAGGAGGGACCCCCTGGTCCCAGCCTGAGCCCAGCCCAGCCCTCCCAGCATGGCCCCAAAACATCTCTGTGAGGCAAAACAGCCCCAAAACATCCCTGTGAGCCATGGAACAGGCCCCAAAACATCCCTGAGAGCCAAAACGGGCCCCAAAACATCCCTGTGAGCCATGGAACAGGCCCCAAAACATCCCTGTGAGCCAAAACAGCCCCAAAACATCCCTGTGGGCCTAGGCACATCCTGCAGGGCCAGGCTCACCCCACACAGACCCTGTGCTGAGGGATTGGGGTCTCAGCCCTCCAGTGTTGCACTATGACTTGAAATGAATGACACTCACACTCTGGGATGTCCAAGGCAAAAAAGGGGTGATTTGTTTTTGGACCTTGATATTTATGGAATTCCAAAAGTGACCCTGGATTGGAGGATGAATGTGCCACTTCTCCAACGACACTGGTCAAACCAACAGCTCATCAATTCTCCTCCAGAAAGGAATGCAAAACAATGATTATTTACATGAAAAGTGTGTGAGAAGCTCCATTACAAAAATGTAAACATCAGAAGGCTCAGAAGAACTTTAGAAGAACAAGGAGACACAACAGGGCCACCCCACAGACCCTGTGCTGAGGGATTGGGATCTCAGCCCACCAGGGCCACCCCACACACCCTGTCCTGAAGGGATTGGGATCTCAGCCCACCAGGGACACCCCACACACCCTGTGCTGAGGGATTGGGATCTCAGCCCCCAGGGGCTCCTGCAGGGCTGGGCTCATCACAGGAGCTGCAGCTCTGGGGGTGCTGCAGGTGCCAGGAGCAGAAGGAGCTCCTGTCATGGACCATCTCCACCCATAACATCACCATGGCCCCCAACATCTCCACCCATAACATCACCATGACACCACTGGAGGGTCTGACCTCCCACAGCAGACCCCAGCCCCCATCCCAGGGTCCTGGCCAAGCAGCAGCAGCAGCCTTGGGATGGCAGAGAGCAAACACTGCCATGAAGTGGAGCAGCTCTCCCAAGGAGGAACAGGGAACTGCCTCAGCCCCAAGGATGCAGCTTCAAAGGAGGCCTCATTAAACCCCGGGCTGGAGCTGATTGAGATCTGACTAATTGGCTCTATTGTACACAGGCAGAGACTGCAGAGGGAGAATATTCAGGGTAAGAGGTGGCCTAGAAAAACCCCGAGCTCCAGTGAGAAATGAACTCAGGTGTGTGTTCCAGAAATGGATTTTTTGTCCACAGCTGGACAGGAACTGGGCAGTTTGGGGTGTGGGTGATGCTTCCTGGGAGCCCAGGGAGGGAGTCAGTGTCCCAGTGCTGCAGGAAAGCTTCTGGGGCTGGTACTGTGATATTCCTGAACCCGACCTTTGACACCACCCCGCTGCTGTTTACACTTCATTCTCTTGCAGGGACTGATTACATTGAGGGGATTATCTCTGCTGCCTGCTCTGCTCAGAGCAATAAATGGCTGCCAGCTTTGGTTAATGGCCAAGAGGAACCTCAGGCATTTAATCAATTTCAAAGCTTTTTATTGCAAATATTCTACCAGGAGCTGATTCCCATTATAAACAAACTATGGAGTGAAAATGAAGAGAACTGTTCTCCCCTCCCCTGGGAAATTGCAATCCAGCACAGCCCTGCCTTTCCAAGGGACGGGAGCTTCTGCTGCTCAGGGCACACAGAGATCTGGGTGTGAAAAAAGGCATTGAAATAAATCAATGAGTGGCACGTGTGGAAAACGATGAGCACTCCGCACCTGAGGCCCGGTCTGCAGAATTACCCATGCAAAATGTGCAATTGTGCGAGCTACTGACTAATTGCCTGATTTGCATATGCAATGTAATCTGAGCTGGGCCCTTCCCGCAGGGATTGCAGGGACATTCCAGGGGATGGGAACATTCCAGGGGATGGGAACATTCCCATTCCAGGGGAGGGGAACATCCCCGTTCCAAGGGATGGGAACATTCCCTTTCCAGGGGAGGGGAACATTCCCGTTCCAAGGGATGGGAACATTCCCGTTCCAAGGGATGGGAACATTCCAGGGGATGGGAACATTCCCGTTCCAAGGGATGGGAACATTCCCTTTCCAGGGGAGGGGAACATTCCCGTTCCAAGGGATGGGAACATTCCTGTTCCAAGGGATGGGAACATTCCTGCCTGCTGCAGGAAGGGAATGACCTGACCCCCAGGTTCTCAGCTTCCCAAAGTTTCCCAGAAGTTCAGTGCTAAGGCACCAGGAGATGCAGGGCAGAACAAACCTCTCCTGGCAGCCCAGCACATCCCTGGGGCGGGCTCTGCGTCCTGCTGGGGTTGTGGGGGTATCAGCCAGGCCCTGCTGGAGAGACGTGCCCCAAAAAACACCCATGAAACACCCCATAAACACCCATAGAACACCTATAGAACACCCCATAGAACATTCATAGAACACCCATAAAACACCCCACAAAACACCCCAGAGAACACCCTACAGAACACCCATAGAACACTCCACAAAACACCCCATAAAACACCCACAGAACACCTCATAAATACCCCATAGAACATCCCATAAAACACCTATAGAACACCCATAAACCACCCCAAAAACAGCCATAAAACACCTATAAACATCCATAGAACACCCAGAGAACAGCCCAGCCCCTCACACCCCCTGACCCAGCCAGGTGTGCTCAGTGCAGAAGCACGAGGAGAAAACCACTGCAGGGACAGGAGGGGACAGCAGGGCTCAGAGTGCTCAGGGGGGTGGTGGCACCTGAGCAGAGCCTGGGCTGGCTGAGTCCCTTTTCCAACAGCCTCAATAGTTCTGTGCTTCTCTTCTGGAGCCCTCCTGAGCCAAACCCCTGTGGGCATCCACAGTTCCAGAGCACACTTCCCAAACCTGGAGGTGCTCCCAGTGATCACCAGCAGCCTGACCCCAGCAGGAGAACAAATCCCAGAATCCCAGGACTGTGAAAGTTAGGAAGATCTCTGGGATCCTCAAGCCCAGACTCTGTCTGCACACCCCCATGGCCACAGGGACACCACAGAGTGCCACTGCCACACATTTCCTGATCACCTGCAGGGACAGCGACTGCCCCACTGCCCGGCAGCCCCTTCCAATGGGAGCAGCAATAACTTCATTTTTATTTCTGTCTAAACCCTTGGGATTATCATGCACATGTTCCTGTCGAGCTTCCAAGGAACCAAAGCAGTTCCCTTGGGGAGGTCTGATTTTCTATTCCATTAGATTTCCCTTGATTTAATTTTGTCTTGCTAAACAGATCGCTGTGACAAACGTGCACAAACTGCATTCCAGGAGTTTTTTTCCCCTGCTATAATTAATTCACTCTATGGCATATAAAAGATAACCAGATAGGTAAAAGATAACCAGATATAAAAGATAACTGAGAAGGGAGTGTTGTTGACCAGAAACAAATCAAGAGTTACACCTAAAAATGCAACTATATAAAAATATATCAGGAAGAAATACAACAGGAAAAGCTAAACAGGTCACTCAGGAATGCTGAATGTGAAACCAACCTCTTGCAAACGGATCTCTTTTGGAGAACAGAAGCAGAAATCCCTGCCCCAGTGTAAATTCTGCTCCCAGCCCCAGTGGGAAGGTGGGACAGGGAGCTGCTGTGTGGGAATAGCCAGGGACAGCTCCAGAGCCTGCCAGTGGGCAGGGACCTTTCCTGTTATTTGTTATTAATTATGAATTATTTATTGGTCTCCTCCATGTAGTGTGCAATGGAAACCTCTGCTGTGCCCTGCTCCAGGCTGGGCTGTTCCCTGCACAAACCCCTGCCCTGCCCAGCTGCCCTGCCCAGCCTTTCCTTGCTCACCAAGAGGAAAACTCCTGCCCAAGGAAGAGCCGGGCTGCAATCGACCCAGGCCCAGCTGTCAATAAATTCATTTTCTGTGAGCAGGAGCAGCGCTGTGCCCAGCACCAGGGCTGGGATGACAAAGCTCTGGCCCTGCCTGGGTTCCAGGGCCAGTGATGGATGAGGGCTCAGCCTCCAGCCCCTTCTGCTCACGGATGCATTTATTGATCCGGAAAAATTACTCAGCCTAAATTTTCCTGTGCTGCTCTCCAGTCCTGAGGTTTTATAGCACAAAGTACCACAGCACTCCAACAGAAGTAAATCTATACAACCAATGCTCTGACAACTGCAGCTTCTCCCAGCGACACTGGGGCAAGAATTGAAAATTCACAGCCAAAAAAAAGAGGGTGGATGTGACCATGCCTCCCCTGGCACAACATGAGGCTGCTTCCTCTCGTCAAACAGGAGAGCCCAATATTTGTAAAATAATTTAGCTGTGGAAGGAAGCGAGCAACAACTGAATGATAACAACAGAAATTCAATTTCCTCCACTGAACCACCCAAGTGTCTCCAGTGTCTGTTTGTCTGTTCATCTGTTTGTCTGTTTGTCTGTTCATCTGTTTGTCTGTTCATCTGTTTGTCTGTTTGTTCATCTGTTTGTCTGTTCATCTGTTTGTCTGTTTGTCTGTCTGTTCATCTGTTTGTCTGTTTGCCTGTTTGTCTGTCTGTTCATCTGTTTTTCTGTTTGTCTGTTTGCCTGTTTGCCTGTTTGTCTGTCTGTTCATCTGTTTGTCTGTTCATCTGTTTGTCTGTTTGTCTGTCTGTTCATCTGTTTGTCTGTCTGTCTGTCTGTTTGTCCAGGTGGGCTCTGAAATGCTTTGCTTTGTCTGCTCTGGGCTGTCAGAGGGATCTGCCCCTTCCCCTCACACCCCACCCCTCTGACTCCCCCAGCAATTTGCCTACTTGCAATTCATATTTCAGTGCATTAAAAGTCTGCACCCGAATGTCTCGGGCTGAGGAGATTTTCAAGATTTCTCCTGCCATTCATTTGCTGTCCTTCAATATTAATTTGCATCCCCAGTGAAGCTGACAGCTGTCAGGAGGGACAAACCCTTCCACCTGCAACGATCCCATGAATTTGGAACTGACATACTTGGACTCGGGAAGAAAAAGCTTTCAGTTGTGGGTTTGGGGTTTGTTTTTTATAAGGAATGCATAATGAGAGAAGAATTCTGGCTGAGGTTTCTCCATTAATGCTGGAGGGGTAAGTGACTGGAATAGGAAATCTTTGCACTACCCATGTTTATGGGAATTGCAGAGAATGGATTCAAAGGGCTTTTTCTAAGCCCCTATCAGGAAGATGTTAGGTCACATGTGGGTGAGTTTCTTGGCAGGGTGAGCAGCCTTTCCACACACATTTTCCCTTTGGCTGTAGGTCCCTGGGCTGCTCTTCCCAGCAGAACTGATCCACACTGATTATGCCTCAATAAAACAGGAAGATTTTCCACCACAGTGCAATCACAGCCGATTTCTCACACTTTGTTTCTCAAACTAACATTTAGTTTGCACCAGTGTTTTATTTTTTAATGGAGTAGGAATAAAACATCTCAATCTTCTCAGAGCAAGCTATAAAAGCTGGAGTGAAAAGCAACAGAAAAGGAATGAGGCATCGCCCCAGTGAGGAAAAATCTCTTTGGCCACATTTGCTCATATCAGAGCCTGTCAGAATGGATCTGGGGGGTTTGAGCAGAGAACACACAGCTGCAGAGCCCTCGAGGGCAGTGTTTAACTGCACTGGGGATGTTTTTCCCTTTCTGATTGCCAGCATTGCCAGCCTGTGCTGGCAGGGGCTGCCAGGTGGGCAGGGAATGAGCTGGGTGGGTGCTCAGGGCTGGAGCTGGGCCATGGAGCTGGGAGGAAAACCCAGCAGGAGCTGCCTGGGCAGAGCCACGGGGACAAACAGCCCTGAGTGCAGCCCCTGAGCCAGCACAGAGCCAGAGAATGGAGAGGAGTGGGCTGGGAGGGACCTCAGAGCCACCCAGAACCACCCCTGCCATGGCAGGGACACCTCCCACTGTGCCAGGCTGCTCCAAACCCATCCAGCCTGGCCTTGGGCACTGCCAGGGATCCAGAGCAGCCACAGCAAATCTGGGAATTCCAGCCCAGCCCCTGCCCACCCTGGCAGGAACAATTCCCAATTCCCAATCTCCCATCCAGTCCTGCCCTCTGGCACTGGGAGCCATTCCCATGTCCTGTCCCTCCATCCCTGTCCCCAGCCCCTCCCTGGCCCCGCTGCCCCAGCCCCTCCCTGGCCCCAAACCCACCTCCCTGCAGCCCCGCACTGCTCTCCCAGCACTGACACCTGCACACAAACCCGGGGGGCTCTGCCCTCCCAGCCCAGTCCAGCCTGGCTGGCCCTGGCCCTGGGGCTGAGCCAGAGCAGCACGAGGGGATGGGATGGGATGGGATGGGATGGGATGGGATGGGATGGGATGGGATGGGATGGGATGGGTTGGGATAATGGGATGGGATGGGATGGGATGGGATGGGATGGGTTGGGATAATGGGATGGGATGGGATGGGATGGGATGGGATGGGATGGGATAATGGGATGGGATAATGGGATGGGATAATGGGATGGGATGGATGGGGTGGGATGGGATGGATGGGGTGGGATGGGATGGGATGGATGGGATGGGATGGAATAGGATGGGAATGGGAGCAGGCTGTGAATCCATCAAGGTTTCATTTGTGCTCCCAGCCCTGCAGCTGCTCCCCTCCTGCAGAGGCAGGTGCTACTGCAGGGATGATATTGATGCTGAACCAACAGGCCATTTGCTGATAACTCTGCTCGCTGCCACGCTGCAGCAAAAACGCTTCTAAATCTCCCAAAGTGTTCAGCTGGGAAACAAAGTTAAACAAAAAAAAAAAAAATCCTATTTCGAGAAGAAGAGGAGAGAAACAAATCTTTTTCTTGCTTGCCTTCATTCCACAATCCACAATCTTATTTTTAAAATAATCATGCTTCAAGTAAAGGCGAAAATAAAAGACACTTAACTTCTTCTAAAATATAGAGAAATATTTGTTAGCTGAGAAAAACAGTTCCAGAGAGCTGCTCACTGAGTGCTGTGTAGTCCTGAATTAAGTGCATTAAAACTCAGTAACCCCAGCACAGCCCTGCAGCCAGGTACCAGCACAGCTCCTCTGGGCCAGAGATCTTGGAGGAAGAGCTGATTGGAGTGTGTGCTGGAAAGCAAATGGAGCTGCTGATGTGGAGCCCTGTGGGGTTTGGAGTGTCCTGCCAGGAAAGCAGCTGATCCAAGGGTCACCACGGGAGGGGTCAGAGGAGGCCCTGCACACACTGAAACTGTTTGTGACCAGTTCTGGAAAATCCAGCAGAGCACAGGCTCTTCCCAGAAACACGGCCCCATCCCAGGGCTGCATTCACCCTGCTCCCACCCAGACAACACCCGGGGCTGGGCAGGGCCCTGCCAGTGCTTCTGTGCCTCTCTACAGATTCTTGTGCCTCTATAATACGGGTTTGTGCTTCTGTAAGATGGTTTGTGCTTCTGTAAGATGGGTTTGTCCCTCTATAAGAAGGTTTGTCCCTCTGTAAGAAGGTTTGTCCATCTATAAGATGATTTGTGCCTCTATAAGAAGGTTTATGCCCCTATAAGATGATTTGTGCCTCTCTAAGATGGTTTGTTCCCTTATAAGATGATTTTTCCCTCTATAGGATGGTTTGTGCCTCTATAAGATGGTTTGTGTCCCTCTATAAGATGGTTTGTTTCCCTGTATAAGATGGTTTGTCCCTCTATAAGAAGGTTTGTTCCCCTATAAGAAGGTTTGTTCCCCTATAAGATGGTCTGTTCCCCTATAAGAAGGTTTGTGTCCCTCTATAAGATGATTTGTGTCCCTCTATAAGAAGGTTTTGTTCTCCTATAAGACGGTCTGTCCCTCTATAGGATGGTTTGTGCCTCTATAAGAAGGTTTGTTCCCCTATAAGAAGGTTTGTCCCTCTATAAGATGGTTTGTCCCTCTATAAGGTGGGTTTGTTCCCCTATGAGATGGTTTGTGTCCCTCTATAAGAAGGTTTGTTCCCCTATAAGAAGGTTTGTTCCCCTATAAGAAGGTTTATCACTCTATAAGGTGGGTTTGTTCCCCTATAAGAAGGTTTGTTCCCCTATAAGAAGGTTTGTTCCCCTATGAGATGGTTTGTTCCCCTATAAGAAGGTTTGTCCCTCTATAAGATGGTTTGTTTCCCTGTATAAGATGGTTTGTCCCTCTATAAGGTGGGTTTGTTCCCCTATAAGAAGGTTTGTTCCCCTATAAGAAGGTTTGTGCCCCTCTGGATCTCCCAGCCCAGACCCCCAGGGCAGGGAGGCTCCCCCACCCTCTGCCCCTGGCGCTGCCCCCCGAGCGAGCCCCCGAGGTGCCCGAGCTCAGGCCCCGGCTGGCGGTGCCCGTCTGCCATGGGAACGGAGCTGGCAGGAGCTGGGGGAGCCCAGCTCGGCACCAGGACCACAGACAGCACCTCCCCCCCGTGCCCCGGGGATTCACCCACCCTCCAGGGCAGACCTGCCCGTGTGCTGCCTGCCCAGCGGGGCAGAGGTGGCAGCTGAACCCACATTTTGTACCTCATGTGTGTGCCCAGCTGTGGCTCCAGCGCTGAGCCCTCCTGCATCCCCCCCTCCGTTATCCCAGGGCTCCATCATGAACCCTCCTGCATCCCCCTCTGTTATCCCAGGGCTCCATCATGAACTGTCCCTCATCCCTCCCTCTGTTATCCCAGGGCTCCATCATGAGCTGTCCCTCATCCCCCCCTCCGTTATCCCAGGGCTCCATCATGAGCTCTCTTGCATCCCCCTCTTGGTTATCCCAGGGCTCCATCATGAGCTGTCCCTCATCCCTCCCTCTGTTATCCCAGGGCTCCATCATGAGCTGTCCCTCACCCCCCTCTCCGTTATCCCAGGGCTCCATCATGAACCCTCCCTCATCCCCCCCTCTGTTATCCCAGGGCTGTGCCTGCTGTGCCCTTCCTGAGCAGCTGAGGTGCCACAGACATGTTTTATGGAAATCCTTTCCTTAGGTGTTTTCCTCCTGAGAAGCTGAGAGGCCTCAGGAACAAAATGCAAACATTGATTATCTGCTGCTGTGGAATGCAACAGGTGCAGCTGGGATTGGTCCATGTTGGATGTTTGTAATTAATGGCCAATCACAGTCAGCTGGCTGGGACTCTCTGAGAGTCACAAGCTTTTGTTATCATTCCATTCCATTCCATTCCATTCCATTCCATTCCATTCCATTCCATTCCATTCCATTCCATTCCATTCCATTCCATTCCATTCCTTTCCTTGCTAGCCTTCTGATGAAATCCTTTCTTCTATTCTTTTAGTCTACTTTTAATATATCATTTTCTTTTAATACAATATATATATCATAAAGTAACAAATCAGCCTTCTGCAACATGGAGTCAGATTCTCATCTCTTCCCTCGTCCTGGGACCCCTGTGAACAGCACCACACTTGGGGGCCTGGCAGTGAGACAGGAGGGGAGCTGAGCCCTGGAAGCCCCTCGGGAATGTCCCTGCCTGTCCCCTGCTCACCCTGTGCATCCCCTTCCCCTTTTCCTTCAGCCAATCCCAGATTCCTGAAGTTTGGAAAAGCCATCGAGTCCCAGCTGTGCCCAACGCCCACCTTGTCCCCAGCGCAGAGCACCGAGTGCCACCTCCAGGGATGGGCACCCAACAAATCCCATACACAGGGAAAAAAGAGTCCCATAAAGGGAGGATTCCCAGTTACAAACTCATCTGACATTTGCTGTAATGGTTAAAGCTAAAGAGAGCTCCTGCTGAGGGCAGGGAGATAACACACAGGATTTCTGTCCTCATCTCCTCATCACGATCAGGCACTGAGGAAAAACCTGGAGCAAAGGGGGAGGCAGGGAAAATAATACTGGCAATCAGAAAAGGAAAACCAGACCAACCATGCTGAGAATCCAAAGGGCTGCATGGAGCCCTGCAGCTCTCCCAGCCAGGGCAGGAGCTGTGCCCAGGGAGATGCTGCTGGCACA
Source organism: Setophaga petechia (assembly GCA_024362935.1). Classification (NCBI taxonomy): domain Eukaryota; kingdom Metazoa; phylum Chordata; class Aves; order Passeriformes; family Parulidae; genus Setophaga; species Setophaga petechia. Next base: position 704,559 of record JANCRA010000006.1, on the reverse strand, counting down.
GGGAGGTGGGCAGGAGCTGTGCCCAGGGAGATGCTGCTGGCACAGGGAGGTGGGCAGGAGCTCGAGAGATTGGGGCATTTTGGAGCATTTCAGAGTCACAGGGAAAGGCCCAAGGCACCTCAGTGCTCTCTGACAGCTGATAAACTCAGCAGAACCTGAAGTATTAAACCCATAAATCCCTCTCCAGATTCAATTGAGAGGCCCATGAAGGTGATGGAAGTGTCTGCTGCTGCCTCACTGCTAAATTCCACAATCCAGCACCAGGCTGGAGCTGCCTGGCAGCGGCTCCAAGGGGCAGCCTGGAGGGCTCAGCAGCAGGGTGGTGGTGGGGCACAGCTGGGCACAGCTGGGCAGGCACAGCCCACAGGAGCAGGGTGGTGGTGTTGGCACAGCTGGGCACAGCTGGGCTGGCACAGCCCACAGGAGCAGGGTGGTGGTGTTGGCACAGCTGGGCACAGCTGGGCACAGCTGGGCACAGGTGCTCACAGCAGCTGTGGCTGCCCCTGGATCCCTGGCAGTGCCCAAGGCCAGGCTGGACACTGGGGCTGGAGCAGTGGGTGGTGTCCCTGCCCATGGAACAGGGCAATGGGATCAGCTTCAAGGTCCCTCCCAACCCAACCCAGTCTGGGATCCTGTGACATTAGCAGGAATAATAAATCTCTCTTCAGATTCACAAACATCTCTGAGGACTCTGAGCCACAACCCAGGCATTTCTATGCAGATAATGCAGTCCAAAATGCAGGCAGACCCAAATGCTGGTATTAAAAACACATTAAATGAAAATAAATGAGTGTGTGGGTGGAGAACTTGGGATGGCAGACCCCCGAGCTCAGCTCACATCCATCTCTGCCTGCAGCCTGTCCCACACTGGCATTACAGCCTCATCTCATATTTTACACTCATTCTCCTTCTCAGCCACTGAAATTGCCCTCGCTGCATTGACAGCAGGGCAGCTTTATTAAGTTGCCTCCAAGTCTTGCTCTTCATATTTATTCTCTGCCTGTTGCTCACTCAAAGCAATCAGCAGGCTGGGAGAGAGCTTTGGGGAGTGTTTGTGGCCATGTCAGCAGCACCCACCTTAAATAAAACCACACTTAGTCCAGATTGCTGAGATTGCCTGGGAAATCAGTGCAGGAGATGGGAGCTGGGATGTGCAGAGCCTGCCTTTGGGCTCAGATGAAAAGAACCAGGTGAATCTATTCTCTAATTCTGATAGAAGTCACAACTCCCACTTGTGTTACCAAACTTCACTCTCATTTGTGGGAAGGAAATGGAAAATTCAGGTGGCAAGGAAAGCACAGCCACGTTCCAGGGCCAGCCTCACTGCTGGCATTTCTTTCTCTACAGACAACATTCGTGGCCAGACTAAAAATGACTCCTGAAGGGCCCAAGGAAACAAAAACGGGATTTAAGACGTGGCTACCCGGCAATATTGGCTAATTTATCACTGAAACAGCACAAATGAGTCACTGAGAGAAGTCTCAGGAGCAGAAAAGGTGCCTGTCTTGCTCTGGAGCAGAGCCCCCGTTGTGCAGCACAGCAGGGAGAGCCAGGGGCAGCCAGGCTGGGGCAGCTGCAGCCCCAGGGCTGTGGGACCAGGCCCGGGGTCCCTCCCAGCACCCCCCCTGCCCTGTGTCCCTCAAAAAGCCCTGAACGAGTGAAACCTCATCAGGAGGAGGTAACAGGGACCTCAGATCTGTTTTCCCGTTCGAGACCAAGCCAAGAGTGATCACCCTGGGAGGCTGGAGCAGCTCTGTGGGGCCTTCCAGGCCTGAGCTCCCATCTCCTGGGTCATGCATTGCCCTGCTCTGCCCTGGGCACAGCACCAGCCTCTGTGCCAGCCCTTGGCACGGCTCACACTGGCACTGGCTGTGGCTGGAGCAGCAGCTCCTGGCTCTGCTGGCACACCCTGCCCTGCCCATGGCCTCCCCAGCCGGGCTGCAGCCCTTCACTGCTGTTTGTTCTGCACAGAGCAGAGGAGCTGCAGCCTTCACTGCTGTTTGTTCTGCTCAGAGCAGAGGAGCTGCAGCCCTTCACTGCTGTTTGTTCTGCACAGGGCAGAGGAGCTGCAGCCCTTCACTGCTGCTGGCTCTGCACAGAGCAGAGGAGCTGCAGCCCTTCACTGCTGTTTGTTCTGCTCAGAGCAGGAGGAGCTGCAGCCCTTCACTGCTGCTGGTTCTGCACAGAGCAGAGGAGCTGCAGCCCTTCACTGCTGTTTGTTCTGCTCAGAGCAGAGGAGCTGCAGCCCTTCACTGCTGTTTGTTCTGCTCAGAGCAGAGGAGCTGCAGCCCTTCACTGCTGTTTGTTCTGCACAGAGCAGAGGAGCTGCAGCCCTTCACTGCTGTTTGTTCTGCACAGAGCAGAGGAGCTGCAGCCCTTCACTGCTGCTGGTTCTGCACAGAGCAGAGGAGCTGCAGCCCTTCACTGCTGCTGGTACAGAGCAGAGGAGCTGCAGCCCTTCACTGCTGTTTGTTCTGCACAGAGCAGAGGAGCTGCAGCCCTTCACTGCTGTTCTGCACAGAGCAGAGGAGCTGCAGCCCTTCACTGCTGCTGGTTCTGCACAGAGCAGAGGAGCTGCAGCCTTCACTGCTGTTTGTTCTGCACAGAGCAGAGGAGCTGCAGCCTTCACTGCTGTTTGTTCTGCACAGAGCAGGAGGAGCTGCAGCCCTTCACTGCTGTTTGTTCTGCACAGAGCAGAGGAGCTGCAGCCCTTCACTGCTGCTGGTACAGAGCAGAGGAGCTGCAGCCCTTCACTGCTGCTGGTTCTGCACAGAGCAGGAGGAGCTGCAGCCCTGCACTGCTGCTGGTTCTGCACAGAGCAGGAGGAGCTGCAGCCCTTCACTGCTGCTGGTACAGAGCAGAGGAGCTGCAGCCCTTCACTGCTGCTGGTACAGAGCAGAGGAGCTGCAGCCCTTCACTGCTGCTGGTTCTGCACAGAGCAGGAGCAGCTCTGGGTCCTGCTGGGTCCTGCCCAGCTCAGCACATTGGACAATTCCGTGGCTCCAGGTTTGGCATTTTTGTTGTGTCCTGCCCACACGTGAGGTAGATCCAGCTCCTGAGCATTACCAGATGACAGGGGGGAGGGAAAAATTTCATTTTCCTTCAAAGGCTGAAAGCCCTTGGATTTCTAATCTGAGGAACAAGGATTTCCACTGCTTCTAGAATCTGATGGCAGAGTCCTGTGCTCTGGGATTTCCATGGCATCAAGATTCCACCATGGCAGACTCCAGAAAGGCAGAACACTGATTATGGAAGACTGAATTTATATCACTGTGAGAGAAATTAACTAATTAATGCACACAAACACACCAATGTGTATTTGATTCACAGCAAGAGAACCATCTCAGGTCAGGAAAAGATGAGCCCTCCAAGGGTTCTGTGACCACTACAGATTTCAATTACCAAATGGAAAGCCAAGGTTCCTTACTGCACAAAACACGAGTGCTGTAAAAGCAGAAGCATTGCAGCATGTGGAAAATGTGTGTTTTATGATTGGTTTTTCACAAATATTCAAATGAATATTATGTGTGTTGTGTTAGAAAGTTATGCTGCATTAATTTTCTTAAGTAGTGTGGTAAATATAGTTTTAGGTTATAACAAAATGTTAAAATAGGAACTATGCTATGTTGGATACTTTTTTAAAGAAAGGACTGGCACTGAGATAGCAGCCACAGGACACCTGAATCTTTCAGAGAAAGAGAATTATTGCTCCATTATCAGAAGAAATGAACTTCTTCCTGCCTGCTCAGCCCTGGAGACGCCGTCAGGACTCAGAGGAAGAAGTTGACACTGCCCAGACAGAATCCTGTGTTTGAATGGAATTTGTGCATCATGGATGAGGTGTATGAATATGCAACAGGTTATTGCTTTTAAGGGTTAATCCTCTGTTAATTAATCTGTGGGTCATTTTTCGGGCTTATTTTGCCCAGAAAGAGGTACCTGGACTGCCCATAACTCCTTGTTTTTATTATCTCATATTGTCCTAATCCAAACTGTCCAAATTATTATTACTCTAATTGTATTACTATTTTTATAACCATTTTATTACTCTTAAACTTCTAAAATGTTAAAAACAAGTGACTGGCGTTTTTCACACAGTGTCTTCCCAGCCCTTGGAGGACAAAGCCCAAACTGCCCAGCTTTTCCAGCCCCTTTGATTAAAAATGGGGCTGCAGTGAGCCAAGAGCCTGGCACAGCCCAGTGCCCTGCCTGGGACCCCCTCAGCTTCCCCAGCCTGGCCCCTTCCCCTGGGGCTGCTCTGTGCTGCTCCCTGCCCTCACACTGAGCCCTCTGCCCCATCCTGGGAGCAGGGACAGCCCAGGAGCTGGGAATTGCCTTCCTGCAGTGCCTCAGACCCCTCTGCCCTGTCCTGGGAGCAGGGACAGCCCCAGGGACAGCCCCAGGAGCTGGGCATTGCCTTCCTGCAGTGCCTCAGACCCCTCTGCCCCATCCTGGGAGCAGGGACAGCCCAGGAGCTGGGAATTGCCTTCCTGCAGTGCCCCAGAGCCCTCTGCCCCATCCTGGGGTACAGGGACAGCCCAGGAGCTGGGCATTGCCTTCCTGCAGTGCCCCAGAGCCCTGCCCCATCCTGGGGTACAGGGACAGCCCAGGAGCTGGGCATTGCCTTCCTGCAGTGCCCCAGACCCCTCTGCCCTGTCCTGGGGTACAGGGACAATACAAGAGCTGGGAATTGCCTTCCTGCAGTGCCCCAGAGCTCTGCCCCATCCTGGGAACAGGGACAGCCCCAGGGACAGCCCCAAGAGCTGGGCATTGCCTTCCTGCAGTGCCCCAGACCCCTCTGCCCTGTCCTGGGAGCAGGGACAGCCCCAGGGACAGCCCAGGAGCTGGGCATTGCCTTCCTGCAGTGCCTCAGAGCCCTCTGCCCCATCTTGGGAGCAGGGACAGCCCCAGGGACAGCCCAGGAGCTGGGCATTGCCTTCCTGCAGTGCCCCAGACCCCTCTGCCCCATCCTGGGAGCAGGGACAGCCCAGGAGCTGGGCATTGCCTTCCTGCAGTGCCCCAGCTCCTGACTGCCAGAGCACCAGCTCTGCTCACCTTCCTTTCCAACAACTCCTAGGGAACACTTTTATTTTCAAATGGCAGTTGTTCTACCACTAAGTGGATTTCTCAGGCTGTGAAGAAGCCCAGGTGTTTCCCAGAAGTTTTATGATCAAGGTTAGGAAATTATTTTCCAACTCGCCAACCAGCAAAATAATTCAGTTACTCAGAATCCTTGGAGGAACAACCTCAAACAAGCAGAGAAGCTTTCAAAAGAGGCAAGAGAAGACAAATTGCACAGGGCTGCTTTGAAGATGTATTACATTTAGTGTGGCCTTAATTACTCACACCCATCATCTCCTTTAATCAAGGGTCAGCTGCTTTATTTGTCAAGAATAGAGGTTTAAGCAATTTTCAATGCAAGATGCAATAATTACACTTTCTGCTAATGAGTCCTTGTGCAGATTATTTGTCACTGTGTATAATGAGGGAGCTTCACTTTCTCATTCAGTGCTGCAAACCCCACACAAGGGCTGCAGGAGGGGGGTTCCAGCAGCTCCCCTGGCACCAGGGCACCCATAGGACACCCTCAGGATACCTTCAGGACACCCTCAGGACACCCACAGGGCACCCACAGGACACCCACAGGACACCTTCAGGACACCCTCAGGACACCCACAGGGCACCCACTGGTCCCAGTTCACCCAGAGGCTCCACACAGGGCAGAGCAGGGTGTAGATCTGGTTCCAGAGCACTTCCAGATCTGGCTGTGGGTCTGGCTCAGGGCATTTCCAGAGCTCAGGGCATTTCCAGAGCTGTGGGTCTGGTTCCAGAGCGTTTCCAGAGCTGTGGGTCTGGTTCCAGGGTGTTTCCAGAGCTGTGGGTCTGGTTCCAGGGTGTTTCCAGACCTATCTGGAGTGCTCCAAGCTGTCCCTCAGCGCTCCAGCCTCCTTACTCGAGGAGCACTGAGTCATCTCCATGTGCAATTTCTGAATTCCTGAATAAACAGAAAACCCTGACTGCCCACGTGCATTCCCAGCAGGGATGAGCAGAGAATTCCCAGCTCTGACCACTGTGCTTTTGGTAATGCTTGGCTTTTACCACCCCTGGAATTGAACATAACACCACAGAGAACAGAAACCCTCCCCACCCCTTCCGAGGTCAAGAACAAAATCATGGATGGGCATCTGAGCCAGCCCCAGGAGGCAGAGCAAAGGGCAGGGGTGGGATGCAGGCCCCAGACACAGCCACTCCTCCAGGAGCACTGAGGACACCTTTCCTGCTCGTTCTGAGGCGCTGCTGATTGATGGCAACCTGTTCATATTTACATAACCCAGGAATCAACAAACCCAAAATCCTCGGGCTGGGAAGGAGAGTGGACAAGGGAGAAGACAGCAAGGTCACCTGTGCAGAGGCAGCAGCAGGGAGCTGTTCCCAGCTGTCCCTCCACAGGGACACAGCAGCCCCGTGTGCCAGCCCTGCCCCTCCTGGCATGGGCGCTGCTGTCCCCTGGCTGCAGTGGCACAGGGCTGTGCCCTGAAGGATGTCCCTGGAGCAGGACACCCAGCCCTGCCCTGCCCTGCCCTGCCCAGCCCTGCCCAGCCCTGCCCAGCCCTGCCCTGCCCTGCCCTGCCCAGCCAGGCTCAGCTGCTCCTGCCTGACACCAGCCAGGGCTGTGCACAGATCACAGACAGGACAGGGCTGTGCACAGATCACAAACGGGACAGGGCTGTGCACAGATCACAAACGGGACAGGGCTGTGCACAGATCACCAAGGGGACAGGGCTGTGCACAGATCACCAAGGGGATGGGGCTGTGCACAGATCACAGACAGGACAGGGCTGTGCACAGATCACAGACAGGACAGGGCTGTGCACAGATCACAGACAGGACAGGGCTGTGCACAGATCACAGACAGGACAGGGCTGTGCACAGATCACAAACGGGACAGGGCTGTGCACAGATCACCAAGGGGATGGGGCTGTGCACAGATCACAAACAGGACAGGGCTGTGCACAGATCACAGACAGGACAGGGCTGTGCACAGATCACAGACAGGACAGGGCTGTGCACAGATCACAAACAGGACAGGGCTGTGCACAGATCACCAAGGGGACAGGGCTGTGCACAGATCACAAACAGGACAGGGCTGTGCACAGATCACCAAGGGGATGGGGCTGCTGGGAACTGCCTGGAGCTGTTTGATTTCCCAGCATCAGCCTCATTCCATGGGGATGGCAATGGGAAGATGCCCCCAGCTCACAGCCCAGGCAGCACACACAGAACTCAATGTCACAACTCATTTTATAATCTTCTTGACCAATCCCACAGAGCAAAAGCCCATTGACAGTGTTTATATCTGTACAGTATATATTCTATATTGACAGTGGTTCCATCCAACCCCTATAAGCACAGGTACCTTTGTTAAACAATGCTGGCTTATTTCCAACCCAACACCTGCTTGTGAGCCTTAAACACAACACACAGAGCTCCATTATTAAGCTTTAACCTTCCTAATATCTCACTAGATAAACTTTTCTGTAGCTTAGAGAGTTATTCTAGACAAGCATTAATACACACACCATTGCTCTATTTGTCCTTGCTTTTCTACAGTTTAACTAATTTTCCTGCTGACCAATCTCATGGCTGCTGCTCAGCTCCAATCCCAGTTCTGCTGTCTCTGGGGCCTTGTGCAGCTTTCCCAACCCCCTGATTTTGGGGATTCCCACACTGCCCAGCCCCAGATATCACCCTGGCTGTTCTTCCACAGGGAGCTGAGCTGGGGTCCCCGAGCCCAGCCCAGGCTGGATCTGCTGGAAGAGCCCCAGCCCAAGGGCACCCAGAGCCAGGTTTAGGCTCAGCTCTGGGCTCCCTGCTGCTCCAAGGCTTTGTCAGAGCCTGCTTGGCCCAGGCTGGAGCTGCCTTCTCTGGCAGTCCCAGCTGTGCCAGCAGTGCCACAAACAGGCAGCAGTGGGCTGTGAGGGGCAGGGTCAGTGTGCTGAGCCTGACAGGAATATTGCACCTCAGGGTTCATCTGCATCATCCTTTGAACCCTTTTTATAGAGCTCACATTGATTTGCAGAGGCTGCTTGCATTTTAAATCACAGCTATGTGTGCTCCAGCTCCATTTGCTTCATTGGGAAGGTGCAGTGTTAATATTTCCCTGTTTCCCCAGGAATGCAGCTGCTCCAGCAGAGCTTTCCCAGGGTTTCTCACCCTCCTCACACCCTCCTGGGCTGGGCTCAGGGAGGCTCTGATGCTCACATTTCTGTGGGAGATATTTTCTTGAGTAAGATAAAGTGCTTGAACTCAGCTGAATTTGTCTGAGCAGCAAGCTGCAATTTGTACATTGAAAATAATCATTAAAAGTGTATTTTTGTCCCTCTCCATGTCCCCACACAGATCTCTGGATATCTCATTCCCAGCAGCAGGGAAAACACATTTAAATGTGTTGCAACATCACAAATGTCTGTGTAGTGAACAAACCAGACAACACCAACAACAAAAAGGCAATTTTGTGAACTCTGCACACAGCATTCAATTTCTACATCCTACATTGCAGAAGCAAACAGCAGAAATATTAATTTCCACCATGCAAAGCTGTTGCTGTGTTTTTCATCCCGTGACATCCACAGCCTGGACCACATGGCACACCCAGACCCTCACTCAGGTAACAAGGGTTTGCTATAACCCATAAAACATGACCTGGTGCAGAGGTGATATTTTAGCAGTGTATTTATCCATAAAAGTGTCTGGTAAAATTCACACGGATTTATTGTCTCTATTCTTTTATATATAATAAAAATGTGAAATACTGCCCTGTTCTCCATCTCCACGTGTTTGGATGACCACTAAGGACCCATCTTGGTGCCACAGGTACCTCGTGCTCCTCTCAGCATCCCTGGGGCTGGAAAAGCCCTCCCAGCCCATGGAGTCCCAGCTGTGCCCAATGCCCACCTTGTCCCAGCCTGGAGCATTCAGTGCCACCCCCAGGATGGGCACTGCAACCCTCCCTGGGCAGTGCCAGTGCCTGAGCCCCTTTCCATGGGGAATCCCTGCCCTGGCCCTGCTCCCCTCCTGGCAGGAGCAGTGCAGGGATCCAGTCCTGCTGGGATCCAGTCCTGCTGGGACCCCTCAGTGCTCCCTGCCCTCCTGTGGAAGCCACCCCAAACCTCGGTGTCCCTGTGGGTGCCTCTGCCTTTTGGGGGACTGGTCTCGCTCTCATTAGTGGCTTCCCTTCATCCTGCAATGTAATTAGCAGCTCCAGAGTGGGATTTACCTACGGCTGCCATGGGTGAGCTAATGAATTATTCAAAGTAAATGAAGAGACCGAGGGAGTTCTCTGCTGTCTCACACTAATGCACAGTTCATTAGCAGAGATTCTCACCTGCGACAGTCCCAGGTACCTCACAGGCTGAATTCCTGCACTCACCTCACATGGATTCTGTCTCTGTCTCTGTCCCTGGCAGTGTCAGACCCCGAGTTCTGCTCAGGGAGGTTTCATTACCAGTGACAGTCAGGAAATTGCATCCCCAAGATGTGGGATATCTTCATTAAACCCGGGCAGGCAGATTCCCATCACCCTGGAACACCCCTGGGAGCCTGGCAGGACCCACACGGACCTGTCACCCACCCCAGCCCCTCGGGACAATGTCTGAAACATCCCAAAAGCTCCCAGAGAAACATGGGGACATGGGAAAATAAATAGGGAGAAATGAGAAAATATGGGGACATGAGAAAATATGGAGAAATGAGAAAACATGGAGACATGAGAAACATGGAGAAATGAGAAAATATGGAGAAATGAGAAAATATGGAAACATGAGAAAAAAATGGAGACATGAGAAACATGGAGATATGAGAAAATAAATGGGGAGAAATGAGAAAATAAATGGGGAGAAATGAGAAAACATAGAGACATGAGGAAACATGGAGAAATGAGAAAGAATGGAGAAATGAGGAAACATGGGGAAATGAGAAAATATGGAGAAATGAGAAACATGGAGAAATGAGGAAACATGGAGAAATGAAAAGATATGGAGAAATGGGAAAATAAATATGGAGAAATGAGAAACATGGAGAAATGAGAAAACATAGAGACATGAGGAAACATGGAGACATGAGAAAGAATGGAGAAATGAGAAAATATGGAAAAATGAGAAAATATGGAGAAATGAGCAACATGGAGAAATGAGAAGCATGGAGACATGAGAAGATATGGAGAAATAAGTAAAAATGGAGACATGAGAAAAAATGGAGAAATGAGAAAAAATAAATACGGAGAAATGAGAAACATGGAGAAATGAGAAACATGGAGAAATGAGAAACATGGAGAAATGGGAAACATGGAGAAATGAGAAACATGGAGACATGAGAAACATGGAGAAGCCCATCCAGTTCCACCACCTGCCCCTGCCCCAGGTGCTCCAGCCCCAGTGCCCAGCCTGGCCTGGGGCAGTGCCAGGGATCCAGGGGCAGCCACAGCTGCTCTGGGCACCTGTGCTCCAATCTTTAATGCAGTTTGGTGCACGAACTGGATCTGTTTTCCCCGTGGTCCTTCCTGTTCCCAGTGAGCTGGGTGAGCTCTGGGTGCTGTAGCTGGGGAAGCTGAAGGACATGGATCCCTGCATGGCCATGGGTGTGAGCAGAGCCCAGCTGTGGCAGGGCTCCCCAGGACAGCCAGCTGCTCTTGGGGACAGGGACATGGACCTGCCCCTCCTGATTGCCACCCGTGCCACCAGCAGGCCCTGCCAGCCTGTCCGGGTGGAGCAGGGGCACAGCACCCCCAGTGCAAAGGCAGAGCTCCTGTGCAGCACCCACCAGTGCAGAGGCAGAGCTCCTGTGCAGCACCCACCAGTGCAAAGGCAGAGCTCCTGTGCAGCACCCCCAGTGCAGAGGCAGAGCTCCTGTGCTGCTGACAGAGATCACTGCTCCTCCAAGCCCTGCTGCTGCAAGCTGCAGATAAAACAGACTGTTCAATTGGGCTGCTCACTCACAGCACACATCCATGGCTGCACGAGCAGAGGGATGGAGTAGATTGTTCCCTGAATACCTGTGGGAAAGGCACAGCAATGCTCTGATGGCTCTCCAGGAGCTGGCACAGCTCAGCTGCCCTGTGCAGCCCCGTGCCACAGGGTGACAGTGACAAGGGGGAGGTCAAGCATCCCTTGAACGGGTTTTGCATTTTTCCCATACCTGCAGCCTGCATTAGAATATTCTCAACCACATCCCTGCACACAACAGCTTCCATTTGGGTCACTAAAGAAATCAGATTTTTAGCATTAAAATCAAACAACAATTTAATGGATTTAAAGAACAGAATGAATTGCACAAAGACACCCACTAACACTCAGAAACAAAGTTCTGGATCCAGGAAATCCTCACAAGAGCCCATGGTTGTGCTCTGCTGTGACACCAGCTGGGCTTCAGGACAGCCCTGCACTCCTCTGCCCTGGGAAAAAAGGAATTTCTCCCTTCCCTGTGCCCAAGAAAGCCCCTCCTGACAGCATCCAGCTCAGCAAAGGGCCCCGAGGTGCCTCCTGCAGAGGCAGCCAGCCCCGGGGATGAGGAGCCCTGCGTTGCTCTGAGAGCTGATTGCAGCAGTTAATTGCCTCTAAAACCCTCCCTTCACAGTTAAGTCAGAATTGTTCACTTTCAGCTTTTAGTCATTACTTTGCACTATGGATTTTTTGCCAAGAGTGGATTTTGGGAGGTTTCTGACATAAAAACATTCTCCAGCACAATGAGGGTGCCTAATGCCGTTCTGCCAAGCTCATTAGCCAGGGCTCCTGAAGCTTCTCCCCATAAACATTCTTCATTTCCCATACAATATTTCCCTCCATCCTCTGCCCCTTTCTGCTCTGCCAGCAGCTTTGGGAAAGCAGGTCCCAGCACATTTCCACATCAGCAAAGCTTTGGATTCTCCTCCATGCCCAGCTGAGCACACTTCTGGATCTTTGCTGTGTGGTTGAGTTAGGCCCAGCATAAAGTCTGGTTTTAAAACAGACCCAGCTTATTGGGATGTGCCTTTGAGCAGCTTCCTCTCTGTTATCTCTCATCCCTGTGTCAGCAGGAATTTCCCATGGAAAGGTGCTCAGGCCTTGGCACAGCTGCCCAGGGAGGCGTCCAAGGCAGAGCCACTGCTGGGGCCTGGCAGAAGTGAGACAGAAGGGATTTCATCATTTTTTAGTGGAGTGCTTGTTCTACCTTCAGACACCTTGGTGGGTATCTACAGGGACAGCTCAGCAGGTGAAGTGAACGTTTCAGTTTGCAAATCTGAAATAGAGAAACATCTCAGTGCCACCCTCGTGCAGACTGCGAGCTGAGCTTCCGAGAGCAGAGGGAGAGGAGGGGAGGGAGGAACCAAGGGGGTCCAGAAGGATCCAGAACCTCCCTGCAGGGCAAAAGTGTGGGATAATAGGAATGTTCAAAAGGGAACAAAAAAAAATGAAAAAAAAAAAAAGAGGAATTTCATGAGCTTTACCTAAAAATTGCATTCACAGCCATATTCATGAAACCATCCTTGAGAACAGATGGTCGATAACCTAAATAATTTTTAGTTCAGGCTCCAGTTTTGCAAGAAATCTGAAATATTCTGTTTCTGTACTAGTCTTGCCCTGGAAAGAGAAGCTGATTAAATTAGTGCTGAAATAAGTTTTAGAGGATCTTTCCTGGGCCCTTTCTGCAGGACTTGGCACCAAGGTGAGGCACCAGCCCAGCACCCTGGAAAGCAAAGAGCTGAGCCCATCTCTGGAGCTGAGCCACTGCAAGGGGAAGGGCCACAGCTCTGCCCAAGCCTCTGAGACTCCATTTCCCTAAAAATATCACTTCCTGGGGAAAATGGAGCACCTGTGCAAGAGGCACCCTCAAACATTGCCTTTTTGGGTCCCCAAACCCACACGCCCAGAATAGACATTGCCACGCAGAGCCAAGTTCTGCTGAAGCCAAAGATGATCACTAAAGCACCAAATCTTCATTTCCTCCTGCATCACCACCAGGTCCAATGGATCTTTATGTGGAGCAAAGGCTTTTGTTATTTATAACCACTTTCAGACCATTTTTCACTATGGGTTTGAACTTACACCAACGAAGATGATAAAATTACCTTCCTTCTTAAATAATCAAGCCAGTCTACTAATGTAAAATTAATGGCATGGAATGAAAACGTTGGGCAGTTTCAAAATAAATTAAGTGTGGAAGCAGGTTACGTTTAATCAAGCTGTCATGCAAATTAGCAGCCTCTCAGTGAGGACTATTTAAAGAATTTCTTAGCTGGAGAAAATGTTTTTGGAAGCACGACAGGAACAGTCTCTGCTTTGTTGAGGCCCAGGAATGTTAAAAGGCTCCCCCAGAACGGGGTCAGAGTGGATCCCACAGGGCTCTGCTGGGAGGGAAGTGCCACAGCAGGGCTGGGGCAGCCTGGGCACACAGCCCCAGAAAATCCCAGAGTCTGGGATGCTGCTGCCAGAGCAAAACACACCACCCAAACCAGAACTAAACAAAAGGGAAAAGTAAAAGCAAACAAAGCAAGGAAAAACACCAAACCAAACCAAAACCAGCCCAAACAAACAAAACAATTCTGCAAACACAGAATTCTTACGGGGGAGAAATGCACAGACTGGTTTGGGTTGGCAGGGACTTGAAATCTCATCTCCTTCCAGAGCCCTGCCATGGCAGGGACACCTCCCACTGCCCCAGGGTGTCCCAGTGCCCAGCCTGGCCTTGGCACTGCCAAGGACCCAGGGGCAGCCACAGCCAATCTGGGAATTCTATTCCAGCCCCATTTCTCTTCCACACCCAACCTCCTGCCCAGCAGTGCCCCTGTCCCCAGCAGTGCCCCTGTCCCTGTCCCCTGTCCCCAGCAGTGCCCCTGTCACCAGCAGTGCCCCTGTCCCCAGCAGTGCCCCTGTCCCTGTCCCCAGCACTGTCCTGTCCCTGTCCCCTGTCCCCAGCAGTGTCCTGTCCCTGTCCCCAGTAGTGCCCCTGTCCCAGCAGTGTCCTGTCCCTGTCCCCAGCACTGTCCTGTCCCTGTCCCCAGCAGTGCCCCTGTCACCAGCAGTGTCCTGTCCCTGTCCCCAGCACTGTCCTGTCCCTGTCCCCAGCACTGTCCTGTCCCTGTCCCTGTCCCCAGCACTGTCCTGTCCCTGTCCCCAGCAGTGCCCCTGTCCCCAGCAGTGCCCCTGTCACCAGCAGTGTCCTGTCCCTGTCCCCAGCACTGTCCTGTCCCTGTCCCCAGCAGTGTCCCTGTGGCTGTCCCCTGTCCCCAGCAGTGTCCTGTCCCTGTCCCCAGCAGTGCCCCTGTCACCAGCATTGTCCCTGTCCCTGTCCCCTGTCCCCAGCAGTGTCCCTGTGGCTGTCCCCTGTCCCCAGCAGTGTTCCTGTCCCTCCTCCCATCTCTCCCAGCCCACAGGACTCCACTCCAGCTGGGAGCCCAGCCTGGGCACTGCTGTGTGTGGGTTTGGGGCTGCACCCAGCTCTTGCCATGGGCTCTGTACCCTGGGCACTGCTCTCTGTGTGTTTGGGACTGCTCCCAGACCCTGGGCACTGCTCTCTGTGTGCTTGGGGCTGCACCCAGCCCTTGCCATGGGCTCTGTACCCTGGGCACTGCTCTCTGTGTGTTTGGGACTGCTCCCAGACCCTGGGCACTGCTCTCTGTGCCCTGGGGCTGCACCAGCCCTCCTGAGCTCCCCCTGCCATGGGCTCTGTGCCTCCTGCCCTCCTACACCAGCCCACCAAGGGGAGCAGCACAGGGGATGATTTCCTGTAGCCAAATTTATTTTTAATTCCAGCGTGATGGTTCTGGGCTGGCTGCCTTGAAAAGCTTGATTGCTGTGAATTTCAGCCACTTTTTTGGTTCTGTGGCTTTCCATGTTTTATACATGTCCAAATCCATTTTCTCTCTACAAGATTAGCTGAGGGAGGGCTCAGAAGGGATATTGTTTTGAGGTACTAATGCAAATTAAAGAGTGGAATGGAAGGTTAAGGATGACTCAGTGCATTTCTTTATCTCTGTGGGCTGAGGTGGCTGTGACTCAGGGCACAGCCAGGCCAGGAGCCAGGAATGCAGAGCTGCCTGGGCAAGGGGGCACTCAGGAGGTGTCCATGGAGCCACAGAGGTGTCTGGGGACTTGATCTGGTCAGCACAGCTCCATGGGGGAATAAACCATGGGGGGAATCCAGTCCACCATTGAGAACAGCTCAGGGTGAGCAATAAACCATGGGGGGAATCCATCACTCCTCTGAGAACAGCTCAGGGTGAACAATAAACCATGGGGGAATCCAGCCCACCATTGAGAACAGCTCAGGGTGAACAATAAACCATGGGGGGAATCCAGCCCATCACTGAGAACAGCTCAGGGTGAACAATAAACCATGGGGGAATCCAGCACCTCACTGGGAACAGCTCAGGATGAACAATAAACCATGGGGGGATCCAGCACCCCTCTGAGAACAGCTCAGGGTGAACAATAAACCATGGGGGAATCCAGCACCCCTCTGAGAACAGCTCAGGGTGAACAATAAACCATGGGGGGAATCCAGCCCATCACTGAGAACAGCTCAGGGTGAACAATAAACCATGGGGGAATCCAGCCCACCACTGAGAACAGCTCAGGGTGAACAATAAACCATGGGGGAATCCAGCACCCCTCTGAGAACAGCTCAGGGTGAACAATAAACCATGGGGGGAATCCAGCACCCCTCTGAGAACAGCTCAGGGTGAACAATAAACCATGGGGGAATCCAGCCCATCACTGGGAACAGCTCAGGATGAACAATAAACCATGGGGGAATCCAGCCCATCATTGGGAACAGCTCAGGGTGAACAATAAACCATGGGGGGATCCAGCCCATCATTGGGAACAGCTCAGGGTGAACAATAAACCATGGGGGAATCCAGCCCATCACTGGGAACAGCTCAGGATGAACAATAAACCATGGGGGAATCCAGCACCCCTGTGAGAACAGCTCAGGGTGAACAATAAACCATGGGGGGATCCAGCCCATCACTGAGAACAGCTCAGGGTGAACAATAAACCATGGGGGAATCCAGCCCATCACTGGGAACAGCTCAGGGTGAACAATAAACCATGGGGGAATCCAGCACCCCTGTGAGAACAGCTCAGGGTGAACAATAAACCATGGGGGGATCCAGCCCATCACTGAGAACAGCTCAGGGTGAACATTGTGGGGTGGTGCTTGGAGCTGTAGGTGCAGACACCAAAGCCACATCAGAGAAACCAAAGCTGGAGCAGGTCACCACACCTGGGCTTGTGTGAAACCCAGAGAACCAGAGCCTGACTCTTCCTTGGGTTGAAGGATTTCTCCCTAATGCCCAATTTAAACCCCTCCAGCCCCTGTTCCTGGGGATGCCCCGGGACCCCTCTGCCCCCTCCCTGGGCCCACCAGCCAGGTGCTGCCCATGCACATCTCCCCAGCTGGGCTGCCAGAGCCATTCCCAGCCCTGGGGCTCAGCCCAAGGTGTCCCCAGCCAGGGCCACCCCAGCCCAGTCCCCAGGTGACCTCATTATCCACATTCAATCTGCTGCCTGTGGTTTGTGCTCAGCCCTGGCACCTTCACACTAGAGAAATGTAACACCAAGGGGCTTTATGCAGGTTAAAAAAAATAAATCACAGACCAAATGCTAAATATGATAATTAAATTAATTTAAAACTAATTTCTGACCATGTCCAGGACTCTATACAAAAAATAAATAAATAAATAAAAAGAGCTGTGACAAAAGCTATATTTCGTTCTCCCTTCCTCTGCTCTTTAATAGTCTCTGAATGAAAAGTCTAGTACAATTTTCTAGTCCACTTGTTCCAGCCAGGGGGAAGCTGCTCGTTGTAATTAGGCCACTTTCATAACAGATTTGCTGCTGCCCCTCCTGCCGTGGATGTGGCCCAGGCTCTGCCCCTGGGAGCTGGGGCACAGCCCCTACCATGGGCACAGCAGCAAAGCTGGCACAGAAACTGCCCAGAGAGGCCTCCCCAGGAGGGGACTGGGCTGGAAAGAGCTCTGAGCACCCAGAGACCCCCTCAGTGAGCCCAGTGCAGGCACCAGAGAGTGAGTGAGTGAGCCCTGCACCCTCTGCTGAGCCCTCACCTCACTGAGCCCAGTGCAGCTGTGAGTGAGCCCTGCACCCTCTGCTCAGCCCCAGCTCCCTGGAGCCCCACCTGTGTCACAGACATCTTTTATGGAAAATCCTTTCCTTTGGAGTTTTCCTCCTGAGAAGCTGAGAGGCCTCAGGAACAAAATGCAAACATTGATTATCTGCTGCTGTGCAATGCAACAGGTGCATCTGGGATTGGCCCATGTTGGATGTTTGGAATTAATGGCCAATCACAGTCAGCTGGCTCAGACTCTCTGTCCGAGCCACAAACCTTTGTTATCATTCTTTGCTGCTCATTCTTCCCTGAGGGTCCTGAACCAGCTCAGTCCCACTGGGATAGGGCACAGCCCAGGGTGCCCCATTCCCATTGGCATCAGGCACAGCCCTGGGTGCCCCATTCCCCTGGATCAGGCACAGCCCAGTGTGCCCCATTCCCCTGGGATAGGGCACAGCCCTGGGTGCCCCATTCCCCTGGGATCGGGCACAGCCCTGGGTGCCCCATTCCCCTGGGATCGGGCACAGCCCTGGGTGCCCCATTCCCCTGGGATCAGGCACAGCCCTGGGTGCCCCATTCCCATTGGCATCAGGCACAGCCCTGGGTGCCCCATTCCCCTGGATCAGGCACAGCCCTGGGTGCCCCATTCCCCTGGGATAGGACACAGCCCTGGGTGCCCCATTCTCATTGGCATCAGGCACAGCCCAGGGTGCCCCATTCCCATTGGCATCAGGCACAGCCCTGGGTGCCCCATTCCCCTGGATCAGGCACAGCCCTGGGTGCCCCATTCCCCTGGGATAGGGCACAGCCCCACACCCTGCTCCCACAGCCCTGCCCCTGCCCTGGCTCACACCCCACACACCTGGGGCAGGGATCCAGCTCCAGGAGAGCCCAGGGGATCACTCTGGGACAACTCTGGGATCAGGCACAGGAGAGCCAAGGAGATCACATTAGGATCACTCTGGGATCCCTCCCAGGACAGCCCATGGGATTCACTCTGGGGTCACTCTGGGATCACTTTGGGATCACTCTGGGGTCACTCCCAGGACAGCCCATGGGATCACTCTGGGATCAGACACAGGACAGCCCATGGGGTCACTCCGGGATCACTCTGGGATCACTCTGGGATCCCTCTGGGATCAGACACAGGACAGCCCATGGGATCACTCTGGGATCCCTCTGGGATCAGACACAGGACAGCTCCCATGGGATCACTCTGGGATCCCTCTGGAACCCCTCCCAGCATCTCCCCAGTGCAGCAGGGGCAGCAGCCCCGCTCCAGCCCCACTGCTCAGCCCCGTGGGCTGCCTGCCCAGGGCAGCAGTGCCCAGATCCCTGCCCTGGGACATCAGCTGCTCTGTCACACTCGGTGACAAGGAGAAAGTCATTAAGTCTCTGTTTTCTCCTCAACAAAACAGCCCCTTGGAACAAATCCCAGTTTTCATCCCTTACTGACTCCTTGTTTTGTTAGTTCCTCTGCAGAACAGCTGAAACATTCGCCATCATTTAAAATGATAAATTATTTTAATTTGCGCTGAATTTATTTATTATTGCCGTGCAGACAAGAGGCGAGTGCCATAATGTGCTTGTTTAATAATTGGCAGGGATTGGGAAGAGGAAATTCTTATGCAAACAACAACTTCATCTACTGGGCTGTGCACAGGAGCCTGCAGGTCCCATGGTCACATTTCAGGAGTGAAACCCCACGGAGCCAAAGGATTTATGACCCAAATTGCACCAGAATACCAAGAGGATGGAAGTCAAGAAATGAACCTTTAGAAATCATGAAGGAAAGAAGGGGACTTTTGTATTTATTACACTCTGCACAGACTATTTATTTATATTTACTATAATATAAATAAATGTTATAAATATTTACTGTTTATATGTTTATTATATTTATTACACTCTATCAGTGCCTGTGCTCACAGCCACACCCAGCCCTGGGCAGGCACTGGGGGGACTGGGATGCTGGGATGCATCCAAAAATAAGAGTATCCCAAAATTCCAATTGCTGCATGGACTCTGTGCCCACCCTCTCTCCTCCTGCTGCACAGCTCCTTTCCAGATTCTGGGTTCTCAGTAACACAAATGGCACTGGGTGGGGGTCTGACAGCTGTCCCAGGACACATCCCTCCTTAGGCAAGGGCTCTCAGCTATAGAGCATGACTCTTCTTGGAAAAGAAGGCAAAACTGGAAAATCCCAATCTCCAACAGTCACTGGCCCCTCAGTAATTTAATTTAAATGAGAATTAGGCACCCCCATCCTCCAGAGGAGCTGCTCAGCTTTGGGTGCAAGGTTTGCCTGGCAGAGGTGCTCCAGCCCCACAGGCTCCCCGGCCATTCCCAGGGCCTGGGATCCAGGGATCCATGGCACCCACAGCTGGGGCAGGATGCTCAGAGCTCCAGGGATCCAGGGGATCCAGGGGATCCACAGCTCGGGCAGGATGCCCAGAGCTCCAGGGATCCAGGGATCCATGGGACCCACAGCTGGGGCAGGATGCCCAGAGCTCCAGGGATCCATGGATCCATGGGACCCACAGCTGGGGCAGGATGCCCAGAGCTCCAGGGATCCAGGGGATCCACAGCTCGGGCAGGATGCCCAGAGCTCCAGGGATCCATGGGATCCATGGCACCCACAGCTGGGGCAGGATGCCCAGAGCTCCAGGGATCCATGGCACCCACAGCTCAGGCAGTATGCCCAGAGCTCCAGGGTAAATCTGGGTGCTGACCTTCACCCTCACGCTGGGTTTTTGTTTTGCCCCCCTGGAGGCTGAGGAAGCCCAGCAGGGCTCTGGGCCCGGGCTGCAGAGCACACCTGCCCAAACTCCTCCAGAGCCACACTCTGCTGACAAGATCTTGTGCTTTTTAAAAGCCACGGCAGCCTCTAAAGCCCAATTTGCTGCGCTGACACAACGCACAGGTACTATAAAGGTGCTCTCATCACACTTGGTTTCATTACCCGGGAGCTTTGAGGAAAACAAAACACACAATAAAAACCTTTACTCGCTAGAAAAACACTTTTGATCATTTTCATCTGTGCACGTTCTGATCTCCAAGGGGATCTGGGCTCCAGACTGCAGGCGGGGTCTGCTGGCACTGCCCGGGGCACGGGAAAAGGGCAATTCCTGCTTTTCCCAGAGCACCGGCAATGCCTCCTGCTGCCATCCCCAGGTGGGCTCTCCCCTGCCCTCCCCGCATCCCCTTCCACCTGCCGGGAACGGGAGCAGCCCCCGAAACAGCTGCAGGTGGCCTCTGCTTCCCTGGGTACCCAGCCCTGCTCAGGCAGGGAGGGACGTGGCACGGGAGGTGGCACGGGAGGTGGCACGGGAGGGGACACGGGAGGGGACACGGGAAGGGACACGGGAGGGGACAGGGCTGTCCCTGCCGGCTCCCGCATTTGTCACCTCTCCTAAACCACTCCTCTCCTGAAAGTGCCACTTGTTCTGTCAGTGAGATGGATGTGCAGGAGCACGGGGGGATGAAGGAGCACGGGGGGATGAAGGAGCACGGGGGGATGAAGGAGCACGGAGAGATGAAGGAGCACGGGGGGATGATGGAGCACAGAGCGATGGAGCAGGGGGTGATGATGGAGCACGGGGTGATGATGGAACACAGAGCGATGGAGCAGGGGGTGATGATGGAGCACGGGGGGATGAAGGAGCACGGGGGGATGATGGAGCACAGAGCGATGGAGCAGGGGGTGATGATGGAATACAGGGTGATGAAGGAGCACAGGGTGATCCCTCTCCTGACAAGGCACCACAGCAAAGCCTGGTTCTGGTTCTGAACGCCCAGCCTGCTTCCTGAACTCCTACCAGCACACAACGCAGCAATTTATTCCTTTAATAAAACCACGGCTTCAGAACTCGCTCTCCTTCCTCGTGTGTTCTCATAAAATCTTAACCAGCTGCCTGGGAAGAATGCAGAAAGGATGCAGGATGGAATTCTACTGCTGAAAATCAGCGGCTTCCCAGAATTATTCTGCCATGCAGAACAACTGCGTTGCTGACAGAATTTCTCCCAACTCCAACAGACACAAACAGTTGGGACTGCGGGGATCCATCACCATTGAAACCAAACAAAGGGGAGCAGCTTTAATTACCGAGGCTGCAGAAATAACTCATCACAGGCACAGCTCCCCGGCTAAGGAGGGGCTTTCTTCAAAATCCTGTGCTGAGGAGCTTCTGTACCAAAACAGGTGCCCAGTGACACCCTTGGCAAACCTTCTCTTCTGTCAGAGCCTCGGGAAGGGACACGTGGGCACGGTGACTGCTGCTGCTGGGACTGCTGGCCTGGGAGGCCATGGGACAATCCCAGTATCCCAGTGCCACCAGGGCACCAGGGGACAGTGCCAGTGTCCCTGTGCCACCTGGGGACAATCCCAGCACCCTGTGCCACCTGGGCATCAGGGGACAATCCCAGCACCCTGTGCCACCTGGGTACCAGGGGACAATCCCCACCCTGTGCACCAGGGCAGCAGGGGACAGTCCCAGCACCCTGTGCCACCTGGGCACCAGGGGACAATCTCAGTATCCCGGTGCCACCTGTGCCACCCGGGGACAGTTCCAGCTCCCCGTGCCACCTGGGCAGCAGCAGCAAGGCACCATCTGGCCCCACCACAGGCCTGGCACAGGTTGGGGAGGGCAGCCACCCCCCAGGGCCGTGGGTGAGGGTTGGGGTCTGGCTGGGCAGCAGCAGCAGCCAGGGAGCCGCGCTCCGGGAGCGCCGGGACAGGGAGGGAATGATCCTCAAAAAGCTCTGTGTGCTCGATCCAAATGGATTGATTCCACTGAGATATGGATTAGCCGTTAAAAATGAGGGAGCTGAACTTTATTACACAGAGGCCTCTCCTGGAGAGCCCAGCAGCCCTGTACTGCCCATCTTCGGGCAGACAATGAAACCCGGGGTGGGAGCAGGGGCCGGACCCAGCTCAGCCTGACCTGGGGCTCTGCCCCTTCTCCCCTGGCACATCAGCACAGAACCACGCTGGTGAGGGGAGGTTGGTCCCGGTGCCAGCGGCAGCCCCGTGTATGCCCTGTGCTCCCACCCTCGGGGCACGGCCAGATGTGCCCAGCTGCAGCCGGGGCCCCGGGGCTGTGCCCCAGCGAGGGCAGCCCTAGGCCCGGGCCCGGCACGGCTGCAGCCCAGCCCCAGCCCGGGGATCCCCCTCAGGCTCAGGAATGCCACTCCAGCCTCGGGAGCGCCGCCGTGCCGCCGCAGGAGCTCTGACCGGGGCTGGCTGCCCCCGCACCCGCGGACGGGGGTTTGGGGCCCTCGGAGCACAGGGAGGCTGAACCCGAGCAGAGAGGGGGAACCAACCCGTGCTGGCCGCGGGGAGCCCCGGCCCGCCCTGCCGGGATGCAGAACAGCGGGCACGGCCCGGCCGGGCACTGCGGGCACGGCTGGACCCGGACAGCTCCGGGCTGCGGGAGCGAACTCCTTCTGCAGCACCCGAGTGGCTCTTCCAGCCCAATGGAGCTCAGAAAGAGCCCATTCCCGATGGTTCCAACAGCTACAGCAATCGCTTTAATGTGCATTGAGGTACATTCACCGCACCTGCAGCCACGGACATCCGGAGGAGCAGAGGCTCGGCGGGGAGAGCGCCGCGATCCCGCATTTCCCCTCTCGGGTCACCGGCTCAAAGCAGAATAACCCCGATTAAAGAGAGCCCGCCGAGGGCACGGGAGCGACAGGAACTGGTCAGGGGCAGGGGAGCGAGAGGAGATGGTCAGGGGGCACGGGAGAGACAGGAGCTGGTCAGGGGGCGGGGGAGCGAGAGGAGATGGTCAGGGGGTATTTGGAACGAGAGGAGCTGATCAGGGGGCACGGGAACCAGAGGAGATGGTCAGAGGGCAGGAGGAGCAGACCCAGCTGTAGCACGGACATTCCAGCAACCCACCGCAGCACGGACATTCCCCCATCCCAGCGCAGCGCGGACATTCCCCCATCCCACCGCAGCACGGACATTCCCCCATCCCAGCGCAGCACGGACAGTCCCCCATCCCACCGCAGCACGGACATTCCCCCATCCCGCGCCCCGCTCGGGGCTCAGCAGCGCTGCCGGCGCTCCCTGCAGCAGCCTCGCCACAAAACGCGCCCGGCCCGCCCCGGTGAGACCCCGGGGACGCTCCCAGCCGAGCTCCGTTGGTTTCTGCAAGCCAGCAGCGAGCGCACACCGCGGGCCTGGCAGCCGGGATGGGCTCCACCGGGCCCGCCTTGGAGCGATCGCAGCCGTCCTTAGCGAGGCAGTTCGGAACGTGTCTGGGTGCTAACAGCGTTTAATAGTGCCCGAGTGTGTCTGTGAACCCATCGAGCTCCTTTCCCTGCAACAGTACAAATAAGCCACTTTCCAATTATTATTTCCTCTGATTCTCCATTTGTGCCACGGAAAGCGCGAGGACCTGAGCACGTCTCAAAACACAGAGGATAATTGAGGTACACATAAAAACCACTTGTCAGCTGCCCTACATAGACATCTACTGTATTTTCAGGAGCTACTACAACAGGAGCAGCCTAAAAACGCTTCCAAATCCCCACCGAAAATGCCTCACGCAGCATTTTACAGCAGACTCTTGGACCATTACAAATGCTTATGGATAAAATGCATTGTAACCTGGAGATTTCCGTGGCAGCCCAACAAAAAACAATACAGCCAGAGACTTCATAGCTGAGAAGTGCTGCTAATTAAATCAGATTTCTCACCAGCCAGGAGCTTCAACCATATTCCAGAGAGGGAGAAAATGGGGGGGGTTTGAACTATAGTAGATCAAGGCAAAGTACAACACACCGATAAAAAGTTGGAGTGGGGGCTGGGGGGTAATTAAATCAGGGCAGAGGATTGCTGAACACAAACCAGAAGGAAAGGTTCGAGTGGATTGTGGTGTCTGAGTGCCGGTAAACAAATCTTGCTCCAGTCAAGAGACAGGAGATCGGGGAGCACAGGGTCCATTAGGAGAGGCAGGAACACAGCCACGGCAAGCACAAAACCTCCTCGCGGCACGGAGCCAGCGCTCCAATCGTTGGGAAATATAGAACTATGTATCAAAATAAATAATGCCGATGGTATCGCTCCTGGCAGGGCTTAATCGTCCTCTCCCTGCCACAGCCCCGCGCTGCTCGCTCTGCAGAGCCTCGGAAGCCAAAACTGCATCATTTCACCCCAACAACCCATTCCTAAACTTCCAGCAACAGCCAGGGCTTCTCGACAGAGTGAAAGGAGGGCAAACGAACCCGCGCCGGGAGCCGGCGGGCGGCCCGGAACTCAGGGCTGCGGGTACCGGCCGGCTCTGGGGACGAGTTCCCGCATCCCCGGGGCACCCCCGGGGCACCCCGGGCCCGGCGCCGCCGCAGCGTCCCCGCAGGGGCTCGGCCGGAGCCTCCCTGGGCAGCCCGGGGACGGACGGATGGATGGATGGATGGATGGATGGACGGACGGATGGATGGATGGATGGATGGATGCTGCGGCAGCGCATCCCGCCCGCCCGCGGCCGCCTCCTACCTCAGCACGGCCGTGTCCCCTTTCCTGACCACCAGATTGTCCACGGCAGAGCCCGGGAAGTCTCCGCCCGGCGCGGCCAATCTCCCGGGAGGCAGGAACCAGCAAAGGCCGAGGAACACGATGGCCAGCCACCGGTGGGAGCCCCCGGCGCTCCGCAGCGGCGGCAGCATCTCCGCTCCGCGCCGGCCCCGGAGAGCGGGCGAGCGCTGCTGCTGCTGCCGGCGAGGGCGGCCCGGGCTGCGCGGGCGGCGGGCGGAGCGCGGCTGCTCCCGGGCGGCCTCCGCAGCATCCAGCGCGGGGCGAGGGCAGCGCGCCCGCTCCGCTCGGCTCCGCTCGGCTCCGCTCGGCTCCGCTCGGCTCCGCACGGCTCCGCACGGCTCGGCTCCGCTCGGCGCGGTTCGGCTCGGATCCTCTCGGCTCCGCTCGGCTCCGCTCGGCGGCGGGCGGTCCCCGCTGCCAGCCCGTTGCCACGCAGCCGTCGCCCTGGCAACCGGCCCGGCGGCGGAGGATGCTCGGCCCTCTTTGCCGGGCTCCCCGCTCCGCCCTCCCCGCGGGCCCCAGCCCCCCGCGATCCGCCCGCCCCGCTCTCCCCACCCCGGAACGCGGAGCAGAACCGGCCCCTTGCCAAAAGGCAGCGCGCAGGCGGCAGCGCCGGGAACGGCACCGGCAGCTCCAGCCAGGGGCCCCTGGGACCTGCTGGAAGCTCCAGAGCTTTCTGGAACGGAGGGTTGCCCACTCTGGTACTTCCATTTCCTAATATTCTACCTAGAAAAAAAGATTCTAAGCTACAGACCTTCACCAAAGAGCAAATAAACCACTGACAGGTTATTTCTCCAAATTCTACCGGGAAAGCCAGAGACCTTTTCCAAGGAGAAAGAAAAATCATCAACAGATTATTTCCTAAAATTGCCCTAAGACGTTCAGAGACCTTCGCCAAGGAGCAAAAAACCTACTGATCTGTCATTTCCCAGAATTCTACCAGGGCATCTAGAGACCTTTCCAAGGACCTAAAATCCACTGCAAGATTCTCCCAGGATATTGAGAAGCCTTTGCCAAGGAGTAAAAATCTATTGACAGATTATTTCCCAAAATTCTACCGGGACAGCCAGAGACCTTCACAGCAAGGAGGGACAAACCTCCCACATTTCTGCCCAGGATTCCAGCAGGGAGGGCATCTGGAGACCCTGCCTGACAGATTCCACCAGGCCACCAAGAGCCTTTCCCCAGGGAACACAAATCCACTGACAGATTATTTCCAAAATTCTACTGGGACACCTCGAACCCTTCAAAAAAAGCACAAAACCCCCTGGCAGCCGAACTCGCTGCAGACAGCAGGAACGAGCAGCCTCCTTTCCCCTGGGGTCTCCCCCAGCACACACAGAGCCCTGCAGGCTGTGGCAGGCACGCAGGGCAGGGGGTTCTGTTCTGTTGCTGCCTCTGTTTGCCCCCTGTCCCCCTCCCAGGTCAAACATTCCCGGCTGGGCCCTGCCCGGTTCAGCCTCCACCCCAGCCCCGGTGCACCCTGCTGGCCCCATCCCTGCAGGGACTCCTCTCTCTGCAGCTCCAGAGATGTTGCACAAGGGCTGCTGTGCAACAGGAATTGCAGGAACGCTGCTCTGGGGCTGTTCCAGAGTGATTCAGGCACATCTAACCCGTACAATGTCCCAGTTGTCCCGTGTGCCACCGTCCCTGCCCATCTCCCTCTCATCCCCTGCCAGGGCGTGCGTGGCTCTGCGTGCCCTCCTCCCCTGCCCACGGTTGGCACCAGAACGTTCCAGTTGAAGCAGATCTGGAACAATCAGGCTGCTTCTGCCGCTGGCTCTGTCGGGAAGCCCCATCCCCGTTCCTGGAAGCTGCTCCCTCCATTACCACATCCCATTCCAGCTGCCAGAAGAAATGCGAGCGTGCACAAAAGGGAATTCTTCCCTTTCTCCTGCAGCAGCGAGGCTGCAGAGTTCCCTTGGTGGGGAAGGAGAGGGGCAGAGCGGGGCTGGCTCCCCTGGGGTGGCTGGGGAGGGCACAGAGCTCCTTTCAGAGCAAACACGAGGGACAGGGACACACCCCGTGGCAGCAGGAGCTCCTCACTGGCACCAGTGCAGCATCAGGTGCCAAAGTACCGCTGGCAATGCTGCATGCACCTGCAGCTGGCTGGGCACAGGACATCAGGTGCCCTCACCCACACTGAGGGGGTCACAGAGGTGGAGCTGTCCCACCCCTCAGCCTGCACCAGCACCCACCACTCAGAGATTCACAATCACCGCCCCCAGGCCTCTCCAGGGAACATCCAGACACAGCTGGCACATGGAAAGAGAAGGGTCCTGAAGGGCTTCAGGAGCCCACACAAGGGCTGTGACAAGGGGAGCAGCAAAGCCCCACAGCTGCTCCTCAAGGCTTTCTGCTCCACCTTCCAGCCCACTGTGGGGTGCACCCAAACGAGATCACTCCATTTAATAACAGCTTTTAACAACAAGGGGACACATCCCAGGAGAGCTCTGATCCCTCAGAGTGGACTCTGGTCTCTCAGAACAGAAATCCTGAGTGGAACATGGTCCTTCCTCCACCAGACCTGCCCAGCTGGAGCAGCTCATCACACACCTGCCAAGGGCATCCACTTCTTCACCAACACCTGTGCTCATCAGTGCTCTTGCACAGACTGTGGGGAAACACCACTCTGAGCTCTGGGCAAATCCCATCCAGAGCAAACCCCAAATCCCTGCAAACCCCACCCAGAGCAGGGGTTTGGGGCCTGGATGTGACAAACTCCACAGAGCTGTCCCGTGTGAGGAGCCCTTTGAGCGTTCTGGTCTGCCCAGTGCTCAGATCATCCCGGCTGTAACCGTGCACTTCTCATTTCAGGGAGAGCTCTGAACCTTCAATGAGCCCAAGGATGTTCCTCCCGCTTGACCTTCACAAACAATCAAACCATTTGCTCCTCTTTGAATGAGCAGGACAAAAGGCATCTCTCCCCAGCACTATTTATTCACGTTGCAAAAGATCCTATAAATCTCAATCAACGATAGCAAAGATGAAGCTTTTTGTTTTGTGTTGTTCATTTTTAGATTCATATCTTGCCTTTAATGTTATTTGTAGATCACTGAAAAACTGAGCAGGTCAGGGGGCCAGAGAGTTGTGCCAACCAGGGCTGGTCTGGAGACTGAATTCTTTCATCTGAATCTGCCCCACCTCCTCCCCAAGCCCAGGCAGAATTGTAGTGGGGGAAAAATACAATCAAAGAGGAAAAATCTCCCACCAGATGTGTGCACACACAGCAAAAGCGTTTCACAGAATGCCTGAGGCTGGACCAGCCCTCCCAGCCCACCAGCCCAGGCTGTGCCCAGGGCACTGGAGGTGCCCCAGCAGTGCCAGCGCAGGGGGACACCCCAGTGCTGCTGCCACGTGCCAGGCTGTCCCTGGCCTTTGGCACCGGGGCACAGGGCTGGCAAAGAGCACTCCCCGTGGGCAGACGGGCACCCCCAGCTCCCCCTGACTGCACTTGGCACCGGGTCCCTCCAGCCCAGCCCTGCTAACTCCATATGATAATTCCCTGTAATTCAGCTGCATGTTTTTGTTTAGAACCATTTCAAAAAGCTAAATTTAGTTGTTGTTTGCAAGTATTCGTTCAACAGTTTGCACAAATACTCAAGACTGATTCCCAGACTTCACACTTGGCTTTTTGCTTCGTTTCCTTCTGTGTGTTTAACTCTCCTGCACCCGTTCCCTCCCGCTGGCGACACAAGATGGGAGCTGGGGGACTGAAATAAACTCCAGGAGAATCAGGGCCTGGGGGCTGTGTCCCAGAGCCAGCATGGCACCGGGCAACGGGGCACAGGAACACAGGCAGCGTGCCCCTGGGCTGGCACCTGCTGGGAGCAGAGCACTGGCCACAGAGCCCTTCCTGCCAGGACACAGCACTGGGACAGTGCCCATCCTGCCAGGACACAGCACCGAGCACTGGGACAGTGCCCATCCTGCCAGGACAGTGCCCATCCTGCCAGGACAGTGTCCATCCCTCCAGGACAGTGCCCATCCTGCCAGGGCAGTGCCCATCCTGCCAGGACAGTGTCCATCCCTCCAGGACAGTGCCCATCCCGCCAGGGCAGTGTCCATCTCACCAGGACAATGCCCATCCCTCCAGGACAGTGCCCATCCCGCCAGGGCAGTGTCCATCCCTCCAGGGCAGTGCCCATCCTGCCAGGACAGTGTCCATCTCACCAGGACAGTGTCCATCCTGCCAGGACACAGCACCGAGCACTGGGACAGTGTCCATCCCTCCAGGACAGTGCCCACCCTGCCAGGACAGTGCCCATCCCTCCAGGGCAGTGCCCATCCTGCCAGGACACAGCTGTGGCTGCCCCTGGATCCCTGGCAGTGCCCAAGGCCAGGCTGGCACGGGCTGGAGCACCTGGGACACCTGTCCCTGGCTGGGCTTTGAGGTTCCTGCCAGGACAGGATAAGGAGGGGACACAGCAACAACAGCAACAACCAATCAAACAAACAAATCCAAAAAAACCACCCACACTACCAGAATTTGAAGAGTTGTGGCTTATGTCCAAATTCACAGAAACTTTGGGAGGTTTAAATGTTTCCACAATGACCAAAGAGCTGTAGAATCATAGAGGAAATCAATAAAGTGCTCCTGGAGGTAAAACTAGTTTTTAAATATTATTTTAATATCTTTGAGGGAAGGAAAAAGGCAATAATTCCAACTGGCCTAGGAACTCTCAGGTAATAATCTCTAATACAGCTGCACTTTGTTTTTTCTCCTGGAGCTAAAACACCACAGAAATGAGGACAACACTTTCCTCCTGCTCTGCAGCACAAACCCTTCCAAGGAGCACCTGGCCAGTGCTCAGGGCTCTTCAAAAGAGTCTCAAGGTGCCTGAAATTCACACAAACAACCCAAGGCACCCTAATAATTTGTCAGGTTTAGTTTTCAAAGAGCAGTTTCTGATGGTTCTGCAGAAGTTATGGAAAAGAGCTCACCCAGACCAATCCCACTGGATCATCAGTCAGAGGCTCAGGAGGCTTTTCAAAAGCATTCCCTGAAAATTCCATTTGGGAAAGGGGTGGAAGGTGCAGATAAGTCAAAGGATAAAGCTCAGAAAACACAGACCCAGCACCCTGACATTTGAAAAGGAAAGTTTTTATCTGTCTCCTTTTTCTTGTTCCTTATGATTATTTAAATCTCTTACATGTGAAAAATGAAAATAGTGATTTTGTCAAGCATTGGAATCAACAGAAATTTCCTTTTGAGTGTCTCTGTCACCAATGACTTCAGCATTCCTGACACAAAGGTGGGGTTTTTGCTAATAGGATTGAAAGCAAATGCCAAAATCTCCATGAAATGCACTTTCCATTTCCTGCATCATCTATGACACAACCACGTGCAGAGCTGTGCAGTGAAACAGGGAATTAATTCCCCACTCCCAAGCCCAGGAGAGCCCTGCTGTGCTCCCATCCGGGCTGGCAGCTCCAGCTGTGGGCAGGGATTCTCCCAGCTCAGGATCAGCCCCTCAGTGGCAGATCTGAGGGTCTGGTTTGGGGTTCCAGAGTGACAGAACCAGCCCATCACTGCCAGATCTGAGGGTCCAGACTGGCAGAACCAGCCCATCACTGGCAGATCTGAGGGTCCAGACTGACAGAACCAGCCCATCACTGCACAGATCTGAGGCTCTGGTTTGGGGTTCCAGACTGACAGAACCAGCCCACCCCTGGCAGATCTGAGGGTCTGGTTTGGGGTTCCAGACTGACAGAACCAGCCCATCACTGCACAGATCTGAGGCTCTGGTTTGGGGTTCCAGACTGACAGAACCAGCCCATCACTGGCAGATCTGAGGCTCTGGTTTGAGTTTCCAGAGTGACAGAACCAGCCCATCACTGCACAGATCTGAGAGTCCAGACTGACAGAACCAGCCCATCACTGGCACAGATCTGAGGGCTCTGGTTTGAGGTTCCAGAGTGGCAGAACCAGCCCATCCCTGGCAGATCTGAGGGTCTGGTTTGGGGTTCCAGAGTGGCAGAACCAGCCCATCACTGGCAGATCTGAGGTTCCAGAGTGACAGAACCAGCCCATCACTGCACAGATCTGAGAGTTCATGGTTTGAGTTTCCAGACTGGCAGAACCAGCCCATCACTGGCAGATCTGAGGGTCCAGACTGACAGAACCAGCCCATCACTGCACAGATCTGAGGGCTCTGATTTGGGGTTCCAGACTGACAGACCAAGGCTGCAGAGCAGCTCAGCCCGCAGCAGGCACAGAGCACAGGGGTAACAAGGAGCTCTCAGAGCAGGAGCAGGCCCAGGGGTCCCTGTTTATAGAGCACAGGCTCTGATTGCTGTGCTCCAGCCCTGGCAATGTCACCGGGCTGGGCTCTGTCCTGCCTGGGAGGGTGGCACTGGTGCCACGTGCCCTGTGCTGAGAGCAGGAGGCAGAGCTGTGCCCACCTGGTGCCCATCACCCACATCCCTCAGGGTGGGAAACCCTGAGACCATGGATCCCAAACCCCTGCACTGCCATGGACAGACTGCCCCATGTCCCCCAGTGCCAGCACTGCCCCAGGTGCCACCACTGCCCCATGTCCCCGAGTGCCACCACTGCCCCATGTCCCCCAGTGCCACCACTGCCCCATGTCCCACCATGCCCCATGTCCCCAAGTGCCACCACTGCCCCATGTCCCACCACTGCCCCATGTCCCACCAAAGTGCCACCACTGCCCCACATCCCTGACTGCCACCACTGCCCCAGGTGCCACCACTGCCCCACGTCCCCAAGTGCCACCACTGCCCCACGTCCCCAGGTAAGTGCCACACTGCCCCATGTCCCACCACTGCCCCATGTCCCCGAGTGCCAGCACTGCCCCATGTCCCACCACTGCCCCGCGTTCCCGAGTGCCACCATTGCCCCATGTCCCCACATAAGTGCCACCAGTGCCCCACATCCCTGACTGCCACCACTGCCCCACGTCCCCAGGTGCCACGTGCACGTGGCCTTTGAACCCCTCCAGGGTGGCACCCAGCCCTGCCCTGGCAGCCAGCTCCTTCTGAGCAGCGAGGCTCAGCACCTCAGGGTGAACCCAAATTCACAGAATCACTGAGGAAAGAGCTCCAGAGCAGCAAGTCCAGCCTGGGGC
Organism: Setophaga petechia; assembly: GCA_024362935.1. Lineage (NCBI taxonomy): Eukaryota > Metazoa > Chordata > Aves > Passeriformes > Parulidae > Setophaga > Setophaga petechia. The sequence continues at coordinate 672,825 of JANCRA010000006.1, read as the reverse complement.
TGCTCCCCAGCCTGTCACCAGCCCAGAGTGCCACATCCAGGCCTTCCCTGGTCACCTTCCAGGACAATCCGTGCAGCACTGCCCTGGGCAGCCTCTGCCAATGTTCACCCACCCTTTCCATGGAGAAATGGTGAACAATTCCCCCTTTAGCCTTGGTGAACAATTCCCCCTTTAGCCTCGGTGAGCAATTCCCCCTTTAGCCTTGGTGAGCAATTCCCCCTTTAGCCTCGACAGGGGCCTCATGGCCAGTGGTGCTGCCCCAGCACCTCCCAAAGCAGCTTTTCCCCCCAGGAGCAGCATGGGCACGCTGCCCTGACCCAGAACACCCCCAAAGCCCAGGGCAGTGCCAGGCAGGGGCACAGGAGGGGTCAGGCTGCAGCAGGGACACCCTGCACCCAGCACAGGGCGCACAGCAAGGCTTCCCTGCTACTGAGGATGAAAACATTCTCCTCACCATATGGAGCGGGATGAAAATAATTGCCAAACGGCAGCAGCTCGCTAATACTGGTGCCAAGGGCGGGGAGCGCTGTCAGCTCCCTCAGCCCACCACTCCCTATTTTGGGAGGTGCGAGCGGGCGCGGTTTGAAAACATCCCCGGGAGTTCCGGGCTGGGAACCGCAGCAGAGCTCATCCCCGGGCTGGGAACTGCACCAGGGCTCATCCCCAGATGGGAACTGCACCAGGGCTCATCCCCGGGCTGAGAACTGCACCAGGGCTCATCCCCGGGCTGGGAACTGCACCAGAGCTCATCCCCGGGCTGGGAACTGCACCAGAGCTCATCCCCGGGCTGGGAACTGCACCAGAGCTCATCCCCGGGCTGGGAACTGCACCGGGGCTCATCCCCGGGCTGGGAACTGCACCAGGGCTCATCCCCGGGCTGGGAACTGCACCAGAGCTCATCCCCGGGCTGGGAACTGCACCAGGGCTCATCCCCTGGCTGAGAACTGCACCAGAGCTCATCCCCGGGCTGGGAACTGCACCAGGGCTCATCCCTGAGCTGGGAACTGCACCAGAGCTCATCCCCAGATGGGAACTGCACCAGAGCTCATCCCCGGGCTGGGAACTGCACCAGGGCTCATCCCCAGATGGGAACTGCACCAGGGCTCATCCCCAGATGGGAACTGCACCAGGGCTCATCCCCAGGCTGGGAACTGCACCAGGGCTCATCCCCGGGGTGAGAACTGCACCAGAGCTCATCCCTGGGCTGGGAACTGCACCAGGGCTCATCCCCAGATGGGAACTGCACCGGGGCTCATCCCCGGGCTGGGAACTGCACCAGGGCTCATCCCTGGGCTGGGAACCGCAGCAGCACTCATCCCCAGATGGGAACTGCACCAGAGCTCATCCCCAGATGGGAACTGCACCAGAGCTCATCCCCGGGCTGGGAACTCGGGGGGCTCACTGCTCAGCAGCCCCTGATTCCAAGGAGAAGGAGGGAGTTTGCTGAGCAAAAAATCACAGAATTGATTCTCTTGGAAAAGCCCTCCAAGGTCACCGGGTCCCAGCTGTGCCCAATGCCCACCTTGTCACCAGCCCAGAGCCCTGAGTGCCACCTCCAGGATGGGCACTCCAACCCTTCCTGGGCAGTTCCAGTGCCTGAGCCCCTTTCCATGGGGAAATTCCTGCTGTGCCCACCCTGACCCTTCCTCCAGGCCATTCCCTCTCCTCCTGTCCCTGTTCCCCCCGGCTGTGCCCTCCTGGCAGGAGCTGTGCAGAGCCACAAGGGCCCTCTGAGCCTCCTTTGCTCCAGGCTGAGCCCCTGCCCAGCTCCTCAGGGATTCTCCAGCCCCTGCCCAGCTCCTCAGGGATTCTCCAGCCCCTGCCCAGCTCCTCAGGGATTCTCCAGCCCCTCAGGGTCTGTCTGGGCACACGGGGCACAGGGCTGACCCCAGCACAGGGGCACAGTCCCTGCCCTGGCCAGGGCTGGCTTTCAGCAATGCAGGGAGCAGCAGGCAGTGACAGCAGATGAGCATCCTGCCACTCATCATCCTGGCATCATCCTGGCATCATCCTGGCATCATCCTGCTGCCCCACAATAACAGCTGGTGCCGGTGACTGCTCTGTGGTGGGGAATTCTCCTCCCTGCAGGGCCCACAGGGGAGGGAATTGCAGCCGTTTGCAGCTCTGCAGCCTGGAGCCAAGCCTAAACACTTCTGTATCAGAGGGGTGAATTGCCTGAAATGCTCTCCAAACATCAGGGGAAGGGCCCCAGCAGCGTTCCAAGGCTCCCTGCAGCACACACAGGGCCACGTTAGAGCCCGTGGTTCTACATGCAGCACATCCCAAACTTACAAACAAACCACAGCGGCTCCTCCAGTGGCTTGGAGCCTGGAGAGGGGCAGAACGGTCCTTACCAAAACTGATGGATTTAAAATCACTTCCTAACCAAGACATCCCACATTCACAGTGTCCTGCTGGGGATCCCTCATGCAGTTTAGTGCTGTGTCAGGGCTTTACAGGTGTGAACAATGTGTGAATCCCTGCTCAGCCCTGCCCGGCAGGGTTTCATTTATTCACCAGGGAGCAGTTGATCCCAGCAGCATCCCACATCCACCCGGGCAGGAGGGGACGGGGCTGGCTGAGCCGGGCAGGGCAGCACAGCCAGGCCCAGCTGCCTCTGCTGAGAGCTGGGCACAGCCTGCCCTGCCCTCAGCACTGACCCCGGGGATCCCAGCCCGGTTCCACAGTCAGGAGCACAGGAGAAACAAGCAGGGGTTTCTGTCCTGGGCTGTGACACGCCCGCCCTTGGCACAGGGTCACCTCCAGCACATGGTCACAGCACCCCTGGGTTTTTCCCTTTAAAGCACCCTAAAGAGAGCACGGGTTCCCTGGAACACTGAGATCCTGCCCCAATCAAGTCCCAAAATCCAGGAGGGGTGAGGCTGGAAGTGCCCACAGTGGTCCCAGCTCATCCCAGAGCACAGGACCACGTCCAGATGGTTCTGGAATATCTGCATGATGTGAAGGGAGCTTCTAAAGGGGGTGTGGGGGTTTTGCTCCTTATTTTTGGTATGCAGCACAGTGGTTGGAGGATACAAAGATTGCTGATCACAGCACATCAAACAAACCAAGCTGATAAATTGATTAATGTGCTGACTTCATATTATCCCATTCTGTTTTCTGTTTGATTTACATGTATAATTTACTTACTCATTTAATCTCATTAATAAAATATCAGTTGGGGAGGCTGTGTGGACTGCATGTTTCCTCCTAGGGTGCTGAGATTAAAAACCTGAGGAATCTCCAGACAGGGCCTTTGTAACCCTCGGAGCAATGCTGCAAAGCTGTGCCTTACAGCACTTCCAGAATTGATGCTGGAATCACAGCACTGCTGGAGTTTACAGGAAACAACATTTGCATATCAGTCATTGCCTCTGGCTAACAACAGGGGCTGGGCAGTGCTGAGTGCTGGGCAGAGAGCAGCAGCAGCAGCAGAGAGGTTCATACTGCTCCAAAAATCCATCTCTGCTCCTCACAGGGCTGGGAAGAGAAAGGCACCTGCACTTCTGGAGCCAGAAATGAGAATGGAGGCAGGATCCCAGGAGCAGGGGGGCTGGAAAAGCCCTTCAGGATCACTGACACCAGGCTGTGCCCAGTGCCCACCCTGTGCCCAGCCCAGAGCACCGAGTGCCACCTCCAGGGTGGGCACTGCAACCCTCCCTGGGCAGTTCCAATCCCTGACCCCCTTTCCATGGGGAAATTCCTGCTGTGTCCAGCCCAATTCTCCCCTGACACAACTCAGGGCTGTTCCCTCTCCTCCTGTCCCTGTCCCCTGACTCTGCCTGGCTGTGCCCTCCTGGCAGGAGCTGTGCAGAGCCACAGGGGCCCCCAGGCTTGGCCATTATTAGTGAAAAAGGGTGAACAAATGAAAATAAAGCCAGCTTTAGCCATGCTCCTGGTCGAGGACAGAAATGGATTTTCACAGTCGCATTATCAGAGACCAATTATCCTCCCAAACACAGGAAGGTTTGTGCAAGAGGAGGTGAAACAGCAGAAAAACACAAACTAACCACTTCAGAATGTGATTTATCTCCCCCATCTCAGAGCAACACCGTGCAGCTCAGGGTTTGAATATTCCCACTCCATCCTCAGAGTGGCATTTGAAAAAGAGCCTGTAGCTGTCAAATAAATTGAATAAGTGCACGAGATGACCCTCAGTCTGCTGGGAGATGATAGATTTCTAAAATAAGCTCAGCTGCTCAGGGAAGCACACCTGCACTCGTGGTTTCTGGGACACGGAGTGCTGTGCACACACAGACACATCCCAACACATCCCTGTGCTCATGGACAGACTCAGCCCCAACAATTCTCCTTCCCGTGCAGCAGAGAGCACGGCTGGGGGTGGCACAGGCAAAGGGATCTGGTTCCAAGGCTACATTTGGGAGAGAAACCTTCCAACATCTGCTTAAAATCCCGATTTTTAGGTATTCCCAAACCTGCTCAAAGATCAGCTCTAAGGCCTGCCCAGGGAACACTCACTTGCACACTCTTAAATACTAATCCAAATCAGAGCAACATCAAATGAGTCAGTCAGATATTATTGCCCCAAAAGCAAACATCTGGTGACTTACCTAGAATTTTTTAAATTACTATTTTTTGAGACTGAAATATCAATGAAATGCGTGACCTTACATGAAAATGTGTGTTGCATCAAGCACAAGTCTATTTATTACACTTCAGCAGGGTTTATCCCTGTTTTTTAAGCCAGCAGGGCTGCTGGCCCTGTTAGTGTTCAAAAACACATAATCACGTAGCCATTATATGGGGTGCTCTTTATTTTAACAGCTCTGGGAATCAGGGTATTACCCAAATCTGATTCTGACCATACATTCGAGGTGAACGTGTTTTATACTCTATTGTAACATAACTTTCATGTTAATTATTAAACTCATATTGTTCTGTTGTATACATAGATTTCAGCTAAGCATAGCCCCTGTTAAATTTCCAACATAGTTTCTCATGATTCTTCTTATGGTTATATAATAATTACATTTAATTACTAAACAATCATCACATCTGACAATTACATCATTTATCATACTGCTTACGCAGGTGCAGTGATCTGAGAAAACACAAAGCCTGGCATTTTAGAGTTCTATCTTTAACATTTTCAGGACTCCACTATCATTCTCCCCCCTTTGAAAGCATTTTCACTTCACTATAGGTGTAAATGTTTTCACTTGATACAGTCCTTTATTCCTCAATTTATACTTGGTTCTTCAAATCCGGGGTTGATGTAAACATTGTTGTGGATGTTATCACGAACTGGAGAACCAGAGGATGGTGGGCACAGATCTCGTGTTAGTGCCTTTATTATCTTCTGGTTCCAGGATGTTTTCTTCTGTACCTCTCCCTTTAAGATGCTGTAAATTAACCAAATTGCTAAGAATACAATTAGTAAGATTATCACACTCTCAATGATAGATTTAATCCATGAACTCACATTCCACCCTAACCCTTTAAAGATTTTTCCTAACCAGCTTGTAGTCAAATCCTTTTGCTCTTCTTGTGCTTCATGCTCTATTTGTTTGAACTTACTGATGTCATATTCTACATTTGCAGTTACATTTGGGATATGAAGGCTGCAATGATCAACCTGTCCCTTTAAAAATCCACTTTCTCCATGCTCTTTCAGAAGTAACAAATCTAAGGCTAATCGATTTTGTAAAGTCATTTTTGTGGTGGCTTGTAACTGTATGTTTAATTCCTTAAATCCTTCCTGGGTGACTCTTGCCAGTCTACCTACCTGAACTGTAAGTTTGTACAGCATCTCTCTACTCTTAGAGTTTGCTATAGGACCAAGCAATGACTCTAGGACCCACCCAAATTTCACTCCACTGGAGGGTTCTTGCCAAGTGTCATCTGGATCTTCATTGTCTAGAACTTCCCTCTGCTCTTATCTGCAGAAGTTCATGTTTTCCGTTAAATGGGGACCTTTTCCAAATTGGACATAAGGTTGGAAGGCCTAAAATAATCTCCTTTACTTTCCCATCTACAGGCAGATGTGTTGTCCAGGTACCATCACTTGCTGCTCATACAAATTGTCCTGGACCTTGGATTGTAATTCTGGTACATCCTAGAACTGCCTTATAATTCACTCTGCCTTGTTTATGTTTAATCCCTCTGCAAGCACAACCAATTTGTAGGGCTATTGCCAGGGGTGGCATCTGTTTTATCTCTGCATCATCCGAAGTGCAGTCATAAGTTTATTGCATGCCCACCAACTTACTTTGTCTGCCCTCGTTCTGCTACTAGTGGCAGTGTTTGTTATTGCTGGATCTGTTTCATTCTCGGGGCCTTCCCACTTAATACACCAAGGGGTGTTTGCCATATATTGGAATCTTTGAAGAATACTCACAGACCACGCACTTTCCCAAGGCTCTATCTGATCTTTCCCATCCTTGGCCTCACACTTCCACACCAGAGTGGTTTCTGTAACATTTTCTATCATCTTTTTATAGTGTGGTAAATGGCATTGCCATTGTGTGATGCCTTCTGATTGTCCCATAGGGGTTCCTAGCATGCCATCCCTTAGAATACAGCTTTTCTGGCTCAAGGGTCTCATCCTTGCTCCTATTTTCTCCCAAGTTTCCTTCATTACTTGCCTCGATTCGGGTACCTGTCTACATGTAATTGTTTTGTTCTTTTGTATTTCAGGTAGTTTTGATGTTATGATTCCCCAATTACTGGGTCTCCTGCTGCCTTTGGTATTGGCAGACAGGCAGGTATTCTACTGGTGTTTTGCATTTTGGAAAAATCTTTGACCAATCCAATCATTACATTCTCAGCCCAAACTGCATTAGGAACATTTATCACCTGTGTTTCTGTTTGTACCTCTCTCTTCATTCTAGAATGAAGAGTAGTTTGTTGATCATTTTGCATTCCACATCCCAAAGGCATTAATGACCATAATATTAACACAAACATTCTTAAAGCAATTAAACACATCTTATCTGTAGCCTTGTCAGTTCCACAGTTTCCACAGTCCGTGATCCAGGATGGACTTTCTTCACCCAGGTATAGTGAATCCAGGGGTCCACGCCAGCCACTGTGACTGCTGTGAAGGTGGTCAGTAGTACCTGATGGGGTCCACTCCACTTTTCTCTCAGTGGTTCTTCATTCCAGTTTTTGATGTACACCTCATCCCCTGGATGTGTGTTATGAACTGGGTTCTGGAGAGTCAGTGGTCTGTTCCACACGAGGATGCTCCAGAGCTGGGCTAAAGTGACTGCTCTGGTTTTGTGCCCACTCACCCCAAAGAGCTTTGCAGCCCCTGGGTGATTCCAGCCAGGCTGGACACAAAGGTCTAAATGAGAATTTGCTGCTATCACATGATGAAATTAAGGAACCAGAGTCACTCCATTAGTGTCCCACTGCAGAGAAATCATGCACCAGGAGCTTGTCCTTTATCAGCCACCAGAATTCAGTCCTGAAATGCTGAGTCACAGCCTGTGGCCAGCAAAGACATTAAATCTGTGGTTTAAGTAATTTAAAAACCAGTTTGTGCCATCATAATTTATGTTTTCCCAACTTTCAGTGTCTATTTTCAGCCCAAGCCCCCCTGCCATGGCCCAGCACTCAGAGCTGCAGGTCCCACCTGCACAGGCACACACTGCAGCAGCAGCACTTTGGGGTTTTTAACCAGAAATTTACAGATATTTAAATGAGATGGGAGACATATTCAGCATTCACATCTTTGGCTCTCAGAAAGAACTCCTGGCTTTCATGGCCAGAGATTCTGGAAAGCATCAGGACAGAATCTGCAGCACAAAGAGTCAACTCTGACATGCAGGTGTGCTGAGTCCAGAATAGAGTCCAAACTAAGTCTAATCAAGAATAAAGCAATAAAAACAATCAAGCAAATAGTAACGCAATAAAACAAGGAATCTTGATATACCTGAAGCAGCAATGTGACTTTTGGGTGTATAGGCAGAGATGTTCTACTGGTGAACATGCACAAGGCTGAAATGTTTGTGTCTGACACATCAACAAGGAAAAAAACATTTTAAACAATGCAAAAGAGATGATTTGAAGTAATCTGAGACATAATTTCAATCCTTAATTGAAACCTCAGAACCAATTGTGGTTTATCTGTGCACAAGAATGAGCAAGTGCAAGGATTGCCAGCAGAGTTTGACCTCTCCAGGAAACAAACCCCAGCAGAGTGCTGGGAAGTGGGTCTGCCCGAGCAGGAACTGGGAACTGATGCCCAAAATCCCATCATTTGCCAGTAATTCATCCCAGCAATTTGGATCAAGCCATCTCTGATGTGTCACTGGCACTTGGCAGAGGCTCTGGGGCACCCTGGGTGCAGAAAGGCAGAGGGGCTCCCTGGGGAGGGGACAGCAGGGAGCCCCAGGGCCCTGGGACAGCCACAGACCCTTCCTTGGCAAGGGGAGCCCGGGCAGGGAGGGCAGGGGATGAGCCCAGACTGGTGCCACTGCCCTGGGCAGGGCTGCCATGCTGGGGCTGGGCAGTCCCAAATCTCCTTGGCAGGGAGGGCAGGGGATGCGCCCAGCCTGGTGCCACTGCCCTGGGCAGAGCCCCCACACCAGTGCCAGGCAGTCCCAAATCTCCTTGGCAGGGAGAGCCCTGGCAGGCAGGGCAGGGGACATGCCCAGCGTGGTCCCGCTGCCCTGGGCAGAGCTGGCAGTCCCAAATCTCCTTGCCAGGGAGGGCAGGGGATGAGCTCAGCCTGGTGCCACTGCAGTGCCCCCTGGTCCCACTGCCCTGGGCAGAGCTGGCAGTCCCAAATCTCCTTGCCAGGGAGGGCAGGGGATGAGCTCAGCCTGGTGCCACTGCAGTGCCCCCTGGTCCCACTGCCCTGGGCAGGGCTGCCATGCTGGGGCTGGGCAGTCCCAAATCTCCTTGCCAGGGAGAGCTCCCAAATCCCCTTGGCAGGGGAAGCCCGGGCAGGGGATGCGCCCAGCCTGGTCCCACTGCCCTGGGCAGAGCTGGGCAGTGCCAAGCCCTGCTCCCCTCCAGGCTGCCCAGTCAGGCAGGAGCTGCCAGAGGAGCCCTCCCTGGGCACACAGCCCCTCTCTGAGAGGTTCCTGTCCCTCAGCCAGCCCTGCAGCTCGGGTGGGAGATGCCCCATGGGCAGCCCCTGTGCTGACCAGCCCCAGCTGAAAGCTCCAGGTGTCCATAAACTGGGACTCCTGGAAAGGCAGGATTGCTTGGGCTGGGTCACAGGATGCTCCCAAAGGGCTTTTCCACCCAAATGTCCCCTGAGTGGCCCCAGTGTCACTCTGGGCTGGCTGTCCCTGCAGGAGCCTGTGCGCCCTCCTCCCCTGCCCCTCCTCACTGACAGCAAACAGGGGAAGAACAACGTTTGCCATTTGCATTCTGCTAACAACTCACTCAAAATAAGCAGATCAATCACATATAATTAAGTTGTCAAGGCTTAATATAGGGTGCTGCACTACTTTAAAAAAGGCAAATATAAATACCAAAGCAAAGCAACAGGAAACAAGAAGAAAAGGTCTCACTGATGTTTATGGCCAGCACAAACCCAGGCCTCTGATTTTCCCCATTATTCCAGCTAAAAGCTGAAATTTAGCTGTTTAATATTTCAGCTGGATAAATCTCAGCCATGTTTGAGACATTTAAATCTGCCATTTGTGGATATGTAGCTGACCCTTAGCACAAAATAATCCCTGCAGTATATTTATGAAATATAAACCCAGCCACGCTGCCCAGCAGTCGGGGTTACAGAGACTCTGAAAATAAAATCTCTTTTCCAAGGAACACAGAGGGTAAATCAATGGGAACGATTTACATGAGCACAAGGCAGCTCCAACATAAAATAGAGGTGGTTTGCCCTTTTAGGGAAAATGATTTCTAACAAAAACTGACATTTTGATGAAGATTGTTACAAATTTTAACGGCACGTACGGAAAAAAAAGTAATAATTTAAGTAAAAAAATGTCTGGAGCAGTTGGGAGGGCAAGGCCACAGGTCCTGTGTGCCACCCTGGGGTCACAGTGGCACCAGGCACAGAGCTCCAGCATGGTCAGTGCTGTGCCATCCCCTGCCCAGCCCCACTCACTGCAGGCTATCAGCTCCCAGCACAAGCACTGCTTTATTTATTTCATCTCGTTCTGCACCTGAATGAAGGGGTTTGGCTGCAGCCTCATGGACAGGGCTGCATTATGAACCTGTGAATTGGGTTTTCTTCCACACTGCCAACATTATCTTCTGCTGGCTTTATGCTCCAGCTGTCCCTTTCTTGTCTTGCATGAGGCGTCTAAAGAGAAAAAAACCCTTTTAAAAAAATTTTAAAAATCACTGAAGTCAGCCTCTCCCTGTGTGGGGTTGGCACTGAGGGGATATTTTCCTGTTGCAGAAGAGGTGAAGCTGTTTCCTGAAGCCCAGAACTCAGCAATCAGCCCCTGAGCCTGCGGGGATCAATGTCCCAACACCTGGAGGAGCCAGGGGAGGCTGCTCCTGCCTCTCCCAGGTGCCACTCAGGTTCCCATCAAATCCACATTTCATGAGGCTCCCAGGGCCCACAGGGTAGGAGTGTTTGACAGGTGAAGTTCAAAATGGATTATTCTCCCCCCTCAAACTCCTGAAAGATTTTGATCTTTGACATCGACGTGCGCTTCAAACATGATTAAGTGGCAGGAAATAAATCCATCCTTTATTAAACTAAATGACAAGTTATTTCCTTTCTTTTGGTGGAGAACTTGCACAGGAAAAAAGGGTTCACTAAAAGAAAAAAGTAATAAAGAATCTGATCCAGCGATTTCGGTTATTTCAGGAAAAGCTGGGAAAGGATGGAGTGACTCCTCAGTAAAGCTATGAACCACCTTACTCAGGAAGGATCCCAGTGAGGGAAAGCCAAAACCAGGGGAATTCAGCCCAAATCCATATTCAGTTCTGCACTTTGATTGATGGTATTTTCATTGCAGGAATATTCAATAAATAAAGTGAAAGGAACTGTAATTATATGATTTTTTTGTAGTTGTATCTGAACTATGGACCTGTAATTTTATCTCTGACCCCAGAAATAACCCCTGGGGATCAGGGATCCCTCCTGGCTACAATCCCACACAATCTTGGCTGCTTTGGACAAACCCCTCCCTGTGTTTGAGTATTTCCATCAGGGACAGGAGAGCCCTTCCCAGGACCAGCACAGGGATCACATTCCTTTGGGGAATGCAGAGAATCTTTGCAGAAATCATGCAAAGAGAGAAAATCTGCATCTATACCAGGGAAAACAGCATAGAAGAGATTAATAACATATAGACAAATAAAAAGTGAGGCATAAACTTCAAGGAATTTAGAAATTTTAGAGGAGCTGAAGTTTTAGCTAGAGATAAGCTTTACTGGAGTTAATTAAAATAAATGGGTAGGCCTTGATGAAGTTAAGAGTTAGTAGTTAACTAATAATTGATTGCTTGTCAGCACAATGTTTGGTTAGCTGGGTTTATAATGAAGAATATAGAAACTGATAAATGGCTTTTAGGAACATCAGACAATTGTGGCCTCCTCTGCTCTGAAACCAATTGAAGATGGGGAATGGGAGTTCTACCAAGGGTTCATTTGTCAGATTTGCATTGAAAATGTAGAAAGGTCAGAAAGAGGAAGACTTCATTGACTTCTTCATTTTGGGACCCCTCCCCATGGAAAGGACCACCAACCCATTTCAAGGAATGAACTACTCTTGCTTAATAGCTTTTGAACTAATTACCAAAGTCATGAATATATATTTGTATTTTGGGTATTCAATATTTGTACAGATAAAAGGGCTCTGTAATCACCTGTCAATTGGGTGTGTATTTGGGAGTTATCCCACAATAAACAAACACTTTCTAACTTTAAACTGTTCAAGAGTTTTTGGTTACTGGTACTGGATCAATATCCATCTTGGGAATGGGCTGTACCAAAGTTATGAATGTGTATTTGTATTTTGGGTATTCAATACCTGTACAGATAAAAGCACTCTGTGATCACCTGTACATTGTAGTTTGTATTTGGGAGTCATCCTGCAGGGGCCGTGGGATTATAGTATGTATTGTATAGCTGGCCCATGAGTCCCAGTAAAGATCTGTGTATTGTGTAAGTGACCCTGCCCCAGTTCCAGCTGTTGTAAGTGGGCTGCAGCTGTGATGTCCTTAACTGGGCGGCAGCTGCAGCCTGTGGAGACAGCTGGGACAAAAGGGGTGGGACAGCCAGGGAGAGCCGGAGAGGAGCCCTGGCTGAGGAACAACAACAACAACAACAACAACAACAACAACAACACCACTAACACTGCTGTGATGGGACTCTGATGACAACAAATGGTGACCCCGACGTGATGGTGAACATGCAGCCTGAGAGCTGGGACAGATCTGTTATTGTAATTGTGTAACTGAAAAATCTGTTAAAAGAAAGGGGGGTGGGACAGCCAGGGAGAGCCAGAGAGGAGACCTGGCTCAGAAGCAACAACACCAACACTGCTGTGATGGGACTCTGATGACAGCAAATGGTGACCCCGGCGTGATGGTGAACATGCAGCCTGAGAGCTGGGACAGATCTGTTATTGTAATTCTGTAACTGAAAAACCTGTTAAAAGAAAACGGGGTGGGGCAGCTAGGGAGAGGCAGAGAGGAGCCCTGGCTGAGGAGGAAAAACACCAACACTGCTGTGATGGGACTCTGATGACAGCAAGTGGTGACCCCGGCGTGATGGTGAACATGCAGCCTGAGAGCTGGGTATTCAAGACAGCCGAGAGCTGTGGCAGCCTGAGAGCTGGGACACAAAGATCAAGGGACATGAAGGCAGCTGGGATAAAAGGGGTGGGACAGCCAGGGAGAGCTGGAGAGGAGCCCCAGCTGAGAAGGAACAACACGCAGAAGGAGCCTGTGCTGTGAAGATCTGCAGCCATAAGAAATCACCGAGGAGGTGTGGGACTTTAGAAATATGGTAACAACATCATCCCACCATAGAAAGTGTATGTTTAACTCTAAACTGTTCAAGAGTTTTTGTCCATCACAGTTGGATATCGGTACCACATCAATATCTATATTTTTCTAATAAATCAAGAGCACAGAGCCCAGAGGGGTTTGGGGTGGAGGGGACCTGCCCATGGCAGCAGGGTGGAGCGAGAGGGGCTCCAAGGTCCCTCCCAGCCCCAGGGCAGGGCTGGCTGTGGGACCCCTCCACAGGAGCAGCATTTTCCCCAAACCCACTCAGGGCATGGCAAAATGCTTCCCTTGGCCAAATTCAGATTCAGAGTCTAGGTGAGCTGAAACTCAAACTCCTTCCAAGCCACAGCTCTGAGTCATCAAATCCATGGCCTTATTAAAAACATATTCAACTGACAGATTTTTTAGCAAGCAGGTGGAATTCTTTCTAGCAAGCTAGGTTTGATTTTTTTATTGGCAATCACACTGTAAGCTGCTTATTTTTGCTATAGACATCATTTCTTTGTCTGCACGCCTGTTAGTGACTGGCAAGAGAGTTTTCCTTTAAATGATTTTGCTGGAAGTGCACTGTGAATAATTGATTGGTTGTAGCCAGATTGACTCCCAGCCTCGCTCTGTGCTACCTGCTTAAAATATTACAAACCCCAGAAACATTTGCTAGCCAGAGGCAATGCAATATGTGCAGATCCCGTGTTGCCTGCAGCCATAACACTGTAACCAGACAGTTAAAAGACATTTTAGGGGAAAAAAACCCCTCCTAATAAGCAGCTGTGTTTCTACCTACTCGATATGGATGATTCTGCTTGCATCTCCAAAAATCAGCTCTATTTTGTTTTTCCTCCAGGACTGACACAAAGAGTTGTGACACGGCGTCAGGAGTTGACAACAGGCTTTTCAAGGGAGCCTTTGATCATTTAAAGCCCTGGGAGTTGTTGCACTTCTCCTGTGACATTTATCTTCCAACTCCTTCTCAGCAGATGAACTCTGATCGGAACGAGACTGAGCGGATCAGGACGTGTCCTCTCCCCCCAGCCTTTGTTCACGATCCATTGCAGAGAGTTTTTTACACTTGGATTTACCCATTTCCGTGTGTGTCACCTGCCAGAGCAGCTGTGGCTGCCCTGGATCCCTGGCAGTGCCCGGGGCCAGGCTGGACAGGGTTTGGAGCAGCCTGGGACAGGGGAAGGTGTCCCTGCCATGGCAGGGGTGGCTCTGGGTGGGATTTATTTAAGGTCCCTCCCAAACCATCCCACGGCTCTGATTCATGGTGGAAGAGATGGGGGAAATCCAATACTGGCTCCATTTCTCAGCCAGATAAACACACATCAGCAAACCACAGGAAAGGTGACCAGAGCTCCATCAATAATCCTTTAAATACATCTTGGCTGGAGGGGTGCTCCACAGCAGCAGAAAGCAGCAGCCCAGGTGCAGCAAATGTGAAATAAGCATCCAAAAACCTGAGCCTTGGGGGCCTGGGGAGCAAACAAGCCACAGCCATTCAGTGCCAGAACTTTTTCAGGAGGAACAGCCAATCAACCAGGGAGATAAAACCCGAGAATTATCATTTTCCTGTTTCCTGCAAAGAACTTGGACAGACTACATGGAAAATTATCTTTGTCTCTAAACCTGACTCCATCATTCAAGCTATTCTTAATTCCAGCAGGCTTGCTGGGAGTCCCCAGCTCCTTCTGAGCCTTCAGCAGGTGCTTCAGCCTCATCTTTTCACAACACAATGTGAGTCCTGAAAACCCCTGATCCTCTAAAACAGCAGAAAGAACTATGCATATAAACTCAGGGACGATTTTTTTTTTCTCCTTTAGCCACAACTCCAACCTGAAAAGCAGCAACACCTGTGAGGGAGATGGTGACACCCCCAGGGATGGCTTGGCTCACAGCAGTGTCCCCAGCACAGGAAAACAGGGGGGAACCACGAGGAGAGAGGTGGAATCCACTGAATGCTCCAGGGTGCCAAAGGACCCTTCCTGTCAGCACACAGCACCAGGAATGCTTGCCACCATTAAAAGCTGCTTCTTAAGGGAGTTGCTTCCAAGAAAACCTCTGAGTCCCAATGAAACCCCTGTTATCTGCCCACATTCTATTTTTGTGATTTCAAGGGTTCATCAGTGTTGATCTCATGGTACAAGAGCTGGGAGCACCTGGGAAGTGGCAGGAAGTCTGACAGACACCTGCAGAGACTGGAATGGCCTTGGACCCACTGCTCGTGGTTTTGTCTCCTCAGTGGGCAGCCCCAAACAGCACCAAAGCTAATCAGGGTGATAAACTCTTAATATCTGATTAAAATAAAATAATCATATTGATATCAATGCTTATTTAACATAAATGTATCATGACTTCACTGGAGATTTAAACTATGGACACCTGAAAAGTAATTTTTCTTTTCAAATGGAGAAGTGCAAGCTTGTGCAATATGACATACAATAATGGTCCAAAAGGAGAACTTTTAAGGAAATTTTTAAAATGCCAGACATTCTTGCTGAAAATGCCTTGCTGTCATAGAAGGGGATTTCAAGGTGTACTGAAATCAGACCATAGAAAGGCTCATTTCCAGACCCCTCTCACTCTGCTCTGTTACCAATGCAGCCCCAGCCAGGTCTTTACTGGGCTATTGAAGCCATAACCCATTCAGATGCTGAATTTTAAAGCGTGGTTCTCATCATGAGGACAAAACTTACAAGAACATGTAGTGACAGGACAAGGGGGAGTGGCTGCAAACTGAAAAAGAGTAAGTTTAGATTAGATATTATGAATAAAATCTTCCCTGGCAGGGTGGGCAGGCCCTGGATCCCTGGCAGTGCCCAAGGCCAGGCTGGGCAGGGCTGGAGCACCTGGGACAGTGGGAGGTGACAGAGAGGGGGGCAGAGGAGCTGGGGGCTGCCCCTGAGGACATCAGGAGCTTGCAGAAAATAAAATAAAATAAAATAAAATAAAATAAAATAAAATAAAATAAAATAAAATAAAATAAAATAAAATAAAATAAAATAAAATAAAATAAAATAAAATAAAATAAAACAAAATAAATAACCCCATTACTGCGGGGTGCAGCTCAGGCAGCAGTGCAGAGGTCAGAGCACTGGGGTCCCACACACGGGCAGGCTGTGCCCCCAGCCCCAGGAAATCTCCCAAATCTCTCATTTCCAGGGAGCTGCCCCTGCCCAGCAGCTCTGTGGTGGGCTGAAATGCAGAGCCAGGGCTGCTCCTGCTCCACAAGGTGGAAACAAGTGTGATAATCCAAACAAATCACTTAATGAGATGGAACGAGGACTCAGATGAAGGCTTACAATTAAATACCATTTAATTATTTTAATTAGTGGGGGAAAGAAACCAAATCCTTTGGAGAAGCAATTGCTGTGTCCCACATTGGGGCCTGGAGCACCTGCAGAGTGCTGGGCTGAGCAGGTTTGGTCACACCAGGGCTGCCACAGCAGCTCTGCCTTTGGGGTGGCTTCACACAGACTTTATCCCCGGGTTTAATGCTTCCCAACAAAAATAAATAATCACAAAGGGAGCCTGGCACAGGCCTCACAAACCCCAAACAGGTCACTCCTGATGGACCCCAAGAGGGGTCACCCACCCAAACCAGCCCAAGAAATGAGCCATAAGAGCATAGGCTGGGTCTGTAGCCACAGAAAATAAACACAGCAGACAAATGAAAGCATTTGGAGCCATGAAAGTGTGAGCAGCACTTTCAGCTGGGGACAATCTGCCTTCCTGCCACAGCCACGGAGCAGAGCAAGAGCACAACTGCCAATTCTCACCATTCATTTGTCAGATTTGCATTGAAAAGGCAGAAAGGTCAGAACGAGGAAGACTTCATTGACTTCCTCATTTTGGGACCCCTCCCCACGAAAAGGACCACTGACCCATTTCAAGGAATGAACTACTCTTGCTTAATAGCTTTTGAACTAATTACCAAAGTTATGAATATGTATTTGTAATTTGGGTACTCAATACTTGTACAGATAAAAGGGCTCTGTAATCACCTGTATATTGCAGTGTGTATTTGGGAGCTATCCCACAATAAACAAACACTTTCTAACTTTAAACTGTCAGAGAGTTTTTGGATATTGGTACTGGATCAATATCCATATTGGGAATGGAATGTACCAAAGTTATGAATGTGTATTTGTATTTTGGGTATTCAATACCTGTACAGATAAAAGGGCTCTGTGATCACCTGTACATTGCAGTGTGTGTTTGGGAGTTTAAATGCTGTGCTGTTTAAAGTGTGGATTGGGGTTTAAATGCTGCCCTACAAAGCAGTCTCAAGGGAGGAGAAGCTGAAATAAAATAAAGCAGCAGGATTTTATACAAAACCCATGGAAAAAGAAGGCCAAGCCTGGCTGGTAAGGACCTGCAGGAGGAACCAGGGTGAGCTTTTCCCCAGGGTATCAAATCCAGCCCAGGGAATGGCACAGAGCAGAGACTCCAGCTCTGCCCAGAGCATCCCTCCAGCCCACGGAGGCAGCAGTTTGGTTTGATTGCTAACAGCACCAAGATAAGCACTGGACAGAAAATATCAGCCACCAAGGGCTCCCCCCCTCCCCGTGCCCTCTAAATCTGGATTTGGAGCAGCAGACATAAAATACAGCTCCCATTACTTTTTCTTATCAAGAGCAAGATTAAAAGCCATTTTTAATAAAGCCCATTCCAAAGAGGAGCAAATGAGTGATTTGCTCCCTGATTCATTGCCCTGCATTCCTGGCTGGTTTGTGCTGTCTTGTTTTTCCCCACGTGGGTGCAGATCACCAGGTTTGTGATGACCCACATTTGTCTGGGCAGGTGCAAACCTGCTTTTGTTTGCTCCTGATCCTGTCACTGTAGGACACGAAACAACACGAGCACACACTGCTGCTCTCAAGGTGAAGAAAGGGAAGTTTATTTCCTGACTCCAACATTTATAGATTTCCAAAAGTGACAGTGGACTGGAGGGTGACAGTGCCACCTCTCCAATGACACTGGACAAACCAACAGTCCATCAGATTTCTTCTATAAAAGAATTCAGAACAATGAGTTATTTACAGAAAGTGTGTGAGGAGGTTCATTACAAGAATGTCAACATCAGAAGGCTCAGAAAATCTTTAAAAAAATCAGGGCAAGACGATCCTACAGGGGTGTGCTCAGTGAGATCTGCAGGAGGAGTCACACATCCCTGTGCCAGGGTGTGACGGTGGTCACAGGGGTTTTCAGAGGATGGAAGAGACAGGAATCTTGATTCCATGATCAGAAGGCTTGATTTATTATCTTATTATATATATATAACATTATAACTATACTACATAGGAATAGAAAGGAAAGGAGCTTCCTCAGAAGCTGGCTATGCTAAGAACAGAATAGAAAGAATAATAACAAAGGTCTGTGCCTCAGCAGAGAGCGAGAGCAGCTCCACCATGAGTGGTCAGTAAATCCAAACATCCACATGAGACCAATCCCAGGTGGACCTGTTGCATTCCACAGCAGCAGATAATAATTGTTTACATTTGTTACTGAGCTCCTTCTCAGCTCCAGCAGGAAAAACCCTCAGAAAGGATTTTTCACAAAAGATGTCTGCGACACCAGGACCCCTTTCCCATTACCCTGTTTGCAATATTACCTTCACTTTTATAAAACCAAAAGCTTTTAACAGGAGTGTTTAACATCAGGAGAGTCAGCTGAGCATCCTCCAGGATTTTCAGGGAAAACACATCTAAGAGCAGCAAACTGGGATGTCTGCTTGGGAAAAAAAACCCACCTAGCAATAGATAAGTATTATTTATTTCCCAAAATTGGTTTAAAGAGAAAGAAGATTTTATCTGGATCACTAAATGTAATTTAGCCTTAGACAGCTGAAGTAGGCTTTTAGCTCACATCAGCTTCAGAGGGAAAAGCTGCAGCAGCCTGAAATGGATTTGAGCAAACCCATAAGAATGATGAACACATGAGGAAGGGATTGCAATTATCATCCAAGAGATAAAACAAAGATACTCCACGAGGCACAGAATGAGGGGCACTCAGGGAAATCCAGGCAAATTATCCTGGCACCAGCTTGAATCCTGGCACATCCCCATCAATTGTTAGAACAATTAGATCATCAATTGTTAGATCCAATCCACTGGTAATGACAACAAATCTGGGGAAACTCGTGAAGCTCTCTACTGCTCAGGTTTTCCTTGCAATGAAACAAGTAACAATTAAACTTTTTATTTAACGTGAAGGCCGATGATAAGCACAGAGGTGTGAAATTCCACAGCTGGAATTTCGTTGGCCAGAAGATGAAATGGAGGTCAGGGACACAAACCCTTGCCCTGCCCGCAGCCCTGCAGGAGCAGGAGCAGCACCCACCCCCTGCCCTGGGCACGCTGCTGCCCCGTGCAGGGCAGCCCCAGGGCTGGCACCAGCACAGCCCTGCCAGTCTGGAGCCACCCTGTGCCCAGAGCTGAGCCCCTGCCCAGCCCGGGCTGCCCAGGGCAGGGGCAGAGCCCATCCCACCACCCCAGCGCCCCCAGTGCCACTGGCACATCTCAGGGACATCCTTGTGCCAGCAGTGCTCTCCTGGGAAGCCTCAGAACAGAAATGGGAACAGTAAACAGCAGTGTCTGATGGCGTGGGATGTGCTGTGCAGGCTGCTCACCAACAGCTGCATCTCTGATGGGCTCCACAGAAATTGGTTTTACTTCATGGCCAATCCCAGTCCAGCTGTGTCAGACTCTCTGGTCAGCCACAAGATTTTATTATTCATTCTTTTCTAGCCTTCTGATGTCTCCTTTCTCTTTCTTTAGGAGAGTTTTAATATAACGTTTTCTTTGAATATAATATAATATAATATAATATAATATAATATAATATAATATAACATAACATAATATGATATATATAATAAATATAATATAATATAATATAATATAATATAATATAATATAATATAACATAATATAATATAACATAATATGATATATAATAAATATAATATAATATAATATAATATGATATAATATAATATAATATAATATAATATAATATAATATAATATAATATAATATAATATAATATAATATAATATAATATAAATCTGCCTTCTGAAACACGGAGTCAGATTCTCCTCCCCTCCCTCGTCCTGGGGACCCTGACACACCCCCAGAGCCCCAGCCTGCCCGGGGTGCAGAGCAGAGCAGAGGGGCTGCTGCCAGCCCTGACACCTCCCTCAGTTCCCCTCCGGGCCCTGGAGGGGTTTGGCTGTGCTGGGAGCCCGGGCTGAGCTGCCCCAGGTGGGAATGCCAAGGGCAGGTGAGGCCCTCGGGGGAGCCCAGAGACACCAGCCCTCCCTGGGCTCCTGTCACTGACACCTTCTGTGAAAAATCCTTTCTGAGGGTTTTTCCTGCTGGAGCTGAGAAGGAGCTCAGTACCAAATGTAAACAATTATTATCTGCTGCTGTGGAATGCAACAGGTCCACCTGGGATTGGTCTCATGTGGATGTTTGGATTTACTGACCACTCATGGTGGAGCTGCCCTCACTCTCTGCAGACAGACAGACCTTTGTTATTATTCTTTCTATTCTGTTCTTAGCTTAACCAGCTTCTGAGGAAGTTCTTTCCTTTCTATTCCTATGTAGTATAGTTATAATGTTATATATGTATCATAATATAATAAATCAAGCCTTCTGATCATGGAATCAAGATTCCTGTCTCTTCCATCCTCTAAAAGCCCCTGTGACCACCATCACAGGTTCCCAGCTGAATTCATGGTCCCAGCCCCATAACCCACATGTTAAAAAGCCAGATCACAGATATCTCAGCACACTGTCATGCAAATTAACCATGGCAAGATGGCACAGGCCATTCCTCTGTGCCCAACACTACTGCTAAAGCTGTGAGACAGCAGCTCCTCACCACAGACTAAACCCACCCAGACCCCAGCCCCAGCCCTCCTCTGGGCCTTGCTCAGTGCCACCATCCCCAGCCAGCTCTGGCATTCACAGCCCACCCTGGCAGCACTCACAGGCCACAAACACTAAAGGTTATCACATATTTTGATTTAATAAATTATCAAAGCACCACCACAGCAGCAAAGAAAAGCCATTTCAGAGCCCCCTGTGGACAGAGCTCTCTCCCATGCAGGGATGGCAGGGCAGCACAACCCAGGGCAGCACAACCCAGGGCAGCTCCCTGGCTGTCAGCAGCTGCAGGGAAGCTGGGGCAGCTCCTGGGCTGATTCACAGCCTCATTTACCCCATCACACCAGGATCCTCCCCCAGGGCAGCATGGGGCTCCTGCTGATGGGATTTTCTTCTCCTCTCTTGTTTCCTGGGCCCCTTCAGTCCCACAAACTCAGGAGAAGGGGGGTTGAGGTCCTCAGAGCCATGATCCCAAAACTGCACCTGGCCAAGCAACCACTGTCCCTGCAGAGCCACGGCCACCAGGTTCCCTTCTGACTTTCCCAAATAGTTCTGTTTGAATTAGGAGTATTTTCCATTGCCAGGTCACCTCCTCACCTGTGGAAGGGTTGGAGTAACTTTTCATAGTGCAGAGGGGTGTGAGTTCCACTGCCATCCTTTATTCATCCTGAACTGATTAAGCCATTAACCATGCAATCCTTGCTCATCACCTACTCCACACCAAGCCCAGGAGCTCCCAGCTGGGCAGGGCTGGAGGTTTTTCATGGAAACAAAGTGGTTTTGCTAGTACAGAAATGAAGCATTTGATGAGTCAGCCTACACAAATCTGAGAGGTTTTTCTGTAATTCATTCACTGAGCTTCCCACATGCCCTCACTGGGAGAGCATTGCCAGGAGAGACAGAAGCAGAAACACAATCACCTCATTCCTGAGGCAGCTGAAGGTGCTCACTGAGCACACAAATTGTGAATGTCTGCTCCAGCCTGCAGCCTTGCCCTGGAGCCCAAAGCTCTGCCCCAAGTGCTGGGAGCAGGGAGGAGGGTGGGGAGCAATCTCTGTCCCAAAGCCTCCCATGAAATAAACCCAGCAGCTTCCTCCCCAAGACCCAGTTTGTGTCTCATCCCCACAAAACCTGCAATGCTTCAATTTGTGGGTGCCACAAAAGGAAGCCAATCACCACCACGACCTAAACAGTGCTGGGTTTCTCTTATTTCAGAACATTTTTCCTGAAATAAGCATATGGGTGGAATTTGTTGCCTCTTTACAGCAGCAGCACCAGCCCTGAGCTCCAGGGCCTTGTGGTGCCTGCACTCACTCCAGAACCAGGGACATCTCAGAGGAGAAAGATGCAGCAATGCCCATCTTTCCTGGCCCAGAGGGGGTTAAAACAAGCTGTAATTTGCAATGGAACTCTTCAGGAAAGAATTGATATTGTGCAGAATGCAACCATTTAACTGCAGGGGTGCAGCCCAGGGCTGGGCAGTGCAGAGGAGCCCCCAGGTGGGACACTGGGGACACAGAGCAGTGTGTCCCTGCAGGGCTGGGGGCTGCTGGGGTGGTCCTGGGGGGGCTTTTCCAGCCCCCTGGCCCTGTGACCCCACTGGAGCCTGGCACACCTGCCCTGGGGCAGCACCAGGTCCCACAAGAACAGAGGGACCTCAAAGCCACCCCACAGCTCGGATCAACGGCCCAAACTAATCCATTTCATTTGATGAGGTCTTAAATCGCCACACAAACAGCACATTTGATGCTTCCCTCTCTCCCAGTGTCCAGTTTTTGGGTAGTGGTCACACCCAGAGGCAGCAGGGCTGCAGCCCCAGAGCTCAGGAGAAAAGCTGTGCCTGGCACAGCCTGGCACCCAGGCTGGCACTAGGGAGGATCAGACCCACAGCAGCATTTGGATCACAGATGCCCTGGAATATTTTTACAATTACAGCTGATTTAATGCAAGATAAATAAGGCTTTGGAGACACTTTTACGTCTATTGGTTCACAGGGAAAGCAGTGAGCATTAAATGATTTATTTAATTGCCTTTGCACTTTAAAGCATGGGTTCCAGCCATTAATCACTGGGGCAGACATCAAAGTGTCCCCATGGCTGTGGCAGTGTGAGCACAGCCCTGAGCAAGGGTGGCACACACAGATTTCCTGAAAAATCCCTTTGGTAGCATCTCTTCTCTGGAGAAGCTGGGAAGCTTCAGCTTCCCCGTGTTTTGCTGCTTTGGAATGTGATTTGGAGAATTGTTTACCCAGCACGTGAATTGTTTTTACTTGATGACCAATGACAGCCACCTGTGCCAAGGCTGTGAGCAGTCAAAGATTTTGTTATCATTCTTTTCTTTGCCAGCTTTCTGGTTAAATCCTTTTCTTCTATTTCTTTTAGTATAGTTTTAATATGTCATTTTCTTTTAATATAATATATATCCTAAAATAATCAATCAGCCTTCTGCAAGATGGGGTCAGATGCTCATCTCTCCCCTCATCCTGGGACCCCTGTGAGCACCATCACACCCCAGAGCCCTCCCAGGAGGATGATGAGGAGCAGCCTTCACCCTGCATGGCACCCAGGGCTCCCTCTCCCCTGCCTGCCCTCTCAGCAGTTGGCAAGGGCTGGTAACTAATTGCAGAAGCACACTCCTTGCAGTTAATTACCAGCATGAGTAATTGCAGGGCGTCTCCAAGTGTCACAACAGCCTGGCATTAATGCAATTTATCACTCCATGGCCCCTTTGAGGAGGGGGTGTTGGTTGCAATGAACATTCTCGTGCCAGGGGATGGGCATCCCCCCATGGAGCACCCCGGCCATGGGGCACAGGGCAGTGCCAGGGCCAGGCTGGGCACGGGGCAGGGCAGGGGTCCCTGCCAGGCCAGGGGGGCACTGGGGGCATTTGGGGCTCCTCCAGCCCAGCCCAGCCCAGCCCAGCAGTTCACCCTGACAAGTGAGACCCTGCCCAATGCTCACCACACCTGCCTCACCTCACCTGCACAGGGCACCAGGGACAGGGGAGCCACAAACAGCCCAGCTACAGCACTGAAAACACACCCTGGATTAAAGAAAAACATAAAAAATAAAAAACAACTCTCATCTTCATTTCTCTATGCCAAATATGCAAATTATCCTGATTGCTGCCGAGCCATTAAATCTAAGATAAGTGCATGGTAATGAGGAGGGGGCTGAGCAAGCCCACACTCCCAGGTCACACAGAGCCACCCACGGAGCAGGGGCTGCTCTGGAAGCACCAGGGCCCGTGTGGAGCACACCCAGGGCTGGCTGTGTGTCTGCAGCTCTGTGCAAAGCCCTCCCCCTAATGATGGGCCCTGTTCTGTCACCCAGCTGCTGTGCCCGACCTTCAGCAGCGGGGATGGGCTCATCACAGGGATTGAACTTGGACCAGACCAGAGCTAAAGTGAGCCCACAGCGAGGAGAGGCTCGGGACTGCAGGGGTTTCACACCAGCCCTGCCTGCAAATGGAACAGAGCCCGGGCAGAGAGCTGGGCTGCACCTGGAGCACACCTCACACCGTTCTCCCAGCTGC
The DNA here is from genome assembly GCA_024362935.1 of Setophaga petechia. Lineage (NCBI taxonomy): Eukaryota > Metazoa > Chordata > Aves > Passeriformes > Parulidae > Setophaga > Setophaga petechia. The sequence continues at coordinate 648,491 of JANCRA010000006.1, read as the reverse complement.
TGGGAACCAGGGAGATTAAAGTCAGAGCTGCTGCACCAGGGTGGGAGATGTTACAAGGAAAATGATGTTTGTTTTTCCCATAAAATAACGATTTTGGGGTGGCTTATTGTCATACTTGGATTTCAAATGAAGCAGTTTGACCATTATAACAAGAAATCAATTTAATGCCCCAATTTTGGTCCTTTTCCCCACCTTGGCAGCAGTCTGGCCCTGCAGTACACACTGGGTCCCTCACCTGTGGGCTCTTCCAGCACCTGGAGCAGCTCTAATGAAGGAGGAAAATTCCTCCTGACCAATGATGTTGGGATAACAAGAACTGAGCTCACTCAGGGACTGCTTGGACAGCCAGGGCAGTGTCCAGGGACAGGGGACAGCCAGGGCAGTGCCCAGGGACAGGGCACAGCTCAGCTCTGGCAGTGCCCAGGGACAGGGCACAGCTCAGCTCTGGCAGTGCCCAGGGACAGAGCACAGCTCAGCTCTGGCAGTGCCCAGGGACAGGGCACAGCTCAGCTCTGGCAGTGCCCAGGGACAGGGCACAGCTCAGCTCTGGCAGTGCCCAGGAACAGGGGACAGCTCAGCTCTGGCTCTCCTGGGGCTCATTTCTCTGGGAGGAGTCTGCCAGCTCCTCTTGAAGCTGCCCCCACTGAGCAGGAGAGTGGAAGGAGAATGAAACCCCAAATTACTGCAGGTTACACCCAGTGGCACCCCAGGCTGGCACTCTGGGGTGCAGTTTACACCCTGGTGTGCAGTTTACACCCAGTTACACACCAGGCTGGCACTCTGGGGTGCAGTTTACACCCTGGTGTGCAGTTGACACCCAGTGGCACCCCAGGCTGGCACCCTGGTGTCAGGGCACCCTCGGAGGTCCCTGCCCCTGCTCCTGAGGAAGCTCAGCCCCATCCCACAGCACAGGGGCAGTGCCACCCTCCAGGCCCTGCTGCTCTCAGCGTTGTCTCACTGCCTCTGTGGGATGGAATGGTTTGAGGAGCTGTCAGTTCCATTGGAGAGCTCACACAGCCCCAGCAAGGGCTCCTCTCTCCTCACTCTGCACTAACCCAGGGCTCAATAAACCAATAAAACCACTGTGAGCAAGGCACAGCAGCCCCCAGAGCACCCCTGTGCCCCTCTGCTGTCCTGGGCCTGGCTGTGTTTGTTGTGTTTCAAACCTGCTGCAGTGCCAGGGCTGGTGGTGCAGATGGGAACCTGCCAACAGCTCCCACTCTTGTTTTGGGGCATTTCAGTGGTGGACCTGCATCCCTCTGGATGAGCCCACTCCCTCCAGGGCACTGTAGCAGGAGAGGGATGGGGCTGTGCAGCCCCAACACCAAACACAGGGCAATCCCAGTTTGGAGGGCTGGGGCTGTTTATTCACCATCCCTTTGGCTGGAGGGTGCAAGGGAATTGTGCAAGAGCCTCTTCTGCCTGGCTGAAGGCCAACAGGACCAAACCCAGGGAGTGCCAAAGCCCCACCTGAAAACATGAGCCATGGATTGCTGCAATTGTTCCCTGGAACTGATTTGAATAAGTTTGTTATCATCGGATTAAAATAAAAAAAAAAAAAAAAAAAAGAGAGAGAGAGAGAGAGATACAGAAAACATCCTGGGTTGGGAAAGCATCCTGAGGAAACACCCATTCCAGGAGGATCCATGCAAGGATCATGGGCCCAGCCCCTGGCCCTGCACACACCCCAAATCCCACCCTGGGCATCCCTGGCAGTGCTGCCCAAACCCTCCTGGAGCTGCTCTGGCAGCCTCGGGGCTGTGCCCATTCCCTGGGGACCTGGGCAGTGCCAGCCCCCTCTGGGCATGGACCTGTCCCCAAACCCACCCCAAACCCCCTGGCAGAGCTCCCTGGGTCCTGTCCCTGTCCCAGAGGCAGATCAGAGCTGCAGCCCCCCGAGGTCTCCCCCAGCCCCATTTTCTCAGCAGAGGAAGGAGCCGTGCCCGCCCTTCCTGCCCGGGGTACCCCAGACCCTGTCTCACACCCATGGGAGGGGGGCACGGCTCAGGGCACCCACCCTTCATCCTCCTCACGGGCTGTGCCTGTCCCGGGCACCCCTCCATGGCTCGGGGGGCTCTGGGCTCTGTCCCTGCCCTGCCCGGCTCCCCCTGGCTCTGCCCCAGCCTGGGAACCCCCCGAGTGCCCCGGGAGGGGCTGGGCAGGGATGGAGCCGTAAAACCCTTTTGCAGCACTTTGGAACATAAAACCCTTTTGCAGCACTTTGGAGCATCAAACCCTTTTGCAGCACTTTGGAACATCAGACCCTTTTGCAGCAGTTTGGAACATCAGACCCTTTTGCAGCACTTTGGAGCATCAAACCCTTTTGCAGCAGTTTGGAGCATCAAACCCTTTTGCAGCAGTTTGGAGCATCAAACCCTTTTGCAGCACTTTGGAACATAAAACCCTTTTGCAGCACTTTGGAGCATCAAACCCTTTTGCAGCAGTTTGGAGCATCAAACCCTTTTGCAGCACTCCACCTTGGAAGCAGCCCCAAGGCGTCCTGAGCGCTGTCCCCCGTGCATTGTGCAGCAGTTCCAGGGTGTTCCAGGGTGTTTCCCCTCTCCTGCTCTGCCCCAGCACACAGAACAAAATGCATTTGCTCAGGCAGAACCTGCTCTCGCCAGAGCAGGAGTCAGGTACTGCAGCCTTTCAAGTGTTTGGGGCTCTCAGCTGTACATATTTATTCTACTTCCATAAAAACATTCGGCTGGAAAGCCACAGAGCAAGCCATAAACATCAAATTGGGAATTGAAGCCCTGGGCTTCCTGCAGCAGAGTGGGAATTACCCCATCAGAGATGAACAGCAGATATGGATTTACAGAGAACGCTGATAATGGGTGCAAATTGTGAGTGTTTTATACCAAAGAAATATTTACAAAACCAGCCCTGGGAGTACAGAAAAGTGCCCAATCACATCCCTGCCTGGCCAAGGCCCCTTGAGCAGCAGGAGCTGCAGGATCAGCGCTGAAGGGTTTGCTGGAGAGTCTGGAGCTCTGTACAGACTCAGCACAGCAGCTCCGTTGTACTCGTGCCTCAGGGCACGGCCAGATCACTCCGGGCTCGTTTGCAGTGTTTATTATGCAAAGTTTATGCAATCCTGTGCTATTCTCTCAAATACCAGCAGAAATTTAGAGGGCCTGACCCACTCTTGGTCAAGTGCTCAGTTTGCAAGAGGAGGAGTCACAAACACTCAGACATTTCATGGAGAGAAGAAACCAAACTCCAGTACAAGTTCAGCCAGGTGGTGAGCTCACACCCAGGCCAGGCTGGGCACTGGGGCTGGGGCACCTGGGACAGTGGGAGGTGGCCCTGCCATGGCAGGGGGGGCACTGTAGGGTGGGATTTGGGGTCCCTTCCAACCCAAACCTGTTGGGAAGGATGGAAGTCTGGCAAGGAAGCCTCACAGCTATGTATGCTTAGCAAAAAGATTTTCCAATGTAGAGGCTGATGAAGGAATAGAGATGGAAGCAAGTTTTGATACAGAAGAAAAGAATTGCTGAGCCAGTCTCAGTGGATAACCCAGGAGGCAAAGGCTGTGTTAGTTAGAAGGGGTTTTATGGCTTAGAGCAAAGGACAGACCCACCCCAAACAAGAAGATGTTTGTACCAAGCAGAAAATAGCACAGGCAAAGAAGGCAGCAAATGTGGCAAGCAGAAAAAGAATTTTCCACTGCAAGAAAAATGAAAAACAATTTCTAGCTGAAACTGTAATGTACTGACTGTTAGTGACTGGAGAACAGTAACATGAATATTTTAATTATAGGAGTTATGATGGGCTGTAGATAACAGTTAAGGTATGGATTGGTTCTGCTGTATGAAGATGCTTAGCCAAGAAGAGTATAGAATGCACTGTAAGCAAAAGAAAAGTCTAGAATGCAATGTAACCAAAAGAAAAGTCTGTAATGCATTGTGACCAAAACCAAAGGGTGTCCAGGCCTGCCTGCAGCTGGAGCTGACAGCTGTGGGCACAGCTCTGTCACCCTGGACTGCTGTGACATCTTGGATACAATAACCTGCATTTTGGACACAATAAATTGCATTTTGGACACAATAAACTGCATTTTGGACACAATAAACTGCATTTTGGACACAATAAACTGCATTTTGGACACAGAGTGACCTGGAGTCCCCCATCTCTCATTCAGGCTCTCACACAAACCAGTCTGGGACCCTGTCCCTGAGCAGCCAAAGGTGCCAGTGCTCTGGCAGAGCCTTGCCCAGGTGAGGGGCTGCACACCAGCCCTGCCCTGCCCTGCCCCAGCAGCAGCAGCAGCTCCTCCCTGCCAGGACAGCCCAGTGGGCACAGTGCCCACAGCCCCCGGAGAGGGCACCCATCCCATGCCAGCCCCACGGAGAGGGCACCCACAGCACCCAGCCCCATGGAGAGGGCACCCACAGCACCCACCCCATGCCAGGGACACCTCCCAGCTGAGCATCTGTGCCCCAACACTGCAAAAACAATAAAAGGTTAACTGGTTCTGAAGAGAAACCTCCTGGAACTCTAAGAAACACTTCCCTAGATTATATTCTATCACTTAAACCAACTGAGCAGATGAGGAGAACACCTCTGTCACAGACATCTTTCATGTAAGATCCTTTCCTTAGGATTTTTCCTCCTGAGAAGCTGAGAGGCCTCAGGAACAAAATGCAAACATTGATTATCTGCTGCTGTGGGATGCAACAGGTGCAGCTGGGATTGGCCCATGTTGGATGTTTGGAATTAATGGCCAATCACAGTCAGCTGGCTCAGACAGAGAGCTGAGCCACAAACCTTTGTTATCATTCTTTGCTGTTCTATTCTTAGCCAGCCTTCTGATGAAATCCTTTCTTCTATTCTTTTAGTATAGTTTTAATGTAATATATATCATAAAATAATAAATCAGCCTTCTGGAACAGAATCAACATTCTCCTCTCTCCCCTCACCCAGGAGCCCTGTGAACACCATCACACCCCCGTGCAAAGGAATCCACACATCAGCCCCCAGGGACCAGCCAGACTCCCCCAGCCCCAGAACTGTGCCCATGGCAGGGACCCCCTGCCCAGCAGCTCATTTAACTCCTCTCACAATATTTTTGCACCTTCCTTCCTGCAGCCATTCCCTCAGGGGCTTTTTGGTGCCATTCCTGCATCAGGGGATTTCTGCACTTGATGAAACCACTCCCCCACCCTGGCACCCAGGTCTGGTCATTGCCCCACCCATAGACCTGCACCTCTCTTTCCTTGAGGCAAAGCATTAAGGAATCATTTTCTTAGCCAGAACGATGACTTAGAAACACACATTTGGTATAAAAAGTGTGGAGGAAGAGCTCTTTTCCTGTGACACATTCTCATCTCTCCACACAATTTTGACACTCTTATTCCTGAGTGTAACAGTCTGAGGATGTAGATGTGAAGCTGAGCTATAATTAGCATTATCATTTTCCCTAAACTTCCTGTTCTAAAATAATGAGACAGAGAGAGGGAAAACTGCTGGGCTGAGAGGAAGGACAGCAGGGAGCCCCTGGATGAGCTGGCTCAGGCTGCTGGCCATGGAGCAGGACTGGGAGCTCAGGGTGGCCCAGGGGCTTCCCCAGTGAGGGAGGAATCAGCTGCGTGACCCTGGGGTGTCCCCTGTGTGTCCCTGGTGTGTCCCCTGTGTGTCCCTCTGTCCCTGTCCCACCAGCTGCGTGACCCTGGGGTGTCCCCTGCGTGACCCTGGGGTGTCCCCTGTGTGTCCCCCTGTCCCACCAGCTGTGTGACCCTGGGGTGTCTCCTGTGTGTCCCCCTGTCCCACCAGCTGTGTGTCCCTGCTGTGTCCCCTGTGTGTCCCCCTGTCCCTGTTCACACCAGCTGCATGTCCCTGCTGTGTCCCCCTGTCACCCCAGCTGTGTGTCCCCTGTGTCCCCCTGTCCCTGTCACCCCAGCTGTGTCCCCAGTGTGTCCCTGCTGTGTCCCTGCTGTGTCCCTCCGTCCCTGTCACCCCAGCTGTGTGTCCTCTGTGTGTTCCCCTGTCACCCCAGCTGTGTGTCCCCTGTGTCCCTCTGTCCCTGTCACCCCAGCTGTGTACCCTCTGTGTGCTCCCCTGTCACCCCAGCTGTGTGTCCCTGGAGTGTCCCTCTGTCCCTGTCCCACCAGCTGTGTCCTCTGTGTGTCCCCCTGTCCCTGTCACCCCAGCCGTGTGTCCCCTGTGTCCCTCTGTCCCTGTCCCAGCAGCTGTGTGTCCCCTGTGTCCCTCTGTCCCTGTCACCCCAGCTGTGTGTCCCCTGTGTCCCCCTGTCCCTGTCACCCCAGCTGTGTCCCCCTGTCCCTATCACCCCAGCTGTGTGTCCCCAGTGTGTCCCTGGTGTGTCCCCTGTGTCCCCCTGTCCCTGTCACCCCAGCTGTGTGTCCCCAGTGTGTCCCTGGTGTGTCCCCTGTGTCCCCCTGTCCCTGTCACCCCAGCTGTGTGTCCCCAGTGTGTCCCTGGTGTGTCCCCTGTGTGTCCCCTGTCCCTGTCACCCCAGCTGTGTGTCCCCAGTGTGTCCCTGGTGTGCCCCCCATCCCTGTCACCCCAGCTGTGCCCCTGTCCCTGTGCCAGTCCCGGTGCCCCAGGTGCCCTGCCCAGGCTGAGCCCCTGCCCGTGCTGGGGCCCTCCCAGGCTGGAGCTCGTGGCTTTGGGAGCTGCTGAGAGCCTCTGCCAGCCCAGCCAGCTCTAAAAGCACTCAGTGCTGGATAATGGCCTGCTGAAATCCCCAGGCTTTTGACTCAGACCAGTTGTTTACATCTAAATTACTTTTTCTCATTAAGCTCAAACTTTAATTCCCAATATATTAAATTTGTGTTCTTCAAAACAATGACAAGCTCTTTTTTATTGGCTTTGTTCCTGCAATTATTAGATTGAGGATGTCATTACCAACTTGTCAGGACCCTTTTTGCAGCTGCAGTTTGGTGGTTATGAACCGACCAGATTTTCACATCAATTTAGATGGGGGAGGAAATGCACCCAGCATTTGATGGCCCTGCCAGCCCTGCTGCATGGCACTCAAATTCTGCTTCTGGTGCATGCAGGAGGCTCAGGGGAAGAGCCCGGGGACACAGGGGGGCTGTGGGCTCTGCTCCCCTGCCCATTCCTCAGCACAGGGGCACAGCCCCAAACCCCCTGGGCACGGCCCCAAAGCCCCTGGGCACGGCCCCAAACCCCCTGGGCACGGCCCTGATCCTGCTCACACACATTTGCCATCAAACAAGAGTGGGAATGGACCCTAAATCCCACCCAGTGCCCCCCTGCCATGGCAGGGACACCTCCCACTGTCCCAGCCCCAGTGCCCAGCCCGGCCTTGGGCACTGCCAGGGATCCAGGGGCAGCCCCAGCTGCTCTGGGAATTCTATTCCAGGGCCTGCCCACCCTGGCAGGAACAATTCCTGCCCCATATCCCATCCCACCTTCCCAGGGAACAATTCCTAATTCCCAATATCCCATTCATCCCTACCAGGGAACAATTCCTGATTCCCAATATCCCATCCCACCCTCCAGGGAACAATTCCTAATTCCCAATATCTCATTCATCCCTACCAGGCAGCAATTCCTCATTCCCAACCTCCCATCCCTCTCTGGCACTGGGGCCATCCCCCCTTGTCAACGCTGTTTCTCCACCTCCCCACACAGCATTCCACAGCTGCAAATGCAAAGTTGTGCTCACAACTCGTGTACAACAAAATAAAAGCACATGCAAGGCAGGGTGCAGTAGGAACTGTCTCGTGCTTCATCTCAAAGCAGAGAAATTCTCAATAAATATTTATATTGGGATTCCCAAGTGCCTGAGCAGCTTCAGGGCCATGATTTTAATGCACACAAACACACAAGATGTACATTACAGAGACACACACGCAGCCTTTAAAGCTGAGTGCCTGCATTGCTTTGTTTGCTGCAGAATTGTGTGTACAGCAAATTCCTGGGTGCCTGGTTGGAACCCAGCCTTCAAAGCCTCCCCTGGCAGGGCAGGGGCTGCAGGAACACACTCAACTGACTGGGCCAGAGATTCAGAGCATCCCAGAGCCTGAGCTCAGCCTCACACAGAAACTCAGAGAATTCAGAGCATCCCAGAGCCTGAGCTCAGCCTCACATGGAAACTCAGAGCAATTCAGAGCATCCCAACTCAGCCTCACACAGAAATTCAGAGCAATTCAGAGCATTCCAGCTCACACAGAAACTCAGAGCAATTCAGAGCATCCCAGTGCCCTGAGCTCAGCCTCACACAGAAACTCAGAGCATCCCAGCTCACACAGAAACTCAGAGCAATTCAGAGCATCCCAGCTCACCCAGAAACCCAGAGCAATTCAGAGCATCCCAGCTCACACAGAAACTCAGAGCAATTCAGAGCATCCCAGCTCACATGGAAACCCAGAGCAATTCAGAGCATCGCAGCACCCTGAGCTCAGCCTCACACAGAAATTCTGTGGAGAGCTCAGGGGATTTTGCTCACGCCAGTAAACATTAAAACAAACCAGCAAAGCCGTTTTTATCAAAGAACATAAATCTAATATGGCCTGAGGCAATGGCAGTACAAGCCCAGATCTGCCTCATTTTACTCCCCACAGCCAGGCTGGCCCTGCTCTCCCCGAGCTGCTCCAGCCCCTGATAACAAAGGGCTCCGTGTGCCCCACAGCCCCCACTGATCCTCTGGGACATGGCAAAGGCTGGGCTGAGGTTACAGCAGGCACTGCCAGAGCTGCCAAACCCAAATCAAACCCACCCACCCCTCTCAGGGTTAAAGCAGGACAGGAACAGGCCACAGCTTCACAAAGTGCAGCAAAGAGAGCAGGGCTGCAGGCAGCACACACAGCCCACGTGCTCATAGAGCACAGCTACAGTCCAAAACACAACCCCAAACCCAAACTATGGTGCTCATGGAGCACAGCTACAGTCCAAAGCACAACCCCAAACCCAAACTATGGTGCTCACAGAGCACAGCTACAGTCCAAAGCACAACCCCAAACCCAAACTATGGTGCTCACAGAGCACAGCTACAGTCCAAAACACAACCCCAAACCCAAACTATGGTGCTCACAGAGCACAGCTACAGTCCAAAACACAACCTCAAACCCAAACTATGGTGCTCACAGAGCACAGCTACAGTCCAAAACACAACCCCAAACCCAAACTATGGTGCTCATGGAGCACAGCTACAGTCCAAAACACAACCCCAAACCCAAACTATGGTGCTCACAGAGCACAGCTACAGTCCAAAACACAACCCCAAACCCAAACTATGGTGCTCATGGAGCACAGCTACAGTCCAAAACACAACCCCAAACCCAAACTATGGTGCTCACAGAGCACAGCTACAGTCCAAAACACAACCCCAAACCCAAACCCAAACTATGGTGCTCATAGGGCACAGCTACAGTCCAAAACACAACCCCAAACCCAAACTATGGTGCTCATAGAGCACAGCTACAGTCCAAAACACAACCCCAAACCCAAACTATGGTGCTCACAGAGCACAGCTACAGTCCAAAACACAACCCCAAACCCAAACTATGGTGCTCATGGAGCACAGCTACAGTCCAAAACACAACCCCAAACCCAAACAATGGTGCTCATTTTACTGACACCTTCCATGCACACACAGTGGCAGAGGTCTCGTTTAAGCAAGAAGGAGCAATTCAAACATTAATCAGAATCCTTCTGAGCCCCCTCACAAATTAATGAATAAGGAAACCCAGCAGCCACCCTGCAGCTGGCTGGAACACACCTCACACCCTGCACCTCCCCAGCCCTCCCCACACCCCATTCATGGCCTCTTCCATCAGGGTCACTGACCCACAGCTGATGGGAGTTTGGGGCAGAGAGCTGAGGAACAGAGCAGGGCTGGGGCAGGGAGTGCTCCTGATAATGCACAACACCTGGGCTGGGGGATCACCTGGGGCTGGGGGATTCACCTGGGGCTGGGGATTCACCTGGGGGCTCCACCTGGGGCTGGGGGATCACCTGGGGCTGGGGGATTCACCTGGGGGACTCACCTGGGGCTGGGGGATTCACCTGGGGCTGGGGGATTCACCTGGGGGACTCACCTGGGGCTGGGGGATTCACCTGGGGCTGGGGGATTCACCTGGGGCTGGGGAGCCTCACCTGGGGCTGGGGGATTCACCTGGGGCTGGGGGATCACCTGGGGCTGGGGGATTCACCTGGGGCTGGGGGATCACCTGGGGCTGGGGGATTCACCTGGGGCTGGGGGATCACCTGGGGCTGGGGGATCACCTGGGGCTGGGGGATTCACCTGGGGCTGGGGGCTCCTCCTGGGGCTGGGGGCTCTCCATCCCCATCCCTCCCTGGCTGTTCCCCGTGGGCCCTCCCAGCCAAATCAAGAGATTGCTCTCCACAGACAGGCAGCTGCGTAAATGTCAAGAGCTCTGAAAGTAAATTATAGTGCAAACAGGTTTGATATTTCTATGAAATGAAAGTTAAGCACATTTCTTTTTAAAATACAGATTTTTATTTAAAGCAAGAGAAAACCTTCCACTGTGACCTTTATGAGATCCCAAACAGTGACAAATTTGGTCATTACAAATAACCTTTACCTAGCAAGCGCCTCACCAATGGGGACTTCTTTGCAGTAATGGATGTAAATTAATTTCCAACCTACAAAACAATAAATAGGAATCTTTTAAGACACCAATTCCCCAGTAAAATACGAGTCATAAAAGCCCAGCCAAAAGGCACCTTGATGGCAGGGTTTGTTTTGAGGGCAGCATTCTGGGAAGCCAGGTCTGTGTCTCTTGCACTCTCCCAGCAGTGAATAAACATTCCAGGATTTGCCTTGCTATTTGTCTGTGTGATTAACCCGACAGAGAGGATGAGATCATTAACCTGTGATTACTGCCATGTTCAGAGCTCTCATCGTGCCTGTGGTGCCTCGTTAGGCAAACTAAAAATACCCCAATTTCTTATTTTTCCTGCATCTCCACGCTGACAAACATTATTCCATAGATGTAAATTAGAGGGGAAAATCGATGGTCACTGAATGAAGGCTGAGATTCTCAGTCATTGGCCCACAGAGCACCAGACCCGAGCCAGGATGTGGCCCCAGACAGGAGGAGCTGTTTGGGGCAGGTGTTCTGCTCTGGGCCATGGATCTGGAGGTTTCTGGTGGTTCCCGGAGCCCTGTCCTGCTGAGCACGGGGTGGGGAACCAGAGGTGCCCGAGGCTCTGAGGCTGCATCTCCCCTGCTTATCAGGCACTTCCCTTATCACAGTGGCTCCCTGCACTCAGAGCTCACTGTGAGCCAGGGCTGAGCTGCTGCTCTCAGGTGGGAAAGGCACAGGACTGACCCCGTCAGCTCTGTCTGTAAGGAAGGGGTGCCACAACCCCCTGATCCCACAAAAAGGGCACCACAACCCCTGTTCCCACTCTGAAATAGCTCCAGAAGCAAAAATCACTGTGGAAAAGGCAGCGTGGGAGGAGAACTGAGCTGAGGGTGAGCAAAGTGATCAGCAAACTGGTTTGAATCCATTGGTGTAATAAAACCTCTCAGACGCTGACAGGGAGTGCTCCGTCCCGTTCATGATTGTACAGAGTTTATTGCGAGGGCAGATCTCAGTGCACTTTCACAACTGAACTGAAGAGAAATGTCCCAAAATCTGTGTAAGAATCCTCACTTTTCCTTTTGCAGTCCAGCCATCAGGTGACAAAAAATTCAGGACAGAGAAGCTTGAGAGCAAAAGGAATTGAAGCACTGCTCACAGAAAAAAACAAACAAACAAACAAACAAACAAAAAACCAACAACAAAAACATACAAACAAAGAACCCAAAAAACAAACAAAAAAAAACCCCAAAACCAAAATACCCAAAACAAACAAACAAACAAACAAAAAACAAAAAAAAAAAACCAAAAAACCAAAAAACCTCACCACCAAATAAAACCCCAACAAAGTAAAAGATAATTGGTATAAGTTGCATAATTGGTGCCTCCTGGGGTTGCAGAATTGATGTGCAGCTGCCCGTGGCTCCCTGTGCTGCTGTGCTCCCCTCAGGCCCTGGGCAGCCTCAGGATCCTTGTTCAGATGTGATTCCCTGGGGGGCCTTGGAGCTGCTCAGAGCCAATAAAGGAAATCTCTGCAGTGAGCCCTGAGGCTCCACGGGCTGATGCAGGGCTGGCCATGAGCTGAGGGAGCAGAGGGTCAGGGCAGGCTTGGTGTCCTTGCTCAGGGCTGGTTTGGTGTCCTTGCTCAGGGCTGGTTTTGTGTCCTTGCTTGGGGCTGGTTTGGTGTCCTTGTTTAGGGCTGGTTTGGTGTCCTTGCTTGGGGCTGGTTTGATTTCCTTGCCCAGGGCTGGTTTGGTGTCATTGTTCAGGGCTGGTTTGGTGTCATTGTTTAGGGCTGGTTTGGTGTCCTTGTTTAGGGCTGGTTTGGTGTCCTTGCCCAGGGCTGGTTTGGTGTCCTTGCTTTGGGCTGGTTTGGTGTCCTTGCTCAGGGCTGGTTTGGTGTCCTTGCTTGGGGCTGGTTTGATTTCCTTGCCCAGGGCTGGTTTGGTGTCCTTGTTTAGGGCTGGTTTGGTTTCCTTGCCCAGGGCTGGTTTGGTGTCCTTGTTTAGGGCTGGTTTGGTTTCCTTGCCCAGGGCTGGTTTGGTGTCCTTGTTTAGGGCTGGTTTGGTGTCCTTGCTCAGGGCTGGTTTGGTGTCCTTGCTCAGGGCTGGTTTGGTGTCATTGTTTAGGGCTGGTTTGGTGTCTTTGCTCAGGGCTGGTTTGTTGTCCTTGCTCAGGGCTGGTTTGGTGTCTTTGCTCAGGGCTGGTTTGGTGTCCTTGTTTGGGGCTGGTTTGGTTTCCTTGCTCAGGGCTGGTTTGGTGTCTTTGCTCAGGGCTGGTTTTGTGTCCTTGCCCACGGCTGGTTTGGTGTCTTTGCTCAGGGCTGGTTTGGTGTCCTTGCTCAGGGCTGGTTTGGTGTCATTGTTTAGGGCTGGTTTGGTTTCCTTGCCCAGGGCTGGTTTGGTGCCATTGCCCAGGGCTGGTTTGGTGTCTTTGCTCAGGGCTGGTTTGGTGTCCTTGCTCAGGGCTGGTTTGGTGTCATTGTTTAGGGCTGGTTTGGTGTCTTTGCTCAGGGCTGGTTTTGTGTCCTTGCTCAGGGCTGGTTTGCTGTCCTTGCATTGCTGCTCCTGTAGCTGTTGCAGTCTGTGAGAAGATTAGGAGGGAGCAGAGCTGAATTGAAGCATTGCTCAGGAGAAACAGCTGGGAGAGGGCGGGAGGGATTCCCCAGTCACCCAGCTTCCTTCACTGGTCATTTGGTTTTACTTTGTCTCCACCATTCTCCAAAGATATCTTTTTCAGTCACTTACTGACTGTTGGAGCTGCATCTCCTCCACCTTTACTTCTCCATTCCTTCTTCTGCTCTTCCCTGAACGTTTTCTCCCTTTGTTTATCATTGCCATTGTTGCAAATAGTTTCCCAGACTAAATTGCTTTTCTTGTTGTAATTCCAGTACATAAAATGTTAATTAGGGTTGCCTATGTTTCAGAAGCTGTTTGAAATGTCTGTCAGATCCCTCCCTATCCTTCACCTCAGTACACAACTCCCACTGTTGCTGGCTATAGAAGAGTTCCGAAGACTCGAAGACTGGAATTTTTTGTTTTACTTTTTTGTGCTTTCACTGTTGGTATTACAGAAAGGAAACAAAGTTCAGCTCTCCAACTTAGGGTCTGTCAAAGTGCCTCTGAAACTCACAAGCACAAAAACCCTGTCTCTTCCCACAGCTCTGCTGGAAATTTCCAGCCCTGACTTCTCCACGGGGACCTGTCATCCCCAAGGCTTTGTGGATAAAGGCCATGGATGCTCTGCAGTGCAGCTTGCCAAAACCTGGATTATTTTCTGGGAAGGAAGGGCTGCCTTTCAGAAATGTCCTCACTCTGAGGAAATGTCCCACGCCAAAATAAAACCTTTGATGCCATTTGAAGGAAGGGGAATAGCTGGGGACTTTTTGTGGGGGGAAAAAGCCATTTTCCAGGGTGGGGAGTCTCTGTCTCTGTGTGCTGGGGGACAGCTCTGCCCTGGGGGACAGGGACAGGTCTGGAGGGATGGATGATGGTCCCAGGGATGGGGGATTGTTGATCCCAGGGATGGAGGGATGGAGGGATGCTGATCCCAGGGATGGCGGGATGCTGATCCCAGGGATGGAGGGATGCTGATCCCAGGGATGGAGGGATGCTGATCCCGGGGTTGATCCCCAGGATGAAGGGATGCTGATCCCGGGGATGGAGGGATGCTGATCCCGGGGATGGAGGGATGTGTCTCACAGGGGTGATGTCTGTGCCCTGCTGTGATGGGAGGTAAAAGGCGTTCACGCCCCTGCTGTGAGGGGTTTAACGAGTCACAGCAAGACAATGGGTGCTGACAATGCAGGGAAATCGGCGTTGAGGTTCATGGTGCCCTGCCGCGGCCTGGCCCAGCCATTCCCGATTCCCCAGGGCTGCGCAGCGGCACCGGCACCCCGAGCCGGGGGAGGGAAGCGGTGGGCTGTAAATAATCCAGCGGAAAGGATAAAACGGCAGAAAATGAATTAAAATTACAGCTGGCTGTTCCCGCGCAGTGCAGTGGGATGCTCGGCGGGCCGTGCTGGGAGCGGGAGGCTCCGATCTCCGCCAGCATCGCCGGAACCGCATCCCCGAGGGCAGCACCGGGACCGAGCGGCACCGCCGCATCCCCGAGGGTAGAGCCGGAGCCGAGCGGCACCGCCGCATCCCCGAGGGCAGAGCCGGAGCATCCCCCGGGGGCAGAGCCGGAGCATCCCCGAGGGCAGAGCCGGAGCATCCCCCGGGGGCAGCACTGGAGCATCCCCCGGGGCAGAGCCGGAGCATCCCCCGGGGGCACCGCCGGAGCATCCCCCGGGGGCACCGCCGGAGCATCCCCCGGGGCAGAGCCGGAGCATCCCCCGGGGGCAGAGCTGGAACCGAGCGGCACCGCCGGAGCATCCCCCGGGGGCACCGCCGGAGCATCCCCCGGGGGCAGCGCTGGAGCATCCCCCGGGGGCAGAGCTGGAACCGAGCGGCACCGCCGGAGCATCCCCCGGGGGCAGAGCCGGAGCATCCCCGGGGGCAGCACTGGAGCATCCCCCGGGGGCAGAGCCGGAGCATCCCCCGGGGCAGAGCCGGGGACAGCGCTCCCCGCTCCACCCGCAGCGCCACCCAAAATGAGCAGCCCGGCCCGGGAGATCCCCCGGGATCGCTCCCATCCAGGGCGAGACCGGCAGGGAATGCTCGCCCCGTTTGCGCTCTTTTCCCCCTCTGTTTTTGCTTTCATAAGAACGCAGATTGAAGTTCTGTGGAAAGGATGTTACTGAGACACTGCTGAGGTGTGCCCAAAAAAAAAGGACAGATTCATATAAAATATTTATGATTAATGTGTTGTACTCCACCAGAGCAATTTAAATAGAAAGATTTCAGTGCTTCTTAACATTGTGATGGAGATGTAGAAAAGCGTGAGCAGCAAAAACCTGCTGCTGATGGGCAGGCGGAGCAGGCAGAGGAGTCTGTTTGGGTGAGAAAGGGGCAGAGCAGGAAACCCAGGGATGCGTTGGTGGCTTCCCACGTGTGGCACATCCTGGGCTGTGGGCTCTGCCACCCAGGGATGCTGGCAGCTGCCAAAACTCCCTCTGTGTGCTGCACAGACACTGCTTGCCTTCCACTCAGGAGAATACCAGGGAAAATTAAAAAAAATAAAAACAACAAAAAAATAACCCAAAAGAGCGCTAAACTTGGGGTTAAATTCACTCCAGAAAACTGTGCCCCACTCGGGAATGCTGCCAGCCTCAGCAGCCCCTGACACCAGTCACACCCTGAACTTTGGGTTTAATCGCCGGCGTTGTCAAACTCCATCTTTAAATTTTAATTGCTAAAATTCCTCTTTGAAGAATATTTTTCAGTATCAAGAATGTAAATAGCGGTAGGGCTGGCCAGGAATAATATGAATAATTCAGGCTTACAGTATGCAAGTTTTATACTTGGAAATGAGTGATTCACTCCTCCTGTATATTCAGTCATCACAGACTGCAGACACAAAAATAGGGAAAAAATGGGAATAAACCATAATTATTTAATGTTGTCACAACGCTGGAATTTTTTAGATTATGTTTTAATGATAGCATACCTGAGAGTGCAGGTTTTATGTCCTGAGCTGGTGTCAGCCACAAGCAGGCAGTGCCTGGGGCCAGCTGGCCCTGGGGATGTTTGGGGCTGAAGGCAGGGCCTGAGGCTGACCCTCAGCCAGACAGTCCTGGAACCTCGATTTTTACTGTGAAGTTCTCTCTCTACACAAACAAAACCGTGAGCATGCACCACATTTTCAGCATCCTGACTGTGGGGAATGATCCCTAATTCCAGCAGAGCAGGGAACGGATCCCTGATTCCACACAATGGATCCCTAATTCCAGCAGAGCAAAAAATGGATCCCTAATTCCACAGAACAGCACAGAATGGATCCCTAATTCCATCATGGCACAGAATGGATCCCTAAATCCAGCAGAGGAGGGAATGGATCCCTAATTCCAGCAAAGCACAGAACGGATCCCTAATTCCACAGAATGGATCCCTAATTCCAGCAGAAGAGGGAATGGGTCCCTAATTCCAGCACAGCACGCAATGCCCCCCTCACCTGTCTGTCAGTGCCCCCTGCCCTGGCCAGGTGCAGCTTTGGGGACCCCCAGCCCCCCTGTGCCCACAGCCCCAGGCTCTGGGACAGCCACGGGTCTGACCCTCCCACCAGCCCCTGGCCAGTGCCACAATTACCTGAGCAGAACCCTCTCCAAAAGCCAATCAAAACCTCTCAGGAAGGAGCTGCTCCCCTCTTAGACAAACCACGTGGAAATAATTCCTGCTGGGGCTCCTGCCAGCGAGCAGGGACAGGATGGGCAGGTGGCTGAGGGCAAGTTACAATAAATATTCATTCCCAGAGTTAATGCTAAAACATTTTCTTTACTGCTTCCACTTTACTTATTTGGAGCTGCTGGAGAAGCAGGCGTATTAGAATATTAATTTTCCGCTTTACTGGAATGATTTCAGAGTCAAGTGCCGTCGGAACACCGAATGCAAATGGGAGCAGAGAGGGTGGGACTCTCACTAATCCCCTTCAACGCCTTGGAAAAAAAACCCAACTCTGTTTATTTGCATTTTCCTTCTCAGAGCCTCCTTCCGCTGTTTCAAAGCCGCTCTGGAGCAGGTTTGGGCAGGTGTTGGGTGATGTGCAGCACACCCTGCGGGGTGGGTGCTGCCCACCCTGTCCTGCCCCAGGAGCAGCTCCCAGGGCAGGGCTCAGGGCTCACACACAGAGCCAGGCTGGGGCTGCACGGGGCACTCCTTGCTGGATGTGCACAGCATTCCTTGCACAAGGCCAGCCTCACACTTGTCCCTTTGAATTCTGCTCCCTGGCATGGGGAGCAGAGGGCAGCAGCCGTTTGTGGCTCCTCAGGGAACTCCAGCAGAGCTGGTGAGGACAGCCCAGCCCAGCCCATCCCTGCGGGGGCACAAAGTGAAGGCCAAGGTCAAAGAGCCTCGGCCGGGCCTTGTGGGGCTCAGCAGCCCCACGGTGACTCCAGACCCAGCAGTAAGTTGGGTGCTTTCCTCCTCCACAAAAAACAAACCATCCCCGAGGCAGGGAGGAGAGGAATGTCCCCAAAAGACCTTCCTGATGAAGGCAGTAACGCTATGTGGGTAGCAATAACGTTTAATTTTAATTAGCTGCTAATATTTCAGGAGGGCAGTTGGGGTTTTGTACATGGCGATATTGGCAGTTTGCTCATTTTGTGGAATTTAATATTGGATCAATTGGCTTCGGCAGCTGGGGAGAAGGGTCTTGGTACTGTTTGAGATAAAAAATGCCATCTCTCTCTACAATAAATCCAATCCAATCATTATTAAATCTTTTGGTAAATATCTTGAAGAAATTAGGTCTCCTAGTGTTTGTGCTCGTGGATCAAGGAGAGAAAGACAGAGTCAGATGGTTTCCAGGTAAGCAAACAGGGAGAGTTTATTTCAGGGCATGGATGGGGTGAATAAATAAATAAACCAACAGCAGGGAGCCAGGACACACGGCTGGTTCCAGGTGCCAGGAGAGCAGGAGGTGCTCCAGGCACAAACACCTTGTGCACAACATGAAAACAAACCTGGAGATTCATCACCTGCACCAGGGGCTGGAGCAGAGCCACAGCACAGCAGGGAGGGGCCCTCACTGGGGACAGCTCTGTCAGTGTCCTTAGTGTGACACAGGGGGACAGCTCTGTCAGTGTCCTCAGTGGGACAGGGGGACAACTCAGTCAGTGTCCTCAGTGGGACACAGGGGGACAGCTCTGTCACTGTCCTTGGTGTGACAGGGGGACAGCTCTGTCAGTGTCCTCAGTGGGACAGGGGGACAGCTCTGTCAGTGTCCTCAGTGGGACACCACAGGGATCAGCTCTGTCAGTGTCCCCAGTGGGATACAGGGGGACAGCTCTGTCACTGTCCCCAGTGGGACACAGCTCTGTCCCCCCGTCTCTGGGACACAGGGGACAGCTCTGTCAGTGTCCCCAGTGGGACACAGCTCTGTCCCCCCGTCTCTGGGACACAGGGATCAGCTCTGTCAGTGTCCTTGGTGTGACAGGGGGACAGCTCTGTCAGTGTCCTCAGTGGGACAGGGGGACAGCTCTGTCACTCTCCTTGGTGTGACAGGGGGACAGCTCTGTCAGTGTCCTCAGTGGGACACAGGTCTGTCCCCTCCTCTCTGGGACACGGGGGATCAGCTCTGTCACTGTCCCCAGTGGGACACAGCTCTGTCCCCCCGTCTCTGGGACACAGGGGACAGCTCCGTCCCCTCCTCTCTGGGACACAGGGATCAGCTCTGTCAGTGTCCCCAGTGGGATACAGGGGGACAGCTCTGTCACTGTCCCCAGTGGGACACAGCTCTGTGCCCCTGTCTCTGGGACACAGGGATCAGCTCTGTCAGTGTCCCCAGTGGGACACAGCTCTGTCCCCCCCTCTCTGGGATACAGGGGACAGCTCTGTCAGTGTCCCCAGTGGGACACAGCTCTGTCCCCCCGTCTCTGGGACACAGGGGACAGCTCTGTCCCCTCCTGTCTGGGCAGCCCCGTGCAGTCCCAGCTGTGCTCCCTGTGCCGCGCAGGTTCCATGGCAGCACACGTGGTGCCTGGGCACAGCGAGCCAGGCACGGGCACGGGGCCTGGCCACAAGGCAGCCAGTCCTACAAGCTCTTCCCTTGAGTCCCCAGGACCCCCAGGGGTGAGACTGAGCAGGACTGCCACGGGTGGCACCCTGGGCACAGCCCCGTCCCTCCCCTCACCGCCGCCGTGCTGTGGCTCTCTCCAAGGCAGACACAGATGTGCAGAGTTTGTAATTCAGACTGACTGTCCCTGCACCTTCAAAGGTCTGGGGAAGGCACTGATCACCCCCTGGCATTAGCTCCTGCAGACGTGCTCCTCGTGTTCTCGAGGTGTTCCTGGCTCCAGCACAGCCGTGCTGTCTCTGACATTAATCCAGTGCTGTCCGAGGGCTCCACACCTCCCCACGCCTGCCAGGGCACTCCAGGAGAAACCTGCTGCTGCTACAAGATCACATTTAAAATTTTGGTATCTGCTTTAAAAGGGCAAACACTGCCAGCTGACAAATAACAAGTGTCCCTTTTGTATTCCATTCCATTCTTATCCATTTTTCATGCCGTAGCAAGGTGAAGCTTTCCAATCAAGGAGCGGCAGCGTGGGCAAGTGCAGATAATATATTTTGATGGAGGTCTGTAATGAATATGGTATTTATGAAGACGCAAGTCATTAAAAGAAACCTTGCATGGTTGTTGCACATTATTTTATTGATTTTTCCAAACGCACAGATCAAGGCAAGGATCATACTTTACAAGAAACGTTTCAATTTCTGATCTTTAATTTGATAATGCATCACAGTGTTTGCTGATTTGTGCCGTTGAGTGTTGGTGGGTTCGCTGCCTCGGCACACGCCGTGAATTCCAAACTCAGGCTGTGCTTTGGAAGCAGTGGAGAGAGCTGCTGGGAGTTTGGAGAGCAGAGGGAGGTCAGGGCTCCCCTCCCAGTCCCTGTTCTGTTGTTCTGTGTGCTGGGGCAGGGTGAGCTGGCTGCACTGAACACAACCACAGCCACCGCTCGTCACTGCTGCGCTCAGCCAGGAGCTCCTGGCACACACAACAGGGGTGGAACAGACACTCCTGGGCACGAGGAAGCATTTTATGGACAGGATAATGCCTGGGCTTCAGCACTGAGAGCTCCCTGCACCCTCGTGCTGATCCGTATCGATTCGTATTGATCCGTATTGATCCGTATTGATCCGTATTGATCCGTATCGACCATCGGTGTCCATGCACAGGGAGGTTCTGAGTGGGGCTGATGCCCAGCTGGGGCTGCCTCCAGCTGCTGCACAGCTGGGCAAGCCCTCAGCTTGGAGGACTCCCCTCCTGGAGATTGGCCTCCTTTAGCAAGAAATCAGACGTTGCTGGTGCTTCACTGTCAATCACTGCATGTTTAGGGGGCATTTAATTAGAGGTTGCTTTTCCTTGACATCTGCAGTGCAGCTCTTCCATTTTTGCCTTCCTTTATGTATTATATATACCTAGGTACTGATTTCACAGAGCAGAATATGCCATTTTTTCATTTTAAAATACAGAAAAAATTAAACTACCTAGGGGCTGTGTGAGGTGGGGAGATGCACACACAGCTTTGGTGTGTGTCCTTCCTTCCTGCACGTGTCCATCCTCTTGAGAGGAAACAGCAATTACCTCCAAAGGCCAATTTTGTGTCCCTGCTGCTCATTGACACTGTGCACCAGAGGGGACAGCAGGAAGGGCCAGTGACACTTTTCTGGTGACACCAAGAGGAGCAGGAGACACAAGGTGGGAGGAAGAGGGGACAGCAGCAGTGACACTGAGCCAGGGATGAAGGCCACACCAGCCAGTCCTGCTGCTTTCCCAGTGGTCAGCAGTGGTCAGCAGTGGCTGTGTGGTCAGCAGTGGTCAACAGTGATCAGGGGTGGTCAGCAGTGGTCAGCGGTGGCTGTGTGGTCACCAGTGGTCAGCAGTGGTCAGCAGTGGCTGTGTGGTCAGCAGTGGTCAGCAGTGGTCACCAGTGGTCAGCGGTGGTCAGCAGTGGCTGTGTGATCAGCAGTGGTCAGCACTGGTCAGCAGTGGTCAGCAGTGGTCAGCAGTGGCTGTGTGGTCAGCAGTGGTCAGCACTGGTCAGCACTGGTCAGCTGTGGTCAGCAGTGGCTGTGTGGTCACCAGTGGTCAGCAGTGATCAGCAGTGGTCAGCAGTGGTCAGCAGTGGCTGTGTGGTCAGCAGTGGTCAGCAGTGATCAGCAGTGGTCAGCAGTGGCTGTGTGGCAGCAGTGTTGCCTGGACTGTGCTTTAGGTGCACAGCTGGTGTTTGGAATTCTCTCAAGGTTGGAGCAAAGCCAGGAATTAGACAGAACCTGCAAATACAGGTTTAGGTGGATTGGTTAATAATGGATCATTGGCTCCTGTGTCTGATCAGGAAAGTCAGGTATAAACAAGTCTTTAGAGAAGAAATGCAGGAAAAGAACCAACAGGCAGAAGAACAGGAGTGTTCCTGGATGTCCTTCCTGAGCACAGGGTGGCTCCATCCCGGTGGGGATGGGGGCAGCTCAGCGTGCCTGCAGCTCCTCCCTGCATTGCCAGGACAGCGGGCAGGGTGGGCAGGGCACTGACCCCGGGTGTGCTGTGCCCGGTGTGGGTGTGCAGAGCAGGGTGGGCACTGGCAGGGCACTGACCCCGCTGCCCGTCCCGGGTGTGCTGTGCCCGGTGTGGGTGTGCAGGGCAGGGTGGGCAGGGCACTGACCCCGCTGGCCCGTCCCGGGTGTGCTGTGCCCGGTGTGGGTGTGCAGGGCAGGGGGATGGCAGCACACCAGCAGGGCAGGGCAGGAGGATGGCAGCACACCAGCAGGGCAGGGCAGGAGGATGGCAGCACACCAGCAGAGCAGGGCAGGGCACCAGGCAGGGCAGCAGCAGCGCTGAGGGAGCAGGGAGAGCAGAGCTGCCTTCCCCTGCCCCCAGAGCACCTCAGCAGGCTCCCACCTCCCTGTCTGCTCTCCTGAAAAGACAGCAAATCAAACACCATGGGCATCTCAAAATTTAAAATCATTGGCCTATGAAATGGGTCCAGCACGTGCACGCTGGTTTTCCAATCCTGATTTATTGGTATTGATGATCTGCTCATCGAGGCTTCCTGCTGCCACTCCACATAACAACTGTGAGTCCCTGGGATGTCCAGGGGTGCAGGACCCTGCTGCCCCTCTGGGCACATCAAGGAGCAGCACTGTGATGGTGCTCACAGGGGTCTGAGGGTGAGGGGAGAGATGAGGATCTGACTCCATGTTTCAGAGGCTGATTTATTATTTTATGATATATATTACATTAAAACTATACTAAAAGAATAGAAGAAAGGATTTCATCAGAAGGCTGGCTAAGGATAGAACAGCAAAGAATGATAACAAAGGTTTGTGGCTCAGCTCTCTGTCTGAGCCAGCTGACTGTGATTGGCCATTAATTCCAAACATCCAACATGGGCCAATCCCAGCTGCACCTGTTGCATCCCACAGCAGCAGATAATCAATGTTTGCATTTTGTTCCTGAGGCCTCTCAGCTTCTCAGGAGGAACAATCCTAAGGAAAGGATTTCCCATAAAAGATGTCTGTGACAAAGCACCAAGGCATTCCAGCCTGCAGAGTTTTCAGGGATTGTCCTGCAGCAAGGAGCCCTGCCCATGGTCCCTGCAGCCAGGGTGCTCCAGGAGAGCCCCTGTGGGTGCTGCTGGTGGTGATGGAGCTGCCTGCCCTGGGGTGGGTCCGTGCTGGGGGCTCAGCCCTGCCCTGCCCACACGGGGCTGCTCCCTGGTCTCCATCTCCTCAGTGGGATGGGATGGGATGGGATGGGATGGGATGGGATGGGATGGGATGGGACCCTCGGCAGGGCCCTCACGGAGCCCCCAGCACAGGGGATCCATATGGATGAGGCAGTGCCTCCCTTCCTGCTGGATGCTGTTGCCTTCCCAGCAGCATTATTGTAATTTTCAATGAATTTTCATGAGACAGAAACCTTTCCCACTCCCTGTCACACTCAAGCAAAATTCCTTTGGGTCTGCAATGTCTGCATTAAACACCAGGTGACTGCCTGATTCTCAAGAGTATTTTATGATAAATAAATTCTCCTTTTGTCTTGGGAGCCATTATCCTCTCGCTGCCTAAGAAGGGTCTATTATTTGGTTTGTGCTGCTGACATCCTGCTTTTTAAGAACAATGTAGATTATTATCCCTAAGTGGAGGAATCACGGTGCTTTATGGAAACCCAGCTCTCTTACTGAACTTGAGATTTGTTGACCCAAATCTGTAGCTTCCAGATTTCCCCTCCTGTATTGTCTCTCCGTGTCGGTTTTCTGAAGCAGCTCCTGCTCTCAGCTGTGCTCCTGAGCTTCAACACCTCCATTCACCAGCTCTTGTTTTTCTCACTGAACAAATACTCACTCTTGGGGATTTACCATTTTTTTAAATTGTGTTTTCTTTGTTGTGCTCTCTTTACAGACCACGGGGTGCTCCCAGGACATGTGTGATGTGCAGGGCTGGGGTGGGGAGCCCGGGGAAGGGGTGCCCAGGGAAGGGGTGCCCAGGGAAGGGGTGCCCAGGGAAGGGGTGCCTGCCTAGTGGCATGCTCTGTTATAATGGTTTCACTATGCAAGAAAGCACAGAAGAGGGAAAAACTGTCTGAGCCCTTCAGTGGAGCATGGGAAGAAAGCATAAAGGACACAGCTGGAAACAGCCCTGCCACGGTGTGCTGCCTGCCAGCCCCAGCCAGAGTGAATTAGATGGAGTTTGTGACCAAAAAGTGAGAAATTACATTGTCAGGGTAGCAAATGCCTCAGTGGGATTTGCAATTGTGCCTGCTGGAATTGCAGACAGTGCTGGGAGGGAAGAAATGTCCCAGGAGAGAGGCTGGGGCTGGCAGTGCCCACGGGCATGGCAGAGCCTTGGGCCTGGTGCTGGGCTTTGTGTGCAGCCCATAAAACCAAAACCAGTGCCTCAGAGCATGGGCTGGACCCTGCCAAGGGAGCTGGTCAGGGTGTGCCATGGCTGGAGGCTCAGGGACAGCAGCAGCAGCGAGTGCTGTTCACAAAAATACCCTAAAAATACCCTAAAAATACCCTAAAGTGACGGCTTCTCCTTTCTTCCTTCCTTCCTTCCTTCCTTCCTTCCTTCCTTCCTTCCTTCCTTCCTTCCTTCCTTCCTTCCTTCCTTCCTTCCTTCCTTCCTTCCTTCCTTCCTTCCTTCCTTCCTTCCTTCCTTCCTTCCTTCCTTCCTTCCTTCCTTCCTTCCTTCCTTCCTTCCTTCCTTCCTTCCTGCCTTCCTTCCTTCCTTCCTGCCTTCCTTCCTTCCTTCCTTCCTTCCTTCCTTCCTTCCTGCCTTCCTTCCTTCCTTCCTCCCGTCCTCCCCCAGTGTTCCCTGACATTGATATTTGCTCTTTTATGTTGCAAATGCCCTGACCTCTATGATTAGTTTGACCAGGTGACAAAGTTCTGCTGGAAGTTTGAACACTGAATCAAAGACTTTCCTTTTTTTGTTTTCTGGGGGGTTTTGGGGTGGTTTTGGGTTTTTTGGTCTGTTTGTTTGGGTTTTGGGTTTTTTTTTGTTGCTTTGTTTTGTTCTTTTTTTTTTTTTTTTTTTTTGATTGGCTGTTTTGGTTTGATTTTTTGGGTATTTTTTATTTGGGTTTTTTTTTTTTTTTAATTGGTTTGGTTTGGTTTTGGTGGGGCTTTTTTGGTTTTGGGTTTTTTTGGTTTTGGGGTTTTTTGTTTGTTTTTTATCAAGCTAATCTGGGCCATGTCAGGGAAACCCTCCCTGCTCTGGATCTCTGTCCCCATCCAGGTGCAGCTCCTGCCCCCCTGTCCAGCCCCCACTCACATTCCCATCGCCCAGGGGTTGGGGAGGGGGCTGCTCACACCCAGATTTGCCTGCATCCGTCTCATTTCTCCTCTGCTGGCATCAGGTGCAGCGAGGAAGGTGTTATAAAGCTCGAGACAAACTGTTTAAACTAATTTCCATTATGCTGGATGGTTTAGCATAAGCTCTGCAACTGCATTTTAAGGAGGCTCTAGAGTGGGAGAAGTAGCCTAGAGGCAGAAAAGTAATCTAATCAAGGTACACAACAGCAAAGTTAATTAAGGCACCCGGACCTGGTGGCCTTCTAGGGTGGCATGACTCCAGCAGAGGGTGAGGGAAGGGCTCCAGATGCCATCTCTGGGCCTCTCCGAGGCTGTAACACAGCCCTGCTCAGCTCCCTGCCCTGCAAACTCCTGACAGGTGTTTGGTGGATGGGCTGGTCGTGGGGAGGAACTGCTTGGGCAGTCACAGCCAGAGGGGCCTGGGCCAAAGGGCCATAGGCACATCCAGAGGGTCCCGGGAACATCCAGAGGGCCATGGGCACAGCCAGAGGGTCACAGGCACATCCAGAGGGTTCATCCAGAGGGCCCTGGGCACATCCAGAGGGTCCCGGGAACATCCAGAGGGTTCTGGGCACAGCCAGAGGGTCCTGGGCACATCCAGAGGGTTCTGGGCACATCCAGAGGGCCATGGGCACATCCAGAGGGCCCTGGGCACATCCAGAGGGTTCTGGGCACAGACAGAGGGCCATGGGCACATCCAGAGGGTTCTGGGCACATCCAGAGGGCCATGGGCACATCCAGAGGGTTCTGGGCACAGCCAGAGGGCCATGGGCACATCCAGAGGGTTCTGGGCACATCCAGAGGGCCATGGGCACATCCAGAGGGTCACAGGCATATCCAGAGGGTCCTGGGCACAGCCAGAGGGCCATGGGCACATCCAGAGGGTTCTGGGCACAGCCAGAGGGTCCTGGGCAGCTCCAGGAATGGCCCAGGAAGCCTCAGGAGGGTCAATGAGGAAGGTGCCAGGTGCCACACCTGGGTGAGGCAGCCCCTGGCCCTGGCACAGGCTGAGCACACTGAGAGCAGCCTGGGAGCAGGAACTGGGGGTGCTGGGCTGGAAGGACCCCAGGGAGGCTCCTCAGGGCCCAGCGTGTCCAAACTGGCCAGGGTGCTGCAGCCTGGCCTGGCCCTGCAGAGCCCAGCACCCCCTGGCCCTGCTGGAGCCAGGGCTGCCCTCCCTCAGCTGAGCCCAACGGGCACAAACAGCGCTGCAGAGCTGGGAGGGCTCCTCATTGATCTGCTTTGGACAATTTACCCGTCTGCTGCTTTTTTTTAAACAGACACCCTTGAAACCAGCTCACCATAGCAACACACTTCATTAAGGCACCTTGTTAATCAGCCTCATCTGGCAAAGGGAGCGCGCAGGGCCGGGCCTGGCGCTGCAGCAGGGACCAGGCCGGGCTCACCTGCACAGCCACAGCCACAGCACAGCAGGGCTGAGCTGGGACCAGGCTGGGCTCACCTGCACAGCCACAGCCACAGCAGGGCTGAGCTGGGACCAGGCCAGGCTCACCTGCACAGCCACAGCCACAGCAGGGCTGAGCTGGGACCAGGCCAGGCTCACCTGCACAGCCACAGCCACAGCCACAGCAGGGCTGAGCTGGGACCAGGCTGGGCTCACCTGCACAGCCACAGCCACAGCCACAGCAGGGCTGAGCTGGGACCCAGCCGGGCTCACCTGCACAGCCACAGCACAGCAGGGCTGAGCTGGGACCCGGCCAGGCTCACCTGCACAGCCACAGCCACAGCACAGCACAGCAGGGCTGAGCTGGGACCGAGCTGGGCTCACCTGCACAGCCACAGCCACAGCAGGGCTGAGCTGGGACCGAGCTGGGCTCACCTGCACAGCCACAGCCACAGCAGGGCTGAGCTGGGACCGAGCTGGGCTCACCTGCACAGCCACAGCCACAGCACAGCACAGCAGGGCTGAGCTGGGACCCAGCCGGGCTCACCTGCACAGCCACAGCCACAGCACAGCAGGGCTGAGCTGGGACTGAGCTGGGCTCACCTGCACAGCCACAGCCACAGTGCAGCCACAGCAGGGCTGAGCTGGGACCCAGCCGGGCTCACCTGCACAGCCACAGCACAGCAGGGCTGAGCTGGGACCGAGCTGGGCTCACCTGCACAGCCACAGCCACAGCACAGCACAGCTGAGCTGGGACCGAGCTGGGCTCACCTGCACAGCCACAGCCACAGCCACAGCAGGGCTGAGCTGGGACTGAGCTGGGCTCACCTGCACAGCCACAGCCACAGCAGGGCTGAGCTGGGACCGAGCTGGGCTCACCTGCACAGCCACAGCCACAGTGCAGCCACAGCAGGGCTGAGCTGGGACCGAGCTGGGCTCACCTGCCCAGCCACAGCCACAGCACAGCCACAGCAGGGCTGAGCTGGGACCGAGCTGGGCTCACCTGCCCAGCCACAGCCACAGCAGGGCTGAGCTGGGACCGAGCTGGGCTCATCTCACAGCCACAGCCACAGCACAGCCACAGCAGGGCTGAGCTGGGACCAGGCCGGACTCACCTCACAGCCACAGCCACAGCAGGGCTGGAGCTGTCTGTGCTCCACACAGGGGACAGCAGAGGCTGCTGCTGCTGCTGGGGGCTGCCTCAGGGCTGCAGGGATGCTCACAGGAGGAGCAGGGATGCTCAAAGGAGGGGCAGGGATGTTCACAGGAGGGGCAGGGATGCTCACAGGAGGGACAGGGATGCTCACAGGAGAGGCAGGGATGCTGCACTGCTGCTCCCTGTCCTCTGACCCTCAGCCCATCCCTGAGCCCCTCGGGGGGTTTTGGGGGTCCCACCACACCAGGCACGTGTGGGACCCATGGACTGCATGGCCAGAGCAGCTCCCCCCAGCCAAGCTCCACTCCTGCCCTGAGTTTTCCACCCTTGTTCAAAGGGCTGTGTGCCCAGGGAATGGGAGCTGCCCCAGGAGCCTGAGCAGCTGTGCCTGCGCTGTGCCACGCTCACCCTGGGCGAGCAGACTCTTTAAACAGCAGCACACCTTCCTGCATTTGAATGTTTGGGGGGTTCTTTGCAAACTATCTGTGCCATAACAGCCACAGGTCTGTGCAGGAGAGGGGAGAGACCCCTCAGTGTCCAAGGCAAGCAGCTCAGTGCAGGGGCTGTGAGAGGAGCCCAGCAGGCAGGGCAGGCTCTGCAAACAACAATTACAGCTGCAGCACAGCTGGGGGGCTCCTGCCTGCTCCCTGCAACCCACAGGCTGGCACAGGCTGTGCCCCACAGGGTGGCACAGGCTGTGACCCACAGGGTGGCACAGGCTCTGCCCCACAGGCTGGCACAGGCTCTGCCCCACGCTCAGGGCTCGCAGGGCAGAGGGGTCAGTCCCTGGGGGTTTTTAGATTCCCACTCCCAAACACAGCCCCAAGTCCCTCCTGTCCCTCCCAATAAAAGCAGCCCATACTGACATGCTCACCAAGATTAATTTATCATCTTGCCACGTTTTCCCTAATAGGTTCTGGAATTTCCCCGGTCATTTTACGGGCATTTTCACAACTCATTTTATGGCTTTTCTTCACAAGCCTTTCTCCGCTTTGAAGAACAAACAAGACCTTTTTATTTTTCATTTCTATGGGCCCGATCTCCCCGGCTGAACTCAACCCCAAGGCCAGCAGGGTGCTGGAGCTGTCCCTGTCTGTCCCTGTCCCGGCCCCCGTGTCCCACCAGGCTCAGCTGGGAGCTGCTCCTGTCCTGTGCTGTGGTGATAAATCAGAGCAGGCGGTGCAGGAGCTGCAGAGCCCAGCACAGCAGACGATGATCATCCCCACCCC
Organism: Setophaga petechia; assembly: GCA_024362935.1. Classification (NCBI taxonomy): domain Eukaryota; kingdom Metazoa; phylum Chordata; class Aves; order Passeriformes; family Parulidae; genus Setophaga; species Setophaga petechia. Next base: position 619,744 of record JANCRA010000006.1, on the reverse strand, counting down.
AGCCCGGGGCAGGTAATGAGAGCTGGGCTGTGGGAAGGGTCACAGGGAGGAGGGAGAGCAAACCCACCCTGTGACAGCCTGGCCCGGGAGGGGCTGCAAGGGGCAAACGGAGCTGCTGGGGTCTGCTGCCCCTCCCCAGGGCTGCCCTGGCACCGCAGCGCCCAGTGCCCACCCCTGGGGACGTGGGGCAGGTGGCACTGCTGGGCTCCGTGACCTTGAAGCTCTCCTCCAACACAGCCCTTCTGTGATTCCCTGGTATTTTATGGCCCCTCTTTGTGAAGCTGATGAGCTTTAGGATTTGTATTTAAAGGGCTGGAAATTACATTTTGTTGCTTTGGCCTTTTCTCCTGTCTTTCTGGGGAAAAAGGAGTTGACATGATTAATCTTCAGCCGAAAATTGAACTTTTACTTCAGAGATCTTCAAAATAAAGTGTTAAAACATCATGTTGTGGATTTCCAATGGAATATCTACCCATGGAAATGTTAAGAGAAAAATGTTAAGAATAGAAAATGTTAGACATCTTTAATTTGCATGTATTTAAGAAATAAGTAATTAAACATTATTTACTACCTGGCAGTGCCCCAAACCACATTTCCACATGATATTTTGTTAAAACTATGTTTTTAAAACCTAATATTTATCATATTTTCTAACTGTGACCTGAAGGAATATTGGGCATGTTTTGTCCCAGACTCAGATCCATTTACAGAGGATTTTATGAACTTTATTTTTCTCCTAAGCTGTTGCCAGATTTTTTTCATACCATAGCAGAACATCACCTTCAAAAGATTTCCTGCCCCAAAATAATTGAAACATTTAAGAAAGGTTCAGTTGTCATAGAGATGAATACTCTAAACAGGGACATCTCTAAAAGGGTTGGATCAAATTGTTCTGTTAATAGGATTTTTTAAAGCAATTAGATCACAAAGCTGCTTTTGTCTTTCCTCATTCAGAGCATGGTGTGACAGCGCCAAACAAATTATTGTGAAAATAATAACTTGTTTATTTTAATCAGATATTGCCATTGGAATACCTTATCTGTTATCGTACAATTTTCATTGGGATTCACACTGCAGAATTGTCTCACTTGATTCTTATCACCTCTGATTAATCTAATTTTCTGGGCATTTCACTTGAAGCTGCTTCCTTGCCTTCTGATCAGCCGAAACTGTGAGTCTGCTTTGATAGTGGAGCTCAGGAGAGAGCCAGGCTTTGAGGGGGATCCTCTCCTGGATTAAAACTGGGATTGCTGAGGAAGTGCCATCTGAGCCCCTGCTGCAAGGACAGCCAGCTCCTTTTGGGCAGTGCCTCTCCCTCCCACGGCAGGTCGGTGTCTCCAGAGGAGTTTTGGCTGCCCTGAGGCTCCCTGGGTGCCCTGCCGGGCTCCTGGCACTGCTGGGCAGGAGTGCCAGGAGTTGGCATGGGTGGGCACTGCAGAGGCAGAAGGAGCCCCTAGCCAGGAGTTGGCATGGGTGGGCACTGCAGGGGCAGAAGGAGCCCCTAGCCAGGAGTTGGCATGGGTGAGCACTGCAGGGGCAGAAGGAGCCCCTAGCCAGGAGTTGGCATGGGTGGGCACTGCAGGGGCAGAAGGAGCCCCTAGCCAGGAGGTGGCATGGGTGGGCACTGCAGGGGCAGAAGGAGCCCCTAGCCAGGAGTTGGCATGGGTGGGCACCTGCAGGGGCAGAAGGAGCCCCTAGCCAGGAGTTGGCATGGGTGGGCACTGCAGGGGCAGAAGGAGCCCCTAGCCAGGAGTTGGCATGGGTGGGCACCTGCAGGGGCAGTAGGAGCCCTTAGCCAGGGGCTGCTGTGGGTGGGCACTGGGGAATGCAGCTCCTGCCTCCCTCGCAGGGCTGGGTTGCCTGGGAGATGTGTGGGGTGCTGCAGAGACCATCTCCAGCACGGGTGGGAAACAGGAGCACCTCTGAAGTGCTCTGCAGCAAACTGGAGGGCTTTTTCAGCTCTGACAGCAAATGAGAAAACCCGGGTTAGGCTGAAGTGAAATAGCTCTGCTTTGGATGAATTCAGAAGACTTTGGATGAATCCAGAAGGCTTTGAATTATTTGTATTATTTACTGTTTCATTAAATCATTTTCTCTGTATTTCACAGCAAAACGTCAGCACAAACACTTGGGTGATGGAGAAGAAAGATTCCTTTGTGTCACAAATCCTGGTAGATGACCTGATTGCAGGCTGGTGCCCTGCTGCTGCAGTCAAGAGCTCTTCACACGGAGGAGCTGCCATAAAACCCTGCAGTGGTTCGATTGAAACAGAGCTAAAATCTCATCTCATCCCAGCCCTGCCATGGCAGGGACACCTCCCACGGTCCCAGGCTGCTCCAGCCCCATCCAGCCTGGCCTGGGACAATTCCAGGGATCCAGGGCAGCCCCAGCTCTCTGGGCCAGGGCTGCAGAACCCTGTCCATGCCAGGCCAGCAGGACTGCACGTGGGCAGAGGCAGTGCCCAGAGGCAGTGGGCAGTGCCCAGAGGCAGCAGGGGAGCTGGGGATAACCAAACCAGGGCGTTCTGCCTCCCTGAAGTGCACCAGGGCTGCAGGTGCTCAGTGCAGGTGGGTTAAACTCAGGTGGGGCCTGCTCACCCAGCAGCACTGGCACCAGGAGTGGGAATGAGAGGACCTGTAAATAGCTATTATTATTATCATCATCATCATCATCATCATCATTAATTATACACAATTATTATATATAATTATATATTGTAATATATATTGTATTATTATTGTTATTAGTTATTTGAAGAGTCCTGATACCTGATATCCTGATATATATAATTATATATAATATATATATTGTATTATTATTGTTATTAATGATTTGAAGAGCCCTGATATATATAATTATATATATATTATAATATGTATATTGTATTATTATTGTTATGAGTTATTTGAAGACTCCTGATATCTGATATCCTGATATATATATAATTATATATAATATATATTATTATTATTGTTATTAATGATTTGAAGAGTCCTGATATATATTATTATATATATATTATAATATATATATTGTATTATTATTGTTTTTGTTTGAAGAGTCCTGATATATATAATTATATATATATATTATAATATATGTATTGTGTTATTATTGTTATTAATGATTTGAAGAGTCCTGATATCTCAGCAATGATGCAGTCTGTGCCTGGGTGAGTTGTCAGCACAAGGCACCTGCTGCAGTAACACACCAAAACCTGAACAGGTAATGATGGGGGAGAGGAGAGGAGGCCGTGGCCTCTCCAGTCCCCTGTGAGGTGACAGGATTGTGCACACAGGCCGTGTGAGGTGACAGGATTGTGCACACAGACCCTGTGAGGTGACAGGACTGTGCACACAGGCCCTGTGAGGTGACAGGACTGTGCACACAGGCCCTGGACAGGTGACAGGACTGTGCACACAGGCCCTGTGAGGTGACAGGACTGTGCACACAGGCCGTGTGAGGTGACAGGATTGTGCACACAGGCCATGTGAGGTGACAGGACTGTGCACACAGGCCCTGTGAGGTGACAGGATTGTGCACACAGACCCTGGACAGGTGACAGGATTGTGCACACAGGCCCTGTGAGGTGACAGGACTGTGCACACAGGCCCTGGACAGGTGACAGGATTGTGCACACAGGCCCTGTGAGGTGACAGGATTGTGCACACAGGCCCTGGACAGGTGACAGGACTGCACACAGGCCCTGTGAGGTGACAGGATTGTGCACACAGGCCCTGTGAGGTGACAGGACTGTGCACAGGCCCTGTGAGGTGACAGGACTGCACACAGGCCCTGTGAGGTGACAGGATTGTGCACACAGGCCCTGGACAGGTGACAGGACTGTGCACACAGGCCCTGGACAGGTGACAGGATTGTGCACACAGGCCCTGTGAGGTGACAGGATTGTGCACACAGGCCCTGGACAGGTGACAGGACTGTGCACACAGGCCGTGTGAGGTGACAGGATTGTGCACACAGGCCGTGTGAGGTGACAGGATTGTGCACACAGGCCCTGTGAGGTGACAGGATTGTGCACACAGACCCTGGACAGGTGACAGGATTGTGCACACAGGCCCTGTGAGGTGACAGGATTGTGCACAGGGCCTGTGAGGTGACAGGACTGTGCACACAGGCCCTGGACAGGTGACAGGACTGTGCACACAGGCCCTGTGAGGTGACAGGACTGTGCACAGGCCCTGTGAGGTGACAGGACTGCACACAGGCCCTGTGAGGTGACAGGATTGTGCACACAGGCCCTGGACAGGTGACAGGACTGTGCACACAGGCCCTGGACAGGTGACAGGACTGCACACAGGCCCTGGACAGGTGACAGGATTGTGCACACAGGCCCTGGACAGGTGACAGGACTGTGCACACAGGCCGTGTGAGGTGACAGGATTGTGCACACAGGCCGTGTGAGGTGACAGGACTGTGCACAGGCCCTGGACAGGTGACAGGACTGTGCACACAGGCCCTGTGAGGTGACAGGATTGTGCACACAGACCCTGGACAGGTGACAGGACTGTGCACACAGACCCTGGACAGGTGACAGGACTGTGCACCCAGGCCCTGGACAGGTGACAGGATTGTGCACACAGGCCCTGGCCAGGTGACAGGACTGCACACAGGCCCTGTGAGGTGACAGGACTGCACACAGGCCCTGGACAGGTGACAGGACTGCACACAGGCCCTGGTGTCCCACGTGCACGGCCGTCCTTGGGTGATGAACCAGCCCTCCCAGGAGTTGCTGTGTGTGGGGTGAATCTCCAGCCCCAGCTTTATTGCCCTGGAGATTTCTGGGGAGCCCGTCAGGGGCTGTGGCAGCCGATGGCAGCACTAAGGCGATGTTGTAAACCTGCTGTACAGAATAAACTGTGCCTTGTTATCACACAATCACCATAAATCTGCTCATTTTGCAGGCTGGCTTTAGGAGATGGAGATTTCCCGTTTTGTGCAGGAGTGTCTCCGTGTGGGTCTGACTTGCTGCTGTCTGTTCAGCTGCTCCAGAGAGCAAACAGCTCCGTGGATCTGCCGTGGAGGGAGGAGGGAGGTGTTTGGTTTTATTCACCGTTTGAACACGAAGCTCTCTGGAGTGAACTGGCAAAGCCAGGCAGGGGCTGTCCCCTCTAGGGACCGGCGTCAGCAGGGGCCACAGCCAGGGCCAGGGCACGGCAAGGGGCACAAGGAGAGAGGCACAGAAGGAGCCTGAGGTGTGTGGGGGCAGCAGGACCACGGACAGGGACAGACACAGCCCCAGCCCGAGCTCACCGGCTCCCGGTGCCCACTGCTCACGCCCTGCCCTGGCTCACACCGAGAATGGAGGAACCAGAAATTGTTCATTTTGGAACTGACCCCGTGGAATACAAACATCCCCCAGCACTGCCAGGGCCAGCACTGACCCCTGTCCCACACTGACCCCTGGGCCAGCACTGACCCCTGTCCCAGCACTGACCCCTGTCCCACACTGACCCCTGTCCTAGCACTGACCCCTGTCCCAGCACTGACCCCTGACCCACACTGACCCCTGACCCACACTGACCCCTGTCCCACACTGACCCCTGTCCTACACTGACCCCTGTCCCACACTGACCCCTGTCCCACACTGACCCCTGTCCCACACTGACCCCTGTCCTACACTGACCCCTGTCCCAGCACTGACCCCTGTCCCTAAGGGAGAGGAGAGGAGAGGAGAGGAGAGGAGAGGAGAGGAGAGGAGAGGAGAGGAGAGGAGAGGAGAGGAGAGGAGAGGAGAGGAGAGGAGAGGAGAGGAGAGGAGAGGAGAGGAGAGGAGAGGAGAGGAGAGGAGAGGAGAGGAGAGGAGAGGAGAGGAGAGGAGAGGAGAGGAGAGGAGAGGAGAGGAGAGGAGAGGAGAGGAGAGGAGAGGGTGCCCAGGGCTCTGCTTTAAATGCCAAGCCCCACAGTTCCTGAGATTTCCATTTGGCTGCAGAAGAAAGGCAGATGGCCACATTGTCTGCCTTACCCAGAGCAGGGCTCCTGTTTATGCAAACCTTTGAAGATTTGGCAATGTGCAAATCCCAGGCTGGGGCAGCCCCAAACCCCATTTGTGCAAGAGGCTCTGTGAAACGAAACAAAATAGTACAAGCTGTGGGCATTAACTGTCAACATAGAAACAACCCCCAACCCCTGGCACATATGCTGGGTATTTTCAGGGATGGGGTGAGTGGGATTCGAAGGAAAAAGCTGCAGCTGCCCCAAGATCCCCCAGCCTGTCCAATTAATATTCTTTCTCATTAAAACTGCCATTAACCTGCTTGTTAAATTACCATGTTTATTAATGAAAAAACTAAAACACACACATACCCTGTAATGACAGAGCATCAAACAAGGAAAAAAATAAATGCTAATTTCAAGTGAAGGCATGAAGAGGTCAGCAGTATTTTATGCTGTTATTACTGCCTCCTCCATATGGTTATATTTTCCATTTTGTTTTTTCTGTGACAAGAGGTGAAGACCCAGGAATGCATGAACATGATTAATTATTTGCAGGAAAACAACTTTTCAAACTTTTAAATTTTAAATGGAAAGGGGGAAAAGCCCACTCAGTTGAGAAGCTTGGAGAGTGGGAAGGGAAACAAAAGAGGTGAGAACACACATTGCAGAACGGGGGGCTCCCTGCTGCCTACCTGCCAGTCACTTCCCTGGGTGAGAACATGGAGAGGAAGCTGAGATAAAGGGACACCAGCACCACAGAATCACAGAATCCTGGGAGAGCTGAGCATCACTGAGTCCAGATCCTGCACTTCCCTGGGTGAGAACACGGAGAGGAAGCTGAGATAAAGGGACACCAGCACCACAGAACCATGGGAGAGCTGAGCATCACCGAGTCCAGCTCCTGCACTTCCCTGGGTGAGAACACGGAGAGGAAGCTGAGATAAAGGGACACCAGCACCACAGAACCATGGGAGAGCTGAGCATCACCGAGTCCAGCGCCAGCACCAGCCCCTGGGACCCCTCCTGTGCCAAGGCCAAGCTCAGGGTCTGGTGTCCAGGATGAGCCCTCCAGACTGCCCAGTCCCTCCATTCCCATGAGCTCTCCTGTGCCAAGGCCAAGCTCAGGGGTCTGGTGTCCAGGATGAGCCCTCCAGACTGCCCAGTCCCTCCATTCCCATGAGCTGTCCCATGCCAGGGAGCTGCCAGCTGGGCTCAGCCCATTGTGTGCATTGTGGCTGCTCCCAGCACTGCTCTCCTGCTGCTTCCCTTCCTTCCCCTGCCTGCAGCCTTCGTGGGTGTCATCTGGGGCACAGCTGCAATCTGCTTTTCACTGGTAACACCTTTCCCTTCCCAGCCCAGATCCCAGAGGGGAATTTTTTCTCCCTCCAGCCAAAGTGCAAATTCCAGCTCTGTGTGGACAATGTCCCTTCCCAGCAGGTCCCAACCCCTGTGTGAACCGTGTCCCAGCTGTGTCTGCCCCATCCCTGCAGCCCTGAGCTCCCAGGGGCTGTCGGTGGCAGCCAGGGGGTTTGGGGGCTGCACAGGGCCCAGGGCAATAACGGGGGAGACACAACACAGGCGCTCCCTCTGCCAATACAGAGCACATGAATATTTTAATTAGGCCTATGATTAACTGATTTGCTGTCGTCAGCTCCTGTGGCAGGCAGGAAAGGCCAGTGCTGTGATTGCAAGGCATTAATCACACAGAGGGTGACAAGCTCCCCAAACAGCCACACGAGCTTTGCTGGCTCTGAGGGGAATGCTCAGGCTCACAGATCTCTCCATCCCTGCTCAGGCTCACAGACCTCTCCATCCCTGCTCAGGCTCCATCCCTGGTTCTCTCCATCCCTGTTCAGGCTCACAGATCTCTCCATCCCTGCTCAGGCTCACAGTTCTGTCCAGGACTCCTCAGGCTCCTGCTCTCCATCCCTGCTCAGGCTCCTGGTTCTCTCCATCCCTGCTCAGGCTCCTGCTCTCCATCCCTGCTCAGGCTCCTGGTTCTCTCCATCCCTGCTCAGGCTCCTGCTCTCCATCCCTGCTCAGGCTCCTGGTTCTCTCCATCCCTGCTCAGATCCCAGTTCTCTCCTGTCCCAGCTGAAGTGGCAGAGCCTCGGGTGGTAGTCTGTGGTGACTGCTGGCAGTGCCACAGCTGGTCAGTTCCACAGATGGCAGTTCCACAGCTGGTCAGTGCCACAGCTGGTCAGTGACACAGCTGGTCAGTTCCACAGATGGCAGTTCCACAGCTGGTCAGTTCCACAGATGGCAGTGCCACAGCTGGTCAGTGCCACAGCTGGCAGTGCCACAGCTGGTCAGTGCCACAGCTGGTCAGTGCCACAGCTGGGCAGTGCCACAGCTGTCAGTGCCACAGCTGGCAGTGCCACAGCTGGTCAGTGCCACAGCTGGTCAGTTCCACAGCTGGTCAGTGCCACAGCTGTCAGTGCCACAGCTGTCAGTGCCACAGCTGGTCAGTCCCACAGCTGGCAGTTCCACAGCTGGTCAGTTCCACAGATGGCAGTGCCACAGCTGGTCAGTGCCACAGCTGGCAGTGCCACAGCTGGTCAGTGCCACAGCTGGTTAGTGCCACAGCTGGTCAGTCCCACAGCTGGGCAGTGCCACAGCTGGCAGTGCCAGGCCCCCCAGGACACTGCCCAGGACCTTTGGGCACAGGAGTGGTGCCAGCCCCAGCTGCTCACCTGTGGGTGCTGCCCTCCTGCAGCCCAGAGGATTCCAAGCCCTGCCACGATGTGCCCTCCCTAAGAAACTGGGTTTTGTTTGCAGCAGGAGTCTGTAATTCTGATCAACTGCAGGACTTTTATTCCCACAGCAAAAAATACCCATCTCACTGAAGGAGCTCTTAGAGCCCTTTGGATTCCCTTACATAATTTCCCCTGCAAAGGCCCTGGTGAGGAGTTGGATAACAAGGATAAAAAGATCCTTTATTCTCTTCAGTATTACACAGCATATACAATGCAGTGCATGTTTCTGTGTAACAGCTTGGCCTTTCTTTTCTGAAAGCCCAAATTTTCATCCACATCAGGATTTAAATATGCTGTGTTTCCTGTAAGAACTCCATCCCACCCACCTCAGTGAAAGTTGTGTCACATTGCAATCATATTTAATAACAATGCTGAGAATAGAAGTCTGGTTCCACACGTAGTGCTGCACTAACAGAGATGTAGGAACCTTCAGGGAGCACGAGCCACAAAGTGGAGCCTTGCTGGGAACAATGTCAGTGGAGAAAAAACACTGGTGAGTTTCTGTAAAAAAGTTAATTTGCTCCATAAATGAGGCAAAATAAACACATCCAGGAAATGCCATTATTCCCTCGACAATGAGGTTAAATAAGTACTTGATGGGTTGTTCTCCAAGGCATTTGTGTACAGGAGAGATACTTATCACAGTGCATGGTGTTATGGATGGTAATAGAATTAAAATGAATTAAAACTCAGCTGTTATCTGTGCAGGGGAAAAAAGCCCAAGATATTAAAGCAAAGAGGATCAATTTATGCCTTCCTAATTGGAAATTCTTAGTATGAATAAAATTATGCAAAAATCACTGTCCTTTAATTTTCTTTGGTTTTCCGTGCTGTGAAGGTCCAAGAAGCTCAAGTCAAATGCAATTTCAGCTGCCAGAGCTGGGCAGGAAAATTGTTACCGAGCAAAAAAAGGAGGAAAATACCCCCCAGGCCCTGAGCCTGTCTCTGGGTGATCATTTGCAATCCCTGTTCCAGGCTGTGAGCAGACAGATTCTCACACCTGGTGATTAATTACCAGCAAAGGTCAGCACGGAGCTCTTCCCTCCTCTCCCAGGCCTTGTTTCCATGGCTGACAGGGGAGGAGGGCACTGGGATCAATCCCCAAACCCATCCCTGCCCGGGCAGGGTAAACAAGGACCCACGGTCTCCTTGCAGCCAAGGTGTTCCTGTCCATCCCCAGGAACCCTGGGCTGAGAGTGGGGCTCCAGCCCTTCCCAGCCCCATCCCCTGCCCTGGGCACGCTGCAGCCCCTCAGTGTCCTTCTTGTCCTGAGGGGCTCAGAGCTTATCCAGGAGTGACCCAGAACTGATCCAGAACTGACCCAGAACTGACCCAGAGCTGACCCAGAGCTGACCCAGAGCTGACCCAGAACTGACCCAGAACTGACCCAGAGCTGACCCAGAGCTGACCCAGAACTGACCCAGAACTGACCCAGAACTAATCCCATAAGTAACCCCAGAGCTGACCCCAGAACTGACCCAGAACTGACCCAGAACTGACCCAGAACTGATCCCATAAGTGACCCCAGCACTGACCCCAGCTCTGCCCCAGAGCTGTCCCCAGCAGGGCTGGCACAAGGGACACCCCCTGCCCTGCTCCAGTGCCCACACTGTGGCTGGTACAGGTGCCAATGCCCTTCTTGCCCACCTGCACACACCTGGGCTGGCATACAGCTCCTGCCCACTGCACACACCTGGGCTGGCATACAGCTCCTGCCCACAGCACCCCTCAGTCCCTTCCAGCCACTCCTGCCCAAGCCTGGAGCGTCCCTCAGGTTGTTGTGACACGAGGGCAGGACCTGGCACGTGGCCCTGTGGCCATCCCACAGCTGGCCCTGGCCATGGACCCAGGCTGCCCAGAGCCAGCTGCAGGGTGACCCCATCCTGCAGGAGTGTCACACTCACTACAGGCTCCCCTAGCAATGATTCTTGTTCTTAAATACAGAATAAAACCTAGAGCCGGAGTCTATTTAAAGTGAAAATCAGATCCACCTCCTGCCTGGTGGAGTTGAATTAAGAACTTCTTATCCTGATTTTATAATATTATTTTTATCATGCTTTTTTTATCACTTTCCTCCTTTTTATCATACTTTCCCTTTTATCCACGGTTTTACTTTTGCCCCAGATTGTGAATTTGTTTATTTTGAGAGGACTGGACGTGGCACTTTTAGCTGGGCAGGGGACCACTGGCCCTAAAGGGACCATTTGGGGTAGACAAGGAGTGTGGTACTGCCAGAAAGGTGCACCAGGGCCTTCTCAAAGGGAGTAAGAGCAAGCCAAGAAACACAGAGTGCTGGGGGTTGGTTCCTCATTCAATGAAATGCAGAAATGATTTCCAGTGCTGAGCACTCAGACAGCTCCTGCAGCTGGGTCAGGTGGCACTGGGTGGGCACCGAGACCAGCCCTGAGCACCTGCCAGGTGCACAGCTGAGCCTGCAGCCCAGAAATGGGGCTGTCACACCTCCTGCTGCTCACCTGGGCTGGGCTCTCACACCCTGCCCACCTGGGCTGGGCTCTCACACCCTGCTCACCTGGCCTGGGCTCTCACACCCTGCTCACCTGGGCTGGGCTCTCACAGCTGCTGCCCACCTGGCCTGGAGCCACCTCTTGCTTTTCCAGGAAAGCAATCAGGGAACGCAGCACTGCGGGCAGATTTGTTCCCGAGTAGGCGGAATAATTCACTGTTCTGCTGGATTTTGGCTCTGGAGATAAGCACACACCTGTGGCCAGGTGTGTGCAGGGAGATCTGAGGAGATAGGCTGCAGCAGGGTAAGGACAGTGATCTCAGCCTCGGGAGGAAGGCGCAGAGCGAATATATCAATTACGAGCATATTAATGTCATGGGGAGACACTCTGTGATGTTTGTGGTCATTCTTAATCCAATAAAATTGCCTGGGGTTTTATCTATGAATTTAGAATATGATAAAAAAATGACTTCAGGAACCAAGATGAAAGGGTTCTTTTTTTAGCCTCTCTCAGAGCTGCATATCAAATTGTTCGGGGGAAGCAGAAGATGTTTACTCCTGCCAGTCTTGCCGATCCAGGTCAAGCTGTGAAAGACCAAGTTATCTTTTTACTGCCTGCCTGATGAAAGGTAAGATAAAAGCAGAGTGGGGATGGAGCTGAAAGCTCCCTGTGTGTGTGTCGGGCTCTGCCCATCCCCACCCAGAGCTGTGAGCTGGCAGTGATGCCAGCTGGACCCAGCCAGGCTCTGCCCCATCCCCACCCAGAGCTGTGAGCTGGCAGTGATGCCAGCTGGACCCAGCCAGGCTCTGCCCCATCCCCACCCAGAGCTGTGAGCTGGCAGTGATGCCAGCTGGACCCAGCCAGGCTCTGCCCCATCCCCACCCAGAGCTGAGAGCTGGCAGTGATGCCAGCTGGACCCGGGCTGGACCCAGGCATGGCCCAGGCCCCTCAGCCCTCGGAGGGGAGGGTCAGTGCTGGCTGTCACCTGCTCTGGCCCTCAGGGACAGCAGCTCCTCTGTCCCCCCAGCCCTGGCTCCTGAGCTGCTCCTGCTCTCTCTGTCCCGGTATCCTGCTCCTCAAACCCTCGGTGCCTTCTCATGGCAATGAGCTGCAGAACTTGCAAAGAAACATTTTCTTCAGAATTTTAATTTGCTGTCTCTCACCCTCCCTGAATCTATATTTATCCCTGTATGTGAGAAGAGGGAAACAACAAGATCTCTTACGCTGGTGTTTGTGTGGCTCCCACTGCTCAGGAAGATGTTGGCGTTGCAGAGCCTGGGATGCCACAGGGAGGCTGGGAGGGCTGGGTGCCCCTCCTGAGCCCCTGGGGGTCTCTGGAGCGGGGCATTGCCCAGGGACCCTCCATTGCAGGTGCACAGCAGCCTGGCTGCCCTGGGGCAGCTCCTCCTGCCGGGATTCCCAGCCCGAATGCACTGCTCAGCACCAGCAGGGCACAGGCTGGCATCCTGCCCTCCATGGCATCCAGGCATTCAATCTACATTTGTTCTGCACAGGGGATAGGACCACGAACATTTCTGCTTCTGTCCTATTTCTCTTTTCTGACATTTTTATTAGAAGAAAAGCAATGAGAAATGGGTGTGCTCCAAAAGGACTTGGAAGCAGGATTGGGTCTGCAGCAACAACGTGGGTACAGACTGAAACACACAGATTGTGAAACGGGGCTGCCTGCTCAGCGGCTCCAGGAAACTGAAATTCAATGAAACTTCACACCTTTTTAATTTTTAAATGGAAGTAAAGGAAGGAAAGAAGAATCAATGTCATTTATGTTTCCTCTGTGTCTGCAGAATACGGCGTGTGAGACAAGGGGCTGGGCTGACACCTGCTGTGCTTCGGTGGGGCTGAGGGGGATCTGTGGGCGATGCCCAGCTCTGTGCCCCATGCCTCTCCTCCAGCCTCCTCCTCTGCAGAGCCAAACAGCCTTCCTGCAGCCTGTCCTCGTCCAGCTGCAGCCCTGAGTGCCGCGAGAGCCCCGGGGTCATCCCCATCCTCACACAGCCCTGGGATCACCCCTGTCCTAACACAGCCCCGGGATCACCCCATCCTCACACAGCCCCGGGGTCACCCCTGTCCTCCCACAGCCCTGATTGCCAGGAGAGCCCCGGGGTCATCCCCGTCCTCACACAGCCCCGGAATCACCCCTGTCCTCCCACAGCCCCGGGATCATCCCTGTCCTAACACAGCCCCGGGGTCACCCCTGTCCTCCCACAGCCCCGGGGTCGCCCCTGTCCTCACACAGCCCCGGGATCATCCCTGTCCTCCCAGCCCTGATTGCCAGGAGAGCCCCGGGGTCACCCCTGTCCTCCCAGCCCTGATTGCCAGAACAGCCCTGGGAACATCCCCATCCTCCCACAGCCCTGGGATCACCCCATCCTCCTACAGAGCTCATTCCCAGGAAAGTCTTGGGATCATCTCCATCCTGCCACAGCCCTGATGCCCAGGACAGCCCTGGGATCACCCCATCCTGCCACAGAGGGCACCCAGAGCCTGGCAGGGCAGCCTGACCCCTCTCCTGCTGCTGCTGCTGCCTCCTCTGGCCCTGGGCAGAGTCCTTGCCCAGAGCCCCATCCCAGTCCCTTATTTCAGGGTGCCCTCCCTGGGAATCCCGTGCCCACCCTGGGAATCCTGTGCCCACCCTGGGAATCCCATGCCCGCCCTGGGAATCCCGTGCCCACCCTGGGAATCCCGTGCCCGTCCTGGGAATCCCGTGCCCACCCTGGGAATTCCGTGCCCGCCCTGGGAATCCCGTGCCATGCTCCAGCCCCCTCCCACACTGCCAGCATCTCTCCCTTCTCATTGCCATCAGATTTCCCTCTCCCCCTGCCCAAGTCACCCATCACATTTTGAAGAGGGCTCATTCAGGAGCCCCAGGGAAGGTCCCTGGTGGCTGTCCCAGCCTGGCACATGCCCTCCCTCCCTCACTAACAGCTGGCCCATCCTGCCTGCTCCTTCCCTGGGCGCTCACCCACTGCCCCTGAGTGTGGGACAGCCCCACAGCCACGGAGCTGAGGTTTTATTCTCCTTGTTCCTCCCCTCCCCTGTCACCCTGCAGCAGAGGAAACCCCAGCAAGACACAGAAAATGCCACCCCAGCCCCTTCTCCTGCCTGCAGGGAGGTGGCCCCAGCCCATCCCACCGACATGGAGGGAGGCAAATGCTCATTTATTAAAACCAGAAACGACAGCGTTTAGATAAAATAACCCCCAGAGGTAGGACCCTAATGATATTTTACAAAGTTGTGCCACCTCAAAATAAATTATTAAACCTCCAATGTTAAATCCATTTTATTGCTGTAAAAGAGCTCAAGTATTTTTAATTTTAGAAGCTCATATATCCTCCTATTTGATTCTTATGATTAAACAGGGCAGAAACTTGTGGCAATCACCTCCTTGCCTTCAATTGCACGCATTACAGCAATGAAATCAAACCACACTCTGCCACGATTTGCTGGATTATTAATAGTGCTGCCAAGCTCATTACATTATAATTTAAAGACAGATCTAGCACGGACACGTGTGAAGGATGGTCTGGGATCAGACCCTAGAGCAAATTGCTCGAGTTTTGATCTAATTACCCCAGCCCAGCCTCTGTTAGCAGCGGCTCACGTTTGGCAGGAAACGTGTGAGGATGAGATCGGTGTGAAACGGGGGAAGGAGACCTCGGGGTGCTTGCCCTGGTGGATAAAGCAGCACCCAGTGCTCCAGGAGCCCCGAGGTGCCTCCTCTGCTCGGCCCAGGGCAGGACTCTGGCACTGCAGGAGGATTTGGGGAAGGTGGAGCAGTCCCTGCCCGGGGCTGGGATTGCTCGTGCCCAAAGTTCAGCTGCGTTTGAGAGCAGCAATTGAACTCTTTGACCTCCACCAAACGCTTTGCCTGGCTGCAGACTGCAGGGCAGAGGATGAATCCATGAGCTCGAGGAGGCATTTGAGTCATAATCACTTCAGGACCCAATACATAACCGAATATTGTTCTTAATTAATGAGACAATTAGGCTTTGATTATGGCACTACAGCGCCCATTACCATTTTTATCTATCATGACCCTCCTGTACAAAGCATCCCCTTTTCCTTCTGTGCTGCTGTATTTCTGTCTGCATAATATTGGATAATAATTTATAAATGGCACAGACTGGCTGAGCATTCCAATCAGCCGTGCTCCGATCCCACAGGGAGCAGCCAAACAGCCCAGGGGTGACTTGTGGGCACGGAGATGCCAGGGCAGGGCACTGAGGGCTCTGCAGTGCTGCAGGTGACTGCCCAGTGCCACTGCTGTCCTGGGCCTGTGACCCTGCGCCCCAGCGCTGGCACTGCCAGGCTGCCATGCCACATCTGCTGTGCCACATCTGTCCATGTCACATCTGTCCATGTCACATCTGCCCATGTCACATCTGTCCGAGTCACATCTGCTGTGCCACATCTGCCCATGTCACATCTGCCCATGTCACATCTGCCCATGTCACATCTGTCCGAGTCATATCTGCCCGTGCCACATCTGCCCGTGCCACATCTGCTGTGCCACATCTGCTGTGCCACATCTGCCCGTGCCACATCTGCCATGCCACATCTGCTGTGCCACACCTGTCCATGCCACATCCTCCTGTACCACATCTGCTGTGCCACATCTGCCATGCCACATCTGCCATGCCACATCTGCTGTGCCACATCTGCCCATGCCACATCTGCCTGTGCCACATCTGCTGTGCCACATCTGCCTGTGCCACATCTGCCTGTGCCACATCTGCTGTGCCACATCTGCCGGTGCCACATCTGCCTGTGCCACACCTGTCTGTGCCACATCTGCCTGTGCCACATCTGCTGTGCCACATCTGCCCATGCCACATCTGCCCGTGCCACACCTGTCTGTGCCACATCTGCTGTGCCACATCTGCCCATGCCACATCTGCCTGTGCCACATCTGCTGTGCCACATCTGCCTGTGCCACATCTGCCTGTGCCACATCTGCCCGTGCCATATCTGTCCATGCCACATCTGCTGTGCCACATCTGCCCATGTCACATCTGCCTGTGCCACATCTGTCCGTGCCACATCTGCCCATGCCACTCTGCCCGTTTCTCTGTGTCCTCCTCCTGCACCCCAACAATTCCCCTGGGCCTTGGCCACCCCCTGTGTTTTGCTGAATGAAGTTGGATTAAGAACTTTTCATGCTGATTTTATCATACTTTTTTTTATCATGCTTTTTTAATCACTTTCCTCCTTTTTATCATACTTTCCCTTTTATCCAGGGTTTTACTTTTGCCTCACATAGTGAATTTATTTATTTTGAGAGCACTGGATGTGGCACTTTTAGCAGGGCAGGGAACCACTGGCCATAAAGGGACCATTTTGGGTAGACAAGGAGTGTGGTACTGCCAGAAAGGTGCAAAGGGAGTAAGAACAAGCCAAGAAACACGGAGTGTTTGGGGTTGGTTCCTCATTTATGAAATGCAGAAATGATTTCTCAGTGCTGAATTAAGAACGTTTTATCCTGATTTTACTATATTATTTTTTATCAGGCTCCAGTTGGTGCAGTTTGAGCTCCTGGCCATTTTGCCACCGCTGTGGTTCCGTGTTGGAGCTCCCCAGGCAGGGTCACAGCAGGAGCCCCCCCCCAGAGCCCAGCAGACTCCCCCAGGGCTGGCTCTGCCGGGTGCCCTGAGCCACAACCAGACTGTGTGCAGGCTCCCATGGCACCAGGGATAATAATGGCACTGTGCCTCCCCTCACTGCCTGTCCGTGTGAGCAGGAGCCCCCAGGGATGGGCACAACACACACAAAGCTCCACCTGCAGCGCTGGGGAGGAAGGGGGGTTCTCTAGCATGTGGATTTATTGCTGCACTGTGATCTCAAACATTTGCTATTTAAATTTTTGCCTCAGCATCCAGAGAAAACAAAGCTGGCAATTCAAAGTGCCTGTATATTAATGTTTCTTGGGTTTCCAAACACTTCTGGAGATCAAATCCAGTGCTCAGTGCCAGCTCTCCTTTCATTGGGGCTCTCCCGTCAGAGCCAATTTCTGCTCAAGTCAAGCACAGCACAGGCCCTGGCACGTGCAGGAGCACTGGAATCGTTCCGTGGGAGTGGGAAGGTGAAACCCAGCTGCTCAGAGATCCAGGTGTGACTGCAAATGTGCAGGTGCCACCTGGGAATCTCCCCCTGTGGCTCACAGCCCCCGGACCCTGCCAGGTGCTCCTGGTGCCCTGCACGGGCTGTGCCATGGAGCACCCTGCTCACACTGCCCTGCTGTGCCATGGAGCACCCTGCTCACACTGCCCTGCACAGGCTGTGCCATGGAGCACCCTGCTCACACTGCCCTGCTGTGCCATGGAGCACCCTGCTCACCCTGCCCTGCTGTGCCATGGAACACCCTGCTCACACTGCCCTGCTGTGCCATGGAGCACCCTGCTCACACTGCCCTGCACAGGCTGTGCCATGGAGCACCCTGCTCACACTGCCCTGCACAGGCTGTGCCATGGAGCACCCTGCTCACCCTGCCCTGCACAGGCTGTGCCATGGAGCACCCTGCTCACCCTGCCCTGCTGTGCCATGGAGCACCCTGCTCACACTGCCCTGCACAGGCTGTGCCATGGAGCACCCTGTTCACACTGCCCTGCTGTGCCATGGAGCACCCTGCTCACCCTGCCCTGCTGTGCCATGGAGCACCCTGCTCACACTGCCCTGCACAGGCTGTGCCATGGAGCACCCTGCTCACCCTGCCCTGCACAGGCTGTGCCATGGAGCACCCTGCTCACACTGCCCTGCTGTGCCATGGAGCACCCTGCTCACACTGCCCTGCTGTGCCATGGAGCACCCTGCTCACCCTGCCCTGCTGTGCCATGGAGCACCCTGCTCACCCTGCCCTGCTGTGCCATGGAGCACCCTGCTCACACTGCCCTGCTGTGCCATGGAGCACCCTGCTCACACTGCCCTGCACAGGCTGTGCCATGGAGCACCCTGCTCACACTGCCCTGCACAGGCTGTGCCATGGAGCACCCTGCTCACACTGCCCTGCCCTGCTGTGCCATGGAGCACCCTGCTCACACTGCCCTGCTGTGCCATGGAGCACCCTGCTCACACTGCCCTGCACAGGCTGTGCCATGGAGCACCCTGCTCACACTGCCCTGCACAGGCTGTGCCATGGAGCACTGAGGGCTCACACTGCCCTGCACAGGCTGTGCCATGGAGCACCCTGCTCACACTGCCCTGCTGTGCCATGGAGCACCCTGCTCACACTGCCCTGCACAGGCTGTGCCATGGAGCACCCTGCTCACCCTGCCCTGCACAGGCTGTGCCATGGAGCACCCTGCTCACACTGCCCTGCCCTGCTGTGCCATGGAGCACTCTGCAGGCTCACACTGCCCTGCCCTGCTGTGCCATGGAGCACCCTGCTCACACTGCCCTGCTGTGCCATGGAGCACCCTGCTCACACTGCCCTGCTGTGCCATGGAGCACCCTGCTCACACTGCCCTGCAGGTGCCCATGAGCTCAGGGCAAGGCTGCCCCTTCAGCTCCCTGCATTTCAGCACAACCAGGGAGTCCTGGAGCCTTTAACTGCAGCTGGCAGCCAGTGCAGCCAGGAAACACAACTGTGCCTCCAGTGGGGCTGGAGCTGGTGACCACCCCACGAGCTGCCTGCCAGGGCTTCAGGGAGATATCATCAACATTTTTACAGATTTCATTTTAATTTAATATTTTATTTACTTATTTATTTCATTTAAATTCCTTTTTATTAAAGGAATTACTTAAGTTCTGACTTCTGGTGCCTTCAGAGAGATATTCCCACAGACACATGAAAGCAACCTAGGAGGAATAAAAGCCATAAAAGCCTCTCATACCTTGTGGAACCCTCTGGGGAACACGAGGAGGAGCCACTCAGTGCAGCAGAGAAACTGGGGGCAATGCCTTTGATGGACAGCTGTCAGTCAGCCCTGCTGCCAGGCCTGGGGGCACTCACAGGGAACCCTGGCTTTGGGTGGGAACCACTGGCAGGAATCCAGCAGCAGGAGGGCAGTGAAGGAAGGGGATCCAGGGGACAGGGAAGCACAAGTCCACCGTGTCAAGGCAGAGGCAGGGCTGTGCCAGGGCTGTGCCAGGGCTGTGCCATGTCCCCACCTGTGCTGCAGGGCAGGTGTGACAGCGTGAGGACATCTCGTGGCACTGCTGCAGGGCAAACCTGCATCCCCACCCGCCCTGCCCGGGAGGGAGCTGGGGAGCAGAGCCACGGGCAGGGCTGGGAACCCCTCCCCTGCTGCCCCAAGGCCCGGCTGGATGGGGCTGGCAGCAGCCTGGGACAGCGGGAGGGGAAGCTGCCCACGGCAGGGGATGAGGTGTGTCCAGAGGCCTCTGCCAACCCAAAACTGGCTGGCATTCTGTGGTAACCTGTGGAGGTGTGGTGCTGCTCACAGGGCTGCCAGGATGAGGGAAGAGATGAGAGTGTGACTCTGTGTTTCAGAAAGCTGATTTGTTATTTTGTGATCTATATTATACTAAAATAAAATGATATATTAGAACTTACTAGAAGAATAGAAGAAAAGGATTTCATCAGGAGGCTTGAAAGGAATAGAAAGGAATGGAATGACAATAAAATCTTGTGACTGACCAGAGAGTCCGAGCCAGCTGACTGTGATTGGCCATTAATTAAAGACAACCCCATGAGACCAGTCCCAGATGCACCTGTTGCATTCCACAGCAGCAGATAATCAATGTTTACATCTCATTTCTGAGGCCTCTCAGCTTCTCAGGAGAAAAGATCCTAGCAAAAGGATTTTTCATAAAATTTGTCTGTGAGATGGAGAAACCTGCCCTCAGCAGCATCCAGGGGGATGCACCCCCACAGCCTGCCCAGCCCCTCTGCTCCTGTCCTGCTCCCTCCAGCCCGTGTTTGGGGTGCTGTTTGCAGCTCTGCTCAGCCCCTGGCTGGTGCCCAGCACTGCTGCCCTGCCCTGGCATCCCTGAGCTCGGCCACACAGGGCAGGGGTGGGGCCCAGAGCCCCTGACAGAGGAACCAACCCCCCTGCCTGCAGAGGATCACCAGGAAAAGATGGATAACAGCATCCTGAGAGCTGCACTGCCTCCTCAGAGTGATGAATATTCCATAAAACACTTTGGGAAGCAGTTTATCGGGGTGTGAGCAGCAGCACTTTATGGCTGCTCTGGCTGTCAGAAAGTGTTATTAGAGCTGCTCCTGAAAATTGTGGTGTTAATATGCTGCTCAGAGTGCTGGGATTTCATCTACTAATGATGATCACCTGGGGCTCGCAGGCTCTGCGTGTGGCAGGGCTGACTTCTGCTAGAAATAATAATAACCAGGTAAAATTCATGCACACTCACATTCCTGGAGTAACTAACAGGATTGTGCTAAGCAATTTGTAGATACGAGCTACACAACAATAGGCAAATCACACTCCTCACATTTTCTCATTTCCTTTCTTTTACATTTCATTATGTTTCAGGCTAAAAAGTGCTTGGATAGAGACCGTGGCAGCAGCATCCCTTGACACTTCATGAGCTTAAGAATACAAATACTTTCAAAATTCTTATTCCAAGCCAGCCTTCCAAATGCCAGCCCGTGTCTTTCTGCCCCTCAGGGAGGCATCACATCCATGATGCCAAGCAAGCTAGAACCTCACTCCCAGGCCTGTCGATCTGAGGGGATTTTGGGGGTGGCCAAGCAGCACCCAGGGTGGGTTTGGCAGCTCTCAGACCTGGAGGAGGCAGAGCCTGAACGGGGTCTGAGCTCCCACCCTGTGTCCTCAGGCATGGGGGCATTTCCCAGCTCCCTTTGTCCCTTCCCCATCCAGGTGAGTGGGGCAGCTGTTGGGGAGGATGGAACAGGAAAGCCTGATCAATATGATTGTCTGGAAAAAGGTTTTGAGAATATGGAAACTATCAGTGAGATTGAAATGAAAGCAAGCTTGGAGATCCCTCAGGTACTGAACAACAGGAAAACAATGGTGTGGCAGCTGAAGGTGATCCCCTGTGATGGAACAACACCCTCTGCCTGCAGACAGGCCCAAGGGGCAGAGCAGACCCTGCAGCTTGGCAGAAGGGGCCCAAAGAGGAGTTTTTAGGGTTTAAAATGTAACACAGTGTGGTAATGTAGTGATTCTTATAGGTTGTATGGAAATGCTGTAGGATTTGTGTATTGTACTGGATTGGTTAGTGAGAATCAGAATATTCAACACAGAAGATGATTTATTGTATTGGAACGGGAACTTCGCCCTCTTAAGCTCTTAGTCTCTTCCCCTCTCACCCTCTCTCCCTCTCCTCTCTCATTCCTGCTCCAGCTGTGTTTGGCAGCTCCCAGCAGGGCCCTGCCCCAGGCCCTTTGCAATGAACCCCAAATCCCAGCAGGGCCCTGCCCCAGGCCCTTTGCAATGAACCCCAAATCCCAGCAGGGCCCTGCCCCAGGCCCTTTCCAATGAACCCCAAGTTCCAGCCCTGGCTGCAGAGATCTCTGCTCTCCTCCATCCCCACCGTCCCACCCCTGATGCTCCCACAGGCAGCCCCTGTGCAATGACACAGAGTGTCCTGAGGATGAGGAGGGTGAGCACTGGGTACCTTTGGCTCCAGCCCGGAGGAGCCCCAGGCTCAGCCCCTGCCAGGCCCCCCCAGCCCCTCACAGCCCACGCTCCCTGGGCAGGCCCTGCCCTCCAGACACACCCTGGGCCTGGCTCTTGGCGTTTTTTGCCTTGCCCAGGTTTTTGTGGCCAAGGTTTGCTCCACCCCTGCTCTGTGACAGGAACAGAATTCTGCCTTCACTGCCTCCACTGGCACCTCAGCCCTCCCCAGGAGCAGCACACTGCAAACCCCCAGAAATCACCTCTGTAGATAAATCCCTCACTGAGGGGGAAAAGGGAATGTCAATGCAGTCACACTCCCGACTGCTGTGCCCTTGCAGCTGTGGGAAGTGGAGCTGCTGCTCCTGTGTCAGGAATTGGCTGCACTGACTGGAATTGGCTGCACTGACTGGAATTGGCTGCACTGACTGTGTGCAGATACAGCTGAGATCTCAGAGTCCCCCAGCCACAGCCCACATGTCCAACCACTCCCCATGGAATTGATTCCATCCCTCACAGTGTAAATACCATCCCTGCTCTGCCCTGCTGTGTGCTGGGTCCTGCTCTCCCTCCTGGCTGGGAACAACAAACTGGCTCTGGCATTTGCCAGCCCTGGTGGAGCCTTGCTGAAAGGGTAAACATTGCTAAAAGAATTAGCCAAAGAAGCAGCCAAAACTCTACCTCTACACTGAATCATAGTTAGTAGCCAGTGCTCTGTGGAGATGGCTGGAGAGATAGGAAGAAGCTAATTAGCAGCATAAAAAAACCAAAACAATTTAGGCTGGTAATAAGTAGAAATACATCACTACCAAAGTAAAAAAGCTGCCTGTAAAAATCTGCCGTGTAGATGTCCATGTCGCCAAAAATAAAGCCAATGAAGAACACCAAAACAATAAACAAGTAAACCAAGTTGCAAAGATAGGAGTGTCAAAAACAGACTTAAATTAGCAACAACAACAAAAAATTATTCCTGCTCAATGGACCCATAATGCCTCAGACCATCACCATAGAAATGCCACCTGTAAGGGACCTGTGACCTGTGAGTGAGGGGTGCCAGCAGGGCAGGGCAGAGGAGGAGCTGGGCCCTGGTTTGTCCCTGTGCCCAGAGCTGTGCCAGTACTGCCAGCACGTCCCCATGGCAGGACAGCAGCCAGCAGGGCCCCAGGGAGGGGATGCTCAGCCCGGGCCCAGCCCCATCCCTGTTGCCAGCCTGGGGATGCCAAGGGGTGGCTGGAGCTTTGCAGCTCCTACTGGCACCCAGAGCTGTGCCCTCCTGCCTTTGGGTAAGGCACACACACAGAATTATCCTGATCCCCCTCCTGATCCCTCTGCACCCCTGCTGCCAAGGTCCCCCTGGTGTCCAGGGCACATTGCAGGGGTGCAGGAGTCTCTTGTGACTCTTGAGCTCTGTCCAGAAAGTGAGTGAGCAAATTCGGTGAAGAAAATTGCTCGAGGAAACAGAAACCCTGGGAAGGGCAGGCCTTCCTCCTGAACTTCAGCTACAGAATCAGGGAACCACAGAATGGTTTGGGCTGGGAGGGACCTCAAATCCCACCCAGTGCCACCCCTGCCATGGCAGGGACACCTCAAATCCCACCCAGTGCCACCCCTGCCATGGCAGGGACACCTCAAATCCCACCCAGTGCCACCCCTGCCATGGCAGGGACACCTCAAATCCCACCCAGTGCCACCCCTGCCATGGCAGGGACACCTCAAATCCCACCCACTGCCACCCCTGCCATGGCAGGGACACCTCCCACTGTCCCAGGTGCTCCCAGTGCCCAGCCTGGCCTTGGGCACTGCCAGGGCTCCAGGGGCAGCCCCAGCTGCTCTGGGAATCCCATGCCAGCCCTGCCCACCCTGGCAGGAGCAATCCCCAATGCCCTGGACAGCTGCAGGCAGTACCTGGTGCTGAGCAGGGCCCCAGAGCTCGCTGTGATGGATCCCTCCTGGAGCCTGCCAACAGCTCCTGCAAAGCAAACATAAATTTAAAAATGTATCAGGAGCCATTCATTTCTATGACACTTTAACACTTCTGTCAAGAACACATTTAAATTAAAAATGAACAAGAAACTGAAATAAGAGACGGGGTGAATTGGAACAGATCAAAGGAAAACACTCAATCCTTAAGGCACTGCTCCATTGCTAAATCCCTGTCCTGTGACAAACACTCCAGTGCTGATTAAAAGCCTTCAAGGTCTCTTCATATTTCCAGGATGAACAACTTACTAGTCTTGGATGTAGAATTATTTTGCTATTTGCAGTTTTTGGCAACATTTTTCACAGTTTTTTAGTGTGTTTTTTTACGATATTCACAAAAGAAAAAACACAATCATTATGCAGTGGGATTGTGGGATTTATTTGCCAGTAATGGGGCACGTGTCTGTAAGAGCAATAACAGAGCAATGAAGGTGCTGCCATTGTCTTTAAGTGCACCTTAAGTACAGTCATTACAAATTGGACGTGGGTAATTCCCCCTTTATGACTGGCTGTTTCATCTCCCCTCTCCCTCCCTTGACAAGAGTGTTCCTCAGCTAAATTAGTCTCTCCTGAAAGTGAAAGTCATGAGAGTTGGAGAAAGATTAGAGAGAACAGGAGGAGAGGCTGGGGATGGGGGAAATGAGAGATGTTCAACACAGGAACATGTCCTTGGCTGAACTGCATTTTCCCTGCCTGGCTGAGCCCAGCGCTGCAGAACACGCACGGGCACAGGAGGGAGGGCTCAGCTCTAAAAAATACCTGAGAGAAACTTCTCTGGGAACAGCAGAGCCCTGGACAGGGCATTTGGGCACTGCTGGCTCTTAGAACGATCACAGAATCAGGGAATCCCAGAATGATCTGTGTTTGGGGGGACCTCAAACCCACCCAGTGCCACCCCTGCCATGGCAGGGACACCTTCCATGGCTCCCAGCCCAGTGTCCAGCCTGGCCTTGGGCACTGCCAGGGATCCAGGGGCAGCCCCAGCTGCTCTGGGCACCTGTGCCAGGGTCCTACACCCTGCCAGGGGGGGATTTCTGCCCAGCATCCCCTCCCTCCCTGTCCCCTGGCAGAGGGAAGCCATTCCCCTGCTCCTGGCACCCCAGCCCCTGCAAATCCCCTCTCTCCCTGTCCCCTGGCAGAGGGAAGCCATTCCCCTGCTCCTGGCAGCCCAGCCCCTGTAAATCCCCTCTCTCCCTGTCCCCTGGCAGAGGGAAGCCATTCCCCTGCTCCTGGCAGCCCAGCCCCTGTAAATCCCCTCCCTCCCTGTCCCCTGGCAGAGGGAAGCCATTCCCCTGCTCCTGGCACCCCAGCCCCTGCAAATCCCCTCTCTCCCTGTCCCCTGGCAAAGGGAAGCCATTCCCCTGCTCCTGGCACCCCAGCCCCTGCAAATCCCCTCTCTCCCTGTCCCCTGGCAGAAGGAAGCCATTCCCCTGCTCCTGGCACCCCAGCCCCTGTAAATCCCCTCTCTCCCTGTCCCCTGGCAGAGGGAGGCCATTCCCCTGCTCCTGGCAGCCCAGCCCCTGTAAATCCCCTCTCTCCTGTTCCTCGTCAGCCCCTTCAGCCCTGGAAGGCCGCAGTTCTCTCAGCCCAGGCAGGACTGAAGGGGTGCACAGAGCCCGGGTGCTCAGCCTGCTCAGCATCTCTAAAGCCCTTAAAGCATCCTCTGCCAGCCCCTCCAGGGAAGCTGAAGCTTCTCCAACACCTTCAGTCTGTTTCTGCAGCCGTGCTGCTGCTGCCATGAAAGGTTTTTATTACAATTCCTAAATATCGACATCTCCTGTATTTCTACCTCACAGGGTACAGAACGTTCCACCCCTTCTGTAAACATTAGCCAGCCCCATTTAATAACTCTCTGATGATTGCACACCTAATGGTTCCTTGCAGTTAGAGAATAATTGATGAGTTTATTCAGCACAGTAAATGTGTGTTTGTGTCTGTGAGAGCCAGAGCTCAGGGCTGTGGGGAGGGCAGTGAGTGTCCCCATGGATCCTCAGGGTGCAGCCCTGTGAGGGGACAGGAGCAGGGAGAGTGTCACTGTGTGACAGGGCTCAGTGGGCACAGGGGGTTTGTCAAAGAACAGACTGGAACATCCTGGGGGTCCTTTCAGACCTCAAGGACCTCATGGTTCAGTCATTCAGCTTGTCCCTAACCCCAGGGACTCTGAGTCCCAGGCATCTCCGAGGACAAGGACAAGTGTGACAGTGCTCCTGTGCCCTACCCCTGGCAATGGCACAAGGATGAGTGTCCCCACGGTGATGGCACAAGGATGAGTGTCCCCAGGTGATGGCACAAGGATGACTGTCCCCATGATGATGGCACAAGAAGTGACTGTCCCCAGGTGATGGCACAAGGATGAGTGTCCCCACAGTGATGGCACAAGGAGTGACTGTCCCCACAGTGATGGCACAAGGATGAGTGTCCCCATGGTGATGGCACAAGGATGAGTGTCCCCATGGTGATGGCACAAGGATGACTGTCCCCACAGTGATGGCACAAGGAGTGAGTGTCCCGACAGTGATGGCACAAGGATGAGTGTCCCCATGGTGATGGCACAAGGTTGTGACTGTCCCCACGGTGATGGCACAAGGAGTGACTGTCCCCATGGTGATGGCACAAGGATGAGTGTCCCCATGGTGATGGCACAAGGAGTGAGTGTCCCCACGGTGATGGCACAAGGATGAGTGTCCCCATGGTGATGGCACAAGGATGACTGTCCCCATGGTGATGGCACAAGGAGTGAGTGTCCCCACGATGATGGCACAAGGATGAGTGTCCCCATGGTGATGGCACAAGGAGTGACTGTCCCCACAGTGATGGCACAAGGAGTGACTGTCCCCATGGTGATGGCACAAGGATGAGTGTCCCCATGGTGATGGCACAAGGATGACTGTCCCCATGATGATGGCACAAGGATGAGTGTCCCCATGGTGATGGCACAAGGATGAGTGTCCCCACGGTGATGGCACAAGGATGAGTGTCCCCATGGTGATGGCACAAGGAGTGACTGTCCCCATGGTGATGGCACAAGGATGAGTGTCCCCATGGTGATGGCACAAGGATGAGTGTCCCCACGGTGATGGCACAAGGATGAGTGTCCCCATGGTGATGGCACAAGGAGTGACTGTCCCCATGGTGATGGCACAAGGAGTGAGTGTCCCCACAGTGATGGCACAAAGAGTGACTGTCCCCACGGTGATAGCACAAGGAGTGAGTGTCCCCATGGTGATGGCACAAGGAGTGAGTGTCCCCACAATGATGGCACAAGGATGAGTGTCCCCACAGCTGCAGGAGGGTTTGTGCCCAGCTGGAGGGTCCCCCAAACACCTCCCACACCCACACCCACCCCCAGCCCCTGCCCTCAGCCTCCTGGCTGAAAACAGGAGGCAATTTCTGCTCTGCATCCTGGCCTATCAATATGCATTGTGCGTATCAAAAATTAAGATCCATTTTGTGGCTTAAATAAAATATGAGGACATTCCAGGAGCCAGATTGCATTTCAGGTCCTAAAGAGACTCCTTGGGTTTCTGGAACACTCCATGGAAAACCAGGGTGAGCCAAGAACTGCCCCGGCAGGGAGGCTGGGACTAGGTGACCTGTAAAGGTCCCTTCCAGCCCCAGTCACAGAAGATTCTGAGCTGTGAGGGACCCACGAGGATCATCAGGTCCAAGTGGCAGAGACTGGCCCCTGCAGAGCCCACTGGTGTTCCCAGGGAGCCTCCCTCAGACACTGCAGTCACTGCAGCTTGAGCCCGCAGAAAAATATTTCTTCTTTAATTGGGCGCTCTTGGAAGGTGTTCGATTGCATAAAAAAGGAAATAAAACATCTCAGTTAAACTCAAAGCAGTAAATTACAGCTGGAAAAGGAGGAAAACCACCCATTTAGGGCATTGCATTGTTTAGCCTCAGACTGAATCCAACCCATAAGAGTGCAAATGACCCCGAGTCAGGTCCAGGAGCTGGGCCCAGTGATCCCTGTGGGTCCTTCCAACCCAGCACACCTGGGACTGGGCCCTGTGCACATCCTGGGACTGGGCCCTGTGCACATCCTGGGACTGGGCCCTGTGCACATCCTGGGACTGGGCCCTGTGCACATCCTGGGACTGCACCCTGTGCACATCCTGGGACTGCACCCTGTGCACATCCTGGGACTGGGCCCTGTGCCCATCCTGGGACTGGGCCCTGTGCCCATGCTGGGACTGGGCCCTGTGCACATCCTGGGACTGCCCCCTGTGCACATCCTGGGACTGCACACACTGCACATCCTGGGACTGCACCCTGTGCACATCCTGGGACTGGGCCCTGTGCACATCCTGGGACTGGGCCCTGTGCACATCCTGGGACTGGGCCCTGTGCCCATCCTGGGACTGGGCCCTGTGCACATCCTGGGACTGGGCCCTGTGCACATCCTGGGACTGGGCCCTGTGCCCATCCTGGGACTGCACCCTGTGCACATCCTGGGACTGGGCCCTGTGCCCATCCTGGGACTGGGCCCTGTGCACATTCTGGGACTGCACCCTGTGCACATCCTGGGCCCTGTGCACATCCTGGGACTGGGCCCTGTGCACATCCTGGGACTGCACACACTGCACATCCTGGGCCCTGTGCACATCCTGGGACTGCACCCTGTGCACGTCCTGGGACTGCACACACTGCACATCCTGGGCCCTGTGCACATCCTGGGACTGCACACACTGCACATCCTGGGACTGCACACACTGCACATCCTGGGACTGCACCCTGTGCACATCCTGGGCCCTGTGCACATCCTGGGACTGGGCCCTGTGCACATCCTGGGCCCTGTGCACATCCTGGGCCCTGTGCACATCCTGGGCCTCTCAGCACATCCTGGGACTGGGCCCTGTGCACATCCTGGGCCCTGTGCACATCCTGGGACTGGGCCCTGTGCACACCCTGGGCCTTGTGCCCATCCTGGAGCTCTCAGCACATCCTGGACCTCTCTGCACACCCTGGACCTCTCTGCACACCCTGGAGCTCTCAGCACATCCTGGGCCTCTCAGCACATCCTGGGCCTCTCAGCACATCCTGGGACTGGGCCCTGTGCCCATCCTGGGCCTGGGCCCTGTGCCCATCCTGGAACTGCACCCTGTGCACACCCTGGAGCTCTCAGCACACCCTGGAGCTCTCAGCACATCCTGGAGCTCTCAGCACATCCTGGAGCTCTCAGCACACCCTGGAGCTCTCAGCACACCCTGGAGCTCTCAGCACACCCTGGAGCTCTCTGCACACCCTGGACCTCTCTGCACACCCTGGAGCTCTCAGCACATCCTGGGCCTCTCA
Organism: Setophaga petechia; assembly: GCA_024362935.1. Classification (NCBI taxonomy): domain Eukaryota; kingdom Metazoa; phylum Chordata; class Aves; order Passeriformes; family Parulidae; genus Setophaga; species Setophaga petechia. Next base: position 590,719 of record JANCRA010000006.1, on the reverse strand, counting down.
GCACATCCTGGGCCTCTCAGCACACCCTGGAGCTCTCAGCACATCCTGGGCCTCTCTGCACATCTTGGACCTCTCTGCACATCCTGGAGCTCTCAGCACACCCTGGAGCTCTCAGCACATCCTGGAGCTCTCTGCACACCCTGGAGCTCTCTGCACACCCTGGAGCTCTCTGCACATCCTGGAGCTCTCAGCACACCCTGGAGCTCTCAGCACATCCTAGAGCTCTCAGCACATCCTAGAGCTCTCTGCACATCCTGGAGCTCTCAGCACACCCTGGAGCTCTCAGCACACCCTGGAGCTCTCAGCACATCCTGGAGCTCTCTGCACATCCTGGAGCTCTCTGCACATCCTGGACCTCTCAGCACATCCTGGAGCTCTCTGCACACCCTGGAGCTCTCAGCACATCCTGGACCTCTCAGCACATCCTGGAGCTCTCAGCACACCCTGGAGCTCTCAGCACATCCTGGAGCTCTCAGCACACCCTGGAGCTCTCAGCACATCCTGGAGCTCTCAGCACATCCTGGAGCTCTCAGCACATCCTGGAGCTCTCTGCACACCCTGGAGCTCTCTGCACATCCCGTGCTGCTTGGCCCCTGTGGCTGGGGCAGAGCAGGAGCCAGGTGAGCTGCAGCTCTGCATGTCAGGGCAATGTGGCTCCTCCCTGCAGTGAGCACGGGCTGACCCCGCTGTGCTGCCCTCAATGACTCACCTCTGGCTCTGGGGATGCTTTTCCCCCTCACTCTTAGCTCTGACCTGAAAAACTTGCAGTAAATAATGTTTTCCCAGCAGCCAGGAGGACGTGTTCCATTTCAAAGGTGAGGTGACTAATCCTTCCACTGCGTTAAGCACTTTGAGATCATCCCGTATAAAAATCACTATAAACATTTAATATTCTTACAGAAGTGGTGTCAGTGCTGCCTGCCTGGGAACCTGTCCCAGGAGAAAAGGGCAGAGATCAAGGAAAGTATTCAAAAGGATAATTAAATATTTAATAAAAGCCGTTAAATAGTGTGGGCCAGGACTGCAGCCAGCATAAATCACAATGGCTCTGTTGGTGGGTCTCTGCTGGTTTATATTAAAAGAGGCTGCTTTGGGGTGGCTTCTAAAAACCTTTTAGATTTGCTGGTGTCATTACAGTGTCTTCTGTACTAGGGCAGTGTCAGAGCTGCTGTTTTTTGGCACACCTAATGAGGAACTCAGGGTGAAAATACAGTATTAGAAGTAAAATGTTTTCATGCAGAAAACCTGTTTAAAAATTAAATATTGTGGAGTGTGTGCTGTGACATGCCACTGACAGACACTGAATTTATTCTTTTGGTGGGCAAAGAGAGTGGAACTCTTCTGCTGGGCGTTTGTGGCAGTGGATGGAGGTGGGTGCTCCTGGTACCTGACACAGCAGGAGCAGCAGGGACGTGCCCAGGGCGGGTCTGGCCTCAGCAGGGGTGACAAGAGCCTGAGCAGCCGTGTCCCAGAGCCCAGCTCTGCCTCCCACCCCACGCTGCTCCCTCCCCTCGCTGAAATCCATCCCAGACCCAGCTCTGGCACCGGGCACAGGACAGGGACAGGCTCTGAGGCTCTCCAGACCCCCCTTGCTGGCCCTTTTCCTCCAGACCCCCTCCACCACGCCATATGCCACCCCTAATCCTCCAGCACACACGGGGAATAATTGGAATTATTCTTTATCCTCTCTCAGCTTGCATTGTAAAACAAAGAAGCGAGCACAGAGGGGCTGTGTGAGAGGAATAAGTGGGTTTAATTGAGGTCACACTGATGTGACAAGTCTAGGAGCTAAATGAGGTTTTAAGTTAAAGTGGGAAATGGCTGAGGTTAACTCCACATCCCTTGAAGTTGTTTTTCTTTCTACTTCTCTCTTTTTGGTAACTTAATTTTGTCAAATTAGTCTGTTTTAGATTCTGCAGGTTAAATTTAAGACTAATACATAGGGAGTGCTTTTGAAAATGAGTTTATGACAAAATCCTGCTGCTTGAGAAGTGAACAAATGACCAGAAGAGCTTTTTGCCCAAAACTGAGGGTCTCTCCTGCCTGCTTGTTTGTTTTTTCATGCAAAAGGTAAAAATTATGAAAACTCCAAATGGTTTCTGGGGGTGGGGTGCAGCCACACAAGCCCTGGGCATCTTTGCTGCACAGGCTGGGGGTGAGAAGGAGGCTGGGATGTGATGTAAATCCATTTTGTGTGGCCTGGGAAGAGCAGCCGTGCAGACGAGCCAGCATCTCCAAAGGATATTTATGGCACTCTCCATATAAATATGCACATGGGATATAGGCGAGAATATCACTTTTCATATCCTCACCACAAGTGCTGCTGCCATTAATCTGTCACAGCCATCCTTTAGGTGCAGTTTCAAGTTTGATGTAGTAAAGATATGTGAATTTGAAATTTTATTTCAGTGCTGTCATGTGAGTACATAAAAAAGAGAAGAGTGAGGAAGTGTTTGTGTGTGAGCTGAGGCAGCGCACGCACTCAGCACGTGATTCCCGAAAACGTGGAATGCATGGAGTTCACAATGCTACATTGCAGAATACTGAAATATTCTAAAATTTTATTTATCCTTATCTTGAAAAATCACATTCTGTCACATACCATAAATTCAGCTTTTTGGCCGTCTCTCGGCTGTACATTTAATTTTTGTGGGAAGTTCTTTGTTTTGTCAAAGGGGTTAACTAAGCTCACAAAATTAACCTCGTGCTCTCAACCCTCAGACTCCTTTTGCTTCTCTTTCCCAATGCAACAAAAAATCCCCACCCCTGTAAAACACTCTGAGAAAACCATTCTGTTTCCATGACACCCACGATTTGCACTGATTCCTCCATAACTGAGGGTTCATGCAAGTGGCTTTCAATATTCCTGACCAGGGTTTCATTCCGATCCATGACTTAACTGCATTAATAATTTAAGGTAATGCTCAGTGTCCACCGAAGTCAATGAGACTTAAGCTCATGAAAAATAAGTTGGCTGAATTAGGGTGGAAATAGAATTATGTTGGTCTGCCCTGCAGCCACGAGTGACTGGTTGAGAGGGGATGAGTTCATTTGATGCACACAGGAAATTAAAATTGACCTTCAGATCACCGATTTTTGGAGGAAAAAAAGAAGCGAAGCTCTTAAAAAATGGAGCCTTTGACTGTTGGAAAGGTGTGAGATCTATTTATAGGAACACATGCCATTTTGGTACAGTGCTCAGAGTTATTTAAAGTCGATGACAGCGTGTCTGCTCCTCTGAGGGAGCAGTTCCTTGGAGGTGAGGTCAATCGGATCACGTCACTGAGGGGAAAAACACCAAATGATCCTGGGCAGGGAGCAGAGGCTGCCTGAGGAATGGGGAACTCTCCCAGCAGAGCACTGTGGTGAGTGCAAAACCTGGTGCTGGTTTTGCTGCTCCTGATTTTCCTAGTGCTGGTTTTGCTGCTCCTGGTTTTCCTGGTGCTGGTTTTCCTGGTGCTGGTTTTGCTGCTCCTGGTTTTCCTGAGGCTGGTTTTGCTGCTCCTGGTTTTCCTGAGGCTGGTTTTGCTGCTCCTGGTTTTCCTGGTGCTGGTTTTGCTGCTCCTGGTTTTCCTGGTGCTGGTTTTGCTGCTCCTGGTTTTCCTGGTGCTGGTTTTGCTGCTCCTGGTTTTCCTGGTGCTGGTTTTGCTGCTCCTGGTTTTCCTGAGGCTGGTTTTGCTGCTCCTGGTTTTGCTGTTCCCAGCTGGCAGCAGCTCTGCAGAGGAGCTCTCAGCCACGCGGGTGTGAACCCCAACACCCGCACAGCGCCCTGCGAGCTCAGTTCCTGCAGCTGCTCCCAATGAAAACTCCTCTTCCTCAGCCCCCCTGAGCTCCTGAGCGTGGGGCAGGCACTGCTGGAGGGGCTGGGTCAGGGGGCAGCACAGGCACTGCTCCTGGGCTACTGGATGGCAGGATGGGGACACGGGAGCAACCAGAGACACTGGAGCAGAGCAGTGGGGCTCCAAGAGGGGATGGATGGATGATGGATGGATGGATGGATGGATGGATGGATGGATGGATGGATGGATGATGGATGGATGGATGGATGGATGGATGGATGGATGGATGATGGATGGATGATGGATGATGGATGGATGATGGATGGATGGATGATGGATGATGGATGGATGATGGATGGATGGATGATGGATGATGGATGGATGATGGATGGATGGATGGATGGATGGATGGATGGATGGATGATGGATGGATGGATGATGGATGATGGATGGATGGATGATGGATGATGGATGATGGATGGATGGATGGATGGATGGATGGATGGATGGATGGATGGATGATGGATGGATGGATGATGGATGATGGATGATGGATGGATGGATGGATGGATGGATGATGGATGGATGGATGGATGGATAGATGGATGGATGGATGGATGGATGGATGATGGATGGATGGATGGATGGATGATGGATGATGGATGGATGGATGGATGGATGGATGGATGGATGATGGATGGATGATGGATGATGGATGGATGGATGGATGATGGATGATGGATGGATGGATGGATGGAAGATGGATGGATGAATGGATGATGGATGGATGGATGATGGATGGATGGATGGATGGATGGATGGATGGATGGAGGATGGATGGATGGATGGATGGATGATGGATGATGGATGATGGATGATGGATGATGGATGGATGGATGATGGATGATGGATGGATGGATGATGGATGGATGATGGATGGATGATGGATGATGGATGGATGGATGGATGGATGATGGATGATGGATGATGGATGGATGGATGGATGATGGATGATGGATGGATGGATGATGGATGGATGGATGGATGGATGGATGGATGATGGATGATGGATGGATGGATGGATGATGGATGATGGATGATGGATGGATGATGGATGATGGATGGATGGATGGATGGATGGATGGATGGATGGATGATGGATGATGGATGGATGGATGATGGATGGATGATGGATGGACGATGGATGGATGATGGATGGATGGATGGATGATGGATGGATGGATGATGGATGGATGGATGGATGGATGATGGATGGATGATGGATGGATGGATGATGGATGGATGGATGGATGATGGATGGATGGATGGATGATGGATGGATGGATGGATGATGGATGATGGATGGATGATGGATGGATGATGGATGGATGATGGATGGATGATGGATGGATGATAGAGGGGTGGCAGGTGGTGTGTACAAGAGCCAAACACATCCCTGATGCTTTAGGGAATCCAAAATTGGATGGCACTTATTTCTTTAATTACCTTCAGTAATTCAACTAGAAGCCCTTGCACATTTTTCTTCCTTAAAAGTCATAAATAATGACTTAATACCAAGAAATTAGTCATTAGTTATATCTCATTGCCTGTTTTCCCAGGGGGAGTCTCTGTGATCTCCCTTTTTTGCCAGTGTGTGGCAGAAACCAGGGATTATCCTGACCCTGGCTCAGCCTCCCCTCCATCCTGCCCCAGGAACCCGTAGCTGAAAAGGGAATTTTGGGATTTGATGACAAAATGATATTGGTGGCCATGAAGCAGCATGAGCTTGCTCTGGGTTAAATGAACCGTTTTGTTTGACCTGAAATGACTTCTGGCGTTCTTGGGACTGCCAGAACACTGAGAAGTCATTTAGCTGCACAGCCTTAATTAAGCAACTGCCTCCAGTTATGATTTACTCCGTCATTCAGAAAATTAAACCTTCACACTGTTCCTAATTTTTGCCAGAGTCCTTAAGGACAGCGTTTGCCAAGATCAGCTGTGGTTTGGGGTGTTCCAGATTGCAGATGCCGAGCCTGGAATGCAGTCAGGTTTCCAGAAATGTCTCTGATTTAGCAGATCAGGGCTAAAGGACTCTGAGGAATTGCTGCTCCTGTCCCACAAGTCCTGGGCTGGCTCTCTTCACTGCAGCAGGGCTGGAAACTGCATCTTGGTGCTAAGGGAGTCATGTCCTCTTACAGCAGTGCACACCCCAATTTCTTACCCACCTGCTGCAGCACTTTGATTTTATTGAGGAGTCAGGTGTGCTGTGGATGGAATTAAACCTTCCTGCATATTCCCAGCACTCCCCATGCCTCCCTGCCTGACACTCTGCACTGGGTCACAGAATCACAGCACGGCCTTGGGGGGGGGGAACTGTGGGTCCACCCAGTTCCAACCCCCCAACACCTCCCCTGTCCCAGGTGCTCCAGCCCCAGTGTCCAGCCTGGCCTTGGGCACTGCCAGGATCCAGGGTGGGCACCCTGTGCCAGGGCCTGCCCACCCTCCCAGGGAACAATTCCTTCCTGCTATGTAATCCAAACCTATTCTCTGGCAGTGGAGCCATTCCCTGTGTCCTGTCCCTCCATCCCTTGTCCCCAGTCTCTCTCCAGCTCTCCTGGAGCCCCTTCAGGCCCTGCAAGGCCACAGTGGGGTCACCCCAGAGCTTCTCCTGTGCAGGTGAACAATGCCAGCTGTGCCAGCCTTTCCTCCCAGCACAGCTGCTCCATCCCTCTGCTCATCCTGGAGCCTCCTCTGGGCTCTCTCCAGCAGCTCCAGGTCCCTCCTGAGCTGGCCCAGAGCTCACCTCAGGTGTGGTCTCACCTGAGCAGGGCAGAGGGGCAGGATCCCCTCCTTGCCCTGAGACAAACGAGTTTGCTGTGCCCTGTGGAGTTCTGCAGGGCTGCTCTGGCACCACTGCTTGTGTGCATTTATATCTACATAAATACACAGATATTAAATTAAATGCAAGTTAATACATATATTCAATTAAATAAATACACAGTGCCACATGTGTATTTATAAATATATGTGTGAGTGTGTTAAGAAAGCCTTCAGAACGGGAGAGACAGAAGGCTGGGGTTTGTCTAATGGATTGCCATAATCATAGATTCTGATTCATACTCATCATCTGAAAACAGCCAGGCAGAAGATGAAATAACTTCACATCAATCAAACACTAAATGAATATGTTATTAAGGATATTGTACACTACCAGAATCACCACGTGAGCACTGTCTGTGCTCACTGCCTTCCACGGGCAGAGCAGTGCTGTCAGACAGGGGTCACTGCCTGAAACAAAGCAAAACAAAGCAGGGAGGGAGGAACCATCCACAGTGTTCCCACTCACTGCTCTCCTGCTTCCTCCCTGTGCTCAGTGCTGGGCTCCTGTCCTGAGGAAAATGCTACAACACGTGTTCCCTGCCCTGTCAGCAGCCAGCAGAGCCCTGCCCTTGTTGCCCGATAGATAAAGGACACAAAACTCGGCAAAGTTTTGTGCGGTGCTTTATTGAGGGCCCCCGAGGGTCCGTGGACTCACGTCCCAAGCCAGAGCCCCATTTTCTCGGGTACAGGTGCTCTTCTTTATACACATAATCCATAACAAAATATCCAAGAAACAGTTCAGCTTGAATAACCGACAAACCCCCCTTACAATACAATCCTAAGTTCAAAACAAAATCATCCATCTTATACCTATCATATTGTACTGCCTCAGAAAAACTGGCTAGACTTGTTATCTTCCCTATACTAGTTAATTATTTATCAAGTTCTCATGACTACCTGCTAAGTTACACACAAACTCAACACACAGCTTCCACAAAAAAACCGATTCACACAACTCATAATTAAATATTTTGCTAAATTTCATTTCTTTTCCAACATTTCCCCCCTTTTGAGCATCCTTCAGCCCTGCTGCAAGGATGCTCAACTAACAGTATTGACAGTAACGTCTTCGTAACGAGGTGGGGAGTGTTCTTCATTCTGCCGCCCACGGGTCATCGCCTTCAGCAGCCGGAGAGATCGCTTCCTTTCCCTTTCGATCACACCTAAAAGGCATCTATATACAATCCATGTAGTCACTAAAAATACCAAAAACATTAGTGCATACTCTATGACAGACGTAATCCAGCCAGATAGGTGAAGCCCCAAGGAATCAAATACTGCTCCTATCCAATTATGCTGTGCTTCCTTTTCAATTTCCTTGGTTTTTGTTTCCACTTCTGCCAATTGGGAAATATCTTTCTCAACTTCAAGTGTAACATTTGGAATATGCACACAGCAATGATCTATGCTCCTACTCAGGTAACCACAAACTCCGTGTTCTTTTAACAGTAACAAATCCAATGCCATTCTGTTTTGTAGGGTCATTCTTGATGTGGCTTGCAATTGCAAATTTAGATCTTTAAATCCCTTCTTAGTAGCTGCTGCCAACCTTTCTGTCTGTCCTAACAAGTTGTCAAGCATTTCCCTATTTCGATATGTCGCAATTGGAGGGAATAATGACTCTAATATCCATCCAAATTTTACTCCTGAGCCAGGTTCATAGGTTCATGCCACTGCTCCTCTAGGGAGCTTTCCCTCTTTTTGAGCCCTTTCCTTTGGGTCAATTTATTCTGTTTCCAGTACGGACACAATGTGGGAACCCCTAGGGTGATTTGTGTTACTGATCCATCTAGGGGTAAATGTGTGGTCCACTGTCCGTGTCCCAACACCCAAACCAAATTTCCAGGGCTGTGCACAGCAGTATATCTGCAATCTATAGGCCCATTCATAGACTCCTGGCTCACCGTGTGATCATACCCCCTACACTCACATCCCCATTTTAATGCCATTTTCACCGGTACCAATCCGATTCGGTCTTCCGGTGTATCACACGTAAAAACCTCAGTACAATTCCAATCCTCTTTCTGCGGCCTAAACTCTCGGGAAGATGTAGACGTGACAATGGCTCTATAATGTGACTGATTCTTTACTCCTGACCATTGAATACACCATTGCACTTCCCCAAGGTAACTATAATGTTCCAAAATACTGGGTCCCCATAATGTCTTCCAGCTTTTCCAGGTGTCAAAATTCTGTGTGACATTCTGACAACTCATCTCGTTTCGCTGAGATTTCGTTTTTATTCGTATTGTATTGCATGGCTCATCTACTGGGGTTGCAATCAAACACTTCCTGGTATTTTGAATCCATCCATAATAAGTAGGTTTCTTTTCACATTCCTCTTTAGTCATAACCCGAACAGTCATACACAAATCCTTCCATACCTCTACCGATTTGGGAACTGACTGGCAAGACCATGAAACATTCTTAAATGATTCAGGCATTTTGGTTACCGGTATGATCCCCCAGGGAATTGGTTCACCTGCAGCCTGTGGTAATGGCAAACAAGCTGTTATTTTAGTCACATTCTGCATAATCCCAAAATCTCTAATCAATCCTACCACTAAATTCTCCTGCTCAGCACTTCGTTCTATTGTGTTGTTAGCCTCCCGTCTACTCCTTCTACCGTGTCTCTGTAAGGATAACATCATTCTGTCATGCCCCCCCATGCATCTTTAGCTGCCCAACACCAATATTCTCCTGTATCGTTTGTGGTTACCTTGGTAAGATTCAGTACCGTGTTTCCTTGTTGTTTATCCTGATCCCCGCCGACACCTTTCTTGCCTCGGCTTCTTTCGGCCCCCCGTTGCCATATTGCAATAACTTCACCGGCCTCAACTTTCTGGCTGTCAAGTATAACACAAGTTAATTGAACATCCATCCCTGTAACCTTTGTTTCTTCAGCCTGTACTAAAGTAGACCCTTGAACGGGTATTAGTCTCATGATCACCAGCAGCAGTATAATTAAGAAGGCGGCTTTGCGCGGAAGATCATCCTGGTTGGAGACAGTATCTGGGTTTCCCATCGGAGCGGTGCCTTCTTTACCCTGGTGTAATGGATCCAAGCATCCATCCCCTGGACCTTCACCGCCGTGTAGGTCGTCATCATCACCTGGTGGGGTCCGCTCCATGATTCCCGCAGCGGGTCCGTGATCCACTTCTTGACGTACACCTGGTCCCCAGGCTGAATGTCGTGGACAGGGTTCTCCAGCGTGAGCGGTCTATTCCACTGCAACGTATTTCTTAAGGAGTTCAAAATCTTATTCAGTGACATAACATACTCTGCAATTGCCTGGTCCCCGCTCACATGTACCTCCCCTTTTAATACAGTTGCATGATATGGTTTGCCATATAGTATCTCATATGGACTTACACCTACCTTTTCCCTTGGTTTTATTCGAATCCTGAGTAGGGCCAAAGGCAAAGCTTGAGGCCAGTGCAGTTTAGCTTCCTGGCAAATCTTTTTAATTTGCCTTTTCAGGGTTTGGTTCATTCTTTCCACCTTCCCACTAGACTGAGGTCTCCAGGGGGTATGCAAATCCCAGTTTATATCTAACATTCGTGCTACATCCTGCACTACCCCAGCTATAAAGTGCGGTCCCCTATCTGATGACAATCCTAAAGGTACTCCAAATCTTGGTATTATTTCTTTTAACAGGGTTTTTACCACCTCCTTAGCCTGATTAGTTCTACATGGAAAAGCTTCTGGCCACCCTGAAAATGTACATACGTACACTAACAGGTATCTGTACCCTTGTGCCCTAGGCAATTCAGAAAAATCGACTTGCCAATAATCTCCTGGTTGTGGCCCAATTTGCAATCTTCCCATTTGTACTTGTCTCCTTACTACTGGATTATTTTTCAAACATATCGGGCACATTGCATTAACTCTTTTTGCCATTGTTAACATCTGATTAGAGATTATTTCATTCTTCAAAAATTTTACCAATACTTCTGCCCCCCAATGGCATTTATTGTGTTCTGTTTCCAAAATAAATTTCATTATGCGGGTAGGTACCACTATTTGTCCCATTGGTGTAACGTACCACCCGAGTTGGTTCCTCTGTGCTCCTAGCAAGTTTATTAGCTTTCCATCTTCTATTGAATATTTGGGCTCTTGATTCAGGTACGGGGTAGCTGGATTTGTTCTTACCGGTATCAATGCCATTTGAGTCCATACTTCCCGTGCCACTTGCCGTGCTGTAGCATCAGCAAATCGATTTCCTCTGTAAACGTCTCCCTCCGCAGTCTGATGTCCCCTGACATGCATCACTGCAACTGCTTTGGGACAATGTACCGCATCCAGTAGCTGTAGCACTTCTTCCCGGTGCTTGATGTTAGCTCCCTGTGAATTCAAAAGCCCCCTTTCTTTCCATAATGCCCCATGTACATGGACCACACCAAAGGCGTATTTAGAATCTGTCCAGATATTAACCCTTTTGTCCTTGCTCAAATACAGAGCTCTGGTAAGTCCAATCACCTCTGCTTTCTGGGCCGAAGTTCCAGGTAACAGAGCCTTTGCTTCTATTACCTGATCCAAAGTTACCACTGCATATCCAGCGTAGCGAGTCCCATTCTCGACAAAACTGGATCCATCAGTGTATAGTTCCCATTCAGGTTCTTCCAATGGCTCATCCTTTAGGTCAGGTCTGCTGGCATATACTTGTTCAATCACCTCCACGCAATCGTGCACCAGTTCCCCAGCCTCCTGGTCACTGCGTAGAAACTCTGCTGGATTGACATGATTAGTAGTCCTTATTTCGATATCATCCTGCTCTCTCAGGATGGCCTGGTATTGCAACATTCGGTTTGATGATAGCCAGTGACCCCCCTTTTGCTCCAAAACAGCCATGACCATATGGGGAACAAACACTTTCATTTTTGCCCCCAAAGTCAATTTCCGGGCCTCTTGAATAAGGATTATTGTTGCTGCCACGGCCCGTAAACACGAAGGCCATCCGGAACTTACCGAATCCAGTTGTTTAGAGAAGTATCCTACTGGCCTCTTCCATGATCCCACCTTCTGGGTGAGGACCCCCAATGCCAGTTTTTGCCTCTCATTCACGTACAACTGGAATTCCTTGGTCAGGTCAGGGAGTCCCAAGGCTGGGGCCTCTTTCAGTGCCTGCTTCAGCTCCTGGAAGGCCTTCTTCCGCTGTGTTGTCCACTCCAGCTGATGCTGCTTCAGGGCCTCATACAGTGGCTTGGCTAGGAGACCGAAGTTCATGATCCACAGTCGACACCATCCCACCATTCCTAGAAAAGATCTCAATTCTTGATGACTACGAGGCAAAGGAATAGCACATATTGCTTCTATTCGGTTTACTCCCAAACGTCTCTGTCCCTGTGTGATCTCACAACCGAGATAAATGACGCTATTTTTGAGCAGTTGAGCTTTTTCCTTAGAGACCCGGTACCCTGCTTGGCCCAGCATGTTGAGTAATTTAATTGTTAATTCCACACATATTTCCCTTTCCTTAGTAGCCAAAAAGATGTCGTCCACGTACTGCAAAACTATATACAAGGATGGGGATACTGTTACCTGGGTTGTCTTCCACACCTCTAGCTCCTTGGCCAGTTGTTTTCCAAAAATAGTAGGGCTGTGTCGGTACCCTTGTGGGAGTCTCGACCACGTAAGCTGCTTCTTCCTCCCAGAATCAGGATCTTCCCACTCGAAGGCAAAATATTTCCTACTCTCTACTGCCAGTGGGATGCAGAAGAAGGCATCTTTAAGGTCAATCACTGAAAACCATTTAAACTCCTCCGATACAGATGTTAACAAGGTATAAGGATTTGCAACAACTGGGTGTATGTCTTTCACTATTTCATTAATAGCCCTTAGGTCCTGTACCAAACGATACTTACCATTAGGCTTCTTCACTGGAAAAATTGGAGTATTATACTCCGATTCACATTCCTGTAATATTCCTTGAGCCAAAAACTGTTGAATCAACGGGGCTACTCCCCTCCTTGCCTCAAGCTTCAAGGGGTATTGCTTTACCCTCACTGGTTGGGCCCCTTCCTTTAGTTCCACTTTTACTGGCTGTGCTGCTTTAGATTTTCCAGGGGCCCCTGACTCCCATACCCAGGGTACTACAGCCTGCTCAATTTCTTCTGGAATAGGAGAAACATCCACTTCCTTGATCACAAAAAGGCCTGCTATTTGTTCCTCAGGTATTTCCAATTTCACCCTTCCTTTTTCAAATATTATTTTCACATTAAGTCGGGACAACAGGTCCCTGCCAAGAAGGGGTGTGGGGCAATTTGGCATATACAAAAATTGGTGATCTAATTGTTTCCCCCCAAACCTAAGATTTAAAGGTTGTAGAAATGGTTGTTTCTCCAGCTTCCCCGTTGCCCCTACCACCTGTACCATTGTATCACTCAAAGGTCCCAGTCGTTTATTAAGTACAGAATATGTGGCTCCAGTATCTACCATAAATTCTTGATCCTTTCCATTTATTTCTAAAACTACCCTCAAATCCCGTTCTAGTCAGCTCTGGTTCTGATAGTTTCCCAAAACTAGTGCTTGAGCAGCATTGGCTGGTCCTCCCGCAGAAGCATTCCCCATTGCCCTTATTCCCACGTTTCCCATGCCCATTCCTCCCCTGACTGGGCATTCATTTTTCCAGTGTCCTAATTGTCGGCAAAACGCACACTGGTTTGGATCCAACCTCCCCGTGTTAGGTGCAAACCCAAATCCTCCCCGACCTCTTGCCATCCCCCTCTGTCCACGATTTGCTCCTCCCCGACCTCGGCCCCAAAAGCCTGCCCCTGTTATTACAGCCAAAATACCAGCTTGTTGTCTTTTTGCAGTTTCTTTTTCCCTATTATTATATACCTTCCATGCTACTTCCAGCATTTTATCCAAACTCCTGGTATCCTCCCCTTCCACTTTTGTAACTTTTTCCTAATATCCTCTTGCGATTGCCCCATAAACAACAATGCCAATTGAAGTTTTCCTGATTGCTCCTCTACATCTAAATTTGTAAACTTCCGAGCCGCATCCTTTAACCGTTCCAAAAAAGCAGAAGGAGACTCATTCTTGTCCTGCTTAACCGAATACAACTTAGACCAATTCATAGTCTTAGGTATTCCTGTTCTAATTCCTTCCACCAGCAATTCTTGATATCGTTTCACAGCCCTTATTCCTCCTGTAGAGTTCGGATCCCATTTGGGTTCCTCACTCGGTACCAACTCATCAACTGTTTCATTTAATTGTCTCAACCGAATCTCCTCCCGGGCCTTTTCCCGAGTGGCTTTAATAACCATTTCCTTTTCAGTAGAGTCCATTATAGTATCTAATAATACCTGTAAATCATTCCAGTCCGGATTCTGAGTTTTTATCACCATTTTAACCACCCTAGCCACTCTCTCCGGGTCCTCCCGGTAACTCCCTGCTGATTGTTTCCATATTACCAAATCCCCAGGGGAGAAAGGTACTGTTATAAGTATCCTTTCCCCCTGTGGTCCCACAGCTTCCCTTAAAGGTGCAATTAACTGTGGTTGCCCCTTCTGCCCCTTCCTCCCCTTGCGAGTTCGCTCCGCTAACGGAGTTCTTTTAACATCCTCCTTTTTTTCATCATCATCATCAATATCGCTGTCACTGGAGCCCGTTTTTATAAATATGTCAGCAGGGGGAGGACGAGGCATGCCAGGAGCAACCAAAACTCTCGGGGGGGCTACACAATAAGACAGCTTTTCCTCAATTGAAGGATACAAATTACTCTCCTTTCTCTCTTTGCATGCCAAACATTCTCTCTCATCATTCACTTCCAAAACCAAAATACCACACTCTTTTTGCCATTCCTCTTTCCGATACAACACAAAAAAACAAATCTAAGTACGATATTTCATCCAATTTCTCATTTCTCCTTAAAAACTGCATCAAAGATTCCATTATTTTCAATTCCACAGTACCATTTACCGGCCAACCCCTTTCCCCAATCTCATATTCAGGCCACCAACGATTACAATAATCTATCATTTTACTTTTATCCAGTTCTTGATAATACCCTTCACTTTTCCACCGCTTCAATATACACCCCAATGGAGTATTTTCAGGTATTTTACCATTGGCTTGCACTAACGTTTTGAAAGTTTTAAGAGACATCATATTACAACAATTCCACCTTTAGTCCCAATAAACCAGTATCACAGCAGTTCCACCTTTAGTTCCAATGAACCAATATCACAGCAATTCCACCTTTAGTTCCAATAAACCAATATCACAGAAATTCCACCTTTAATTCCAATAAACCAATATTACAGAAATTCCACCTTTAATTCCAATAAACCAATATTACAGAAATTCCACCTTTAATTCCAATAAACCAATATTACCATCTCGCCTTCCTTCCCAAAAACCAAATAGGAGGCGAGTCCTGATCCTGCGTACTTAAACGTACGTCTTATGGTCAGGGCCTAGGCTTTTCCACCACCAAATCCAAATCCAATTACCACCTTTTAATATAAAGCACCTTCGGGCTTACCTTTGCAGCTTGTCCGACAGGCGCGGGGGTCGGAGCACGGATCGATGGCTCCTCCGAGAAGCGCTCGGTGCCGGCTGGAGTAATCGAGGCGTGAGCCGCCCCGGCTGCCTTCGGAGTCCTGCCGCGGTTCGCCAAAGAAGCTGTTGCCCGATAGATAAAGGACACAAAACTCGGCAAAGTTTTGTGCGGTGCTTTATTGAGGGCCCCCGAGGGTCCGTGGACTCACGTCCCAAGCCAGAGCCCCATTTTCTCGGGTACAGGTGCTCTTCTTTATACACATAATCCATAACAAAATATCCAAGAAACAGTTCAGCTTGAATAACCGACAAACCCCCCTTACAATACAATCCTAAGTTCAAAACAAAATCATCCATCTTATACCTATCATATTGTACTGCCTCAGAAAAACTGGCTAGACTTGTTATCTTCCCTATACTAGTTAATTATTTATCAAGTTCTCATGACTACCTGCTAAGTTACACACAAACTCAACACACAGCTTCCACAAAAAAAACCGATTCACACAACTCATAATTAAATATTTTGCTAAATTTCATTTCTTTTCCAACACCCTGCCCAGCCCTGCCCAGCCCTGCCCAGCTCTGCCCAGCCCAGCCCTGCCCAGCCCTGCCCTGCCCTGCCCAGCCCAGCCCAGCCCAGCCCAGCCCTGCCCTGCCCTGCCCAGCCCAGCCCAGCCCAGCCCAGCCCAGCCCTGCCCTGCCCTGCCCAGCCCAGCCCAGCCCAGCCCAGCCCAGCCCAGCCCAGCCCAGCCCTGCCCTGCCCAGCCCTGCCCAGCCCTTCCCTGCCCTTCCCAGCCCTGCCCTGCCCAGCCCAGCCCAGCCCAGCCCAGCCCAGCCCTGCCCTGCCCTGCCCAGCCCAGCCCAGCCCAGCCCAGCCCAGCCCTGCCCTGCCCTGCCCAGCCCAGCCCTTCCCTGCCCAGCCCAGCCCAGCCCAGCCCAGCCCTGCCCTGCCCAGCCCAGCCCAGCCCAGCCCAGCCCTGCCCTGCCCTTCCCTGCCCAGCCCTGCCCTGCCCAGCCCTGCCCTGCCCTGCCAGCCCCCATGGCCAAGAGCAGCTCAGGCTCCAGCCCCGAGGCCCCTCTGGGTGTGCCAGGGGGTCCTGAGTCAGGGGTCCTGTGTCTGTCAGGGGGTCCTGAGTCAGGGGGTCCTGTGTCTGTCAGGGGTCCTGTGTCTGTCAGGGGTCCACCCAGAACAATCCCATCCCTGTGCTGTGGGGACCTGCCCCTGCCAAACCCACAGCACTGGTACCCAAACCAGCACCCACCCAGCAGTGCCCCCTGACTGGTGGCCCCAGGAGGGTTCTCCAGGGTGGCAGAGGGGAGGGAGGGCAGCTCCTGGCTCCTGACCAAAGAGCAAATTGCAGATGTCTGAGAGCACTGAGATGCTGAAGACTCCGGGGTGCAGGAGTTCAGGGGAAATCAGTGCAGGTGTCAGGAGGGGTGGCAGAAGCCATGGAGCAGTGGTGCTGGGGCTGGTCAGAAGAGCAGAAGAAGCTGTGGAGCAGGGGTGCTGGGGTAGATTAGAAAAGCAGAAGCCATGGAGCAGTGGTGCTGGGGAAGGTCAGAAGAGCAGAAGAAGCCATGGAGCAGCGGTGCTGGGGAAGGTCAGAAGAGCAGAAGAAGCCATGGAGCAGCAGTGCTGGGGTAGATTAGAAAAGCAGAAGCCATGGAGCAGCAGTGCTGGGGCTGGTCAGAAGAGCAGAAGAAGCCATGGAGCAGCAGTGCTGGGGTAGATTAGAAAGGCAGAAGCCGTGGAGCAGTGGTGCTGGGGTAGATTAGAAAGGCAGAAGCCATGGAGCAGTGGTGCTGGGGCAGGTAAGAAGAACAGAAGCCATGGAGCAGTGGTGCTGGGGTAGGTTAGAAAGGCAGAAGCCATGGAGCAGTGGTGCTGGGGTAGATTAGAAAGGCAGGAGCCATGGAGCAGAGGTGCTGGGGCAGGTCAGAAGAGCAGAGCACAGGGCTGGCATTCTGTGCCCTGGCATTCTGTGCCCTGGCATTCTGTGCCCTGGTGCAGCAGCCTCCTCCTGGGACCCCTCTTCTCCTTCCCCAGCACACGGCTCCGGGTCCAGGGCCTGGCTGGGGCACGAATGACCTGCAAAGACTGAAGGAACAAGAGAGTGGATCCTCTGCCGTTAAAATCAACAGGGGATAAACATCACAAATCCTCGGGACTTGAGGAAAGGTGGTTCAAACAAGCAGAGGCAGAGAGCACACGCTGCTTTGGGAAAGCGATGGCAGGAGGAGCCGAGCACAGCAGCGGTGTGGGAGATGGAGGGAGCACAGCAGCGCTGTGGGAGATGGAGGGAGCACAGCAGCGCTGTGGGAGATGGAGGGAGCACAGCAGCGCTGTGGGAGATGGAGGGAGCACAGCAGCGCTGTGGGAGATGGAGGGAGCGCAGCAGCGCTGTGGGAGATGGAGGGAGCACAGCAGAGGTGTGGGAGATGGAGGGAGCACAGCAGCGGTGTGGGAGATGGAGGGAGCACAGCAGCGGTGTGGGAGATGGAGGGAGCACAGCCGCGGTGTGGGAGATGGAGGGAGCACAGCAGAGGTGTGGGAGATGGAGGGAGCACAGCAGCGGTGTGGGAGATGGAGGGAGCACAGCAGCGCTGTGGGAGATGGAGGGAGCGCAGCAGCGCTGTGGGAGATGGAGGGAGCACAGCAGCGGTGCGGGAGATGGAGGGAGCACAGCAGCGGTGTGGTCTCGAGATGGAGGGAGCGCAGCAGCGGTGTGGGAGATGGAGGGAGCACAGCCGCGGTGTGGGAGATGGAGGGAGCACAGCAGCGGTGTGGGAGATGGAGGGAGCACAGCGCAGCTTCTCTCCTGCAGTCTGCACTGAAAATCGCTGCCCAAGCGCCGTGACCCGGGGGCAGCGGCTGGCACGGACCTTGGCAGTGGCAGCGCTGGCCCCAGGCAGGCACAGGGTGTGCAGGGAGGGGTTGGGGTCACAGAGCCCCGGCACAGCCCCGCACACACCTCGATAGTGCTCGGCTTGTTTATTGTCTGTGCCTTACATGGCTCTGCTTGCTTAATTAACACGGGATGTGCTGCAATTCAGATGCTGAACAGACACCCATTACCACAACACCATTACCTTTATCAACCAAGCTCATCACCTCATTAAAACAAGATGTCAATTCGGCCTGACAGGATCAATTTCCAGTACACCCTCCCTGACTGGCTTTATTTATATTACACTTCCTTTGTTTATTAATTAGAAAAGTAATTTTTGTTGTTCTGATTCTTGCTAGATACTGATTTGTCTTACTGCCTTAATATTATTCTGAGTTTCCACCCCTCATGCTTTTTGTTTTCCCTTTATCCCATTTTTTCCATGAAAACCTCTGCAGTTTTCCTGTAGGTCAGTTGAAGGTTCTTTGCCTGGTATTTTTTAGGCACTCTCACTTCCTTTCCTGATCACACCATACCGTGAGTGACTTCTGAAGGACTTGAGGATGTTTGTATGAAATGGATTCTAACTGTTTCCACAATTTTAATGATTTGTTTACATCACAAAGCCTGGACTTCATCTTCACAACACCTGTTATCACCAGCAGGCTGTGATCTCAGCCACCACCCGTTCTGGGGGTGTTGGAAATTCCTCCTTAATTGGTAAGTGAGTCCTGAGACAACGTGTCCCTGTGCCACTCTGAGAGCTGCCTCTGCTGGCAGGTGGCACTCCTGGGTACCTCACACACCACTGAGGCTGGGAGCTCCTCCAGCACCCTCAGCCCCAGCCTCTGAGCCATCAGCTCCGAGATAAAAGCACCGAGCCTGGTTACAGAGGGGCTCTCTGAGCCACCAGCACTGTGATAAAACCACAGAGCCTGGTTAGAGAGGGGCTCTCTGAGCCATCAGCACTGTGCTATAACCATCAACCCTGGTTACAGAGAGCCCCTCTGAGCCATCACCACTGTGATAAAACCACAGAGCCTGGTTAGAGAGGGGCTCTCTGACCCACCAGCACTGTGATAAAACCACCAAGCCTGGTTACAGAGGGGCTCTCTGAGCCATC
This sequence comes from Setophaga petechia, assembly GCA_024362935.1. Classification (NCBI taxonomy): domain Eukaryota; kingdom Metazoa; phylum Chordata; class Aves; order Passeriformes; family Parulidae; genus Setophaga; species Setophaga petechia. The sequence continues at coordinate 571,538 of JANCRA010000006.1, read as the reverse complement.
ACCACTGTGATAAATGCACCGAGCCTGGTTACATAGAGCCCCTCTGAGCCATCACCACTGTGATGAAACCACCGAGCCTGGTTAGAGAGGGGCTCTCTGAGCCATCAGCACTGTGATAAAACCACAGAGCCTGGTTACAGAGGGGCTCTCTGAGCCATCAGCACCAACCCTGGTTACACAGAGCCCCTCTGAGCCACCAGCACTGTGATAAAACCACTGAGCTATAACCACCAAGCCTGGTTACAGAGAGCCCCTCTGAGGCATCAGCACTGTGATAAAACCACAGAGCCTGGTTAGAGAGGGGCTCTCTGACCCATCAGCACTGTGATAAAACCACAGAGCCTGGTTAGAGAGAGCCCCTCTGACCCATCAGCACCAACCCTGGTTACAGAGAGCCCCTCCTGGGTGCTCTTTCAGCACCTCCAGGGACGGTGGGGTCTGTTCCAGGCCTGACCACCCTTTGGGTGAGGAAATGTTCCCAGATACCCAACCTGACCCTCCCTGGTGCAGCTTGAAGCTGTTTCTCCATTCCCTGCTGCCTGTCCCCCAGGAGAAGGGCCCCAGCCTCACATCACCTCCTTTCAGGAGGTCTGTACACCCTCAGACAACAATTTCAAAACAATTCCCTCATTTTAGTGTGTTAGATCCCAGCACATCCCTCTGGCTGTCCTGGATGGCTCCAGCCCCTGCCAGGGGGCTCAGAGACCCTGGCACAGAGCCCAAATCCCTGTGGGTTTGATTCTGACCCATGGAGCAAATTACCAACCTTGTATGAAGAACTGCAAGTCAAGAAAGTCTAAGTAGAATAATAGATAGTTTTTCATGGGGTGAAAAATAGATGTTTGAGGTTGTTAGAATGGAGGCTCAGGGTCCCAAGATGGAGGAATCTGGGTGTGTTTTGTCCTTTTTCCTTCTTCCTCCTGGCCTCCATGTTCTGGGTGATGCTGGCATGTTTGGGTTGGTTTAAGATAGAAGCTCACTGTCTAACATAGGTGATAGGGATTGGGAAGTTATTGTAAATAGTGCACACATAGTTTTTAGTATAAAAAGACAATATCACCTCTGAGGCAGGCAGAGTGCCTCTGTCTGTCCTGCCAGACAGACCCGTGGCAGGCTGGAGAAAGGATTGTACAGATAAGAAATAATAAACAACCTTGAGAAGGGAACAGAGGAATCCTGGCTCCTTCTCCAACTGCCAGGCTGGGCAGAGTCCTGTAGGTATCTCAGAGTCCCTGTGAGCAGCAGAGATGCTGAGATCAGTGCAGGTTTCCCTGTCAGTGCCCTGCTGGAGCTGCCCAGCTCTCAGCCCTGCTCCCACCCAGCTCTGTGAATTCCCTGTGCTCACCCAGCAGCTCCCACAGCTGCTGGCTCTGGGCTTGCAGGGCAGCATCCTCGTGCCCAGAGGGATGGGGAATGGCAGGAGAGAAGGAATTAGGAGTAAAATAAGAACCATAATTTTATTGGGAAGAAACAGGGTTCCTGTTAATTGCTAAGGTTTTGTACTGGATCAGAATTCATTGCATTTCTGGTTTCCTGTTAGTGTAGGGTTTAAGGTGTCACATTGTAAGTAGGAATAACAATACACTCACTGGATATAAATATCATGAATTAAACATGTTGGCACTGTGATTATCAGAAATAATAAAGCACTTGACAGAAAACCTCAAAGGCATCTTTCCCCCTGACCCTCCAAAGGATCTGGGCAGTTTCACCCTGGATATTTGATCTTGTTTCTTGTGTTTAAAGTGTGACATTTCACTAAGCTGCCCTTGCTGGAGTAATTGTTGTTGGGGATAAAGACAACTGCAAACTGAGGTAGTGGATGGGTAAAGCAACACAAATCCTTTTGTGTCAGTGGATATCACGTCTGAAATGTGATAATAGATCTGATTTTCTATCATTTAGGAGCACAAAAGGGGGTTTTACTGCTTGAATTAACACACGAGGTGGTATTAAAGCTTTTCAGTGAAACTCATAGTCAAATACATATCAAGAAAACTCTACTTTTATTGGTGATGCTGTGCATAAAATTATCCAGGCATCACAGGGAAGGAGTGTGAAATCAGCCCAAAGTTTCCTCCCTGAATTGATGCCTCTTCCTTTTCAGAGTGTGCAGCTGTTTAACAGTGACATTTAATAATGTATTGGAATAATTGCTGGAGTTTACTGCTCATTACTCCTTTAAAACCCCAGGAATACAGTATCAGTTCTTTGATTTTTTTTTAATATGAAAATAATTTTCACTATAAAGGTTGAAGGAAAACACATGCTCTGTACTCATAATTTGATAACGTCGTTGCTGTTCCTCTGCTGTATTTTAATTCTTAAAATTATCATTTCAATTGCAGCTGTGCAGGCTCTAGAAAGAGGACTTGAAAGGCGAGTTATTAATTTTTCTAAGCAGAGTTTTGGGGCAGCTCCTGGCGATCCACACTGCAGCAGCTGCAGGCACTGAGGCCCTGTTGTGGGTGGAGGTTTCAGGATGGGTTTAGCTGCCAGGCCTGGGAGGTTGTGCTCTGGCTCTGGGCTCAGGGCACAGCATTTTCCTGCTGCAATCCCCTGCTCAGAGCTGCTGGGCTCCAGGGCTGGGCAGGAGGGCCCAGGGTGCTGCTCCCCATCCCTGCTGGGGAGGGTGGAACAGGAGAGCCTGATCAATGTGATTGACTGGAAAAAGGTTTGGAGAATATGGAAACTATCAGTGAGATTGAAATGAAAGCAAGCTTGGAGATCCCTCAGATACTGAACAACTGGAAAACAGTGGTGTGGCTGCTGAAGGTGATCCCCTGTGATGGAACAACACCCTCTGCTTGCAGACAGGCCCAAGGGGCAGAGCAGACCCTGCAGCTTGGCAGAAGGGCCCAAAGAGGAGTTTGTAGGGTTTAAAATGTAACACAGGATGGTAATGTAGTGATTCTTATAGGCTGTATGGAAATGCTGTAGGATTTGTATCTTGTACTAGATTGGTTAGTGAGAATCAGAATATTCAACACAGAAGAAGATTTATTGTATTGGAACGGGAACCTCGCTGTCTTAGCCCTTGCCTCTTAGCTCTTACATTTCTATGCTCTTACCCCTTTCACTCTCTCACCCTCTCATCCTCTCTCCCCCTCTCCTCTCTCAGCCCTGCTCCAGCTGTGTTTGGCAGCTCCAGCAGGGCCCTGCCCCAGGCCCTTTGCAATGAACCCCAAATCCCAGCAGGGCCCTGCCCCAGGCCCTTTGCAATGAGCCCCAGATTCCTGCAGAGATCTCTGCTCTCCTCCATCCCCACCATCCCACCCCTGGCACTCCCACACATCCCCACAGGGGTGGCTGGAGCACGAGCTGTGGCTGCCCCTCTGTCCCTCTGCCCCTCTGTCCCTCTCTCCCTCTCTCCCTCTGTCCCTCTGTCCCTCTGTCCCTCTCTCCCTCTCTCCCTCTGTCCCTCTGTCCCTCTGTCCTTGCTGGGTCCCTGCTCCTTCCCCTCCTGTCCTGAGCACAGCTCAAGGCCATGGGCTGGGGACTCTGTACCAAGATTCTTCACCAAATAAAGGACAAGGCATAATCATGACTCTTATTGTTAAAGTGGTCTCAGAGCTTCATCATGCACTGGGAGCCCAGGGGGTAACACAACAGTTCTGCCTCCTCTGGAAGCTGTCCCTTCCTGACACTGTCATTCACTAACAAAATTGCTCTTAAAAAATCAAATTCATCTCCCTGCCATGCACTGCCTGGTCACCTGCTGTAGTGCTCTGCAGAGAAATGCAGCTTTACTGGTTTTCACCCTCTGGATAGTAAATAATTGTGCTCATCCAACATTAATTAGTTTTAAAATAGCAAATGGCCTTCTCTGCAACATGCAGAGGGGCTGGAGCATTTCCAGAGGAGGGAAGGGAGCTGGGAAGGAGCTGGAGAATCCCTGAGGAGCTGGGCAGGGGCTGGAGAATCCCTGAGGAGCTGGGCAGGGGCTGGAGAATCCCTGAGGAGCTGGGAAGGGGCTGGAGAATCCCTGAGGAGCTGGGCAGGGGCTGGAGAATCCCTGAGGAGCTGGGCAGGGGCTGGAGAATCCCTGAGGAGCTGGGCAGGGGCTCAGCCTGGAGCAAAGGAGGCTCAGGGGGCCCTTGTGGCTCTGCACAGCTCCTGCCAGGAGGGGAACAGGGACAGGAGCAGAGGGAACGGCCCCGAGTTCTGTCAGGGGAGAATTGGGCTGGACACAGCAGGAATTCCCCCATGGAAAGGGGCTCAGGCACTGGCACTGCCCAGGGAGGGTTGCAGTGCCCATCCCTGCAGGTGGCACTCAGGGCTCTGGGCTGGGGACAGGGTGGGGATGGGCACAGCTGGGACTCCCTGGGCTGGGGGGGCTTTTCCACCCCAAATGATCCTGGGATTGCTCTGTAATTGCATTTCAGGCCAGAGAACTGAGGCCCTTCCCCAGCTCCACTGCCCCTCTCTGGACACAAACCAGGGCTCACTCTGGTGTCAGTAGGAGCAGGTTTGTGTCTCATCCCTGTATTCACCAGTGTGCCAGGAAGAGTCTCTCAGCACAAATATTATTCACTTCTAAATTCTTTTTAAGCTTCAAGTTGTTCAGCAATGAAAGGAGAGAGCAATGGAATCAGAGCAGCACTTGCTGCACTCTGCAGTGAGAGCAGCCCCACAGCTCAGGCTCAATCATTTCCCATCACAATTAACACAGTGAGCTGAGGAGCCACGGGAGGGATGAAGGGCTGGGCACCCTGGGGACACGTGCTGAGGGCTCCATGGTGCTCCTTAGCTGAGGAGCCATGAGAGGAATGAAGGGCTGAGCACCCAGGGGACACATGGGAGGGCTCCATGGTGCTCCTTAGCTGAGGAGCCATGAGAGGAATGAAGGGCTGAGCACACACAGGGGACACGTGGGAGGGCTCCATGGTGCTCCTTAGCTGAGGAGCCACGGGAGGGATGAAGGGCTGGGCACCCAGGGGACACGTGGGAAGGCTCCATGGTGCTCATGCCAGAGCTCCTGAGCTCACACTGCTGCACACCAAAGGGCTCCTCTGGCACAGCTGAGCCACACGGGCAGCCCCAGTGACACCCACCAAACAAACCACACCAAACCAAACCACACAAAACCAAACCAAAAACCAAACCAAACCAAACCAAACCAAACCAAACCAAACCACACCAAACCAAACCAAACCAAACCAAAAACCAAACCAAACCAAACCAAACCACACCAAACCAAACCAAATCAAACCACACCAAACCAAACCACACCAAACCAAACCAAACCAAACCAAACCAAACCAACCAAACAAACCAAACCAAACCAAACCAAAAACCAAACCACACCAAACCAACCAAACCAAAAACCAAACCAAACCAAACCAAACCAACAAAACCAAACCAAACCAAACCAAAAACCAAACCACACCAAACCAACCAAACCAAAAACCAAACCAAACCAAACCACACCAAACCAAACCAAACCAACAAAACCAAACCAAACCAAACCAAAAACCAAACCACACCAAACCAACCAAACCAAAAACCACACCAAACCAAACCACACCAAACCAAACCACACCAAACCACACCAAACCAAACCACACCACACCACACCAAACCAAACAAACCAAACCTTTCCCAGTGTCCCCAGCTGACCAGGGTGACACTCCCAGGGCTGTTCCTTCCCTTTGTCCTGCAGTCAGAGGGGGCTGCAGCAGGGAGGGGGGCCCGGGGCTGTGCCAGGCGAAGGGGGCTCTGTGCCATGCTGGCCGTGCCCTGCTGAAGCCCCTCTGAGCCCCTCTCTGAGCAGGGAGCTGCTCTGCCACCCTCTGCAGTGGCACTTCTGACTTCCAGCAGCACACCTGCATGGGACACTGTAAAATTCCACTCACTGAACTTCCAAAAGTGCAGAATTTGCAGTGAGGCTGAGCAGTGTGGTCAGAGGATGCTGCACGTCCATCCTGTGGCAATTCCAGCTGTGTTTGGCATTGCCATGGGCACTGTGTTTGGCATTGCCATGGGCACTGTGCTCGCCCACTCTAGAGCTTCAGCCCAGGCAGTGAGCTGCTGTTTGCACAGAGCAGCACCAGCTGGGGACTCTGGGTCTGCTGCCCTGCAGAAGGCAAACACTGGGAGCAGCTCTTCTGCAGGAATTTGGGAGATCTAAAGTGAAATGTGAGTCCAACAGTGTGAAAGGAAGCAAGGTGAGAGTTAGTTAAGCAGAAGTAAACATGAAGTGATGTGCTCACATCTGTCAGCTGCTGATATAACCTGTTATAAGCTGCTGTTATAACCCTGTTGCTCACAGTTTTCTCATATAAAATCATTTCCAGTTGAAATTACCCCCTGAGCCCTGCAGTTATCCCAGCTGACAGCCCAGAGCTGTCACTGGTCATCCCACGCTGCCTTTCACCAGCAGCTGTCCCCTGCAGTGGCAGCAGGATCCCAGGGACAGGCCAGGATCATCTCCTGCCATCAGCCCCAGTGGGTCCCTGGGCAGGCAGGGACAGACAGGTGCCCTCACCTGGGCAGCCCTGGGCAGGAGGAGCCTCCAGCACACAGCTGGCCATGGATGGATCAGCAAACTGGGATTGCTCCCAGCAGCTGGAGAGCCCTGAGCTGCTGTGCAGGGGAGCCTGGAGCTCTCTGTCCATCCTGCAGAGAGGGGAGGCACTGCCAGACCCAGCACAGCCCTCGGGCTGCCCTGCAGGGGCTCAGAGACCCTGGCACAGAGCCCGAGGCCCCCGGGCCTTTGATTTCAACCAAGGAGCAAATTCCCAGCTTTCTATGGAGAATTACAAGTCAAGGGAGTTTAAGTAGAGTAATAGTTTATCACAGGGTGAAAAGAAGAATTTTGGGGTTTTTAGAATGGGGACTCAGGGTCCTAAGATGGAGGAATTTGGGTGGGCCTTGTCCTCCTTTCTCCTTCTTCTTGGCCTCCATGCTCTGGGTGATGCTGGCACTTCTGGATTGGTGTAAAGTAGAGACAGGCTGTCTAACACAGGTGATGGGTATTGGGAAATGATTGTAAATAAAGCACACACAGTTTTTAGTACAAAATGTTGACACCAGCCCGAGGGTGGGCAGAGTGCCTCGGACTGACCTGCTGGACAGACCTCAGCAGGCCAGGGAAAGAAAATTATAAACAGAAAAATAAACAACAGTGAAAACCAGAACAGAGGAATCCTGACTCCTTCTTCAGCTGCTGGGCTGGGAAAAGAGACTTTTAATGCATTTGGGGTCATCCTGAGCAGCAGAGATGCCGAGAAGGCACCACCTCCCACACCCACCCTGTGCAGGCACAGGCAGTGCCCCAGCAGCAGGGATTTCCTACAGCATCCTCTCAAATCTGAACCCATCCCTTCCCTGCTCCTGCTCCGTGCCCACTGGGCGCCCATTTATCATCAGCCTAATGATTTTAGTAATATTGTAAATTAAATTATTTGAGCATAGATGCTTTGGATCCCCAGGTTTTACTCTAATTAGTGCTAATGTTTTGAATCATCTCTGACTTTAAAGCAAAATTTGGTTTGGGCTTAACATATGGTAATTCCTATGTATCTGCAGGATCTGTTTCCTTTTCAATGCATTAATTTTCCATCTACAAATTGAAATGAAAAGAAATAAAAATTTCTAGCACAATTTAAAGTCATTTTGAATTAGTAAAACTATTTTGTGCTAATGAAATTGAAATGTTGTCACGATGATAATCTTCAAAAGTCTTTATTTTTGTAAGTGTAAGCACTAATGGCTTTGCTTGGACAAGCTCTTTGGGAATGGAAGATCAAAAATGTTCCTTTTAAACTGTTGAAACCAAATGCGTCGCTTGACTGAAATACTTGATTTCAGTGCTTTAAAACCAAAATTTCATTGAACTTTATTTGATGTTTTAAAACAAACCTGATTTAAATGACAATGGAATTTTGCCTTGAAGAATCATTTGCCTTTCAAATGTAACTGGCACGGAGAAAACAACCAGCAGAGAGCTCTGAAGGGTCCAAATGCCCCAGAGCAGCTGCAGCTGAGGCACAGACAGAGCCACATCTGTCAGCACTGCTGGGCAGCCCTGGATACCCAGGGCAGGGCACCCCTGCCCAGGACTGACAGGTGAGGGGGCCCAGGGGGCTCCACCCCCTGAGTGACCCTGTCCCCAACCTGAGTGACCCTGTCCCCAGCCTGAGTGACCCTGTCCCCAACCTGAGTGACCCTGTCCCCAACCTGAGTGACCCTGTCCTCAACCCTGAGTGACCCTGTCCCCAACCTGAGTGACCCTGTCCCCAACCTGAGTGACCCTGTCCCCAACCCTGAGTGACCCTGTCCCCAACCCTGCTGTGACCCTGTCCCCAACCTGAGTGACCCTGTCCCCAGCCCTGCTGTGACCCTGTCCCCAACCCTGAGTGACCCTGTCCCCAACCTGAGTGACCCTGTCCCCAACCCTGAGTGACCCTGTCCCCAACCTGAGTGACCCTGTCCTCAACCCTGAGTGACCCTGTCCCCAACCCTGCTGTGACCCTGTCCCCAACCTGAGTGACCCTGTCCCCAATCTGAGTGACCCTGTCCCCAACCCTGAGTGACCCTGTCCCCAACCTGAGTGACCCTGTCCCCAACCCTGAGTGACCCTGTCCTCAACCCTGAGTGACCCTGTCCCCAACCTGAGTGACCCTGTCCTCAACCCTGAGTGACCCTGTCCCCAACCCTGCTGTGACCCTGTCCCCAACCCTGCCATGACCCTGTCCCCAACCCTGAGTGACCCTGTCCCCAACCCTGAGTGACCCTGTCCTCAACCCTGAGTGACCCTGTCCCCAACCTGAGTGACCCTGTCCCCAACCCTGCCATGACCCTGTCCCCAACCCTGAGTGACCCTGTCCCCAACCCTGAGTGACCCTGTCCTCAACCCTGAGTGACCCTGTCCCCAACACTACTGTGACCCTGTCCCCAACCCTGAGTGACCCTGTCCCCAACCTGAGTGACCCTGTCCCCAACCCTCCCGTGACCCTGTCCCCAACCCTGAGTGACCCTGTCCCCAACCCTGAGTGACCCTGTCCCCAATCTGAGTGACCCTGTCCCCAACCCTGAGTGACCCTGTCCCCAACCCTGAGTGACCCTGACCTCAACCCTGCCATGACCCTGTCCCCAACCTGAGTGACCCTGACCTCAACCCTGCTGTGACCCTGTCCCCAACCTGAGTGACCCTGTCCCCAACCCTGAGTGACCCTGTCCTCAACCCTGCTGTGACCCTGTCCTCAACCCTGAGTGACCCTGTCCCCAACCCTGAGTGACCCTGTCCCCAACCCTGCTGTGACCCTGTCCCCAACCCTGCCATGACCCTGTCCCCAACCCTGAGTGACCCTGTCAACCCCCTGAGTGACCCTGTCCCCAACCCTGAGTGACCCTGTCCTCAACCCTGCTGTGACCCTGTCCCCAACCCTGCTGTGACCCTGTCCCCAACCCTGCCATGACCCTGTCCCCAACCTGAGTGACCCTGTCCCCAACCCTGAGTGACCCTGTCCCCAACCCTGCTGTGACCCTGTCCCCAACCCTGAGTGACCCTGTCCCCAACCCTGAGTGACCCTGTCCTCAACCTGAGTGACCCTGTCCCCAACCCTGAGTGACCCTGTCCTCAACCTGAGTGACCCTGTCCCCAACCCTGCCATGACCCTGTCCCCAACCCTGAGTGACCCTGTCCCCAACCTGAGTGACCCTGTCCCCAACCCTGAGTGACCCTGTCCCCAACCTGAGTGACCCTGTCCTCAACCCTGAGTGACCCTGTCCCCAACCCTGAGTGACCCTGTCCCCAACCCTGCTGTGACCCTGTCCCCAACCCTGAGTGACCCTGTCCCCAACCCTGAGTGACCCTGTCCTCAACCTGAGTGACCCTGTCCCCAACCCTGAGTGACCCTGTCCTCAACCCTGAGTGACCCTGTCCCCAACCCTGAGTGACCCTGTCCTCAACCTGAGTGACCCTGTCCCCAACCCTGCCATGACCCTGTCCCCAACCCTGAGTGACCCTGTCCCCAACCTGAGTGACCCTGTCCTCAACCCTGAGTGACCCTGTCCTCAACCCTGCCATGACCCTGTCCCCAACCCTGCTGTGACCCTGTCCCCAACCCTCCCATGGAACCACCAGGATTTGCCTTTCCCTGGCTGGGGCAGGCCCATCTGCAGAGCAGCTCTCCTCAAGGACCTGCTCAGGAGAAGAAAATTCTCCAAGAGATGGAGATGCCTGAAGTTGGTCCTGCAATGTGTTTGAGCACTTTTTAGATGGGAAATCTCTTAATTAGTCCCGTTGCATTGAGGCAGCGTGCTCTGCATGGGATTCAGTCATCCCTAAAATTATTTGCTAAAATAAATGAGTACAGAAATGACATTATTTATTAGAATTTTATCTAAAACAGGGGCTTGACATAAGGAGAACGAAGTTACAGGTTTTTGACATCGACAGCTCCTGGCACAGACACGAGAGTTGTGTGTGAGCAGCAAAACCTCCCAACAACGTGTGTGTGTTTGTAAAACACTGGTGCTGCTGCCACTTTTATTTACAGAGGGCATTCCATGGGGTGGCTTTCCACATGGGATGCCCAGTCTCACTCAGAGATGTGTGTAGGAATAATCCCTGAGTGTCCCGGTGCCACCCCTGCCGTGCCACCCCTGTGTCAGGGCACGGGGAAGGAGAGGGGTGAGAGAAGCCCCTGACACTGCTGGGGGGTCCATCAGCAGCACAGGGCCTGCAGCTCACCCCTGTTTGCTCCAGGAGTCACTGGGGAACCATCATCCCCATGGTGCCAGGCTGGGGCTCTGCCCAGCACCTCTGGCTGGGCACCACCCTGGAATGCCCGTCCTGGGGCTGGAAAATGAGTCCAGTGACAATCCCAGTCCTGAGCTGGAAAATGAGTCCAGTCACAATCCCAGTCCTGGGGCTGGAAAATGAGTCCAGTCACAATCCCAGTCCTGGGGCTGGAAAATGAGTCCAGTGACAATCCCAGTCCTGAGCTGGAAAATGAGTCCAGTCACAATCCCCGTCCTGGGGCTGGAAAATGAGTCCAGTCACAATCCCAATCCTGAGCTGGAAAATGAGCCCAGTCACAATCCCAGTCCTGAGCTGGAAAATGAGTCCAGTGACAATCCCAGTCCTGAGCTGGAAAATGAGTCCAGTGACAATCCCAGTCCTGAGCTGGAAAATGAGTCCAGTCACAATCCCAGTCCTGGGGCCTGAAAGGCCCTCTGGGGTCAGTCAGTCCAATCAGTCCCAGCAGTATCTGAGGTCAGTGAGCCCAATCCCAGTCCCTGGGGATGGATAGACCCTCTGGGGTCAGTCAGTCCAGCAGTATCTGAGGTCAGTGTGTCCAGTCAGTCCCTGCAGTATCTGAGGTCAGTGAGTCCAATCCCAGTCCCTGCAGTATCTGAGGTCAGTGAGTCCAATCCCAGTCCCTGCAGTATCTGAGGTCAGTGAATCCAATCCCAATCCCAGTCCCTGGGGATGGATAAGCCCTCTGGGGTCAGTCAGTCCAGTCAGTCCCTGCAGTATCTGAGGTCAGTGAATCCCATCCCAATCCCAGTCCCTGGGGATGGAAAGGCCCTCTGGGGTCAGTCAGTCCAGTCAGTCCCTGCAGTATCTGAGGTCAGTGAATCCCATCCCAATCCCAGTCCCTGGTGCTGGAAAGGCCCTCTGAGGCCAGCCTGACCCCAGCCCAGCTCACCACCATGGTCACCAGCACCGTGTCCCCAGCTGTCACCTCCCCATGTTCTTTGAGCCCTGCCAGGGCTGCTGGTTGGGCAGTGCCAGCTGTGCCAGCTGTGCTGCAGGGAGATGGGGCTGGGTGCTCCCTCCCAGCCGCAGGAGTGGCCCAGGGCACCTCTGGGGCTGGCTGTGCCTGCCCAGGGAGCTGCTGGGTGCCTCCCCGGGCAGGCAGAGCTCTGAGCAGAGCAGTCACTGTTCTCTCGAGTTTTGATGAGCTGCCTGTGTGTGCTGGAGCAGGCCTCTCATCAGTGACACCCTGAATAAAGCACGGGCAAAAACGCTCTCTGTGTGCTTCAGCTGCAAAACAATAACAACTTTCATCAGAGAAAAGGAAGGGCCAGCAGCCTCCTCGGGAGAAACAGACTTTTTATTAGCTCTGAGACTGAGAATGGCTCTCGTTAAGAAATACTGGTTTATTGCAGCAGGCTGAGAGATGAGATAAGAGTGAAATGCCAAACACACATGCACAAAAAGAATGTGTGAGAAATGGGAATGATAAGGTCTTTGGAGCAGGTTCCTGCTCAGGTGCTGGAGGTGCAGCACTGCATCATATTTGCTGGAGAAGCTGAGGGAAATTGCAGTATAATCAATTAAAACTGGGGCTGCCGTGCCTGGACAAAGCTGTCTCAAAGCAAAATAAAACAAATAAATTACCTTTTGCCAAGGTGATGTGACTTTGCAAAGAGAGGATGGAGGTGCAGCAAACACTCCCTGCCAGCAGCAGGGAGGAGACACCTTCCTGAGGATGAACCTTACCTGAGGCTCAGAGGGAGGGGATGCTGCCTGGCAGGGCAGGGATTTGCTCTCAGGTAATCAATGTGTGGCACCTGGCACATGCAGCACTGGTGGTGGCCCTGGCAGAGCCAGGCAATGGCTGGGCTCCATGCTCTGAAAGGCTTTTCAGCCTTGGTGATTGTGTGGTTCCTCAGGAAATCAGGATCACTCATTTCCTAAAGAATCACACATGAGGATCAAATGTAAGCTTGCATTGCAGAGGGAGGACCCTGGTTACTCATTCTAGCATGAATTCTCCTGTTTGAATATAGGTTAGCCTGTTCATGGGGAGGGAGTCAAAGTTCTCATATTTTTGCAGTGTAGAGCTTTAACTCACTCTTTGTTGGTGGCTGCTTGAGGGCCCACAGTGTAATTGGGAAATCAGCATTTATCTGCTCATAGAGATTGTGTTCTTTTTTAAAGGAGCTGTACCCCTTTTACACAGCCCTTAATTCACTTTGTCAGGGTTTGTAGGTTTTCCTTGGAGAAGAATTCAGAGTGAGCAAAGACTCGTGTCACAGCAGCCAGCCATGGCTCCTCACCTGTCCTGACAGGTCACCCACTCCTGTGCCACAGACCAGGGCTCACTCTGTAGCAGCTGCTGCAGGCAGCTCGAGCACTCCAGGGGTGCAGAGGAGCCCTGGCCAAGCTGGGTGTGGATGACCAGCCAGGATTTGCCATGGCTGCAGCTCTGCTCCCTTCCTCTCTCCCTGTCGTGGGCAGGAAGCCAAGGGCAGAGGCTGAGCCTCCCTCCTGAGATGCCAACAGCAGCACCAGCCCTGCTCTGGGGTGCCACCAGCTCCTTGCTGCTGCTCCTGCCCCTCCCCACGGCGCTGGGGTCACATCCTGCTCTCCAAGGACACCTTCTGATCCTCCAGGGGCTCCTCAGAGCTGCTGACCCCCGAGGCAGGGAGAGCTGTCCACCTGGGACCTGGCTTGGCCTCGTGGCATTAACCTGCAGCACCCCAGGTGCACTCCCTCCTTCCCTGAGTCACCAAGAAAGCATCTCTGGATGAAAGCATCGCCCAGAGGTAATGATGGAAAGGAGATTTCACAGAAAGAAATAAGGAAAAAAAGGGGCGGAGAAAAATCCTGCTATGGTTTTTAATCAAACACGTAGAGGGGGGAACAGGACTATAGAAGGCAGCAGTGTCAGCAGCGTTGGTCCCTGCACTGCTCAGAGCTGGCAGAAATCAGAAATTCCAGAAATCAGCTGGCATTGTTTGTGTCTGATGGCCGGGTCAGGACCAGGAGAGGCTGCTGCACTGAAATTCTCTCATGCTGCATTTCTTGGCCTGTGTTGTCTCGAGCTCTCAAGTTTCCATCTCGTGCCTTTATCCTGTCTTGGCAATAGCACTGAATATTGATAAGTAACTAAATGTAGACAGTTTCCCAGGTGACTTCTTCTGCTGAAAACCCAAATTTGCACTTTTTTGGGTGCCATATGGGTCCAATTACCCATTAACTCCCAAGGAGGATGGTTCAATCCAGCTCCACGTTAAGGTGTGCAATATGTGGGCTGAGATTGTTTTCCTGCTGGCATTTGCTTGCAAGAATTTAAATTTCCTGTCAATCACAAGACAGGCAAGTTATTTTCACTGTGCCATTGAGACCCAACTGTCACAAAGGAAACATCACAAAAGGCACAAAAATGGCACCTTTTTTATGGTACAACATGATTACCCTGATCTTATATTTTGTTGTGGTTTCTATAGATTATTTTCCTGCCTTTTTTTTTTTCCAGAACAAAGTTCTCGCTTTGATGCCTCTCTTTGATAAAGTTATAAAGCTGTGCCAAAGATTTGAAATCTGTCATGGGACTTCTCTCTTCTCGGGAACGAGTTGCAAATGATGTCCCCCATAGTTTTTAAAAGAAGCTGCCTGCCTCTCCATCAGCAAATATTCCTCTGTGGCACTGTGAACCTCTCACTTTTTCATCTCTGCTTTTGTCTGAATCCTACTGAAATATTAACAGGGTTCCCTGCAGCTGACACGAGCCCCAGAGCCTGCTCAGCACATCCCTGCTGGGTCCATCCCAGGGGACCTGGGACAGCAGCCACCACCCACCCAGGGGACAGCAGCAGCACCCACCCACCCAGGGGACAGCACTGCACCCACCCAGGGGACAGCACTGCACCCACCCACCCAGGGGACAGCACTGCACCCACCCAGGGGACAGCACTGCACCCACCCACCCAGGGGACAGCACTGCACCCACCCAGGGGACAGCAGCAGCACCCACCCACCCAGGGGACAGCACTGCACCCACCCAGGGGACAGCACTGCACCCACCCAGGGGACAGCAGCAGCACCCACCCACCCAGGGGACAGCACTGCACCCAGCCAGGGGACAGCAGCCACCACCCACCCAGGGGACAGCACTGCACCCACCCAGGGGACAGCACTGCACCCACCTGCCCTGGCACTGGGGGCTTGTCCTGCCTCACTGGGACCGTGCTCACAGGGCTCTGGGATCAGGGAGGAGATGAGGATCTGACTCCATGTTTTAGAGGCTGATTTATTATTTTATTATATATATTACATTAAAACTATACTAAAGGTATAGAAGAAAGGATTTCATCAGAAGGCTGGCTAAGAATAGAACAGCAAAGAATGATAACAAAGGTTTGTGGCTCAGCTCTCTGTCTGAGCCAGCTGACTGTGATTGGCCATTAATTACAAACAATTACATGAGCCCAATCCCAGATGCACCTGTTGCATCCCACAGCAGCAGATAATCAATGTTTGCATTTTGTTCCTGAGGCCTCTCAGCTTCTCAGGAGGAACAATCCCAAGGAAAGGGTTTCCATAAAAGCTGTGTGTGGCAGGGTGGGTGCTCACATGCCCTGCTGACACCCCAGCCCCTCCCAGCCCTGCGGGGAGCCCAGAGCTGTGAGCAGCACTTGGTGCCTCCCCTCGCCCCGGGCACAGCTCTGCCTGCTCTGCTCCTCGGGCAGGGCTGCCCAGCGCCTCTGTGCACAGGGCACGTTCTATGGTCTGCACAGATATTCACCATTTGTATTTTGATGTATTGATTAGCAGTGCTGTATTAACATTTTAATAATATGATAAATGTAGTCTTGTATTTAAAAGGCAACTTTAGTAGTTAAAATAAGAATTATGTTAGTGGGATTTTTTAAAGAAAGGAATGAGGCACTCACACCAGATAGCAGCCCCAGGACACCTGAATCTTTCAGAGAAAGAGAATTTATTGCTCTCTTATCAGAAGAAACGAACTTCTTCCTGCCTTGAAGGGACTGTCAGGATTCAGAGGAAGAAGCTGATGATGACCAGACAGAATCCTGTGTTTGAATGGGATTTATGCATCATGTATGAGATGTACAAATATGCAACAGGCTGCTTCTTTTAAGGGTTAATCCTCTGTTAACAGGGGTCCTTTTTCAGGCTCATGCTGCCCAGAAAAAGGTACCTGGACTGTCCATAACTCTTTGTATTTGTTCACTCATATTGTCCTAATTCAAATTGTCCAAATTATTATCACTGTAATTGCATTACAATATATATTTATATATATACAGTATATTTATAACCATTTTATTACTATTAAACTTCTAAAATTTTAAAACCAAGTGATTGGCGTTTTTCACAGCCTCTGAAAGGGAAAGCAGAACTCTCCCTTGGACTGCAGAGCTCAGCCCAGTGTTGATGGCAGAGAGCTCTGAGTGCCCAGGAGCAGCTGCAGCAGGATGGGTGCTGTGTGTATCAATCCTGCTCACAGGGAGGGATTATTAATGCTCTGGGTTTAACCATATGCACGTTCCTCTTCACATGAAAAAAAGCAAACCTTGAAGTTGCCAGATGAAGACTGCATTTATCACCGTCAGCAGCAGTGCCAGGGAACGCTCCAGCTCCCAGCTCCCACATCTGTCAGACACAGCAGGAGGGAGCAGGGGCTGGGTGCTGCAGGACTGGCATCAAACCAGCACCCACCCCACTGCTGGGCATCAAACCAGCACCCACCCCACAAAAACCCCACTGCTGGGCATCAAAACAGCCCCCACCCCACTGAAACCCCACTGCTGGGCATCAAACCAACACCCACCCCACTGCTGGGCATCAAACCAGCACCCACCCCACTGCTGGGCATCAAACCAGCACCCATCCCACTGAAACCCCACTGCTGGGCATCAAACCAGCACCCACCCCACTGAAACCCCACTGCTGGGCATCAAACCAGCACCCACCCCACTGAAACCCCACTGCTGGGCATCAAACCAGCACCCACCCCACTGAAACCCCACTGCTGGGCATCAAACCAGCACCCACCCCACTGAAACCCCACTGCTGGGCATCAAACCAGCACCCACCCCACTGAAACCCCACTGCTGGGCATCAAAACAGCACCCACCCCACTGCCTGGCATCAAACCAGCCCTCAACCCCACTGCTGGGCATCAAACCAGCACCATCCAGCTGAAACCCCACATCTCACAGGGACACTGCTACAAGAGCATGTGGTGACAGGGCACAGGGAATGGCTGTGGAATTAGGAATTGGGAATTGGGAATCAGGAATTGCTCCCTGGCAGGGTGGGATGGGATATTGGGAATCAGGAATTGATCCCTGGCAGGGTGGGATGGGATATTGGGAATTAGGAATTGTTCCCTGGCAGGGTGGGATGGGATATTGGGAATTGGGAATTGTTCTCTGTGAGGGTGGGATGGGATATTGGGAATTAGGAATTGTTCCCTGGCAGGGTGGGATGGGATATTGGGAATTGGGAATTGTCCCTGGCAGGGCTGGATGGGATATTGGGAATCAGGAATTGTTCCTGGCAGGGCTGGATGGGATATTGGGAATTGGGAATTGTTCTCTGTCAGGGTGGGCAGCCCTGGCACAGGTGCCCCGATTTGCTGTGGCTGCCCCTGGATCCCTGGCAGTGCCCAAGGCCAGGCTGGGCACTGGGACACCCTGGGGCAGTGGGAGGTGTCCCTGCCATGGCAGGGGTGGCTCTGGGTGGCTCTGAGGCCCCTGTGAGCCCAGCCCAGGCTGGCCCCAGGATCACAGGGGGCACGGAGCCCCTGTGCTGGGCTGGCAGGGCAGGGGCAGCCAGACCCACCCCTGCCCAGCAGAGCCATCTCATTTTCCCCCTGGGTCCGTGCCTCCCTGTGAGCACCCCCCTCTCCCCCCCACAGGAGATGCACACCAGTTACCAACGCTGAGCATCTGAAACTCCATTTCTCACTTCTTTGTGGATTCTGTGAAATTCCTGCGCCCCCTCACTGACAATGAGCAGGTGGAAACAAGTGTGGAGGCAGCAGAGGAGTAAAACATGGACCTGGAATAATTCAGTTGTGAATGTCGGGCTGTGCGTGTGGGCGCCAGAGCCTTGCTTAAAAATAATTCAGATAAACTACCATTTGCAGCTTTGCAAATCCAGCACCCCCTAGGACACAGGGAGATGAGTTCTGTGGTGCTGCCAAAGCCAGGTGATTAATAATTAGCCTTTAAACTTCCTCATAATTTTTCCAGCTGCTGACAATGTCTTTTGCATATAATCATGTCTCACTCACTTCATTACAGTTTTTTTTTCTTTTTTTCTTGAGTTCTTTAAAATAGGCTTTTGTTAAGCTTCAGCTCGAAAATAATTTTTAAAACCTTGTAACTTAATCAATTTTCCAAATCTGCTCAATCAAATCTACTGACAAAAAAAAAATGCCCAAAAACAACCATCACTTGTGTTTTCAGAGTGAAATTGGGGGGCACATTTGCAGGGCTCAGGAGCCGTGCAGAACGCACACAATGCACCAGCAACCATTGTGCCATCCCACCTGTTCCCATTCAGGTATTGATAAGAACGTTATCAGCCTTTGGAGACACTGATTCATTGTGTTGTGGAGTAGATATGGAAAAAATAAATTCTTGATGGGAGCTGTTAATATGAATTCCCCTCCCTGTTATGCACATTAAAGGAATTTCAGCCCATCAGGAACTAATCACATTTCATTTTCTCCTATTTTTTTTCACTCATGGTCAACACATACTGGCACAGCTGAGGTGTAGGATAATCAAAGCCTTCTTCATGGTTGAATAAATTTAATACTCTTGCTTCATCAGTGCAGTGTATTAAACGTCCCCTGACAGATTTAGCCTGATTGTTTAAGGCGTCACTCTGGGGCCGCAGCATTACAGATCTCACCTGCAATATGGGGCCTCTGCTTTCATTTGGCTGGAACATGACATCAGGAATTGGATTGAAATAAGTTTCTCTGAAAAACACAGCCAGTTGATGAAGTCATAACACAATCTCCACAACCTAAGTGGAGAAATAAGTGAACATTAATTTGGTGTTTGCAGTAGCAGGCAGCACTAATAACACAGGTATTCGGAGCTGTAAATAAGTAATTCAACAATGTAATGTCACACCAAGTAGATATTTGTTTTATAAACAAACAAATTACAAACAGTTCCACTATGTTTAAAACACTAACCTGCTTTTCTACGGCATAATTGTGTTAGCAGAGGGGCCAGGTCAGTGCTGCAATCCCTGAGAGTGAATCAGGCCCTGAGAGTCAATCCCTTAGAGTGAACCAGGCCCTGAGAGTGAACCAGGCCCTGAGAGTGAACCAGGCCGTGAGAGTCCATCCCTGAGAATGAACCAGGCCCTGAGAGTCCATCCCTGAGAGTGAACCAGGCCCTGAGAGTCCATCCCTGAGAGTCAATCCCTGAGAGTCAATCCCTGAGAGTGAACCAGGCCCTGAGAGTGAACCAGGCCCTGAGAGTCCATCCCTGAGAATGAACCAGGCCCTGAGAGTCCAATCCTGAGAGTCAATCCCTGAGAGTGAACCAGGCCTTGAGAGTGAACCAGGCCCTGAGAGTGAACCAGGCCCTGAGAGTGAACCAGGCCCTGAGAGTGAACCCTGAGAGTGAACCAGGCCCTGAGAGTGAACCAGGCCCTGAGAGTGAACCAGGCCCTGAGAGTGAACCAGGCCTTGAGAGTGAATCCCTGAGAGTGAACCCTGAGAGTGAATCCCTGAGAGTGAACCAGGCCTTGAGAGTGAACCAGGCCCTGAGAGTGAACCAGGCCCTGAGAGTGAATCCCTGAGAGTGAACCAGGCCCTGAGAGTCCATCCCTTAGAGTGAACCAGGCCCTGAGAGTGAACCAGGCCCTGAGAGTCCATCCCTTAGAGTGAACCAGGCCCTTCCCTCCCTCACCCTGCCAGGACACCGAGCCCTGGAGGAGCCAGGGCTGGGCTGGAGCCCAGGGGAGATGAGGATCCAGCAGCTCCTGCATGGAGCAGCCTGTGCTGCCCCCCGAGCAAAAACGCCAGACTTGGGTCCCTGCTGGGCACAGGCTGAGCCCATTAAAAACACCCCAGCAAAAGTGCTGATTTTGTAGTTAAAGTTTCTGCATTCAAAGCCAGAATGCAATTGGGGTGAAATGTCTGCAGCAGCACCGGAGACAAAATGCAAGAGCCTGAAGCCAGTGCCTGGCTCTGTGATAAATTCAAATGATGCCTCGTTGTTAAAGGCCAGGTTGCAACTTATATGAAATTCAATTAAAGTAAAAATATCTATTTTCCTGGTCTCGCTAATAGAACAGCTGGTAATGACCCTGCCAACTCCAAACTTGCTCTGGGATATATCCAAGGGTGCAGATTTTCCTGTCATTAATAAATCATTTTGTATTCCACTGCACCACCAGATTTGTCCTGGTATACCTGTGACTGGAAATAAAAAGATACAGTGAGGAAATGTCTCTTAATGTTGTTTTTCCAAGACAGCAGGACAACCTCTGCAGCTGGGCTGGGCTGCCCTGGAGGCACAGGGATGTCTGTGTGTCCTGTGTGCAGGATGGACAGCAGGACAGCCCCTGGGGTGCCCTGGAGGCACAGGGATGTCTGTGTGTCCTGTGTGCAGGATGGACAGCAGGACAGCCCCTGGGGTGCCCTGGAGGCACAGGGATGTCTGTGTGTCCTGTGTGCTGGATGGACAGCAGGACAGCCCCTGGGGTGCCCTGGAGGCACAGGGATGTCTGTGTGTCCTGTGTGCTGGATGGACAGCAGGACAGCCCCTGGGGTGCCCTGGAGGCACAGGGATGCCTGTGTGTCCTGTGTGCAGGATGGACAGCAGGACAGCCCCGGGCTGCCTCATGCCCTGCCCTGCTCAGTGCCCACCTCCTGCCCAAACACACGGACGTGGCCAAAACCACCAAAACTCCCGGAGCTGAGCTGTGGATCCCTCCCCCAGCTGCAGAGCACAGCACTCCCTCTGCAGAGGGGAGCAGCTCCCACGAGAGGCAGCTCAGGCTGGGGGGCTCAAGCCTTCAGCTGCCAGTTAGAAAAGGCTGTTGAGTAAAACACTGCGCTGGTTAAAAGGTATTTATTGTTGGTATGGAGTCTATCACTATGTCATTAGTAATAATAACGCCCCGATAATGAATTGAGCTTTTCTCCTAATGACTTGGGGTGTGGAATCATTCTTGCTGACTTCTGTTCTCCAGAAGACCACACACCAGGCAATTAATATTGTCACTGGCATGCCGAAGATCCTAACCCTACTGTGATTAGAGCAAATGAATAATTTGCCATTCAGATGTATTGAGAATAAAACTAGGATGTGACTGAGAATAGAATTCCTGAGTTGCAAGCTGCAATAATTAACACCCAGCAGAGAAGCAGGGGAGTGGTTTAGGCAGGCCTGATCTGAAGGCTGCTCAAGGAGCTCTGAGGAGTTTGAACCAATCTCCCATAATTCAGATTTCTTGCTGGATCCAAGGGAGCCTACAGGGGAGCTGCAGAGGGACTTTTCATCAGGAGCTGGTGACGGGACAAGGGGAATGGCTGCCCACCCACTGCGGGCAGGCTGAGGTGGGATGTTGGGAAGAAATCCCTCCCTCTGAGGGGAAATCACCTGGGTGAGGCCCAGGAGAGCTGCGGCTGCCCCATCCCTGCAAATGCCACGTGCCAGGTCACACAGGGGTGGAACAAGGTGGGATTTGGGGTCCCTTCCAACCCACACCCCTCCAGGACCCTACAAGGAGCTGGCAGAAGCTCAGGGAGGTGCTTTTGCCTGGGGACAGCCATGCCCTGGTGCCAGGGCTGTGTGAGCCCAGCCATGCCCTGACACAGCCCCAGCCATGCCCTGGTGCCAGTGTGAGCCCAGCCATGCCCTGGTGCCAGGGGCAGCCCCAGCCATGCCCTGGTGCCCCCAGCCAGCCCCAGCCATGCCCTGGTGCCCCCAGCCAGCCCCAGGGACAGCCCACATGCCAGGCACACCTCTGGCTGTTCCTGTTCTCCTCCAGTCACTCGAAGCTGCTTGAACAGATCTGTGCTCTCAGGGGAGCCCAGTGGTGGCTGATGACACAAGAGTTTGAAGATAAAAAAATAAAAAGGCAACTAGAAATACCTGGGAGGGGAGAAAAAAAAAATCCCGTAATATTTACCATGGAGAAAATAACTATTGCAATCATTGTGACAGGAAATGAAGGATGAGTCAGTAATGCAATTGTACTTTTGAAATAGCAGCCCTTGGTTAGCATCAGCCTCGAGTCTGGATCAAAGGGGACTGGGAACTATCAGGGACAGGGAGGATCCCTAGGGAATAAATGAAGATCTCATAACTCAGGAGGAGCCACACGTTCTGCTGGCACAGGCAGAGGGAAGGAGCCCGTGGTGTGGGGCACGAGGGGCACTCAGCTCCTCAGACCCACACTGTGGGTGCACACCTGTGTGGGTTACAGATCCATCCCTGTGGGTGCACACCTGTGTGGGTTACAGATCCATCCCTGTGGGTGCACACCTGTGTGGGTTACAGATCCATCCTGTGGGTGCACACCTGTGTGGGTTACAGATCCATCCTGTGGGTGCACACCTGTCTGGGTTACAGATCCATCCTGTGGGTGCACACCTCTGGGTTACAGATCCATCCCTATGGGTGCACACCTGTGTGGGTTACAGATCCATCCTGTGGGTGCACACCTGTGTGGGTTACAGATCCATCCTGTGGGTGCACACCTGTCTGGGTTACAGATCCATCCTGTGGGTGCACACCTGTCTGGGTTACAGATCCATCCTGTGGGTGCACACCTGTGTGGGTTGCAGGTCCATCCCTATGGGTGCACACCTGTGTGGGTTACAGATCCATCCCTGTGGGTGCACACCTGTGTGGGTTACAGATCCATCCTGTGGGTGCACACCTGTCTGGGTTACAGATCCATCCTGTGGGTGCACACCTGTGTGGGTTGCAGATCCATCCTGTGGGTGCACACCTGTGTGGGTTGCAGGTCCATCCCTATGGGTGCACACCTGTCTGGTTTGCAGGTCCATCCTGTGGGTGCACACCTGTGTGGGTTACAGATCCATCCTGTGGGTGCACACCTGTGTGGGTTGCAGGTCCATCCCTATGGGTGCACACCTGTGTGGGTTACAGATCCATCCCTATGGGTGCACACCTGTATGGGTTACAGCTCCATCCCTATGGGTGCACACCTGTGTGGGTTACAGATCCATCCCTATGGGTGCACACCTGTGTGGGTTGCAGCCACACCAGGTGTGTTTCAGAGCCCCCTGTGCCATTCCCCTCCAGGCTGGCCCTGCCTCACGGGGGCTGCTGCCCAGCCTGGCAGGTGCATTTCCTGCACATCAGCCTGTAAATGATCCTGCAGTGCTGGTCATGTCCCATAAACCCCAAAGTGGACCAAGGGGCTCTGGGTGAGCTGTCCCTGCTCAGCCTGCAGGGAAGGCACACTCTCCTCCTGCATCCCTTGGGGAGAGGGTGCCACTGGGTATGAGCCAAGCTCCTCTTTCAGTCAGGATTTTATTATTTGGGGGGTTTATGGTATTTGTAGTCCCAAAGCAGTCTGGGTTTCTGTGGGATTTACAAGGATTTATAATGAGTTTTCATTCTCAGAAGGAGGTGAGGCTCTCTGTCCCAGAGTGGATGGAAATTGTTATTGGGATTAGGCTGAGCAGGAAGGAGGCTTTGACTGTTTGTAATTGTGCTGGGGGTGTTCTTGAGGATAGAAGTGGAAATAGGATGGGGTGGAGAGGGTTGTTAGGGTTAAGGTATGATTGTGTTTAGGACCAGTGAGGTCCATTCTGTCACTTGGGCTTGCACCAAGGTGAGTGGCTCCAAGACCATTGCATTGCTGTCATCCTTTGAAGGTAAGGAGGCTGAGGTTTTACACTCACATAAAGAGTCAGCAGTTCTCACTGGATTTACCTCTCCTTGCAGTAAGAAGGGTTTAACTTCTATTTTTAGAGTCAGGGTTTAATGTTTTGATTGAAACTATACCTGCATGTGGGGATAGCAGAGATTAGCTCGATTAGGTATATGATATTCGATCCATGGAAATCACATATATATTATATCATATATATATGATTCTGCTCCATTAATGACTCCTTGTGGCACAGCTCCTTTCCTGTGCTCTGTGCTGCTGCTCCTTTCTCTGAGGATGCAGAAAAACCCCAAACATTTCCTGGCTGGACAGGATTCCTGCGAGTTAATTCTTCCTGCCTCAGCTGGGGAGCAATCCTACTTCCAGCCAAAGCTTATTTATGTTAATTCTGGGTTTTGGAGCTCCTGAAAACAGCAATTCCTCACAGCCTTTGGCTGGTGCCTGCCTGCCAGGGCACCTTCAGCCAGGGGCCTCAGATCTCCCTTTATCACACACTGCCTTATCTCTTCAAGGCAAAATAAATAGTTACTGAAGTACATCTTCATGGGCTGGAAAGGCTGGAATGGTGTTTGTGCAGCTACAATCAGCCCAACAAATGTTACGAGTGAGAATTTGTAAATATCACTCGGGTTCTCACATGTTTTAAAAGGAAAATGAAGAGCTGCTGAATGTTGACAAAGAGAAAAGGAAAGCAAACCAAGAAAGGAGTTGAACTGAGGACCCCTGCCTGGCTGTGGCCAGCGATGGAGCTGGGACCTTAAAAATCTTTTTACTCTTCTTACATTATAGGTATATATTTTTACTTATATGATATATTCTTATATTATATTATAATATTCTATTATAATATCATATTTTATTTTATTTTATATTTTATATATTTTTTTTTCTTCTTATAATCATAAAATAAAATTTTATTTTCCCTCTGTCTGCAGTTGGGAAAAACCAAGCTGTGCCCTCCTCTGCCTCTGCTCTGCAGGGAAGGGAGCTGCCCAGGATGGCTCAGCACACACAGACAGGGAAATAGAGAATATCATGGAATTCACACATTAGCTGTGTTTCTGTGGCCCTTCACAACAGCATTGGCACAGACACAATCGGCCTGTGAGGGAATCTCTGCTCTGGTGCAGCGTGTCCTGCCCGTGGAGGGAGCAGGGTGAGCTCTGGGGCCCCTGTCAATGGCCAGGGCTGTGCACAGATCACAGACAGGACAGGGCTGTGCACAGGTCACAAACAGGACAGGGCTGTGCACAGATCACAGACAGGACAGGGCTGTGCACAGGTCACAAACAGGACAGGGCTGTGCACAGATCACAGACAGGACAGGGCTGTGCACAGGTCACAGACAGGACAGGGCTGTGCACAGATCACAGACAGGACAGGGCTGTGCACAGGTCACCAAGGGGACAGGGCTGTGCACAGATCACAGACAGGACAGGGCTGTGCACAGATCACAGACAGGACAGGGCTGTGCACAGATCACAGACAGGACAGGGCTGTGCACAGATCACCAAGGGGACAGGGCTGTGCACAGATCACAAACGGGACAGGGCTGTGCACAGATCACAAACAGGACAGGGCTGTGCACAGATCACAGACAGGACAGGGCTGTGCACAGATCACAGGACAGGGCTGTGCACAGATCACAAACAGGACAGGGCTGTGCACAGGTCACAGACAGGACAGGGCTGTGCACAGATCACAGACAGGACAGGGCTGTGCACAGATCACCAAGTGGACAGGGTTGTGCACAGATCACAGACAGGACAGGGTTGTGCACAGATCACAGACAGGACAGGGCTGTGCACAGATCACAAACAGGACAGGGCTGTGCACAGATCACCAAGGGGACAGGGCTGTGCACAGATCACAGACAGGACAGGGCTGTGCACAGATCACAAACAGGACAGGGCTGTGCACAGATCACAGACAGGACAGGGCTGTGCACAGATCACAGACAGGACAGGGCTGTGCACAGATCACAGACAGGACAGGGCTGTGCACAGATCACAAACAGGACAGGGCTGTGCACAGATCACAGACAGGACAGGGCTGTGCACAGATCACAGACAGGACAGGGCTGTGCACAGATCACAGACAGGACAGGGCTGTGCACAGATCACAGACAGGACAGGGCTGTGCACAGATCACCAAGGGGACAGGGCTGTGCACAGATCACAGACAGGACAGGGCTGTGCACAGATCACCAAGGGGACAGGGCTGTGCACAGATCACAAACAGGACAGGGCTGTGCACAGATCACCAAGGGGATGGGGCTGCTGGGAACTGCCTGGAGCTGTTTGATTTCCCAGCATCAGCCTCATTCCATGGGGATGGCAATGGGAAGATGCCCCCAGCTCACAGCCCAGGCAGCACACACAGAACTCAATGTCACAACTCATTTTATAATCTTCTTGACCAATCCCACAGAGCAAAAGCCCATTGACAGTGTTTATATCTGTACAGTATATATTCTATATTGACAGTGGTTCTATCCAACCCCTATAAGCACAGGTACCTTTGGTTAAACAATGCTGGCTTATTTCCAACCCAACACCTGCTTGTGAGCCTTAACACACAACACACAGAGCTCCATTATTAAGCTTTAACATTCCTAATATCTCACTAGATAAACTTTTCTGTAGCTTAGAGAGTTACTCTAGACAAGCATTAATACACACACCATTGTTCTATTTGTCCTTGCTTTTCTACAGTTTCAGTAATTTTCCTGCTGACCAATCTCATGGCTGCTGTTCAGCTCCAGTCCCAGTTCTGCTGTGTCTGGGGCCTTGTGCAGCTTTCCCAACCCCCCTGATTTTGGGGATTGCCACAGGTCCCTTCCAGCCCAGGCTGTCCCTGTCCCTGTCCCTGTGGTTCCGTGTTCCCAAATCCCCGTGGCTGTGCAGGAGCCCAGCCTGAGCCCTGCTAACAGCTGAGTGAGGGCACACCCAGCACACAGCACAGCCCTCCCTCCTGGAAATGGATTTCTCTTGTGACATTTTCTGCTCTTGCTACAATTTTTGCTGCTGCGAGGGGGTACCTGGGATTGCAATGTCTCATTTTCACATTGCCATGCCATACTCTGTTGACCTTTTTAATATTCAGTATTTTCAATGGTTGACCATTGCACTCCTCCTCTTCCCATTAGAAGGGGAGCCCAACCTCTTGCAGAGGACTGGGGTGACCAGGCAATTGAAATGAAAAATTCTGAAAAGGTCAGATGAGTGCAGCACTCCACATTTTTCACAAAACATAGGAGCTATTGAAATTCGTGAGCCTCCTCTCTGTGACAAAGGCTGTTCCAGCAGCAAAAATAAAAATAGGTACAACATCAATCTAGTGTTCTGCTAACAGCAGTGCTGGAAAAACGGTGGGGCTGTATAATTTCTCCTATTGTTATTATGGTTTGTAGCTTCTGCTTCTCTTTGGATGGATTATTGCAGGAATGTAGCAGAAAGCTTAATTTCCATCTGACTCAGGCATCTATTTGTGTGCTGCTCAGGCTCCCAGCGTTTCGGAGACATCCTCAACTGTCCTGATAAAAAGGTAAAGCTTGTTCAAATGAGGAACATACATTTCTTTCCTGCTTCTTCAGCAACTTCAGGAACATTCTCAGCCCCATGTCTGCACCATCACTACAGTTATCCAGAGTCATCTGCTGCTCATTGTCCCCTGCACAAACAGCCCATTAAAGCCCAGGCTGGCACCCTCAGCCCTGCTCTGTGCAGGAGAGGACAGGGAAGGCTGGCACTCACAGACATTCTGAGAGCCTTTCTTGAAATTTAATTGTTTGGTACATTTCTTCCTCCCATGATCAAATATCTTTTTTTGGATGGTTGTTTTCAATTGCTTTATTTATCATTATTTGATGGTGTATCAGGACTATTACTATTCTGCTCTCAGGGATTTAAAACTAAAATATAAAATGGTAGAATAATTAGGCTTGGAAGGGACCTTAAAAATTATCTACATTATCAAAAGACCTTAAAGATCATCTGGATTATCAATGGAAAGCTAATTCCAGCTGTGCTGTCCATGTTCTGTGGCATGGCCTGTCAGCCCCAGGTGGCTGTACCAGACCACACAATTCCTCCCAGAGCTGCTTGGAAGAGACCAGCAAGGTTTGCTGGTGCCTTTCCTGGCTCAGAGGGAAGGAGCTTTAAGCTTGTGCCATCTCCCTGTGAGGGCTGTCTGTCCTGAGAGCACAGACAGCCCTGGGGACAGGCTGGGGCATGCCTGGGGTCCCTGGGGGCTGTTCCAGCCTCTGCAATTCTGTGATTCCATGGTTCCACAGCACACACCTTCCTAAGGTACAGCCTCTGCAATTCTGTGATTCCATGATTTCACAGCATGCACCTGTCTAAGGTACAGCCTCTGCAATTCTGTGATTCCATGGTTTCACAGCACACACCTTCCTAAGGTACAGCCTCTGCAATTCTGTGATTCCATGATTTCACAGCACACACCTTCCTAAGGTACAGCCTCTGCAATTCTGTGATTCTGTAATTCCACAGCACACACCTTCCTAAGGTACAGCCTCTGCAATTCTGTGATTCTGTAATTCCACAGCACACACCTTCCTAAGGTACAGCCTCTGCAATTCTGAGATTCTGTAATTCCACAGCACACACCTGTCTAAGGTACAGCCTCTGCAATTCTGAGATTCTGTAATTTCACAGCACACACCTTCCTGAGGTACAGCCTCTGCAATTCTGAGATTCTGTAATTTCACAGCACACACCTTCCTGAGGTACAGCCTCTGCAATTCTGAGATTCTGTAATTTCACAGCACACACCTTCCTGAGGTACAGCCTCTGCAATTCTGAGATTCTGTAATTCCACAGCACACACGTTCCTAAGGTACAGCCTCTGCAATTCTGTGATTCTGTAATTTCACAGCACACACCTGTCTAAGGTACAGCCTCTGCAATTCTGTGATTCTGTAATTTCACAGCACACACCTTCCTGAGGTACAGCCTCTGCAATTCTGAGATTCTGTAATTTCACAGCACACACCTGTCTAAGGTACAGCCTCTGCAATTCTGTGATTCCATGATTTCACAGCACACACCTTCCTGAGGTACAGCCTCTGCAATTCTGTGATTCCATGATTTCACAGCACACACCTGTCTAAGGTACAGTTCATTGCTACAGGCCCAAGAACACAATTCCACTCCTGGCAGTGCTGCAGGTGAGCAGAGCACAGACCCCACAGGTGAGAGCAGTGCCAGCACAGTGACCCCAGTGTGTCACCTCTGCCTGGGGCCCACACAGGGACACCCCAGTGTGGGGACACCCCAGTGTGTCACCTCTGCGTGGGGCCCACACAGGGACACCCCAGTGTGGGGACACCCCAGTGTGACACCTCTGCCTCAGTCCCACACAGGGACACCCCAGTGTGTCACCTCTGCCTGGGGCCCACACAGGGACACCCCAGTGTGTCACCTCCACCTCGGGCCCACACGGGGACACCCCAGTGTGTCACCTCTGCCTCAGTCCCACACAGGGACACCCCAGTGTGACACCTCTGCCTGGGGCCCACACGGGGACACCCCAGTGTGTCACCTCCACCTCGGGCCCACGTGGGGACACCCCAGTGTGTCACCTCTGCCTGGGGCCCACACAGGGACACCCCAGTGTGTCACCTCCACCTCGGGCCCACGTGGGGACACCCCAGTGTGTCACCTCTGCCTGGGGCCCACACAGGGACACCCCAGTGTGTCACCTCTGCCTGGGGCCCACACAGGGACACCCCAGTGTGTCACCTCTGCCTGGGGCCCACACGGGGACACCCCAGTGTGTCACCTCTGCCTGGGGCCCACACAGGGACACCCCAGTGTGACACCTCTGCCTGGGGCCCACACAGGGACACCCCAGTGTGTCACCTCTGCCTGGGGCCCACACAGGGACACCCCAGTGTGTCACCTCTGCCTGGGGCCCACACAGCGACCCCAGTGTGTCACCTCTGCCTGGGGCCCACGTGGGGACAGCCCAGTGTGTCACCTCTGCCTCAGTCCCACACAGGGACACCCCAGTGTGACACCTCTGCCTCAGTCCCACACGGGGACACCCCAGTGTGTCACCTCTGCCTCAGTCCCACACAGGGACACCCCAGTGTGTCACCTCTGCCTCAGTCCCACACGGGGACACCCCAGTGTGTCACCTCTGCCTCAGTCCCACACAGGGACACCCCAGTGTGTCACCTCTGCCTGGGGCCCACGTGGGGACAGCCACCTCACCTCACCAGTGCTTTCCTAATGGAACTGACCTCAGGCTCCCCTGGATTCTTGTACCTACACTGGAAACAGCCACCTCACTTTGTGTTTTTTATTTAGTGTTTTCATTTCATTTCATTTAGTGTTTTCCTAATGGAACAGACCTCAGGCTCCCCTGGATTCTCTGACCCACACTGGGGGCATCCACCTCACCTCATTCATGTTTTCCTGATGGAACAAACCTCAGTCTTCCCTGGATTCTTGGATCCACATGGAGACATCCACCTCACTTCATTCGCGTTTTTCATTTAGTGTTTTCATTTCTCTTCATTTAGTGTTTTCCTAATGGAACAAGCCCCAGTCTCCCCTGGATTCTCTGACCCACACTGCGGACATCCATCTCACCTCATTCATGTTTTTCATTTAGTGTTTTCATTTCACTTCATTTAGTGCTTTCCTAATGGAACAGACCTCAGGCTCCCCTGGATTCCAGTGGAAATGGACTTCAACAACAGCTTAGACTGTGCCAGGGGCAGCAGTGCCAGGCACGGTGGGGACAGCCCTGGGACAGCCCTGGGACAGCCCTGGGACAGCCCTGGGACTGTCACTGCAGTGGTGGGGATGTCCCTGGGACAGCCCTGGGACAGTTGTGTCACTGCAGTGGTGGGGACAGTCCCTGGGACAGTTGTGTCACTGCAGCAGTGAGGACAATCCCTGGGACAGTTGTGTCACTGCAGCAGTGAGGACAGTCCCTGTGACAGGCACTGCCCGTGTGGAGCCCCCAGACCAGCTGGAATGAGGCACTGGGGTGTGTCTGGAGGAATTGCTGCTGTTGCTGGGCACCAACTCAGCCCCATTTGAGTTTCTTTGCAGTTTTCCTGCATAAGCCCAGCACCTGTATAGCCCTGGCTGGAAAACGTGCTCCCCATCCCACACTGCTCACTGTGTCCCCATCCCACCCTGCTCAGTTCTCATCCCATCCTGCTGACCCCCTGTCCCATCCCAGGAGGGCTCTGTGCCCTGTCCCATCCCAGAGGGTCTCTGTGCCCTGTCCCATCCCATCCCAGGGGGTCTCTGTGCTCCTGTCCCATCCCATCCCATCCCAGGAGGGCTCTGTGCCCCTGTCCCATCCCATCCCAGAGGGTCTCTGTGCTCCTGTCCCATCCCATCCCATCCCATCCCAGGGGGTCTCTGTGCCCTGTCCCATCCCAGGGGGGCTCTGTGCCTTGTCCCATCCCATCCCATCCCAGGGGGTCTCTGTGCCCTGTCCCATCCCAGGGGGTCTCTGTGCCCTGTCCCATCCCATCCCAGGGGGTCTCTGTGCCCCTGTCCCATCCCAGGAGGGCTCTGTGCCCCTGTCCCCTCCCATCCCATCCAAGGGGGTCTCTGTGCCCTGTCCCATCCCATCCCATCCCAGGAGGGCTCTGTGCCCCTGTCCCATCCCAGGGGGTCTCTGTGCCCCTCCCCAGCCCTGCCCCAGCCCTGCAGTGCCCAGCTGCAGTTCCTGCTGCAGGCAGGAGCTCAGCAGCTCAGAACAGTCCATTCCATAATCATCCTCCCCATCTCACCAGCCCCATTAGCATACGGAAATGGAGAAGAAATCAAAATGCACAGAAGAATTTTCTAAGAAGCAGATTTTGCCTTCCCTTAGGAATTGCAGAACAATAAAGGGGCCCCTGACAGCAGCTCTGCCTCAGCCCTGCTCACAGCTCCTGGCACAACCAGGACTCAGGGACACATTTCATCTTCTGCCTGGGCAAGGGCAAATTCCTTCATAGCCTGTGAGCTCGAGCCCCAGTAACAGATAAAACAGACCAACCATTTTTTTCTTTGACACCTTTTCCAATTATATTTTTAAATCTTCTTGGGATCCATTGCACCCTGTAATCCTGCCCATTTGCATCGTTCACTGCCCCTGGAGGCAAGGCCCCCTTGCACACTCACCTGTGTCACAGGTACAGACACAAAGCTCAGCCCAGGTGAGCTGTGCCAAGGGTACAACACTCAGCCCAGGTGAGCTGTACCAAGGGTACAACACTCAGCCCAGGTGAGCCTTACCAAGGGTACCACACTCAGCCCAGGTGAGCTGTGCCAGAGGTACAACACTCAGCCCAGGTGAGCTGTGCCAAGGGTACAACACAGCCCAGGTGAGCTGTGCCAGAGGTACAACACAGCCCAGGTGAGCCTTACCAAGGGTACAACACAGCCCAGGTGAGCTGTGCCAGAGGTACCACACTCAGCCCAGGTGAGCCTTACCAAGGGTGCCACACTCAGCCCAGCTCTCCAAAGAGCCTCCCCAGGCGTTTCCCCCTCCAGTTCGTGTGTGCTGAGTGCAGTGAGGGGTGAGCAGGAGGAATCACCACTGATGCCATTGTACCCCAGCCTCCCCACAGCTGCAGTGAGGGGTGAGCAGGAGGAATCATCTCTAATGCCATTGTACCCCAGCCTCCCCACAGCTGCAGTGAGGCCTGAGCAGCAGGAATCACCACTGATGCTGTTGTACCCCAGCCTCCCCACAGCTGCAGTGAGGGGTGAGCAGGAGGAATCACCACTGATGCTGTTGTACCCCAGCCTCCCCACAGCTGCAGTGAGGGGTGAGCAGCAGGAATCACCACTGATGCCATTGTACTCCAGCCTCCCCACAGCTGCAGTGAGGGTGAGCAGCAGGAATCATCTCTAATGCCATTGTACCCCAGCCTCCCCACAGCTGCAGTGAGGGCTGAGCAGCAGGAATCACCACTGATGCCATTGTACCCCAGCCTCCCCAGAGCTGCAGTGCAGGGTGAGCAGCAGGAATCACCACTGATGCTGTTGTACCCCAGCCTCCCCACAGCTGCAGTGAGGGCTGAGCAGCAGGAATCACCACTGATGCTGTTGTACCCCAGCCTCCCCAGAGCTGCAGTGAGGGGTGAACAGGAGGAATCATCTCTAATGCCATTGTACCCCAGCCTCCCCAGAGCTGCAGTGAGGGTGAGCAGCAGGAATCATCACTGATGCCATTGTACCCCAGCCTCCCCAGAGCTGCAGATTCTCTCTGGGCTGTGCTGCTCTCCCCCCTGCCCCGTGCTGGGAGCTGCTCTGCTGTGGCCCTGCCCGATGGGGAGCAGCGAGGCAGGGGCTGAGCAGGCAGGGCTGCTCCTCTCCTGGCACAGGCACTCAGTGAGCAGCACTCACTGCTGGCTGCAGGTGACCCCACAGCTCCAGAGCCACTGCTGCCTGCCAGTGGCAAAATCAGGGCCTCATTTTGTCATTTTGTTTTATTTTGCCATTCAGACACAGCAATTAAGGACTGCAAACAGCTGTGGTAATTTAGCCTTGGTGGCTACTACCAGCCCTAACTCTTTAAGGTTAAAATGAAATTAAACACCTTAATAGATTGGAAAGAAAAAATTTAAATGCTATTGACAATCTGCAAGTTCCCCAGTGCCAAACACAAATTATGGGCACGACCTCTTTCTCTTTTTATTAATTGAATGCTGAGCTTAAAGCACAGTTCTGGTAAACACTTGCAGAGTCACTGCAGCACCAGTCCTGAGCAGGCTGTGTGGAGGGAAGAGCCAAGAAATCAATGGGCTCTGCCCCTTTTGGGCTCACTGTGCCTCCTGCCAGTCCCGTGTTCAGAGTTTAACACACTGGGTCATGGTTTGTGTATTTATTATCATGGTTTGTGTATTTATTAATGCAGCTGTTAAGCAGCTGGAGCGTGGTAAGCAATCACAGACCAGATGAAATATTTACTCTTTGCTTTAGGACTGGAGATGGGGAAGAAAATACTTTATTTCACTCCTGTGGTTGGTCCCCATCATCTCCACCCAAAAATCACAGCTTTTTTCTGGGTGGTCCTCCTGCAAAGGATGGATTTTCACCCTGTGTGCAAGGGAACACCCCCTGTCTCCGGGATTTGGAGGAAAAGCTTTCAAGCAGATGGGAATTCTCTTCTTTCCCCAATAACTTTCTAGAACAAGAGTTTTGTAGAAGCAAGGGGTTAGAAAATTTCTAATTGCCTCAGAAGTCATTAGAAATGACAATACTTCCTTGTGCTTGTTTTTACTTGCTGATTGATTTCTGCCTTTGAGATGACAAATCCTGACATTTCAAAAAGAACATTCCTAAGAGTTAAGAAGATGAATCACAGAAGCTGAATTTTGCAGTTGTAAAACACCTGTCCAAGGGCAGCTCTCACCCATAACCTTTGAAAGAACATTTAAAATCAGAGTGTGGTGTGGTGTGGTGTGGTTTGGTTTGGACCTTAAATCCCCCCCAGTGCCACCCCTGCCATGGCAGGGACACCTTCCCCTGTCCCAGGTGCTCCAGCCCCAGTGCCCAGCCTGGCCTGGGCACTGCAGGGATGGAAAGACGGCAGGGCACTGCAGGGATGGCAGGGCACTGCAGGGATGGAAGGATGGCAGGGCACTGCAGGGATGGGAGGATGGCAGGGATGGAAGGATGGCAGGGCATTGCAGGGATGGAAGGGCATTGCAGGGATGGCAGGGCATTGCAGGGATGGAAGGATGGCAGGGCATTGCAGGGATGGAAGGGCACTGCAGGGATGGGGAGGATGGCAGGGCATTGCAGGGATGGAAGGGCACTGCAGGGATGGGGAGGATGGCAGGGCACTGCAGGGATGGGGAGGATGGCAGGGCATTGCAGGGATGGAAGGATGGCAGGGCATTGCAGGGATGGAAGGGTGGCAGGGCACTGCAGGGATGGAAGGGTGGCAGGGCACTGCAGGGATGGCAGGGCACTGCAGGGATGGGGAGGATGGCAGGGCACTGCAGGGATGGAAGGGTGGCAGAGCACTGCAGGGATGGCAGGGCACTGCAGGGATGGAAGGGCACTGCAGGGATGGAAGGATGGCAGGGCACTGCAGGGATGGAAGGATGGCAGGGCACTGCAGGGATGGAAGGATGGCAGGGCATTGCAGGGATGGGGAGGATGGCAGGGCACTGCAGGGATGGCAGGGCACTGCAGGGATGGAAGGATGGCAGGGCACTGCCAGGATGGAAGGATGGCAGGGCACTGCAGGGATGGAAGGATGGCAGGGCACTGCAGGGATGGAAGGATGGCAGGGCACTGCAGGGATGGGGAGGATGGCAGGGCACTGCAGGGATGGAAGGATGGCAGGGCACTGCAGGGATGGGGAGGATGGCAGGGCACTGCAGGGATGGAAGGGCACTGCAGGGATGGAAGGATGGCAGGGCACTGCAGGGATGGAAGGGCACTGCCAGGGATGGGAAGGATGGCAGGGCACTCTGCCCCTCCTGGGAATGTGCCTGGGGATCCTCCCTGGGGTGGGCACACCCCTCAAGGTCACTCCTCGAGGCTGAGCAAAAGAGATTTACCCTCAGACATCAGCCTAACTTCAACACCTACTTGATAATTATTAAGCTGCCTTTGAAATTACTGATTTATTAAGTAGTGCACTATAATTGTGGTTATAACGACCTATATTGTGTAGCAGATAATTCTGATTAAGGTCCTTTATTCTAATAATTATAATCATCAATTGAAATAACTAATTCATTTTTGCATATATCTGGTTTGCCATCCTTAATCCTGCAGGACAGATTTGTGGAGAGGTTCAATTGCACTTGTACAATCCTTTGAATAAACCATTGACCAAGCCTGGGACTAGAGTCAGGCCCAGCCAGACCCACAGCCCTGTCTGAGGAGGAGTTTGGGAATCAGGGCTGTGATGGTGCTCACTGGGTCTGAGGGTGAGGTGAGAGATGAGGATCTGGCTCCATGTTCCAGAAGGCTGATTTATTATTTTATGATATATATTACATTAAAACTATGCTAAAAGAATAGAAGAAAGGATTTCATCAGAAGGCTGGCTAAGAGTAGAATAGCAAAGAATGATAACAAAGGTTTGTGTCTTGTCTGGGTGTGATTGGCCATTAATTCCAAACATCCAACATGGGCCAATCCCAGATGCACCTGTTGCATCCCACAGCAGCAGATAATCAATGTTTGCATTTTGCTCCTGAGGCCTCTCAGCTTCTCAGGAGGAACAATCCCAAGGAAAGGGTTTCCATAAAAGCTGTGTGTGACACAGGGGCTCCTTTCTGCACCATGGGGCTGAACACAGCATCTCTGACAAGCTCTGAGAGCATCTCTGTCCTTCCCTTGGCACCCCCAGCCCCTGCCCTGCCCCTCTCAGGGGCTGCATGGTGAGAGCAGCTCCCAGCCTGGCTGCACCCTCCTGAACCCTTACCTTCAACTTCAGCCAAAATTCTTTGCACTTATGACATGAATCATTAAAAACATTCTGGTTACACACCCCAAAACATTTCATTAAAGAACATTTTTTTCAAGCACCTTTTCTGGAAAAAAAAAAAAAAAATCTAAGAAGTCCAACCCCCAGCCACTCCTGTTTCCAGAGAAGAAACCTCCCTACAGAGAAAATGCAATTCTGCTTGAAGCAATGAGAACCAAAGGTTTTATTCCTTTGCTTTCCTCCTGCACAGGCCTGGCCTCTGCACAGGCTGTGGAGTGGCAGGCAGCACCCAGGCTCTGCAGGGCCAGACAGGCTCCCCGAGGGTCCCTGGGCAGGGAGCCAGGAGAGCTGCCCAGCCCTGCAGCCTCCTGCAGCAGCTGGGGGCCTGCTGGGCTCTGGGGAGGGCAGCTGGGACAGTGGGGGCACGTGGGGGGCACAGCTGGGAGAGGCACGGCCACTCTGGGGGTGCCCAAACAGCTCAGATTGACTGGGAGCATCCCACGGGACAGGATTGATCCCTCAGCCCTGGGAGCACCTCTGGGAGCATCCATCCCACGGGACAGGACTGACCCCTCAGCCATGGGAGCATCCCACGGGACAGGACTGACCCCTCAGCCATGGGAGCATCCCACGGGACAGGACTGATCCCTCAGCCATGGGGGCATCCCTGTGATCATCCATCCCAAGGGACAGCATGGACCACCCAGCCCTGGGAGCATCCATCCCATGGGGTAACACTGATCCCTCAGCCCTGGGAGCATCCCATGGGACAGGACTGATCCCTCAGCCATGGGAGCATCCCTAGGTACAGCAGGGACCACCCAGCCCTATGATCATCCATCCCAAGGGACAGCATGGACCCCTGAGCCATGGGAGCATCCCATGGGACAGCAGGGACCACCCAGCCCTGGGAGCATCCATCCCGTGGGGTAACACTGACCCCTCAGCCCTAGGAGCATCCCACGGGACAGCAGGGACCACCCAGCCATGGGAGCATCCATCCCACAGGACAGCACAGCCCCCTCAGGCCTCAGCAGGACCCTCATTCCTCCTGCACCCGGCCCCAGTGTCCCAGCCCAGACCCTGCCCACTGTGTACCTCATGTTGTGATGGAAACATGACCAGAAACACCTCCCTGGGCCAGGACTGGACCAGAACCATCTTCCTAGGACAAGGCTGGATCAGAAACACCCATCTGGGACAGGACTGGACCAGAAACACCTCCCTGGGCCAGGGCTGGACCCAAAACATCTCCCTGGGCCAGGGCTGGACCCAAAACACCTTCCTGGGACAGGGATGGACCAGAAACATCTCCCTGGGACAGGGATGGACCTGAAACATCTCCCTGGTATGGGGCTGGACCCAAAACACCTTCCTGGGACAGGGATGTTCCCAAAACGCCTCCCTGGGACAGGGATGGACCCAAAACACCTTCCTGGGACAAGGTCAGAGCACAGCCTGTGACAGCAGCTGGGTGACCAACAGCAGCCCAGGTGATCAGGAGCAGCTCAGTGAGCACAGCCAGTCCAACACCAGCCCCAGCTCTCCCCACCAGGGGCAGCCCCACGGCTCCAGCCTTGCTTTCACCTCCTTTGGAGCCATCTGAGCCTTGGTTTCACCTCGTTTGGAGCCATCTGAGGCAGCTCCTTCCCTCCCTCAATGGCAGCCAGGAGCCCCTGCTGCTCTGGAGCCATTGTTCAGTGAGCTCCCAGCCCCATCCTCATCCTCCCGAGTGGGAACTGGAAATGGAGATAATTACAGGAAAAGGTTTTCAAACACACGGTGCCTAACTGACACACGCTCAGCTCTTGATGTGTTCTGTGCCTGTTCTCATTAAATTTTATACACAGCAAACCCGAACAAAAAGCTTGTGCAGTGTTAGGGAACAATGATTCCTTTTTGCCAGTAAAGAGGAGATTTATGGGGAAAATCACTTAAATCTGACAGTCACTGACATCAGTTCTTAGTTCATGAAAAGTGAGTGGGACCTGATGGATCCTCTTCTTTTCATCAGAACGCTGCTGTTTTTCTTGTCTTGGCTGAGAGTGGGAAGTGAATAATGAGCATGTTGCTGATTAAAAAAACCCTTACCTTCAACTTTAGCCAAAATTCTTTGCACTTATGACATGAATCATTAAAAAAATTCTGATTACACACCCCAAAACATTTCATTAAAGAACATTTTTTTCAAGCACCTTTTCTGGAAAAAAGAAAAACCTCTAAGAAACGCTTTCTGTGAGTGGAGCAGCCGCAGCTGAGTTTGAGCAGGCACCGGGGGAGGATGAGCTCCACCCTGGCCCCGAGGCAGGGCCGAGCCTGCACAGAGGTTCGGAGGGCTGGGCAGGACCCGCTGGTGTCACACTGGGCTGCAGCAGCTGCAGCCTGCCCCGAGCACGGCCGGTGTGCAGGGACGGGACAGGGCTGAGGGGACAGGGCTGAGCCAGGCGGGACAGGGCTGAGGGGACAGGGATGAGCCAGGCGGGACAGGGCTGAGAGGACAGGGCTGAGGGGACAGGAATGAGCCAGGCGGGACAGGGCTGAGAGGACAGGGCTGAGAGGACAGGGATGAGAGGACAGGGATGAGAGGACAGGGATGAGCCACGCGGGACAGGGCTGAGAGGACAGGGATGAGCCAGGCGGGATGGGGCTGAGCCAGGGGGAACAGGGATGAGCCAGGGAGGACAGGGCTGAGCCAGGGGGGACAGGGCTGAGCCAGGGAAGAGCCTCCAACCACCCTTCTCCTGCAGGAATTCCCTCTGACCACCCCTCTCCTCCAGGAACTGTCTCTATCCACCCTTCTCCTGCATGAATTCCTTCTGATGACCCTTCTCCTGGATAACCTGCCTCCAACCACCCTTCTGCTTCAGGAATTCCCTCCAACCATCCATCTCCTCCAGGAACTCCCTCTGACCACCCCTCTCCTCCAGGAATTCCCTCTGACCACCCCTCTCCTCCAGGAATCCCCTCTGACCACCTTTCTCCTCCAGGAACTCCCTCTGACCACCTTTCTCCTGCAGGAATTCCCTCCAATCCCTCTTCTCCTGCAGGAATTCCTTCTAACCATCATTCTCCTGGATAAACTGCCTCTAACCACCCTTTTCCTGTAAGAATTCCCTCTGACCACCCTTCTCCTGCAGGAATTCCCTGTGACCACCCCTCTCCTGCAGGAATTCCCTCTGACCACCTTTCTCCTGCAGGAATTCCCTCTGACCACCTTTCTCCTGCAGGAATTCCCTCTGACCACCTTTCTCCTGCAGGAATTCCCTCTGACCACCCTTCTCCTGCAGGAATTCCCTCTGAGCACCCCTGTCCTGCAGAGCAGAGCACCTGAGGCCCGCGTTCCCAGTCCCACCCAGGTGAGAGCACCGAGCTCTCCTGGCTCTGAGCTCTGCTGCTGCTCCCTCTGAGGCTCTGCTGAGAGCCCTGGCTGGGCAGGGAGCAGCTCAGCCCGGAGCATCCTCTCCTCACAGGGAGCAGAGGCACGGCCCTGCTGCTCTGGGGTGACCCCTCCAGCCTGTCCCAAAGGAGGGGCAGCTCCAGAGCCCAGCAGGTGGAGGCTGGATGGGCAGACAAACACAAGCACGCTGCTTTCAGCACAGGGATTCCTGCCCGTTCATTTCTGCCTGGTTTCTCACAGCATGGACAGGAAGGCAGCCAGGTCCAGCTGGAGCTGCTGGTGCTGCTGGGCTGTGCTTTCCCACTGCATTCCTAGGAATGTTCCTTTGCAGGGGGAGCTCCATTTCCTTCCTATTATAATGACAAAATGTGCCAGAGCAGTTGGATTTTTGTTAAATGATGTAGGGTATTCCTACACACATTGATTTGGTAGGAATTCAGAACAGAGTTGGATTTTTGTTAAATGATGCAGTGCATTCCTGCACACATTGATTTGGTAGGAACTCAGAACAGAGTTGGATTTTTGTTAAATGATGCAGTGCATTCCTGCACACATTGATTTGGCAGGAACTCAAAGCACTACCCCGGTTTTATGGATAAAAACCACCAAAAACTCCAGTTTGGAAAGGTTCAGGGTGGAGAGTCCAAGCTGAGCACTCCAGATCTCTAAATGATGCAGTGCATTCTGCACACATTGATTTGGCAGGAACTCAAAACACTACCACAGTTTTATGGGTGAAATCTCCAGTTTGGAAGGGTTGTGTGCAGGGTGGAGGGTCCCAGCTGGGCACTCCAGATCTCTAAATGATCTAGCACATTCCTGCACACATTGATTTGGTAGGAACTCAAAACTGAGTTGGATTTTTGTTAAATGATGTAGCACATTCCTGCACACATTGATTTGGCAGGAACTCAAACCAGCACCCCGGGTTTATGGGTGAAATCTCCATTTTGGAAGGGTTGTGTGCAGGTGGAGGGTCCCAGCTGGGCACTCCACATTTCTAAATGATTTAGCACATTCCTGCACACATTGATTTGGCAGGAACTCAAACCAGCACCCCGGGTTTATGGGTGACAGCTCCATTTTGGAAGGGTTGTGTGCAGGTGGAGGGTCCCAGCTGGGCACTCCCCGTTTCTCAGAGCCCCTGGAGCACGAGCCCCACCTTGGCACCTTGGCCAGCCCTGCCAATGGAGGAGGGAGCAGGAGGGAGGGAGGGAGGTGCCACTCGTGTCCTACCCACCCTCCTGAATGCCCCCAGCCCCCAGCAGATCTCCTGCCCTCTCCTGGCACCATTCTCCCTCCCCACCACCTCGGGAGTGGAGCTCTCACCGCTCCAGGCGCCACCAGCAACAAACCTTAAATTGGGATTTTCCTCCGGTTTTACTTGAGAAGCTTTTCAATAATTTGTTCAGTATTTCAGCTGAACCAGGAGAGGGAATGTATAATTTATTTTGTTACTTGATAGAATTAGTTGTTCTTAGCTTGCTGTGCCAGTACAAACCGTGAATGCAATATTTTCTAGTGTCCTTTTTCCATGAGATTAGTAAATTTAATTTGAAATTCTGTATTCACAAGTAGTGCACTGGCTGAAGGCAAGCTGTAGAACAGATGACAAAGGTTATTACATTTTTTAAATTATATTTAAAATATGTTTAATAGCTGTGGAGAAAGGACTTTTATGAAAATGGAAATTGGCAGATTAAAGAATGGGTTTCACGAAGTTGTTTTAAAAACACGTGAAGTTAGTTTTCCTGTCAGCCCTTAAAGGGCCAAGGTCTGGTTCTGCAGACCAAAATCCTAATTTGGACTGGGATTTCACAGGATTGGCAATCTTATTCTATAAACTGATTCCAAACACAGATAAAAACACACAATGGTCACCAATGGTCAGCAATTCTCAAACACAGCTTTAGGTGTTCCTTTTTCTTGTCACCAACCCTAAAACCTAACTTATATTCAAAGCATGGGTGGTATTCTTCTGACTCTGCTCAACCCCAAATTTTGGCTTTTCAGAGCTGAATTCTTCTTGGTCTGATGCAGTGATGTCAGCAGGCAGAACCACCTCCACCCTGGGGATTTCCAGCCTGATCCCCCAGTCCTCAACCAGGGGAGTTCTCTGCAGGTTTGAACAAGAGTGGGGCTGAGCCTGGGGGCTGCTGTACAGAAAACAGAGCCCAGCCCTGAAAGAGTAAATGGGAGCTCAAGGTGATGTTTGCTGCTGAGGTGGCACCAGTGCAGCTGAAAATGCAACAGAAGAGGGGGGGATTCAGGGGGCACCGTGCTGGTTCTCACCTCGTTTACAAAGCACTTCACTGTCCCCTCTGAGAATGAATGGAACAGGGAATGAGTGCCCAGAGAAAGCCTCAGCTCCAAATCCTCCCTCAGGGCTGAGCCCCTCAGACCTCATCACTGAGACAGGGCTGAGCCCCTCAGACCCCATCACTGCCCCACTCAGACAGGGCTGAGCCCCTCAGACCCCATCACTGCCCCACTCAGGGCTGAGCCCCTCAGACCCCATCACTGCCCTCACTGAGGGCTGAGCCCCTCAGACCCCATCACTGCCCCCCTCAGGGCTGAGCCCCTCAGACCCCATCACTGCCCCAGACAGGGCTGAGCCCCTCAGACCCCATCACTGCCCCACTCAGACAGGGCTGAGCCCCTCAGACCCCATCACTGCCCCCACTGAGACAGGGCTGAGCCCCTCAGACCCCATCACTGCCCCACTGAGACAGGGCTGAGCCCCTCAGACCCCATCACTGCCCTCAGACCCCATCACTGCCCCAGACAGGGCTGAGCCCCTCAGACCCCATCACTGCTCCCCTCAGGGCTGAGCCCCTCAGACCCCATCACTGCCCCACTCAGACAGGGCTGAGCCCCTCAGACCCCATCACTGCCCCCCTCAGGGCTGAGCCCCTCAGACCCCATCACTGCCCCAGACAGGGCTGAGCCCCTCAGACCCCATCACTGCCCTCACTGAGACAGGGCTGAGCCCCTCAGACCCCATCACTGAGACAGGGCTGAGCCCCTCAGACCCCATCACTGCCCCAGACAGGGCTGAGCCCCTCAGACCCCATCACTGCCCCCCTCAGGGCTGAGCCCCTCAGACCCCATCCCTGCCCCACTCAGGGCTCTGTCCTTCCTCCCTGTCACCCTTGGCCCCCTCAGTTCCAGGTGTCACTGACCTGGAGCCCCCAAGAGAGGAGATGTGCAGTTTTAGGGCAGAGCAGATGGGTGCCCCGGCTGTTGGAAACTGCTCTGCTTCTCCAAAGGCTCCCAGTGTTTAATTATGCAAATGACCCTA
The DNA here is from genome assembly GCA_024362935.1 of Setophaga petechia. Classification (NCBI taxonomy): domain Eukaryota; kingdom Metazoa; phylum Chordata; class Aves; order Passeriformes; family Parulidae; genus Setophaga; species Setophaga petechia. The sequence goes on along the minus strand of JANCRA010000006.1, from coordinate 528,788 downwards.
ATGATGGTGTGCTTTGCAGTGTCTGCTCACCCTCCAGCCCCTCGGGTGACTCCTGGGGAGCCCAGGATGCAGTGAGCCCCTGAGACCCCTGGCCTGGCCTGGCATCTTCACAGAGCCCCCCGGGACCACGGCCTCTCCTCCTGGGATGAGCACTGGGAGATGGGCAAAGCTTCAATCTAATCTCAAACAACTGCCTTGTCCTCCTCAAACTGAAAAGCTTTTCAATTTTGAGGGGGTGGAATCCAAAGGAAAGCACTGGTTCAGTCTGGAAAGCCACCCTAAACAGCTGAACCTAAAGAACAGTCACAAACATGAGCATCCCACGTAGTCTGTAACCTTATAAATTGTCTATTGGAATTTACATAAATTTCCATTTTCTTCGTCAACTTTATAGTACACGTTAAGCTTAAATTATAGTTTCTTTTTGAGCATTGTCTGAGCCAAATGCTGCTATCAATTGATTCATATAATTACCACTTTCCTCTCTAATTATTTGGGGGAGTAAGGTACAGCAGGAAGGGTACTTTCAAGTGATAATGCAAAACATTTCCTACTTGTCTGCACCTAATTCATAAAAAGGTCATGGGAAGGTTTCACAAGGGAACTCAATTAAGGATTGAAGCTCCCACAGGCAGTTCTGAGCAAACCCAGGGAGGTTCAGGGTGCAGGAATTGTCTGCACCAGGCTGGGGGCCCTGGCTGCAGGGGAGGGGTCCTGGGCCCCCAGGGACAGCCAGGGACCCTCCCCAGGGACCCTCCCCAGGGACAGGGGGCTCTGGGGGCACCACCCTGAAACCAAACATCAGTGCCACCCATGCCAAACATCAGTGCCACCCATGCCAAACCAAACACCCAGTGCCACCCATCACAAACATCAGTGCCACCCATCACAAACCAAACACCCAGTGCCACCCATCCCAAACATCAGTGCCACCCATGCCAAACCAAACATCAGTGCCACCCATGCCAAACATCAGTGCCACCCATCACAAACCAAACACCCAGTGCCACCCATCCCAAACACCCAGTGCCACCCATCACAAACCAAACATCAGTGCCACCCATGCCAAATATCAGTGCCACCCATGCCAAACATCAGTGCCACCCATCACAAACATCAGTGCCACCCATCCCAAACAGGCAGTGCCACCCATGCCAAACCAAACATCAGTGCCACCCATCACAAACCAAACATGCAGTGCCACCCATGCCAAACATCAGTGCCACCCATCACAAACCAAACATCAGTACCACCCATCACAAATCCAATGTGCAGTGCCACCCATGCCAAACCAAACATCAGTGCCCCCAGGGACAGCCAGGCCCTTGTGCCCTCCAGGGACCCTCCCCAGGCACAGGGGGCTCTGGGGGCCACCACCCTAAACCCAAACATCAGTGCCACCCATCACAAACAGGCAGTGCCACCCATGCCAAACATCAGTGCCACCCATCCCAAACCCAATATCCAATGCCACCCATCCCAAACACCCAGTGCCACCCATGCCAAACCCAGTGTCCAGTGCCACCCATGCCATACCCAGTGTCCAGTGCCACCCCCTCCAGCCTGGCCCCTCAGCTGCCATGGGCTGCTCCTCCTCCCTGCAAACACTTCCAGCAACATCAGAAGCAAACCTGCCCGAAGTTACAGCCAGTTGTGAGTCGTGCTAATGAAATGAATTATTTTAAAATTAATTTGTTAAAGGCCCACAAATCCACAATCAATAAAGAAAATTTCAGCTAGCAGGAATGCAAGACAATGCTATCTGCTAATGCTGATTATTTTCCCATTTCAATAGGTAAGAAAAGCTTCAGACACCACCACAAAATCCCTGCCAAGAACGACTTTGAAGGAGGATCAGATCCACCTGGCTTGAATTTCAAACTTCCAAAGGCCTGGCAAGAGAAGCCATAAAAAGAAGTAATTTTTATGTTTTACAATCCCAGGCAGATGTCAGTGGTTTAACAGCCCCAGAATCAAGCCAGCATTTCAGATGGTCCAGCCAAATGACCCAAATCAGCTGGCATCAAACTTGGACAGCGTGTGCAATGCTGCTACACAATTAAATTCAAAGTGCTAAAAAGGTAAAAATACACTTAATGCTGATCAGCACCACCTTTGAGGTTAAACAGCCCTGATTGCATTTGATATTCTATGTCTGGATGGAAAAAATCCTGGGGAACTGGCACGTCCTTCATTTTATTGTGAAATTGCTTTGGATGGGGATCTTTACAAATGAGATCCCAAAAAAAACCAGGGCTTGGCAGGGGCTGTGAGTGAGGAGGTGATGGCCAAGGCTCCCCAGTGCCCCGGGCCTGGTGACATTGGAAGGTTCCAGCAGGAAATAGGCACAGAGAGAGCTCCCTGGGGGCAGGACAGCACCTGGGGGACACAGCCACACCTGGGGGACACAGCCACCCCTGGGGGACACAGCCACCCTGGGGGACACAGCCACACCTGGGGGACACAGCCAGCCCTGGGGGACACAGCCACCCCTGGGAACAGAGGGGACACAGCCACCCTGGGGGACACAGCCACACCTGGGGGACACAGCCAGCCCTGGGGGACACAGCCACCCCTGGGGACACAGCCACACCTGGGGACACAGCCACCCCTGGGGGACAGAGGGGACACAGCCACACCTGGGGGACACAGCCACCCCTGGGAACACAGCCACCCTGGGGGACACAGCCACCCCTGGGACCTGGGGGACACAGCCACCCCTGGGGGACAGAGGGGACACAGCCACCCCTGGGAAATGGGGGACACAGCCACCCCTGGGGGACACAGCCACACCTGGGGGACACAGCCACACCTGGGGGACACAGCCAGCCCTGGGGGACAGAGGGGACACAGCCACCCCTGGGGGACACAGCCACCCTGGGGGACACAGCCACCCCTGGGGACACAGCCACCCCTGGGAAATGGGGGACACAGCCACCCCTGGGGGACACAGCCACCCTGGGGGTCACAGCCACCCCTGGGGACACAGCCACCCCTGGGAAATGGGGGACACAGCCACCCCTGGGGGACACAGCCAGCCCTGGGAACAGAGGGGACACAGCCACCCCTGGGAAATGGGGGACACAGCCACACCTGGGGACACAGCCACCCCTGGGGGACACAGCCACCCCTGGGAACAGAGGGGACACAGCCACCCCTGGGAACAGAGGGGACACAGCCACCCTGGGAAATGGGGGACACAGCCACCCCTGGGGACACAGCCACCCCTGGGGGACACAGCCAGCCCTGGGGGACACAGCCACCCCTGGGGGACACAGCCACCCCTGGGGGACAGAGGGGACACAGCCACCCCTGGGACCCTGCACTGACACAGCCACCCCTGGGTGCTGTTGTTGCAGCAGCCTGTGCTCAGGATTGTTCCTGGAGGTTTCCCTGGCCCTGGCATTTGATTCCCATGTCTGGTTTGTTTCTGCAGGAAAAGCAGAGGCAGCTGAGGGTGGGCACAGAGGAGATGTGCTGCAGCAAGAGATAATGCTTGTCTGCTTGGATCCCCTTCAAAAGTTGAAGCTGAATTAAAAAAAAAAGCAACTCCACAAACTCGGATTTGAATTCACATTTATTCATCTCATTTTTTAATATGAATATTTTCCTCTGGTGTATTACAAAAAGCCTCCTTACACATATCTTATTTCACAGTCCCCTAAAATTCCTGTGCATCCTGAACAGAAGTTCTGGCTTGCTTTAATCCTTCAAAATAAAACAGAATTTCAGATGGTCTGCAAGGCTTAGCCAAGTCTGCTGAAAGGGATAACAGGACCCTGTGTGAGACCAGCACAGAGGTGGCAGAGGTTTGCTGTGCTGGCCTCCTCTCAGGGTGGCAGAGGGCTCCCGAGCCAAGCAGCAAGGAGATCCATCCAGTGTTGTGCATTTTCTTCACTCTGTCTACTGACAAAGGGGTTTTTAGTCAAGGATCCAGGTTGTCTTAGCTCTGACAAGTTATTCCATCAGTCCCTGTTTGGCTCCTGTAAAGCCAGCAAAGGCAGAATGCTGACAAACGTGGCCAAAACACGCCAAGGCCTGAGAAGGTCTGGGGCTCCAGGTGAGCCCAGAGCTCTCCCAGAGCAGGCTGGTACTGAGGGCTGCAGGTGAACCAGGGCTGATATTTACTGAGGGCTGCAGGTGAACCAGGGCTGATATTTACTGAGCACTGCAGGTGAACCAGGGCTGCTGGTACTGAGCACTGCAGGTAAAGCAGCCCTGCTGGTCACTGAGCACTGCACATAAACCAGCCCTGATATTTACTGAGCACTGCAGGTAAACCAGCCCTGATATTTACTGAGCACTGCACATAAACCAGCCCTGATATTTACTGAGCACTGCAGGTAAACCAGCCCTGATATTTACTGAGCACTGCACATAAACCAGCACTGATATTTACTGAGCACTGCACATAAACCAGCCCTGATATTTACTGAGCACTGCAGGTAAACCAGCACTGATATTTACTGAGCACTGCAGGTAAACCAGCACTGATATTTACTGAGCACTGCAGGTAAAGCAGCCCTGATATTTACTGAGCACTGCAGGTGAACCAGCACTGATATTTACTGAGCACTGCAGGTAAAGCAGCCCTGATATTTACTGAGCACTGCAGGTAAACCAGCACTGATATTTACTGAGCACTGCAGGTAAAGCAGCCCTGATATTTACTGAGCACTGCAGGTAAACCAGCACTGATATTTACTGAGCACTGCAGGTAAACCAGCACTGATATTTACTGAGCACTGCAGGTAAAGCAGCCCTGCTGGTCACTGAGCACTGCAGGTAAACCAGCCCTGATATTTACTGAGCACTGCACATAAACCAGCCCTGATATTTACTGAGCACTGCACATAAACCAGCCCTGATATTTACTGAGCACTGCAGGTAAACCAGCACTGATATTTACTGAGCACTGCACATAAACCAGCCCTGATATTTACTGAGGGCTGCAGGTGAACCAGCCCTGCTGGTCACTGAGCACTGCACATAAACCAGCCCTGCTGGTACTGAGCACTGCAGGTAAACCAGCACTGATATTTACTGAGCACTGCAGGTAAACCAGCCCTGCTGGTCACTGAGCACTGCAGGTGAACCAGCCCTGCTGGTCACTGAGCACTGCAGGTCTCAGGGCTGGAGAGCTCCCAGGCTGAGCAGGCTGGCTGCTCTGGCTGCTGCTGGCTCAGTGAGGCCAAACACAGCAAACGCCCTGATATTCCCTGGGAGAAACCCCCTGATATCCCCAGGACAAACCCCCTGATACCCCCAGGACAAACCCCCTGATACCCCCAGAACAAACCCCTGATATCCCCAGGACAGACCCCCTGATATCCCCAGGACAGACCCCTGATACCCCCAGGACAAACCCCCTGATGTCCCCAGGACAAACCCCCTGATATTCCCTGGGAGAAACCCCCTGATATCCCCAGGACAAACTCCCTGATACCCCCAGGACAGACCCCTGATACCCCCAGGACAAACCCCCTGATACACCCAGGACAAACCCCCCAATGTCCCCAGGACAGACCCCCCGATGTCCCCAGGACAAACCCCCTGATGCCCCCAGGACAAACCCCCTGATGTCCCCAGGACAGACCCCCCGATGTCCCCAGGACAGACCCCCTGATGTCCCCAGGACAGACCCCCCGATGTCCCCAGGACAGACCCCCCGATGTCCCCAGGACAAACCCCCTGATGTCCCCCAGGACAGACCCCCTGATGTCCCCAGGACAAACCGCTGATATCCCCAGGACAGACCCCCTGATGTCCCCAGGACAGACCCCCTGATACACCCCAGGACAGACCCCCTGATGTCCCCAGGACAAACCCCCTGATGTCCCCAGGACAAACCCCCTCATATCCCCAGGACAAACCCCCCAATGTCCCCAGGACAGACCCCCTGATACACCCCAGGACAAACCCCTGATACACCCAGGACAGACCCCCTGATGTCCCCAGGACAAACCCCCTGATGTCCCCAGGACAAACCCCCTGATGTCCCCCAGGACAAACCCCTGATACACCCAGGACAGACCCCCTGATGTCCCCAGGACAGACCCCCCGATGTCCCCCGGACAAACCCCTGACACCCCCCAGGACAGACCCCCTGATACCCCCAGGACAAACCCCTGATACCCCCAGGACAAACCCCCTGATACACCCAGGACAAACCCCCTGATGTCCCCAGGACAGACCCCCTGATGTCCCCAGGACAGACCCCTGATACCCCTCAGGACAGACCCCCTGATACACCCCAGGACAAACCCCCTGATACCCCCAGGACAGACCCCCTGATGCCCCCAGGACAAACCCCCTGATGTCCCCAGGACAAACCCCCTGATGTCCCCAGGACCCCGGGTTGCTGTTCCTGACCCCCCCTGCCTCTCAGCCTGCATTCCCCAGCAGGAGCAGGAGGTGGGCACAGTCTGGCCGTGCCTGGTCTGTGCAGTGTCCCCTGGTGATAAATTATTGCTGAGCCATTCCTGACTCCCCCAGGCAGCAGAGGGTGGATGCAGACACTGTGCCCCTGCTCGTGACGCTGTTTGTTCCACCCAGGACTCTTTGTGTGCATTTCCCACCCCGACAGGTGTCAGTTCTTCATTTCGCCACAGCCCAGCCAGGGAACACCAGAAGCCTGCAGTAAATTTGACAGTGGCCAGGTTCCAGCCCCTCTCCTCCAGCCCATCCCCAGCCTGGTGTCCTGCAGGGCTCGGCTCTCCGGACGCCACCTCCCGGTTCAGGGCACAGCAGCTGCCCACGGCCTCCCCCGCTGCTCTGCCATCTGCTCGGGAGGGCTGGGTCTGCACACAGGGCAGCAACACTCCCTGCCTTCGTTCTATGGCGCACAAAATAAATCAGCTTCTTTCAAAGCCTAAATAATGGCTTTGAGTTTAGGTCTGATACAGATGCCAGGCTGGCCAGCTCTCATGGACAGTGGCTCTACCCCACCACTGAGAGATTTCACCTCTGAAGTCCCCTGAGCACATCTCACAGCAGTGGGGACAGGATGAGACCCTGGTGCCGTGCCCGGGATGGGGTGGGCACCCTGTGCATGTCCTTGCTCACACAGAACCTTGCATGGATTTGTCCACACACACAGCACTCACCCCAGCCTCGTGTGAGAGCAATCCCTGAGAGGGGCAACAGACCATGCACCCCACAGCAAGGGATTTTAGCTCCTGTGATGAGAATGGGCAAACTGGGCACAGCAGGCACAGCAGCTTCACTGCAATGCAGGCACACCTGTGGGGTGGCAGCCCCAAGGAGAGCCCCAGGCACACCTGTGGGACAGCAGCCCCAGAGCAGAGCCCCAGGCACACCTATGGGATGGCAGCCCCAAGCAGAGCCCCAGGTTCAGCAGCTTCACCACAATGCAGGCACACCTGTGGGATGGCAGCCCCAAGCACAGCCCCAGGCACACCTGTGGGGTGGCAGCCCCAAGGAGAGCCCCAGGCACACCTGTGGGACAGCAGCCCCAGAGCAGAGCCCCAGGCACACCTATGGGATGGCAGCCCCAAGCAGAGCCCCAGGCACACCTGTGGGATGGCAGCCCCAAGCACAGCCCCAGGCACACCTGTGGGGTGGCAGCCCCAAGCACAGCCCCAAGCACAGCCCCAGGCACAGCAGCCCCAACACAGCCCCGGGCACACCTGTGGGATGGCAGCCCCAAGCACAGCCCCAGGCACAGCAGCCCCACACCCAGGGGTGCTCCTGGGACCCAGCCTGGGCCCAGCACAGCCAGGAGCCTGCTCGCTGCAGGGGCAGGGAGCACAGCACACCCCAGGACTTGGTAGGAAGAGCTCACGGGACCCACCCCAGCCATATCCCAAACAGAACAAGGCACTTGAAATTTCAGCTTCATTTCAGACACCACAGTGTATCAGATCAGGGAATAGCAAAACCTAGTTTTAAACTTCTCCAAACAAAGTCAGAATTCCCCAGCTGCAGAAGCTGGCTGTGGTTCTCTTCCTTCCCATCAGTTCATGGCCACAGCAGGCATTATGCTGCTTTTGTGTTTTCCTCTCTGGGACCAGAGCTGCAGAAGCAGCTCCACTGCTGGGTTCCTCCACCCACATCCCACCAGCTCTGGCTCAGAGATGAAGTTCCACAGAGCCACACTACACCCCAAAGTCCCAGGAGGGGCAGTGTGGAAATTCAGACCAGCACCAGCAGGATGCTGCTGGGCTCATTGCAGGACCAGCTCCTTCCCAAGCCTAGAGAGTCACAGTTCCAATAATCCCAACCCCACACAGCTCCAGTGCCGTGTTAATCTCATCAATCACCTTCCCCAGCCTGGTTCCTGCATGCATGGGAGCATTTGTTACCATCCCACCTGTGACCTGCCCATTGTTACCATCCCACCTGTGACCTGCCCATTGTTACCATCCCACCTGTGGCCTGCCCATCACTGCTGTCACACCCAGCCCTGGGCTCTCTCCTCCCAGCACTGCCTGGAGTGCTCAGCTCAGGCCATCAAATGTTAAAGCAGAGAGCCACGATGGTTCCAGGGCTCTGGGAAGCCACATCAGCAGGGAGGCAGCACCAGAGCTGTTTTCTCAGCCTGAGCCCTGCCAAGCTCCATCCTGGCTCTTGTGGAGAGGCCTTTAGGAGTGAGTCAGCTTTTCCTGGTAATTACGGGAGGTTTTGTGTTCCAGTAAGCAGAGCCATCTCTGCAGAAGCACAGGAGCTTTAGCACAGCAGGACATTTGGGAATGGTTATTGCTCCACCAAGCCACAGGGCCTGCTGGGGCCATCTCAGTGCTGCCCTTACAGAGCCCTCTGGAAGCTGAAGCTGTGCTGTAGCTCCAGCAGAGAGCTCAAACACACCCCATCTGCCCAGGACAGGCAGCAGCAAGGAGGAACACAGTGAGAACCTTCAGGGGTGCACTTAGAACATCCTCACAGTCTCTAAATCTCATTTTGAAGGTGAAGGGAAAATACCTTAATTCCCTTTGAGCTGAGGCCACGCACCCACCCGAGTCCCACTGTGGGACCATGCAGAGCCCCCACAGCTCCCAGTGCCAGCAGCTCCTCCAGCAGCTCCTCCAGCACCCCCACAGCCTCCTGGGGGAAACTCTGACCCACAGCTGGGCCCCCTGGCTGTTCCAACAGCCCCTTGCCCTGCCTGGAGTGTAGCTGTGATATTTTATGGAAAACCCTTTCCTTAGGATTGTTCCTCCTGAGGAGCTGAGAGGCCTCAGGAACAAAATGCAAACATTGATTATCTGCTGCTGTGGAATGCAACAGGTGCATCTGGGATTGGTCTCATGTGGTTGTTTCTAATTAATGGCCAATCACAGTCAGCTGGCTCTGACTCTCTGTCCCAGACACAAACCTTTGTTATCATTCCTTCTTTTTCTATTCTTAGCCAGCCTTCTGATGAAATCCTTTCTTCTATTCTTTTAGTATAGTTTTAATGTAATATATATCATAAAATAATCAATCAGCCTCTGAACCATGGAGTCAGATCCTCATCTCCTCCTCAGACCCCTGTGGGCACTGTCACACCCCTGGAGCTCCTGCCCTGCCCGTGGCCACGGTGGCACCTGCACAGAGCCCAGGGTGGTGTTTGCAGGTCCAGGGGTGGTTCCAAGCACTGCTCCCAGTCTGTCCTCAGAGCACAGGAGCCCTCGCTTGGAGAACCTGTCCTGGGCCTGAGGCTTTGCCTCTCTGCTGCAGACAATGAGGCAAAGTGTTCTGTCCCTGAGCTGCATTTTAATTGCATTGTAATTCAGTTTTCATAAAGCACTATAAAAACACAGAGCTGCATTTCTTATTGCTGAGATGTTAGCCAGTGCTTCCTGCAGTCCTTTCTGCAAAGGGAACTCTTGCAATGTTCCAGATTTCCGTGTTTCTGTCCACTGGAAGAGGCAGTGCTGCTTTGGAGGGTGCTCCTGTGCTGCTGCCTCATTGCCATTCTCCTCCAGCTGTTCATGAAGGTGCAGATATGCCATTATTCCACAGAAATTCATTGGGTAACTCAACAGCCCCGAGCATTGCCAATAAAGGCGTGGATTTGACTTTCAAAAGCAGTTCCAGATGTACTGTGTTCCTGTACAGCCTATCTTCCTTTTTCATATTGATGTCTTTCCTTTTGCATTTCCTGTTTGAATTATTGCTGTGCCTGAGACATGATTTACATTTAGTATAGCTCAGAACAACAAAATGTAATGTTATGTTATACAAAGCTAATCCTTCCTCATACAAACCTAATTCCAAGGAGTGGTGTGCTGGCTGATCCAACATGATCTAGGGAGGCAGCTTGTGAGATTTAAACAAGTCCCAGGCAGGAATTTGTTACAGGTGACAGTCCCTGAGCTGTTAGACATAGACTTGGAACACGCTCCTAATGACAGCATTATGATCATGAAATGATGGTTAAGGAGTAGCTGACATTCTGTGGCTGTGCTTTATGTTCCCTGCAATATCAGGGCTTTAATCACAGGGAAAACTGGAAAGAATTTCGACTTTCACCTGTTGCTCGTGCTGCCACGTGCTGAAAGAAGAGCTGCATGCAGAGATGATATTGCATAAATACACTGGGAAAAGGCAGAATCACAGAATGGGGAAACTGGATCGAACTGCCATGATCTGCTGAGGAATCCCCTCATCTGAGACAGGGGAAGGGTGCTCAGCACCTGAGAGAGACAGGGGAAGGGTGCTCAGCACTGCAGCACCTGAGAGACAGGGCAAGGGTGCTCAGCAGGGCAGCACCTCCTGAGAGACAGGGGAAGGGTGCTCAGCACTGCAGCACCTCCTGAGAGACAGGGGAAGGGTGCTCAGCACTGCAGCATCTCCTGAGACAGGGGAAGGGTGCTCAGCACTGCAGCACCTGAGAGACAGGGGAAGGGTGCTCAGCTCAGCAGCATCTCCTGAGACAGGGCAAGGGTGCTCAGCACAGGAGCACCTCCTGAGACAGGGGAAGGGTGCTCAGCACAGCAGCATCTCCTGAGGGACAGGGGAAGGGTGCTCAGCACAGCAGCACCTCCTGAGACAGGGGAAGGGTGCTCAGCACTGCAGCACCTGAGAGACAGGGGAAGGGTGCTCAGCACAGCAGCATCTCCTGAGACAGGGGAAGGATGCTCAGCACTGCAGCACCTGAGACAGGGGAAGGGTGCTCAGCAGGGCAGGACCTCCTGAGACAGGGGCAGGGTGCTCAGCAGGGCAACATCTGAGAGACAGGGCAAGGGTGCTCAGCAGGACCTCCTGAGACAGGGGAAGGGTGCTCAGCACTGCAGCACCTCCTGAGACAGGGGAAGGGTGCTCAGCACTGCAGCACCTGAGACAGGGGAAGGGTGCTCAGCACTGCAGCATCTCCTGAGACAGGGGCAGGGTGCTCAGCACTGCAGCATCTCCTGAGACAGGGGAAGGGTGCTCAGCACAGCAGCACCTCCTGAGACAGGGGCAGGGTGCTCAGCAGGGCAGCACCTTCATTTCATGTTTTGTGCAAGGAGAGCAGCGCCCACCCAGGGCCTTTGGGGCTCCCTCTGTGGCCCTGGTCACAGGCACCCATCAGGCCACACTGGGATGCTGGAGGGCAGTTTCTGCCTCGAGCCTTGCAGGTGCTGCCCCACAGCCTCCTTTGATGGGGTTCTATGGTTTTGAGCTAAACAAGAATTGGGTCTTCTTGCAGGAAGGCTGAAAACCAGTACAAGGGAAATTTCTGCCAGGTTTCCCTTACCAAGACCATCTTCTTCCTCCCTCAGCCACATAGCTGGGAATGGGGAGTGGAGGGAACTTGCCTTTATTTACAAAAAGAGCCAGTTCCCCATTCTGGTGAGTTTCCCAGCATCAAATTAACCTTACACACCAGACCATCCTGTGCTCGTGCTGCCCTGCCATCCCACGTGTGGGGGAGCAAGGAGGGGGTGTCCTGCACCCCAGCCCACAGCCCTGTGAGCCCTGTGCCCTCACAATCTCACCCAGATCTGGCATGGGCAGAGCTTCCCCATCCTGAATCCAAATTGCAGTGTGGGGATGACAGAGCCACCACAGAGCCAGGCCGTGCCTCGCCTGCCCTGCAGCGTTCAGATGGAGGGAAGGAAAATCCATCCCTCAGCTCCCAGTCAGGCTGTGGCAGGGAGAGCATCTCCTCTCCACCTGACTCCTCTGCTCTCCTTGCCCCTCGCTGGCTGCAGGGTTTGCTTCCCTGCAGGAGCAGCACTGCTGGGCACACGGGCTGGGAAGGACCTTGGGATGCTTGAGAGCATCCAGAGGGGGCTGGAGAGGGGCTGGGGACACAAACCCTGTGAGGAGTGTTTGAGAGAGCTGGGGGGGCTCAGCCTGGAGAAGAGGAGGTCAGGGGTGCCCTCATTGCTCTCTTAGGGGTGCCCTCGTTGCTCCCTACAACTCCCTGTGCCCTCATTGCTCCCTACAGCTCCTGAGGGGAGGCTGCAGACAGGTGGGGTCGGTCTCTGGCAGAACCAGAGCACACAGGCTGCAGCTACGGCAGGGAAGGTACAGGTTGGATATTAGGAAGAAATTTTTCACCAAAAGAATAATAAAGCACTGGGATGCTCCTCCCAGGGAGGTGGTGGAATGAATCACCATCTCTGGATGTGTTTAAAAACAGACTGGACGTGGTGCTTGGGGTTATAGGTGAGATGTGAGGGCACAGGTTGGATGATCTGAGAGGTCTCCTCCAACCTCATCATTCTGTGATTCTGGGATTCTGGGTGGGCAGCACTTCCAGGGGCTGTGCCTGTCCAAGTGCTGCTCTCAGTGAGGAGCACAGGAGGCTGCTGCTCCCTGGGAGTGGTGCCCGTGGGCAGGGGCACTGGGGTCAGGGCTGGTGCTCACAGGGAGTGGTGCCCGTGGGCAGGGGCACTGGGGTCAGAGCCTGTGTCTGACACACCCAGGTGTGCTGCTGGTGGCACTGCCCACCTGCCCTGCAGAGCCCATGATCAGGTGGGCAGGGCCAGTGCTTCACACAAACATGGAATCTCACTGTTGTTCTGCTTCACACAAACATGGAATCACCTTTGTTCTGCTTCACACAAACATGGAATCACCTTTTTGTTCTGCTTCACACAAACATGGAATCTCACTGTTCTGCTTCACACAAACATGGAATCTCATTGCTGTTAAGGTTGGAGAGCCCTCTGAGATCATCCAACCACCAGCCCATGTTCTCTGTTAAATCACATTCTCAAGTGCCACATCCACAGGTTTTTGAACACTTCCATTGATAGTGACTGCCCCACTGCCCTGGGCAGCCTGTGCCAGTGCTTTTCTACCTTTCCCATGCAAAAATATTTCTGAATATGTGACCTAAACCTCTGCTGGTGCAGCTTGCAGCTGTTACTAGGATGCAGCCTCTCTCAGGAGAGGTTCACACTCTGAAATGTTTCTGCCCTCTGGGACACTGGGCACCTCTCCAGGTGGAGTGAGTGCTTTGTGAGAGATTGTTTTGAAACAATTATGCTTGGCAGGGAAGGCATTGCAAAAGAAAGGGAACAACTTCATGCCTGAGGGCACTTTTGGCAATGCATGAAATAAAAATATATTTAAAATCATGAGGAAGTAAACGACAATGCAGTCCCACACAGAGGCAGGCACAAGTGTTCCTGTAAGCAGAATGAACAGGAATGCCAGTGGTGGCTCAGGGACACAAAATGGGCAGCACGGGTGCAGAGCAGCATGGTACAGGGCAGCACAGGTGCAGGGCAGCACAAATGCAGGGCAGCACAAATGCAGGGCAGCACAAATGCAGGGCAGCACAAATGCAGGGCAGCACAGGTACAGGGCAGCACAGGTACAGGGCAGCACAGGTGCAGGGCAGCACAAATGCAGGGCAGCACCAGCACAGGTGCAGGGCAGCACATCCCCTCGGCTGCTGAAGGTTCCCATGTGCCAAATCCAGCAGAAATCCGTGTTCCTCTCCAAACAAGCCTTTTCTCCCCAAGGAGCCTTTGGCCCTAAGCCCCCAACAGCTGCAGCTCTTCGGCTGTGCCGAGGAGCAGCCAGAGCCCCACCACCTGAGAGTGCTGCAGGCAGAGCTCCATCACCTGACAGTGCTGCAGGCAGAGCTCCATCACTGAGAGTGCTGCAGCCAGAGCTCCATCACTGAGAGTGCTGCAGCCAGAGCTCCATCACCTGAGAGTGCTGCAGCCAGAGCTCCATCACTGAGAGTGCTGCAGCCAGAGCTCCATCACCTGAGAGTGCTGCAGCCAGAGCTCCACCACCTGAGAGTGCTGCAGCCAGAGCTCCATCACTGAGAGTGCTGCAGCCAGAGCTCCATCACCTGAGAGTGCTGCAGCCAGAGCTCCATCACTGAGAGTGCTGCAGCCAGAGCTCCATCACCTGTGAGTGCTGCAGCCAGAGCTCCATCACTGACAGTGCTGCAGGCAGAGCTCCATCACCTGTAATGCTGCAGCCAGAGCTCCATCACTGACAGTGCTGCAGCCAGAGCTCCATCACCTGTAATGCTGCAGCCAGAGCTCCATCACTGACAGTGCTGCAGGCAGAGCTCCATCACTGACAGTGCTGCAGCCAGAGCTCCATCACCTGTAATGCTGCAGCCAGAGCTCCATCACTGACAGTGCTGCAGCCAGAGCTCCATCACCTGTAATGCTGCAGCCAGAGCTCCATCACCTGACAGTGCTGCAGCCAGAGCTCCATCACTGACAGTGCTGCAGCCAGAGCTCCATCACCTGACAGTGCTGCAGCCAGAGCCCCATCACTGTGAGTGCTGCAGCCAGAGCTCCATCACCTGTAATGCTGCAGCCAGAGCTCCATCACCTGACAGTGCTGCAGCCAGAGCTCCACCACTGACAGTGCTGCAGCCAGAGCTCCATCACTGACAGTGCTGCAGCCAGAGCTCCATCACCTGTAATGCTGCAGCCAGAGCTCCACCACCTGACAGTGCTGCAGGCAGAGCTCCATCACTGTGAGTGCTGCAGCCAGAGCTCCATCACTGTGAGTGCTGCAGCCAGAGCTCCATCACTGAGAGTGCTGCAGCCAGAGCTCCATCACCTGACAGTGCTGCAGCCAGAGCTCCATCACTGTGAGTGCTGCAGCCAGAGCTCCACCACTGAGAGTGCTGCAGCCAGAGCTCCATCACCTGTGAGTGCTGCAGCCAGAGCTCCATCACTGACAGTGCTGCAGCCAGAGCTCCATCACCTGTGAGTGCTGCAGCCAGAGCCCCATCACTGACAGTGCTGCAGCCAGAGCCCCATCACTGAGAGTGCTGCAGCCAGAGCCCCATCACTGTGAGTGCTGCAGCCAGAGCTCCATCACTGAGAGTGCTGCAGCCAGAGCTCCATCACCTGACAGTGCTGCAGCCAGAGCTCCATCACTGTGAGTGCTGCAGCCAGAGCTCCATCACTGACAGTGCTGCAGCCAGAGCTCCATCACCTGTGAGTGCTGCAGCCAGAGCTCCATCACCTGTAATGCTGCAGCCAGAGCTCCATCACTGTGAGTGCTGCAGCCAGAGCTCCATCACCTGACAGTGCTGCAGCCAGAGCTCCATCACCTGTAATGCTGCAGCCAGAGCTCCATCACCTGGCAGTGCTGCAGCCAGAGCCCCATCACTGTGAGTGCTGCAGCATCAGCATTCCAGGGCAGGCCAGGTGGGCACAGCTGACGACAGGGAACCTTCCAAACAGAGACAAACTGTGGTGCAAGGGGAAGGTTCTGGTGAACTCCAGAAGCTGGGTGCCTGTCCAGTGCCCAGGTGTGCTGCCATCCCAGCTCCTTTACCCAATCCCTGTAGTACATCCACCACTAGCCCTGAAATATTAAAGGAATAGTAACAAGTGACCTGAAAACCCTTTGAACTATGCAAAAGCACCTTCAGGGTGTGTCTGGTGACTGTGCTCAGCTTGTGCCCTTGTGTGCTGCCTGTGCTCTGTGGCAGCTCCACGCTGGGCTCCCAGGCAGGCATCTCCCCTCACTGACCTCCCCTCACCAGCCTGGAGCTGCAGCCTCGGTTTGCACCCTGTCTGTGGGCATTTGCTGTGGGCATCCATGGCACAGAGCACCTGGGGCCAGCTGCAGCCCGTGGTGCTGAGGCTGGGACACTGCTGTGGCAAGCAAACACTGATAAACAAGCAGCGAAATCCCAATTTTTTAAAATCAAATACATTTTTTTGTTTGTGCAGTTAATAGAATGTTGTGGTGAAATGATACATATTAGAAATAGTTAAGAGAATATATTTTTGTTTATGTTAAAAGACTTCTGTCCATTGAAAAAGCACTTAAAAGAAATATTTTAATTGGAGCTTTAAAATATAAGATGTCTTCAATGAAAGGTCAGGCCTCCAGAGTAGAGCAAACAGCTCAGGAGGGTTAATTAGCAACAAAAGACTAAACAAAAGGAGTTTGGAAGACTCTCTGAAGGAGACAAAGCTCTAAGGATACATTAAAGGCCTTTGAAAAGCAGGATGAGCTCTTTCCACAGTAAAATCTTTGATACACTGAGATGAAGCTCCAGCCCCTGCTGCAGAGCACCTCGTTTTATGTAAATGTGGGGCTGTGCTCATTAACCACTCATTTGGTTGTGGTGTTCAGCAGGTGCCGTGGAGAGGCCCCTCAGCTGGATGGCCTGGCAAGGTGTGCCCTGTGTGCCACCCCAGCACGGGCTGGAGAGCAGAGCTGCTGTGGGACGGGGTGCCCGTGGTGGGCCTGGGGCTGGGGGGGGGATGTGGTACCTGTGGGGGGATGTGGTGGGATGCGGTGCCCATGGTGGGACATGGGGGTGTTCCCAGGGGTCCCAGGATGAGGGAAGAGATGAGGATCTGACTCCATGTTCCAGAAGGCTGATTTATTATTTTATGATATATATTATATTAAAACTATACTAAAGGTATAGAAGAAAGGATTTCATCAGAAGGCTGGCTAAGGATAGAATAGCAAAGAATGATAACAAAGGTTTGTGGCTCAGCTCTCTGTCCCAGCCAGCTGACTGTGATTGGCCATTAATTACAAACATCCAACATGAGCCAATCCCAGCTGCACCTGTTGCATCCCACAGCAGCAGATAATCAATGTTTGCATTTTGTTCCTGAGGCCTCTCAGCTTCTCAGGAGGGAAAATCTTAAGGAAAGGATTTTTCATTAAATATGTCTGCAACAGTAGGACATGGGGGGATGTGATGGGACATAGTGGGATGTGGTGCCCGTGGTGGGACATGGGGGGATGCGATGCCCGTGGTGGGATGTGGTGCCCGTGGTGGGACATGGTGGGATGTTGTGCCCATGGTGGAATGTGGTGCCCGTGGTGGGATGCGGTGCCCATGGTGGGATGTGGTGCCCATGGTGGGATGTGATGGGACATGGTGGGATGTGGTGCCCATGGTTGGATGCGGTGCCCGTGGTGGGATGTGGTGCCCATGGTGGGATGTGGTGCCCGTGGTGGGATGTGGTGCCCATGGTGGGATGTGGTGCCCGTGGTGGGACATGGTGGGATGCGGTGCCCGTGGTGGGATGCGGTGCCCATGGTGGGATGTGGTGCTCGTGGTGGCTGTGGTGCCCGTGGTGGGATGTGGTGCCCATGGTGGGATGTGGTGCCCGTGGTGGCTGTGGTGCCCGTGGTGGGATGTGGTGCCCGTGGTGGCTGTGGTGCCCGTGGTTGGATGCAGTGCCCGTGGTGGCTGTGGTGCCCATGGTGTCTGTGGCCTTGGCAGAGTGGCAGCGGGGGCACGAGGAGCCTGTCCCAGGCTGGCAGCACGGCATGGCCCGAGCCGCGGGGCTCCCTGCTGCAGGAGGAAGAGGAGGCAGTCCCGGAGGCGGGCAGGCTGCAGAGCAGGGCTGTGTGTGCCAGAGGGGCGCTCTGTCCCCAGCCAGGCCGGGTCAGGCGAGGGGACAGCGCGGCTGGACGGGACCGTCCCGCAGCCGGGCCGAACCCTTCAGCAGAGCCCACCAGAGCCCGTCCAGGCTCTCCCTGCAGGGTGTGTGTTGTAGGGACACATCTGCAGACCGGAGCTGCCTGGGGTGCCGGCCCTCGGCCCAAATCAGGGCTGACCCATGGACTGTCCTGTCCGGGAGGTGTCAGCGGTGCCGGCAGCGGGGAGCGCTGTCCCGGGGCTCCGTGAGAGCAGGACCGGGTCTGCAGAGCGTCTGAGGGGGACAGGGTGGGACACCCCGTTCCAGCAGGACAAACCTGCCACACACCCAGCGCTCCGCATCCTTTCACAGCGTCCATCCAATTAACCTTTCCCGGCCGAGGAGCGAGCGCATCTCCTTTGATGGCTCCGCTCGTCCTGCCGCCGCTGGCTGCGGCTCAGAAACTCGGCGGAAAATCGGCCGCTATTAAAACATCCTTTAGCACTTGAAATGGATTCCAGTGGTGCATGGCTGAGGTAGGAGGTAATTCAGCATTTGTTGCTTACTGACAGAATACAGAATTAGAATTTATAGTGCAAGGCCTAATGTCAGAAGGCCTGATGCAGCAGCAATTGAATTTCGGTGTGGTTTTGCAGCCTCACATCGGCTGCTCCTTCAGCGGGGTGTGGGAATGCTGCACCAGCCCGTGGTACCCTCACACCACAGAGTTCACCCGGGTGCAGACCGAGCAGCAATTTGAGACAGGTGGGTGATGAGCATTCCCCAC
Organism: Setophaga petechia; assembly: GCA_024362935.1. Classification (NCBI taxonomy): domain Eukaryota; kingdom Metazoa; phylum Chordata; class Aves; order Passeriformes; family Parulidae; genus Setophaga; species Setophaga petechia. Next base: position 510,239 of record JANCRA010000006.1, on the reverse strand, counting down.
CAGGATTCACTGCTGGCATCCTTGGGAGAAGAACGATGTTGGTGTTATTTGGTCTTCAATGAGTGCTCAGGCTTTTTTCCTGAACAAGCATCTCCAGCTCCCACAGCTCCCTGCTGGGCACTGGAAGGTCCAACACCAATCTTATCAGGGGAGATAATTAGTGGGGATACCCCCAAGTGCTGATGCATTTATGGGTTTTCCCGACCTTCATGCTGGTGTCTGTCTCCCAGCCCCACACCATGGATGCTGTAGATGCTGTTTCCTGCCCTCCTGGAAAAACTGTGTTTGGGGAATGTAATCCTTAGCCAGCTGGTTGAGAACAAAGGCAGAGCCTCAGAGAGCAGAATTATCTTAATGGCTCCAGAGCCCACAGTAGCTGCTGGAAAATCAGGAGTCCCTTTTTCCCTCCCTTGAAGAGAGGACTCTGCCGGATTATCAGAAGAATGTTCAAAACAAACTCGGATAACAGGATGTGGAGGAGGAGGAGTGTGGAATGAGCACGGAAGCCCCTCAGATACTGAGGGCAGCAGCGCTGGAGATGAAGGGGGAAGCACCTACTGAGGTGTGTGCCACGATTTCCTCCCTCAGAACGGGCCGGGTCCATTTATCTGCTAAAGCAATTCCCAGCACATTGCCACAGCCACTCGTCAGACCAGAGAAAATAATTGCAGGAGATAATTCCTCACCTCCAGGAGAAAGCAGTGCCCGGGTGAGGCAGGTCTGGCTCAGGTTTGGCTCGGTGGGTGCTGAGTGTGAGAAATGCCAATCGCTTGTTTTTAAAATTATAAAGTTTAATAGCCATAAAATGGTTATAAAAATTGTCATATAATTGGAGTAATAATAATCTGGATAATTTGGATTAGGACAACATAAAAACAAAGAGTTATGGAGAGTCCAGGTACCTCTTTATGGGCAAAATGAGCCCGAAAAAGGCCCCACGTTAACAGAGGATTAACCCTTAAAAACAACAGCCTTTTGCATATTCATACACTTCATCCATGATGCATAAATTCCATTCAAACCCAGGATTCTGTCTGGGCAGTGTCAACTTCTTCCTCTGAGTCCTGACGGGATCCTCAGGGATGAGTGAGGCGGGAAGAAGTTCATTTCTTCTGATAAGAGGGCAATAAATTCCCTTTCTCTGAAAGATTCAGGTGTCCTGTGGCTGCTAGCTCAGTGCCAGTCCTCTCTTTAAAAAGGGATCTTACACAGCAGAGTTTCTAGTTTAACATTATTTTATAACACTGCTTAAAGAAATTAACACAGCATCACTTTCTAACACAACACATATAATGTTCATTTTAGTATTTGCAAAAAGCCAATCACAAAATACACATTTTTCACACTGAGGGTGGGAAGGCAGAGGGAAAGCCCTGGGAAATGCTGGTGATCCTGCAAGGCAGTGTCCCCACATCCCTGGGACCCAGCCGGGCACTGGGGGCTCCAGCTGGACACTGGGGGCTCCAGCCGGGCACTGGGGGCTCCAGCCGGGCACTGGGGGGGCTCCAGCTGGGCACTGGGATGTTCCAGCCGGGCACTGGGATGTTCCAGCTGGGCACTGGGATGTTCCAGCCGGACACTGGGGGCTCCAGCCGGGCACTGGGATGTTCCAGCCGGACACTGGGGGCTCCAGCCGGACACTGGGATGTTCCAACCGGGCACTGGGATGTTCCAGCTGGGCACTGGGATGTTCCAGCTGGGCACTGGGGGCTCCAGCCGGGCACTGGGATGTTCCAGCCGGGCACTGGGGGCTCCAGCCAGGCACTGGGATGTTCCAGCCGGACACTGGGATGTTCCAGCCAGGCACTGGGATGTTCCAGCTGGGCACTGGGGGCTCCAGCCGGGCACTGGGATGTTCCAGCTGGGCACTGGGGGCTCCAGCCGGGCACTGGGGGCTCCAGCCGGACACTGGGATGTTCCAGCCGGGCACTGGGGGCTCCAGCCGGGCACTGGGATGTTCCAGCTGGGCACTGGGATGTTCCAGCCGGGCACTGGGATGTTCCAGCCGGGCACTGGGGGCTCCAGCCGGGCACTGGGATGTTCCAGCCGGGCACTGGGGGCTCCAGCCGGGCACTGGGATGTTCCAGCTGGACACTGGGATGTTCCAGCCGGGCACTGGGGGCTCCAGCCGGGCACTGGGATGTTCCAGCTGGGCACTGGGATGTTCCAGCCGGGCACTGGGATGTTCCAGCTGGACACTGGGATGTTCCAGCCGGGCACTGGGGGCTCCAGCCGGGCACTGGGATGTTCCAGCCGGACACTGGGATGTTCCAGTCAGACACTGGGATGTTCCAGCTGGGCACTGGGATGTTCCAGCTGGGCACTGGGATGTTCCAGCCGGGCACTGGGGGCTCCACCCGGACACTGGGATGCTCCAGCCGGGCACTGGGATGTTCCAGCCGGGCACTGGGGGCTCCAGACGGGCACTGGGGGCTCCAGCCGGGCACTGGGATGTTCCAGCCGGGCACTGGGATGTTCCAGCCGGGCACTGGGATGTTCCAGTCAGACACTGGGATGTTCCAGCCGGACACTGGGATGCTCCAGCCGGGCACTGGGATGTTCCAGCCGGGCACTGGGGGCTCCAGCCGGACACTGGGATGTTCCAGTCGGGCACTGGGGGCTCCAGCCGGGCACTGGGATGTTCCAGCCGGGCACTGGGATGTTCCAGCCGGGCACTGGGATGTTCCAGCTGGGCACTGGGGGCTCCAGCCGGGCACTGGGATGTTCCAGCCGGGCACTGGGATGTTCCAGTCAGACACTGGGATGTTCCAGTCAGACACTGGGATGTTCCAGCCAGACACTGGGATGTTCCAGCCGGGCACTGGGATGTTCCAGCCGGGCACTGGGATGTTCCAGCTGGACACTGGGATGTTCCAGCCGGGCACTGGGATGTTCCAGCCGGGCACTGGGGGCTCCAGGACAGTGTCCAAAGGGAGGTGTTTGCCACACGTGCAGCCCAAGTGGTGCCAGAGGGATCTCAGGGTTAAGGCAGAGGATGGAACCGGTGGCAAAGAAGCAAAGAACAGCAGTGGGAATGGGGAAACCACAGCGGGCACGGGGATGGGCAGGGCTGGAGGTGAGGATGAGGCTTTCACCAGGAGGGCTCCAGTGCCCCCCACCCGTGCCAGGCTGGAGCTGCTGAGGTGTGAACAGCAGCCCCTGCTTTGGGTCATTAGGAACAGGAACAAAGCAGCCACCAAGAGGGAGCTGAAGGGGCCTGTGGGTGGCTCTCATTGACCCAGACACCCCCCAGCAGTGCCCGGGCCAAAACCCCTTTGGTGGCATGGGATAATGGGATAATGGGATAATGGGATAATGGGATAATGGGATAATGGATGGGATAATGGGATGGGATGGGATGGGATGAGATGGCATGGCATGGCATGGCACAGCACAGGGGCCTGGCACAGCCACCACAGCCAGCTCTCACCTCAGGGGCAGAGCCACCTGACAGCCACCATCGCCTCAGCTGTGCTGCCTTCCTCCTCCTCATCCCCACAGGTGAGGCTGTGAGGGTCTGTGCAGTGAGGGAAAGGTGCTGGTATCAATATTCATGTTCTGGTTTAATTTTAAACTCCAGGAAGGCTACAGAAAGTGCTGGTAATGTGATTCAGGGTAGGAAATGGGTATGAGTAGGAACACATGCTCCCTTGGGACTTTTCTAATCTCCTCAAGCAAGTAAACAGATGAACTCCACATGCAGGAAAGAAAAAAAAACTGCATTAAAAATAAAACTCTTGGGGTGTAGCTGGAGAGGCTACACTGGGGCAGGCAAAATACTCTGCAGGGGTGATAACAGGGACTGTTCCCTTGGGAAGGGGTTCAGAGGGAAACCCCATCCCTGGCAGTGTCCAAGGCCAGGTGGAACCAGGCTCAGGGGAAGGTGTCTCTGCCCCTGGCAGGGGTTTGAGAAGGGTGGGCTTCAAGGTCCCTCCAAGGCCAAACCATATGGGATCCCATGGAGTCAGAGGCAGTGCAAGGTCTCCCTGGTCCCACCTGTGGGGAGGTGCTGTGAGCCAGCCCCTCTGCCAGGTGCCCCAGGAATCTCTTTTCTCCTGTTTCCATCACTGTGCCTGGGCTGGCACCTCCAGCCCTGTCTCTGTCCCAGCATCTCCAGCCCTGTCCCTGTCCCTGTCCCAGCCCTGCCCCTGTCCCAGCCCTGTCCCTGTCCCTGTCCCAGCCCTGTCCCTGTCCCAGCCCTGCCCCTGTCCTGTTCCAGCCCTGTCCCTGTCCCAGCCCTCTCCCTGTCCCTGTCCCTGTCCCTGTCCCTGTCCCTGTCCCTGTCCCAGCCCTGTCCCTGTCCTGTTCCAGCCCTGTCCCTGTCCCAGCCCTGTCCCTGTCCCTGTCCCTGTCCCTGTCCCTGTCCCAGCCCCGGGGTTCCCCAGCACAGCCCTGCCTCCAGCAAGGCCTGGGGCTCAGGGCAGGTGCTGAGCGTGGCTGGCAGGGGCAGTCCTGGCAGCTGCCATGAACATGGAGCATTCCCTGCTGGGCAGAGCAGGGGGAACTCACCCAGTCCCACACTGCTGCTGCTGCTGGGATCAATGGCCAGCACTGCCATGGCCCAGCCTGGGCCACTGCCACAGCCCCGTGTCACAGCCAGCTCTGGCACCCCTGGGCCACTGCCACAGCCCCGTGTCACAGCCAGCTCTGGCAGCCCTGGGCCACTGCCACAGCCCACATCACAGCCAGCTGTGGCACCCCTGGGCTCCCTTCCCACATCACAGCCAGCTCTGGCACCCCTGGGCTCCCTTCCCACATCACAGCCAGCTGTGGCACCCCTGGGCTCCCTCCCCACATCACAGCCAGCTCTGGCACCCCTGGGCTCCCTCCCCACATCACAGCCAGCTGTGGCACCCCTGGGCTCCCTGCCCATGTCACAGACAGCTCTGGCACCCCTGGGCTCCCTCCCCACATCACAGCCAGCTGTGGCACCCCTGGGCTCCCTCCCCAGTCCCAGGTGGCTCTGGCAGCCCTGGGGTCCCCGATGGGGCTCAGACGTGCCCAGGCCATGAGTGCTCCATCAGTGACACGGGCACGGTGTGGCACAGGAGGGACATGGCAGCAGTGGAAGGCAGCCAGCCCTCCCTCCCCTCCTCTCCTCTCCTCTCCTCTCCTCTCCTCTCCTCTCCTCTCCTCTCCTCTCCTCTCCTCTCCTCTCCTCTCCTCTCCTCTCCTCTCCTCTCCTCTCCCCTGCTCTCCTGCAGGTCCCTGGGTCTGGTTTTGCCTCTGGGGCAGTCCAGGTGCCAGCCGGGGTCCCCGAGGGAGCCTCTCCCCTCCCGCCTGTGCCTCTCCTCCCTCCCTCTGCGCTCCCTTCCCACCACACACAGTTGCTCATTGTGACAGTGGTGACTCAGATGTGTCCAAACCTGTCCTTTGCCTTCACATTCCTCTCATTCATTAGCCGTGGCTGCAGATTTGCCTTTGGAGTCCTCTGCTCTCCTTTTATTCCTCATATTTAATGAGGCGTGAAGAATTGTGCAATAAAGGCTCATCAAAGCTGTCATTTATCTGTGTTGGACAGTCTTTGTTATATATTAGCAATAAATGTCCTCAAGCTTCCTGTGTATGGAGACATTCCTCCTCATTATTTCATGCTGTTTTCTCCAGAAATTCATTCACATTCTTTTTTTCCCATTCTTCCTTCTCTGGTTCCTGAGCAGGACAGGGGCTGTGGGAGCCCTGCAGGATCCTGAGGGGTCCCCCCAGCTCGCTGCAGCCCTGAGTGCACGGCATGGCAGGGAGCTGTGATTTCCTGTGCTTGTGCAGCCCTTACAGCAGGACAGACAGACAGGGCAGGCTGGGCTGGCTGCAGGAGCAGGGATGGAGATATGGAGGGAAGCTGGAGAGACACTTCTCTGTTATCTCCTCCATCAAACTTGCACAGCCAGCAGGAGCTGTGAGGGACAGACAATGCCAGGAGACTTTCACAGAGCTGGAAGGGAGCATCAGGAAATGTCTCCTGCCCTGCTTAGGGAAGGAGTCCTGTGGAAGGAAACCATAAAATGGCCTGGTTTGGTTTGGAAGGGACCTTACAGCTCATCTCCTCCCACCCTGCCATGGCAGGGACACCTCCCCCTGTCCCAGGTGCTCCAGCCCCAGTGCCCAGCCTGGCCTGGGGCACTGCCAGGGATCCAGGGGCAGCCACAGCTCCTGTGGGCACCTGTGCTCAGTGCTGAGGGCTCAGTGCCCATAACCCCAGGGCTGACCTGTCAGGGTTCAGTGCCCATAACCCCAGGGCTGAGCTGGCAGGGCTCAGTGCCCATAACCCCAGGGCTGAGCTGTCAGGGCTCAGTGCCCATAACCCCAGGGCTGAGCTGGCAGGGCTCAGTGTCCATAACCCCAGGGCTGAGCTGTCAGGGCTCAGTGCCCATAACCCCAGCAGGAGCTGACAGGGCTCAGTGCCCATAACCCCAGCAGGAGCTGTCAGGGCTCAGTGCCCATAACCCCAGCAGGAGCTGACAGGGCTCAGTGCCCATAACCCCAGGGCTGAGCTGACAGGGTTCAGTGCCCATAACCCCAGGGCTGAGCTGTCAGGGCTCAGTGCCCATAACCCCAGCAGGAGCTGACAGGGCTCAGTGCCCATAACCCCAGGGCTGAGCTGACAGGGTTCAGTGCCCATAACCCCAGGGCTGAGCTGACAGGGCTCAGTGCCCATAACCCCAGGGCTGAGCTGACAGGGCTCAGTGCCCATAACCCCAGCAGGAGCTGACAGGGCTCAGTGCCCATAACCCCAGGGCTGAGCTGTCCCTGGCACAGGCAGAGCCCGGCCCCAGCAGGAGCCAGGGCAGAGCTGCTGAGCTCAGGGGCTGGGCAGGGGCTCCTGGCACGGGACAGGACTTGGTCCCCAAAGGGGAAGTCTGGGTGTCCCAATCTCCTCCCAGCAGACACCTTGAGATGGAGACACCAACACTCCTGAAGAGTTTCTCTTCAAGTTTAGGAGAATAATAAAAATGCATAAGTAAGCAGGAAACATAAACAGAGCAAATAATTAGCTAATTACAACCTGCTTTAGCAGAACATTTTTAATTATTAAAATAATTAGTGAGATTAAATTCCAAACAAAAACTCCATAAATTCTACCTGAACTTGTCCTTGAAGCTCTCGAGTGCCTGAGCCGAATGCATTTACCTGGTGACACTTCCATTAGCACAACAGAATTCATTAAAACTTTTTTTTTTAACCTTCCAGTTTCTTTCATTTGACATTCCTGAATATTTTTATCATTTCTGTGTTAAACTGGGTGTTTGGGAACACCTCAGTGGGCTCTGAGCAGGAGCTCTGGGGCTGCTGCCCATCGCCCATGCCAACGAGCAAACTGCAATTTGTTTAAAACTGCATTACCAGGACAGGACATGGCACCAAACAATAAATAAAATTGTGATGGTATCTCACAATTCACATCCCCCATTTATCACAGTGTGAGACAGAGGCTGATAACTCTGGTGTGCTTGATACTCAACCATCAGTCACTCCTGTGTGTGCCCTCATACATCTCAGATTAATTGACAAGATATTTATCGCTTGCACTTGTATCAATAAGTGAAATTCCCAAACACTGAGGCTTATTCTGGAGCATTCCTTGTCATTCAGAGCTAATTGAGAAAGGAGCAGAATTCAGAGCTGCTGCAGGAAGCTGGAGATCAGCCCAGCAGCAGAGCACGTTCCCTCTTTTTCCCCTCAGGAGTTTCAGACCTATTTACCACGTTATGTAACTCTGTCACTCCCTGGATGTTCAGAGCCCTTAGGCAGGGTTATAAAACTGAATGGGAAAATGAGGATGATCATAAGAGACGAGCTGGCATTAACCTGTGGCTCCCAAACCCTTTTTGGGATCATTCCACAGGCAAGAACATCCTCCTGGTTCTGTTGCTGGTTTGCAAGAGGCCTCAGCACATTCTCGTCTTAAAATTACACCCACAACTGCATTTCTGTGCTGCTGATTGAAAACCAAAGTGGCAAATCCACAGGGGACAGACAAGTCACCTCAGCCCTCCCAGCCTCGGGTGTGTTGTGCTGGAAATGAGCACAATTCTGTAATTGTTGTTTCTTGGTTAAACGTGGTTCAGTCCCAGTGGAGGCAGGCAGGCCTGGCACAGGAGTGTTGAGGTGTGCAAGGAGGGTGTGCCAGCATCCAGGGCTCCCAGAGGAGCTGAGCAGGTGCTGGTGTGTGCAGCCACCACCCTTCCTCCTCCTCAGCAGGTGCTGCTGTGTGCAGCCACCACCCTTCCTCCTCCTCCTCCTCCTCCTCTCAGTCTCAGTGCCACGGCCCCTCAGCCTCTCCACACACCACATCAGCCTCAGCTACAGCTACATTTCCTTTCTGCACAATTCAAACTTGCATGAAGGCTGATCTTGCTCTCAGAGGACAGATGGAGGTGGGTTTGGCCCCAGCCTTTCCCCAGAGGGAGCCCCAGTGAGTGCCCAGCAGTGCCCAGCAGTGCCAGCCCCTGGGGTGAGAGCTGCCCCTTCCCTGTGCCCTGCAGCAGCCCCGTGCTGGGCTGGTTAATTGGGTCCTTAATGAGTCTCATCCTGCTCCTCGTGGAGTCAGTGGCAGGTCTGGGACCAACAGGTCCCACTGCTTTTCCTGTGTTAATTTCCATTGATGCTCTGCTTCATTCAAAGGCAGCTCCCTCCTTCCAGGGACTCCTGGCCAAGGGCTGAGGCTGTGCTGGTGCAGCTGCAGGCACAAACAGCCCCGAATTCCTTCATGGTCTGCCTGGGAAGCTCCTTGCAGGGAGATCTCATTGCTGCTGAGGAGCTGAGCTGTGCTCATCACTCCCCAGGAGTTCATCCCAGTCAGACACAGACCCACCCCTGCCTGCTGCAGCAAAGGAAGCTGCAATATTAAAAGCTGTCACCACTGCAAAGTGAGCAGAGATGAACAAGAAGCAGAAGCATTAAAAAGTGTCAGTGCTGTGAATACAGCAAAGATGGGTCACTGGAAGGAGCCCTGTGCAGCAGGTGAGTGTGAACACACCTGGGCAGAGCTGCCCACACCAACCATCCATAGCTGGGGCACTGCCCTGGCTGGGGGTCTGTGAACCTGGGGAGAACTCACCTGATGATGGACCTGTCCCTGATGCTGTTACAGCCTTAGCAGCTGAAAGAGCCTTCAGATGGGAAGTTTGCAGCTCCAGTCAGACCCTGCTGGCTCCTTGTGAGGGGCTGCTGGGAGCTGGATGGGCCTCAGAATCCACTTTTGTGTTCCAATTCTCTTTGGCTGTCCACGGAGCTGCTCTGTCCCTGTTGTGCTGACAGCCATCCCACACCTGCAGGGACAGCTCAGGTACCCTGACAAAAGCCAGCCCAGAGCAGTTTGAGACTGAGGATGGAACTCAGTACCTGCAGGGGGTGTGCACACCTGTGCAGAGCAGGGGGACCAGGCAGGAGGGCAGTGGTGACAACCCCTGTGAGAATGAGGGGACAGCTTGGATGTCAAAAGGAACTTGTGGAAGAGTCTGTGTGCTCCTCAGGAGTGAGCCTTACCTCAGGGGTCTGCACCTAGGCCAGGGGGGAAGGTGGCACAGGTGCCTTGTGTGAAAATGCCTTTTCTTCAAGCAGAATAGGGAGAGGGAACAACCCAAACCAAAAACAGGAAGAGAAAGGAAAGCTCAGGATATTGGAGAAACGTGTTAAAAATACCCATTGTCTGTCGTGGCTTTCTGAGATCTCAAAAAGCCCCTTGTGCCCAGTGCAGGACCCCTGTGCTCCTCACACATCTTCTAGAGCAAGAAGGGCTGAGTCAGAAATCCTTGCAGAGCACTTTATTACCCAAGTAATTAAATCTGTCAACTCACACAGCTAAACCCTCAGTTTATCAAACACAACACGATTTCCACAGAACCTGAGAGGTTGTGCCACATCCCAAATCATTCCATGCTGCTGTGGCAGGAGTGCACAGGTGCTTCTTGGGCCTCTCAAAGCTTCCAGGGCAAAAATAAGCAACAAACAAACAAACAAACAGGACCTGACCAGGCTGGCTGTGCCATGGGCAGGAGTCAGGAAACACCAGGTGTGGGTGCAGCAGAGCAGGGGAGCAGCCCCAGAGGAGAGCAGCCCCAGAGGAGAGCAGCCAGCCCTGCAAAGCACCAGTGCCAGAGGCATTTCTCACCGTGCTGCACAGAGTGAGCCTTCCCCTCTCAGGTACAGCCCCTTCCCAGAGCTGCACTCTCACCTGGCAGGAGCTGTGCAGAGCCACAAGGGCCCCCTGAGCCTCCTCTGCTCCAGGCTGAGCCCCTGCCCAGCTCCTCAGGGATTCTCCAGCCCCTGCCCAGCTCCTCAGGGATTCTGCAGCCCCTTCCCAGCTCCTCAGGGATTCTCCAGCCCCTGCCCAGCTCCTCAGGGATTCTCCAGCCCCTTCCCAGCTCCTCAGGGATTCTCCAGTTCCTTCCCAGCTCCTCAGGGATTCTCCAGCCCCTCCCCAGCTCCCTCAGCCAAGCAGGAATCTCCCACTCCAGGCGTCTCTGCAGGTACATTTCTGTGTGCAGGAGAAGCAGCCTTGAAAAATGTTTTCCAGCGAGAGTTCTGCTGTCTGGCACAGGAGAGTCAAAGATTAAGATCGAGAGAAAATCACATCATGAATAATTTAGTCCCTAAATTTAGCATCTTACTCTGCAGAGGCTGTTGGGAGGAAGGATGCATTCCCTGCTATTTTTCCCCTGCGCAGATGCACTGGGAAAAATCTCAGAATTTCAGCTGTTGGCTAGAAGGTGAATTGCCACAGTTACAGTGGTCAGAGCCCTCTCCAGTGCAGGGTGAGGGCACTGCTCACACACTCGCTGTGCAAGGGAAATTTAGGGGATGGCTCTGAGCCGGTTCAGCCTCGCTGGACGGGCAGGGCAGCACGGAGCTGCAGCTCCCCCGTGCCCAGGGGGCATCCCCGGGGCACAGCGGGCACCAGGAGCACCCAGTGCTCCGGGATCGGGGCACGGGACCGGGAGCAGGCGGGGGAACGGGGAGCGGGGCGCACCCGAGCTGGGGGCGTGGGGACGGGGACAGCGGCTGCACGCGGCTCTGGGGACAGGGACATGGCAGGGACATTGGGGACAGCACAGAGGGACCCAGCACAGCGCCCATCAGGATCTGGGGAAGGAGAAACAGCTCTGGGTCCCCACAGTGCCCCAGCACAGCATCCATCCACAGCTGGGAAAGGAGAAACAGCTCTGGGTCCCCACAGCACAGAGAGACCCACCATAACATCCATCCACATCTGTCCCAGCACAGCACCCATCCACATCTGGGAAAGGAGAAACAGCTCTGGGTCCCCACAGCACAGAGGGACCCAGCACAGCATCCATCAGGATCTGGGAAAGGAGAAACAGCTCTGGGTCCCCACAGCACAGAGGGACCCAGCACAGCATCCATCAGGATCTGGGAAAGGAGAAAAGCTGCTGGAGCACGGCGTTGTTTGCTTTAGAGCAACTTCACAGGCTCAGAGGCCACTTGTGAATGAACTGAAGAGGAACAGAAACTCATCCACCCACAGAGGATGGAGAGGGGGCACCGACCTGCAGCAATGCCTGCCCAGACCCCAGTCACACCTGGCCCCTGTCACACCTGGCCCCTGTCACACCTGTCTGTGCCCTGTCACACCTGGCCCCAGTCACACCTGCTGGCCCCTGTCACACCTGGCCCCTGTCACACCTGGCCCCTGTCACACCTGTCTGTGCCCTGTCACACCTGGCCCCTGTCACACCTGGCCCCTGTCACACCTGGCCCCAGTCACACCTGTTTGTGCCCTGTCACACCTGCTGGCCCCAGTCACACCTGTTTGTGCCCTGTCACACCTGTTTGTGCCCTGTCACACCTGTTTGTGCCCTGTCACACCTGTTTGTTTGTGCCCAGTCACACCTGGCCCCAGTCACACCTGTCTGTGCCCTGTCACACCTGTTTGTGCCCTGTCACACCTGTTTGTGCCCTGTCACACCTGCAGGCCCCTGTCACACCTGTTTGTGCCCTGTCACACCTGTTTGTGCCCAGTCACACCTGGCCCCAGTCACACCTGTCTGTGCCCAGTCACACCTGGCCCCAGTCACACCTGTCTGTGCCCTGTCACACCTGTCTGTGCCCTGTCACACCTGGCCCCAGTCACACCTGTCTGTGCCCTGTCACACCTGTTTGTGCCCAGTCACACCTGGCCCCTGTCACACCTGTTTGTGCCCAGTCACCCCTGTTTGTGCCCTGTCACACCTGTTTGTGCCCTGTCACACCTGTCTGTGCCCAGTCACACCTGTCTGTGCCCAGGCTGCCCGGGCTGTGCAGCAGCTCAGGAGCACGGGGATGCAGCAGGGGATGTCACATCCCCTCAGCACAGGGTCCCCTGGCCAGCAGGGGATGTCACATCCCTTCAGCACAGGGTCCCCTGGCCAGCAGGGGATGTCACATCCCCTCAGCACAGTGCCCCTGGCCATGGGCAGGGCCAGCCCTCCCGGGCACAGCAGGGCTGCCCTGGCCAGCACAGCCAGCTCGTGGGGCTGCAATCTGCTTGTTTGCTCACAAATCACAACACACGATCAAAGTCCCACAAATGCTCGTGAAATTGATTAAACAGTGTGAGTACCTCAGTGTTTGGGAACACTGCAGATATATTAGAAGGGAAATTAAAGCATGACAGGATTAGGACTTTTCTGTTTGGGTTAAAGTTTGTTCTAATTCCATTCAAATGCAGTTTCACACTGATTAGAGGCAGTGTGGTTCATCGTGCCCTGCCTTTGTCTGTCCAAGTGCAGTGGCAAAGTGTTACAGTGAGGTTCAGCTTTGTCGTGGGACTGCTGACAAAGGCCCCAGGGGGAGCCTTTCTGTGTCAGGGGGCACCTCCATTCACTGGGTCCCTGTCCTTCCTTCTCCTCTGAGCAGCTCTTCTCCCACAGCCTCCATTTGGTGGCTCTGAATTCCCAACCATCATTAATCCTCCTTGCGTGGAGCACAGGAGTCTTTGTTGCACTGTATTGATAAATATTCTCTGTTTGGTTTTATTGTCTCTGTGTATTGATAGTTGGTCCTCACCAAAACAGGAAAAATCCAACCCATGGCAGTAAAATTGCATGAGGGCTATCAAGAATATTAAATTACAATGTTGGGGTACCCTGGGCATTTTATTTGAAGGCCAGATTGGTCTGAATTTGCTCTTGGTTGTTCCCACACGCCCTGGCTGTGCACTGAGCATCCCTTGCAGTGGAGCAGGACCTGGGCTGGGCTGTGTGGGGATCCAGGAGGGCTGGGATGGGGCAGGGGGATCCAGCAGGGCTGGGATCCATAAGGGGGATCCAGCAGGGCTGGAGCTCATGGGATGGGGCAGGGGGATCCAGCAGGGCTGGGATGGGGCAGGGGGATCCAGCAGGGCTGGGATCCAGCAGGAGGATCCAGCAGGGCTGGGATGGGGCAGGAGGATCCAGCAGGGCTGGGATGGGGCAGGGGGATCCAGCAGGGCTGGGATGGGGCAGGAGGATCCAGCAGGGCTGGGATCCAGCAGGAGGATCCAGCAGGACTGGGCTGTGTGGGGATCCAGCAGGGCTGGGATCCAGCAGGAGGATCCAGCAGGGCTGGAGCTCATGGGATGGGGCAGGATTGGGAGCAGTTCCATGCCCTCAGCACATGAACACTGCTCATCCCTCTGCCAGCTGAAGTTCCCCAGCCCCTTGGGATGGGGATGGGGGTGTGGTGGAGCCTGTAGAAATGGCTTTTCCTTCATCTGATTTATGCATTCAGCTCATGTTCTGTATCAAAAGGCTACAGGAGGCCAACTGTAACATTTAATTAATATTTCCCATCTGCTTTTTAGCGCTGCTTTAATTACAAATGGTTAATTTAGTCACGGGGTGAGCTGGTCACAGACAGGGGGTGGCCAGAGCTGGTGCAGCCAAAAGCCCAGCCAGGACCTCGTGCCCAGGGCTGGTGCAGCCTGGAGGGATGGAGGGATGGCCCCTGTGCTGCACCAGGGCTCAGGGCAGGACGGGACCCTGGGCAGCAGCAAAGGCCATTGGAGAGGAAAGCACCTCCCAAGCCTGGGAAGGGCTGTGGAGAGCCAATCCCAGCAGGATCTGCACAACCTTCTGGGGGTTGGAGCCCCTGAGAGCTGCTCCAGCCCGGGGTGCTCCTGGCTGAGCTGTCTCCAGGCAAAGCAGCTGCAAGAGCCACTGAAAGTGAAATTCAAAAGCTGCTCACAGCTCCAGCATCCTCGGGTTTTGCTTCCTTCTCAATCCCTCTGAAATATTTCCTTTTGATATTTTAATTTCTTTTGGGCTGACTTTAAGGAAGAACGTTGGGTTGAAACAGATGGTTGTCAGCAAACCAATGCCTGCGAAGCACAATTGAGAATTAGCTACAAAAACCCAAAACTTGGCACCAGCCGAATCCTCTTGATAAAATTGTCAAAAGAAATCTGGCTTGGAAAAATTTTTTGAATAATATTTTCAAAATTCAAATGACTGCAACTTTAAACAAACAGAATACATTTTATTTGAGTGCGTGCAAGGGGTAATGACAAACCTCCAAAGGTCATTCCCAAAGCACCACACAAAACTCCTGCCTGGGGTTCTCTCTCCCTGGGGCAGCTGCTGAACAGCAGGACGAGTGTCCAAGGGCTGCCTTCAGCAGGAGAATTTCAACGAGCAGCCTCCATCATCCCCTCTCTCCCTGGCACCCAGTGCCACCAGCACCCCCTGGCTGCCTTGGCACATGGAACTGCACCCTGAGCAGGGCCCTTCACCCTTCCACACCAAATGCTCGTTGGTGCCTTTATGAAAAGCCTCTCTCCTGCCTGTATTTTACTGAGACAATTGGTTTGCTCTGGCAGGAATCTCCTGTGTGGCCCTGTCAGGCTTGTTGGGAAGACCCAAAGTCAGTAAATTGCTGATGCTCCTGGAGAGGGCTCAGGGTCTTCTCCAGCACCGATGTGTCCCAGGGTGAACCTTCTGCTCTTCTGATCTTCAGCCATTGGCATTTCTTTATGGACCAGGAGATTGTTTCACACAAATCCAGCGTGAATTCATTCCAGGCTGAGAAAATATTTACTGATGAAAAGTGTGAGCACAGGAAAAAAACAAAAGAAGAAATAAGTTTCTTTTCTGGGTTCGCTTTGCCATTTGAATAGGATTTTTTTAAAAAAAAATATAAACAATAAAGACAGCAAAACCACTGGTCCCAGCAGAGAGCTGGGAGGGAGAGAGAAAGGGGCTCAGCATCCCTGATGCACACAGCCAAAGCCGGCATGGAGGGACGGTGTAGATGATTTCTGGAGAGATCCGTGGAGTGTCCCTGTGACACCACCAAGGTCATTCCTGGGTAAACGGCTCCAATCACCGCTAATTGTCACAGCTCCCTGCTCTGACAGCGCTCCTCAGCGGAGCTCACGGTGCCAAATTGCAGCCCGAGGCCGTTCATCAGCCGGGACACGGGGCTGGAGCGGGCTGCGGGCAATCCAGCACTGCTGGAGCCTGGCACGGACCGCCAGGGCACCGGCAGAAGGGATGGGCAGTGCCCACGGAATGGGCAGGGCAGTGACCATGGAATGGACAGTGACCATGGACTGGGCAGTGACCATGGACTGGGTAGTGACCATGGACTGGGCAGTGACCATGGACTGGGCAGTGCCCACGGAATGGGCAGGACAGCGACCATGGACTGGGCAGTGACCATGGACTGGGGTGGGCAGTGCCCACGGAATGGGCAGGGCAATGCCCACGGAATGGGCAGGTCAGCGACCATGGACTGGGCAGGGCAGTGACCATGGACTGGACAGTGACCATGGACTGGGGTGGGCAGTGCCCATGGACTGGACAGTGCCCATGGACTGGACAGTGACCATGGGCAGGGTACATAGACTGGGCTGGGCACACAAACTGGGCTGGGAATGCCCACGGAATGGGCAGGACAGCGACCATGGACTGGGCAGTGCCCATGGAATGGGCAGGGCAGTGACCATGGACTGGACAGTGCCCATGGACTGGGGTGGGCAGTGACCATGGACTGGGCAGTGCCCATGGACTGGGCAGTGACCATGGGCAGGGTACATAGACTGGTCTGGGCACACAGACTGGGCTGGGCAGTGCCCATGGAATGGGCAGGGCAGTGCCCATGGACTGGGCAGTGCCCACAGAATGGGCTGGGCAGTGCCACAGCCTGCCAGGCAGGGTGGAGCTCCCGGATGGAGTTCATGGGAGACAAACCCAGCTCAGGCTTTCAGAGCCGTGGTGGGCACACGCCAGGGACCCCCTGCTCTGGTTCTGAGGTGCCTGGACTCCTCACAGGGCACCCTGAACTCTTGGTTTGCAGTTCCCTGGCTCTGCCTCACCCCGCTGTGAGTTCTCACCCCGCTGTGCTCCTGGCATTGCCCCTCCCTGCTGGCACGTTTCTCCTGCTCCCACCCTGGCACCATGGCTGAGGCTCCCCGGAGCCCCCCTGGCTGCTCCAGCAGCAGCTCTGCCCAAGGATGTGCTCTGCAGGCAGCGTTGCCTTAGGAGGGGTCCCTATGGCAACTTGCTGGGAACTCGCCCGAGAGCGATGACTTCCTCTGCCTGATTACATTTTTCCACCATTTAACTGTTTTTAATCCATTTAATTTCTGAGGCATTACTGGATATAAGGCAATTTTTCAAAGTTCCCAGGGCAGTGAATCAAATTCTGATAGGAAACCTGTTTTGTGGCAGTTACCTTCAGTCAGCAAAGTTATCATCTCCCGTGGCAAATGTCCTTAAGGCTTCTGCACCATAAAACCACTTACTTGGCATTAATTGCACTATGGAACTGAAGAATTCGTTACTGAAGATTTCTCACACGAGTTTTTCCATTATTATTTCTGGGCCTGACAACTGGTCATTGATTATGAGAACTTTTTAAGCACAGGCAGTAATGCAATTTTTCCTCCTCAGGAACTGACCCATTGTTCCAGGGTTTGTTAAAAATTATTATTATTATGGCTTGGAGCATTCAACTAAGTTAATTCCCCTGTGTTCGAGCCATCCAGTCACATCAGGGTGAGTGCTCCTGAGCCCTGCTGTCCCTGGGCAGGTAAGGCAGGACTGTGACTGTCACTGGGGCTTGCAGATCGTTCCTCCCTTGTTTTTACATTTACCAGCTGGCATCTTCAGCATCTGCAGCTCCCGCGTGCTTCTCTGTTCCCTGAGGGCCTGTGGGCATCCCTTGGTGTCCATCCTGCTGTGCACACCTCCACTGCTGTTTCTGCTGGGCACAAGGGCAGCATTTCCAGCCCTTGGCTCTTCACTCCTCGTGGCTGTTCAGGACGTGGTGCCCAGTGCCCTCCCTGCATTGCCCTCCCTGCATTGCCCTCCTGCATTGCCCTCCTGCAGTGCCCTCCTGCCCTGCCCTGCCCTCCTGCCCTGCCCTCCTGCCCTGCCCTCCCTGCATTGCCCTCCTGCCCTCCTGCATTGCCCTCCTGCCCTGCCCTCCTGCATTGCCCTCCTGCCCTCCTGCATTGCCCTCCTGCATTGCCCTCCTGCCCTGCCCTCCTGCCCTGCCCTCCTGCAGTGCCCTCCTGCATTGCCCTCTTGCCCTGCCCTCCTGCACTGCCCTCCTGCCCTGCCCTCCCTGCCCTGCCCTCCTGCATTGCCCTCCTGCATTGCCCTCCTGCCCTGCCCTCCTGCAGTGCCCTCCTGCCCTGCCCTCCTGCATTGCCCTCCCTGCCCTGCCCTCCTGCCCTGCCCTCCTGCACTGCCCTCCTGCCCTGCCCTCCCTGCCCTCCTGCATTGCCCTGCCCTGCCCTCCTGCCCTGCCCTCCTGCCCTGCCCTGCCCTCCTGCCCTGCCCTCCTGCCCTCCTGCCCTGCCCTGCCCTCCCTGCCCTGCCCTCCCGCCCTGCCCTCCCTGCATTGCCCTCCTGCCCTGCCCTCCCTGCCCTGCCCTCCCGCCCTGCCCTCCCTGCCCTGCCCTCCCTGCATTGCCCTCCCTGCCCTGCCCTCCTGCCCTGCCCTCCTGCCCTGCCCTCCCTGCCCTGCCCTCCTGCATTGCCCTCCCTGCCCTGCCCTCCCTGCCCTGCCCTCCTGCATTGCCCTCCCTGCATTGCCCTCCTGCCCTGCCCTCCCTGCCCTGCCCTCCTGCCCTGCCCTCCCTGCCCTGCCCTCCTGCCCTGCCCTCCTGCCCTGCCCTCCTGCCCTGCCCTCCCTGCATTGCCCTCCTGCCCTGCCCTCCCTGCACTGCCCTCCTGCACTGCCCTGCCCTCCTGCCCTGCCCTCCTGCATTGCCCTCCTGCATTGCCCTCCTGCCCTGCCCTCCTGCATTGCCCTCCTGCATTGCCCTCCCTGCCCTGCCCTCCTGCATTGCCCTCCTGCCCTGCCCTCCCTGCCCTGCCCTCCTGCCCTGCCCTCCTGCCCTGCCCTCCTGCCCTGCCCTCCCTGCATTGCCCTCCTGCCCTGCCCTCCTGCCCTCCTGCCCTGCCCTCTTTCACTGCCCTCCCCGGCCGTTCCCTGCTGTTTTTCCCAAAGCCACGCTTTTTCAGCGTGTGATTGCTGAAGTTTTCTTTGATTTCCAAGAGCACAGAGCTGTGCTGTGTGTTCTGAGCTGCTCCTCCTGCTCCTGCTCAGTGTGGCGAGCCCAGCTCCGTGCTGGCCGTGCTGTGTCCCGGCGAGGTGAGCTCATGCCCCAGCTCTCTGCTGTCCCCGAGCAGCGGGGCTGGGGCAGCCCTGGCACAGAGAGCCCTGCCAGGGTCTGCTGCTGCAGAGGGGACTCGGTGCAGCTGTGGGCAATGGCTCACAAAGCAAACAAGAGCTCTGAAGAAAGAGAATTTCTCTGGAAAACAGTATGAATTTTTCATTAAAGCTGCACTCAGGCTGTCTGATGAGTGCTACGAGGTTATCCTGGCTGGAGAGCACCCGGCTGCCACCTGTGAGTCTCTCCTGTCTCTTTTGACACCTTTCACTTAAAAACTTCCCCATTCTTTCCCTATTCTTTTTTTCCCAGCAGTTTCTGCTCAGCATCACCTCTGCTGGCAGCCAGACCAGAGCCCAGGTAACAAGCTGGCAGCTCTGCAGATGTGACTTCAAACAGTCCTGCTCTGCCAGGCCCTCAGGGGGAGACAGAGCTGGGACACTGACGGGGCCAGGTCCTGGGCAGTGCCACACCCACAGCCCAGAGCCCAGAGCCCACAGCCCACAGCCCAAACCAAACATCCCACAGCCCACACCCCACAGCCCACACCCCACAGCCCACACCCCACAGCCCACACTCTACACCCCACACTCCACATCCCATAGCCCACAGCCCACAGCCCAAACCAAACATCCCACACCCCACATCCCACACCTCACAGCCCACAGCCCACATCCCACAGCCCACATCCCACAGCCCACATCCCACACCCCACATCCCACACCCCACACCCACAGCCCACACCCCACAGCCCACACCCCACAGCCCACAGCCCACACCCACAGCCCACACCCACAGCCCACACCCCACAGCCCACACCCACAGCCCACACCCCACAGCCCACACCCCACACCCACAGCCCACACCCCACACCCCACACCCACAGCCCACACCCCACACCCCACAGCCCACACCCCACAGCCCACAGCCCACCATGGTGCTCGTGAGGCCTGAGCTACCCCTCAGCTGCCAGCCACTCTAAACAGCTCAGAGCTGGGTTTGGCAGACAAATGGAACAGGAACAGAAGAGGTCACTGGTGATTCATGCTCTCCTCCCACTGTCCCAGGTGCTCCCAGGCCCATCCAGCCTGGCCGTGGGCACTGCCATGTGTGGAAGGTGATCCAGGGATCCAGGGGCAGCCAGAGCTTCTCTGGGAATTCTATTCCAGGACCTGCCCACACTCACAGATGTGGGGAGGATTGGATTGGATTGGATTGGATTGGATTGGAGTGGGTTGGATTGGATTGGATTGGAGTGGGTTGGATTGGATTGGATTGCAGTGGATTGGATTGGAGTGGGTTGGATTGGAGTGGATTGGAGTGGATTGGATTGGAGTGGAGTGGAGTGGATTGGAGTGGATTGGAGTGGGTTGGATTGGATTGGATTGGATTGGAGTGGAGTGGAGTGGATTGGATTGGAGTGGATTGGAGTGGATTGGATTGGATTGGAGTGGGTTGCAGTGGATTGGAGTGGGTTGCAGTGGGTTGCAGTGGATTGGAGTGGATTGGAGTGGATTGGATTGGATTGGATTGGATTGGATTGGAGTGGATTGGAGTGGGTTGGAGTAGATTGGAGTGGATTGGATTGGAGTGGATTGGATTGGAGTGGATTGGATTGGATTGGAGTGGAGTGGATTGGAGTGGATTGGATTGGAGTGGATTGGATTGGAGTGGATTGCAGTGGATTGCAGTGGGTTGGAGTGGGTTGGAGTGGGTTGGAGTGGGTTGGAGTGGAGTGGGTTGGAGTGGATTGGAGTGGAGTGGATTGGAGTGGGTTGCAGTGGGTTGGAGTGGGTTGCAGTGGGTTGCAGTGGATTGGAGTGGGTTGGAGTGGATTGGAGTGGAGTGGAGTGGATTGGAGTGGATTGCAGTGGATTGCAGTGGATTGGATTGGAGTGGGTTGGAGTGGATTGCAGTGGATTGCAGTGGGTTGGAGTGGATTGCAGTGGGTTGGAGTGGATTGGAGTGGAGTGGAGTGGGTTGGAGTGGATTGCAGTGGGTTGCAGTGGATTGGAGTGGATTGGAGTGGATTGGAGTGGATTGCAGTGGATTGGAGTGGAGTGGATTGGATTGGATTGGAATGGATTGGATTGGATTGGAGTGGATTGGAGTGGGTTGGAGTGGAGTGGAGTGGAGTGGGTTGCAGTGGGTTGCAGTGGGTTGGAGTGGGTTGGAGTGGAGTGGATTGCAGTGGATTGCAGTGGATTGCAGTGGGTTGCAGTGGGTTGGAGTGGGTTGCAGTGGGTTGGAGTGGAGTGCATTGCAGTGGGTTTCTCCCCAGTGTCCCACCCATCCCTGCCCTCTGGCACTGGCAGCCATTCCCTGTGTCCTGTCCCTCCAGGCCCTTGCCAAAGTCCCTCAGTCCAGCAGCACAACAGTTCCCCTGGCAGGGAAGGGGGAACAGGCAGGAAAACCACGAGGGCCCCACATGTCCACCATTGCCCAAAACACCAACCAGTGCCCCCTGTACAAATATTACATCAGGCATTGTATCACACAGCCATAATCAGAATATTTCCATGGCGATCGAGGCTGGATTTTCCTGGGAGCAGCTGATCTGCAGAGCAGCCCTTCCCTGCTGCACAAACACACTCTGTGACTAAACTGCCCTCACAGCAGGCTGGCAATGCTGCCATGCAAATGGCCTTGATCTTCTGCTATAAATTCAGAATTCTTTCAACCCAGGTCCATAAAATCTCTAGGAATGAGTTGCTATGGTAGAAAGAAACGTGTGTGGTTTTGTGAAGAAGCCCTCTGAAAAGGACAGTCTGAGGCACAGCTGATGACAGAGGTGTCTGAACTGACAGAACCTGATGAAATTTGGCCCTGAGACAGAAGCTGAGTTCAGTCCTGGGTCTGGCAGAGCACTGGGAGGGGACAGTCTGGTGGGGATCAAAAGCCAGAGCAAACCTTGTCACAGCCCCTGTGAAGTGAAACCAATGGGTTTTACACAGCAGTGCTTAAGGGCTTTTATGTGTGTAAAATCTCAGTCACAACACAGCCCTGATGTCTTCTTCCTCTTCTTTTAGCTTTCATGATTCGCTTTTGGAAATACACATTGAAATAAAAGCAAAAATAGCACATGCAATGCTATAATATGGAGCAGGTGGCCAGAAATGCCCCACGTGTAAATCATGAGTCAGTGTTTCCTTCTGCACTCAAAGGAAAATTGTCTGTGCTGGACCATCCCTGCAGCCCCACTGGGTCTGGAGCTCTGCCTTTCCCCAGGGAGAATTAGGAAAATGAGGCACAACTCTGACAGACCTTCAGGCTTAATGAGTAAACCCTTGAAATACAGCAAATTAAATATATTTGAAGAAATAAGGCCAAAAAAAAATCTTGAGGAAAAATCATCATTTCCCAATTCATTAATATTAATACAGGAACTTGAAATGGGAGATGCTCCTCAAGGCCTAAGCAGGAAGCTGCTGCAGCCCTGCAGCTGCTCAGGAGAGGCTGAAGCTGCTTCCACTGGGACGAGCAACCAACTCAGCTGGCTCTTGGAGGAACACCTGAACAGTTACCATTGTACAGAGAACACCTGAACAGTTACCATTGCACCAGGAACACCTGAACAGTTACCATTGCACCAGGAACACCTGAACAGTTACCATTGTACAGGGAACACCTGAACACAGTTACCATTGCACCAGGAACACCTGAACAGTTATCATTGTACAGGGAACACCTGAACAGTTACCATTGTACCAGGAACACCTGAACACAGTTACCATTGTACAGGAACACCTGAACACAGTTACCATTGTACAGGGAACACCTGAACACAGTTACCATTGTAAGAGGAACACCTGAACACAGTTACCATTGTAGGGGGAACACCTGAACACACTGACAATGATTTTTCCACAGCTAGGAAATGCACAGATATGTGTCTTTTAGAAGTGTGCACTCCCCCCCATTGACAAACACAGTGGGTTGGTGTGGGTGCAGTGTGAGAGGAATGAGGGATTTGTGTTTCCAAACCTGCTGTGGGTCTGCTGGTAGATAAAACCAGCACTGGGAGAGAAAAGAAACAATGGGAAGGATTCCACTGATTGATGAATGGAAGATATTTGCTTTCACAAATAAACCTTAGGTTTGCTGATAAACGAAATTAGACATTGAGAGATGAAAGAAACACTGGGAAGATAAACCCCTAAATTCTGTAAGAACTAAAAATGAAAAGGGAGGGTTATGCATTTGAGGGAAATCTTTGGGATCAGGTGTATCAGGGAGTCTGAACCTCTCAAGTACCTCAGCAAATGGGGAAAGAGAGGAGGGAAATGTGGCTGGAAATTGGGATAAAAAGGGAGGCTGCATCCTCCAAAAATCTGAGAGATCCCTGGGAAATGCCCATGGCCTCTCCTTTATTCAAATAAAGAGAAAGGACTCCTCTGTCTCCTTTTTGGACATGAACCTCTGATGGTTGTGGATTAATTTTCCTGACAAGGGAAAGAAGAAATGGAGCTGATCCACTCAAGTCCTGTTGCCTCTGTCCAAGGTTTTTACAGTTTGGTGCAGCCCAGCTGCCCTTTATTGTATATCACACACAGAACCCCAGAATCACAGACTGGTTTGGGTTGGGAGGCCCCTTAAACATCATCAACCCCTGCCATGGCAGGGTCACCTCCCCCTGTCCCAGGTGCTCCAGCCTGGCCTTGGGCACTGCCAGGGACCCAGGGGCAGCCCCAGCAAATCTGGGAATTCCATCCCAGGGCCTGCCCACCCTGCCAGGAGCAATTCCCAATTCCCAATTCCCATCTAAATCCACCCTCCTGCAGCTTCAGGCTGCTGAGTGTTTATCTGAAGGGTTTGGTTCAGCTTGCTGTGGGTGTTTACAGCTCTGGCTCTGCAGCCTGGCCCTGGTGGGGACCCCTGGCCCTCTGTGCTGGCCAGAGCCCGGGGCTGGGAGCCCTTCAGCACCCACCCGTCTGTCTGAGCACCCAAACACGTCCCAGCCACTCCTCAGCCTGGCACTGGCAAATCTGCTTGCTGCTGATATTGTCACAGCAAGAGCTGACCTGTGGATCCTGAGGAGAAGCAAAAGGGGTGGAAATATGGCCTCGCTTATTTGCAAATGTGATTAATTATCTGCAAGCAAATTTTGTTGTCACAGATCTGATTTCTGCTTCCCCTCAGACGTGCTGAGCCTTTTTGTGTTCACACTGGCAAACACATGAGGCCTCCAGTCAGATGACATGTGTCACTTAAACCCAGCCCGGATCAGGGTTTGATGTGTGTCAACACATTTGGAGCTGTTAAATGTGAAGGAGTTTGAGCTCCTCAGCTGCCAAGGGAAGGCAGAGGGTGCCGTGGCTTTTAGAGCCAAACCCAAACACTGCCGGGTTACCCAGCCCGTGGCACAGCACCCAGAGTGTTTATTGATGTGTTCACAGGCTCAAACTGATGCTTCAGCAAACATTCTGTGGCGGGGGGATCAGCCCCTGCTCTGGCTCCCGTGAGCTCCTCCTCCTCTCCTTCGGCCTCAGCAGGTGGGAACAGAGCAGCTGTGGCTGCCCCTGGAGCCCTGGCAGTGCCCAGGGCCAGGCTGGGCACTGGGACACACTGGGACAGTGGGAGGTGCCCCTGCCATGGCAGGGTGGCACTGGGTGGGATTTGAGGTCCCTCAACCCAACCCAGGCTGGGGTTCTGTGATTCTGTGATTCCTGCATACCTGGATGTTTGTGTCTGGTTTCCTGGCAGGACATCACATTCTCCTGCCTCACAGTACCCAGAAGGTCATCACTGCAGCTTTGGTGAAAGTGTGGGGCAGAGAAGAGAGGGGAGCAGGTATGGGGCAGAAAAAGTGGAGAATGTCCCAAGAATTAACATCCAATTAACACTGCCCACAGTGCAAGGGTGTGCTGCAGCTTTAGGGTGTCCAGCTTGGCACACAAGCACAGGGGTGAATGCATGTGGGAAACCCATTCCCAAATTGTGGAAGCAGCTCCTGAACCAGAGAGATGGGATCCTGCATCTTCTCTGTGCAGGTTCCTTACACCAAGGATACAACCTCTTCTTGGATCCAGCTAATGAGCCCTGGCTTCAAAAGCCAATATCTGTTTTCCCCAGAACTATTGATTGCAACTCGAGTATAATTCATCCACATAGGCTCTTGTTTAAAAAAAAGAAGAAGAAGAAAGCAAGCAGGCTATTTAAGTGCCTATCAACAAAAGATGCAATTTTAGTTAAGTCTCTTTGGGTTCCTAAATATGTTGCCATTATCAGAGGGAGAAAGAATTACAGGACAGATAAGAACACTCAAATCTTGTAATCGAATGCTCCACGGTGGGTTTCCCTCACGTACAGAACCTCTGGGAAACGCTGGGATCCAGTCACACAGCAGCACAGCTGGGTAACTCACACCCAGCTGAGGCAGGAGGGAGCAGCAACCTGCCCCAGCCCAGGTGGGGCAAACACAGCCCTGCAGAGAGCCCTGGATGGAGCATCCCTGGTCTGCAGAGAGCCCTGGATGGAGCATATGGAGCATCCTGGGTGTGCAGAGAGCCCTGGATGGAGCATCCCAGGTGTGCAGAGAGCCCTGGATGGAGCATATGGAGCATCCTGGGTGTGCAGGGAGCCCTGGATGGAGCATCCCGGGTGTGCAGAGAGCCCTGGATGGAGCATATGGAGCATCCCGGGTGTGCAGAGAGCCCTGGATGGAGCATATGGAGCATCCTGGGTGTGCAGAGAGCCCTGGATGGAGCATCCCGGGTGTGCAGAGCCCTGGATGGAGCATATGGAGCATCCCAGGTGTGCAGAGAGCCCTGGATGGAGCATCCCGGGTGTGCAGAGAGTCCTGGATGGAGCATCCCGGGTGTGCAGAGAGTCCTGGATGGAGCATCCTGGGTGTGCAGAGAGCCCTGGATGGAGCATATGGAGCATCCTGGGTGTGCAGAGAGCCCTGGATGGAGCATCCTGGGTGTGCAGAGCCCCAGAGGAGCCCCCGGCCACTCTCTGCCCACCCTGGGGCATGGCACTGCACCCATGCATGGCTTCAACATCCTGCACAGGACAGACACCCTGTGTGCCCCTCAGTGCCCACCGTGCCCCATGGAGCCCTGGGGGGGTCAGGACAGACACCTTGTGTGCCCCTCAGTGCCCACCGTGCCCCACGAGCCCTGGGGGTGTCAGGACAGACACCCTGTGTGCCCCTCAGTGCCCACCATGCCCCATGGAGCCCTGGGGGTGTCAGGACAGACCCCCTGTGTGCCCCTCAGTGCCCACCGTGCCCCATGGAGCCCTGGGGGTGTCAGGACAGACCCCCTGTGTGCCCCTCAGTGCCCACCGTGCCCCATGGAGCCCTGGGGGTGTCAGGACAGACCCCCTGTGTGCCCCTCAGTGCCCACCGTGCCCCACGAGCCCTGGGGGTGTCAGGACAGACACCCTGTGTGCCCCTCAGTGCCCACCATGCCCCATGGAGCCCTGGGGGGGTCAGGACAGACCCCCTGTGTGCCCCTCAGTGCCCACCGTGCCCCACGAGCCCTGGGGGTGTCAGGACAGACACCCTGTGTGCCCCTCACTGCCCACCGTGCCCCATGGAGCCCTGGGGGGGTCAGGACAGACACCCTGTGTGCCCCTCAGTGCCCACCGTGCCCCACGAGCCCTGGCTCCAGCCGGGCCCTGCCAGCTGCTGCCTCCAGCAGGTGGGAACAGCTCCTGCCTTGGCTCCCAAGGGCTCTGCATGGGCCACACCGGGCCAGGGCCTGTGCCAGGCAGGGATGTGACCTTGACAGACCCGGGCAGCAGACAGGGGGGGACACAGCTCTGTGGAGCTGGCTGGTGCCACCAGGGAAGGGCTGCTCGGGCTCCCCTGGGGCTCTCCTGCAGCCCCAAAGTGGTGCCAGGGCACAGTGGGCACCCAGCACTGCAGCCCTCCCTGCCCCTGCCCCAAAGTGGTGCCAGGGCACAGTGGGCACCCAGCACTGCAGCCCTCCCTGCCCCTGCCCCAAAGTGGTGCCAGGGCACAGCGGGCACCCAGCACTCCATCCCTCCCTGCCCCTGGTCCCTGCTCCAAAGTGGTGCCCAGGCACAGTGGGCACCCAGCACTGCAGCCCTCCCTGCCCCTGCTCAGAGCTGCCCTGTGCCACCTCCTGAGGGTGTGCTGCCCCCCTGCTGCCCCTGCCCTTGTGTCCATGGTGGGCACAGCGGGCACAGGGCAGGATGGGATCCCCGGGAAGCCTCCACAGCCCCCCTGCTCCTCTGGCACACATGGCCAGAGCCTGCAGCAGCAAAGGGCTCCCTGGAATCCCTCTGCTTAGGTTTATTCAAACTGCATACAAATGGAAATCAGAAAACAAGGTGAATTTGACCCCGGAGTTCCTGGGATGTGCATTGCAGTGCTGCCCCTGCCCACCCTGAGCTGGGCTGCCAGGCTGCACAGGCACAGCTGTGCTGTAACATGGCAGCAGAGATTTCAACCCATTTTTTGTTGTCTGATTGGCAGAATGTGTTTCTGCAGGATTCAGTTTACAAGCCAAACTTTGGCAGGATCATTCTTGTATTTCTTCACATCTCCACAGATCTGAAGTAAATAATTCTGCCTTGCTTAATTCTTAATCCAGTGTTTGGTGAGAGAAGCCATTTGACCTCATCAGCTTTTAAGTCTCAGAGTGTTGGGAAGTGGAAATTACAGAAAACTTTTCTTGCCACTCTCTCTGACCATCAGTCAGAAGGAGCAGAAGGTGATGTGCTGGGACACCTGAACCAGGCTGAGATTGAATTGCCCTCTGCAGCTCCCCTGGAAGCTGCAGTCCTGCACAGGCACAAAAGGTCACCAGAAGAGCCACAGCCTGCAGGAACTCAACTCCAGTTTCCAGGAAAACACAAAATAAACCAGGGAGCCAACTGTATGTCCTTGCAAGGAAACAAAGGGAAAACAAAAAATCAGCATGAGGAGAGGAGAGGAGAGGAGAGGAGAGGAGAGGAGAGGAGAGGAGAGGAGAGGAGAGGAGAGGAGAGGAGAGGAGAGGAGAGGAGAGGAGAGGAGAGGAGAGGAGAGGAGAGGAGAGGAGAGGAGAGGAGAGGAGAGGAGAGGAGAGGAGAGGAGAGGAGAGGAGAGGAGAGGAGAGGAGAGGAGAGGAGAGGAGAGGAGAGGAGAGGCTCTGCAGCTGGGGCCTTGCTGGGAAGCCTTCCCCAGCCCAGAGGCACCCAGGGCTGATGGATCCTTACTGGAACACAGAACAGGTACCTGCATGAAGGATGGGCAAAAGGGCTCTTTATCAAATTAAAAGGATTGGATTATATTTTAAATTGATTGTAAGCTTTAGAGATTTTTCTTCCAGTAAAAGTATTGATCAGTAGGGGATTTGCATATTCCTCTTTCACAGTAAGAGGTGGTTCAGCCAGCAGCAGTTACTGCAGGGCTGGTTAAGTAAAACAGGAAAAGATTAAAGGCTGCAGGGACATTTTTTCACATTGCCAAAAAAAAATTATTTTTTTCCTAGGATAAAGTTAAAACTCTTTAATGTGCACTTATTTTTCAATAGATTCAACTTGCAATGGATATGGGCTTTGCTGCAACATCTCCTTCCCTTTAATGACTTGCCAGATTTTCAGCACCAACACGAGAAGAAAAACAATGGAACAGCTTCAGTCTGATTTTTAGCTCCTTTTAAGTACTTCTCAGTTACAAGAGCTGTAGCAGGAATGCCATTTTTAATTACCAGAGCTGTGCTGTAGCCACGTCTGACATCGCAGTCCTGGGCTCTGAGGTGGGAGGGGAGAATTCCTGATGCCCCTGGCAGAAAGCAGAGTCAATATTTAGATGTTTCAGATGGTTTTTATCTTGAGTTCTAGTGGCTCCAGCTGACCTCCCTTTGCTAACTCCCACTTGCAGCAGCAAAGGTAAAGCAGAAAAGGTTCCTGGGCCTTGGAGATGAGATGTGAGCTCAGAGAGCAGCAGTGGCCAGGTGTGACCCCACGGCAGGTGGGGAGCAGCACCCTGGGCAGTGTGGGGGCCTGGGGGTGCCCATGGGAGCCCTGAGCCCCAAATTCCCCCCAACTCCCTCCTGGGCAGTGTGGGGGCCTGGGGGTGCTCATGGGAGCCCTGAGCCCCCAGTTCCCCCCAGCTCCCTCCTGGGCAGTGTGGAGGCCCTGAGCCCCAATTCCCCCCAGCTCCCTCCTGGGCAGTGTGGGAGCCCCGGGGTGCTCCATGGGAGCCCTGAGCCCCCAGTTCCCCCCAGCTCCCTCTGAGCCCCAATCTCCAGCTCCCTCCTGGGCAGTGTGGGGGCCTGGGGGTGCTCATGGGAGCCCTGAGCCCCCAATTCCCCCCAGCTCCCTCCTGGGCAGTGTGGGGGCCCTGAGCCCCCAATCCCCCCAGCTCCCTCCTGGGCAGTGTGGGGGTCTGGGGGTGCTCATGGGAGCCCTGAGCCCCCAGTCCCCCCAGCTCCCTCTGAGCCCCAATCTCCAGCTCCTTCCTGGGCAGTGTGGGGGCCTGGGGGTGCTCATAGGAGCCCTGAGCCCCAATCCCCAGCTCCCTCTGACCCCCAATGCCCCCAGCTCCCTCCTGGGCAGTGTGGGAGCCCTGACCCCCAATCTCCAGCTCCTTCCTGGGCAGTGTGGGAGCCTGGGGGTGCTCATGGGAGCCCTGAGCCCCCAGTCCCCCCAGCTCCCTCTGACCCCCAATCTCCAGCTCCTTCCTGGGCAGTGTGGGAGCCCCGGGGTGCTCCATGGGAGCCCTGAGCCCCCAATTCCCCCCAGCTCCCTCCTGGGCAGTGTGGGGGCCCCGGGGTGCTCCATGGGAGCCCTGAGCCCCAATCCCCAGCTCCCTCTGAGCCCCAATCCCCAGCTCCCTCTGACCCCCAAACCCCAGCTCCCTCTGACCCCCAAACCCCAGCTCCCTCTGACCCCCAAACCCCAGCTCCCTCTGACCCCCAAACCCCAGCTCCCTCTGAGCCCCAATGCCCCCAGCTCCCTCCTGCCCCTCCAGGCTGCCCCACCGTGCACCCCAAGCTCTTCACCCAGGCCCTGCCCGGCCCCTGGCACCAGAGATGAGACCTGGGAAGGATGTCCTGCCCCATCCCAGCCCTGGGAGCCTCTCCTGGGAGGGGAAGGCCTGTGAACAGCAGCCCAGGCCCATCTCAGCACCTCCTCCATCCCAGCAGGCCAGCACCAGCTCTCCAGCAGGGCCAATGCTGTACCTGTTTCTGTAAGGACAAGCAGAATCACATTTCTTTGCAATTACCCTGGATGGAGTTTCTCAGCCAGGGATCTGGGAACTGCTGTGATTCCAGGGACTCACCCAGGATCCTTCAGGGACAGTTTGCTTCAGGGTCCTCTCTTCTCCCTGAACATCCTCTTTGGTGGCCTGTGGGGGGATATCCCACGGGGGATACCAGTCACACCCTCCAGAATGGTTTACCTTCAAGTGAAATTCTGGTTCTGCTCATCTTCAAAAGCTTTTCCTCACATATCACACTCCTTGGAAAACACTCAGCTCCAGCACTGAGATTTCAGGTTCCACTCAGGAGAATTCAGTTTTGTTAGAGCTGTGTTGACTTGCTGCTGTTCATGTTTTTGCCAAGCCACAGTAACACCCCCAGTTTGCAGCACAGCTGTGACACAGGACCAGAGCAGTGTTACTGCCTGATGCCCCTCCAAGGTGAACTCCATCCTGTGATTGTGTGCCAGAGCTGCCCGTCCCTCTCACACCTGGCCCTGCAGGAGGGGACACGATGGCACCTGGGGCCCAAGGAAGTGCCCACAGGTGGCACACAGGGTGCCAGGCACGGGGTGGCACCGAGGACACATCCCTGGGGGCTGGTGGGCACCCCAGCCCTGGGGCACAGCACCTCCAGCACCCTGTCCCTGCCCCAGGAGACACAAATCAGGGATTAGGGGATGCTCCAGGAGGCTCAAAGCAGGACTCCTATTTACAAAACCATCTTTTAAAATGTTTATAACTCCATTTCTCTCTCAACAACATCTGTCCTGTTCCATAACATTTCTAAATCAACATTTCTTATCTCAAATTTACATACAAATACATACTGTATAAACCTTCTATCACACCCTGAGAACTCTCCACAAATCCATTTCCCACACAGCACCATGGAGATTCCAGGTGCTCCTGTGGCCACCAGGGCCATGAGCAGAGCTGGAGCCAGCAGGGAGGACTCAGAGAGCCCAAAGTGACCCCAGCAGTGCCTCAGACGTGCCAGGACAGGGGGCAATCACTGCCCTGGTCCTGTGGTCCCATTATTTTGGTACCATTTGCACTTTGGCAAAATCTCCCCAGGGGTACAAACACCAGATTGCTTTTCTTGGTCCATCTTCAAGAGCTTTTCAAGACCACAGTAAATAAATTCATAGACTTGAAATGCATGTTAGTGATTGATCATTTTGAAACAATACACTGCAAAAAGGCATATTTCCTTCTGGAATGTTTGTCTAAATTCCATTTGCTACTGTAAATAATAGACCTGCAATCTGTGAGCCCAGACATTACAGGAGCACTGAAATGCTGGATCCTTCATAATGGAACATGGTTTTGGGTCTGCACTTTACCATTCTCTATGTATTTTGTTTTGAACATGAATAGTTCATAAGTGCACATTAAATCCACAAGGTATCTCAGCATATCAAGACCTCCTCACCAGTAACAGCCCCCCTGAGCACACGGTGGGGTTTTTGTCAAGTAACTATGGTGATATGCAAGGGTGGGATCCTTCTGTGGCTTTGGGGTTTTAGGGGGCTTGGGGCAGGGGGTTGGCTGGACACTGTCCTTTTTATCTGTGCTGGAGTGCTGGTTAACATAAAAATGCCTTCTGCAAAGATGAAATAAAAAATCAGGGTACCAGTGGATAGACACTGTGTAAAAAGCCAGATCAGCCTGACAAACAGCTGCAGCACTTTATATTTGTCTTCATGTATATGCAATTGTCTTTACAGAGTATCTCCACACAACCTGCCATCACCAAGGTCAAAACTGGGAGCCCAAAAATAACATGAATGTAGACTAGCATGAGGTCAGAGTGGATCTGCCAAAGCAGCCCTTGAGGGTGGATATTCAAGTCCCATTCCTGAGAGCAGGGTGTTCCCCTGCTGCTTCCTGTGCTCTGCAGCTTAGCTTTGTACAGGAACACAAATTTCAGAGAGCTGTTCTCTGGCAGCCATGAGGGGCTCATTGCCCCTGCAGCCTTTGGGGTGAGCTGCTGGAAGGAGACATCCCTGAGATGAAAAAACAGTTCTTTAACAGGGAAAAAAAAGGATAAAATAAACAATGCAGTACACTAGAACAACACTGAAAAAATGATAAAATAAACAATGCAGTGCACTAGAACAACACTGAAAAAATGATAAAATAAACAATGCAGTGCACTAAAACAACACTGAAAAAATGATAAAATAAACAATGCAGTGCACTAGAACAACACTGAAAAAATGATAAAATAAACAATGCAGTGCACTAGAACAACGCTGCCAGAGTCAGAACCCAGCCTGACACCCTGTTGGTGGTAGTCCCATTGGAATTGTGGCTCAGCCCTCCTGCAGTGTCAGGGTTGGTTCTGCTGGAGCAGGGATCCTGGAGAGAAGGATGGATTCTGGATTCTTCCTCTGCAGATCCAGGGGAAGGAGAGGCAGCTGCTGTTCCTCTGGGGAATCCAGTGCAGAAGCTGTGCTGGTGTCTCCAAACCTCTGGATTCTATCTGGGTAGCAATGCTTGGCTCCTCCCTCTGGACTCACAGCTCCCAATGGGTGCTGCAGTTCTTATCAGCCATGCAGGGACATTCCAGAGCTGTTATCAGCAGTGTCCCCTCCCAGGGAGGTGTCAATGTGGTCACTCAGAGAGAGATGAGGCAAACTGCCCACTGACAAAGGCAAACTGCCCACTGACAAAGGCAAGCTGCCCACTGACAAAGGCAAGCTGCCCTACAGATGGTGATGGAAAACCTCCTGCAGTGCAATGTTCAGCATCAGGACAGGGCTGGTGCTGGCCAGAGCACACACAGGGTGCCCCAGAGGATCCCTGGTGCCCCAGGGCACGCTGGGGTGGCACTGCAGCTGCCACAGGGAGGTGCTGGGCTGGAGCAGGGGCAGGAGCTGGCACCAGGCTGCCCCAGGCACCCGTGGGGTTCCACAGAGCTCACGGGGTCTGCAGGCACTGCAGACACAGACAGGCCTGTGATCCCAGCAATAATTGCTGAGGAATATCAGAAGGGGTTTGTTTGCACAGCTCTCTCTGCGTCTCACAATAAAAAGACATAAAAAGGACAGTAATTGGTCACTGGGGATAGCGTTAATGGTAAATACTCTAATAAAAAATCCCAGGCTGCACTGCAAGTAGATCACTTATCATGGGGTTTCTCCAGCAGAAAGACTTTTCCCCACACCTTTGCACTTTTATGCTTGATTTGCCAGTGACTTCTGCAATTACAGCATCTAAACAAATCAGGAAAGAGCCTTTTGTTGGTCTGAGTTAGAAAATGAGCCTGTCGAGGTGGAGAACTGCCATCATTTTAAATTGCCTTTTCTGAGCTTGGCATTCTGGCTCTGGGGCTGGGGGCACATTTGGCCTGGATTGCTATCCTGCATTTTGACTTGGCTGGACACAGAAATGTGGGAGCTGCAGGCTCTGACACACCGGGGTTCACTGGGATTTCATTAAAACAGGTTTGGGCATCAGCCTGGCCCTGCTCTGCCTCAGAGCCTCAGAATGGAGGGAAGGGGTAATTTTGCTAAAGTGAAACTGGTTTAAGTGTGAGCAGTGTGTTTGGTTTAAGTGTGTGCAATGTGTTTGGTTTAAGTGTGTGCAATGTGTTTGGTTTAAGTGTGAGCAATGTGTTTGGTTTAAGTGTGTGCAATGTGTTTGGTTTAAGTGTGTGCAATGTGTTTAAGTGTGTGCAATGTGTTTAAGTGTGTGCAATGTGTTTAAGTGTGAGCAGTGTGTTTGGTTTAAGTGTGTGCAATGTGTTTGGTTTAAGTGTGAGCAATGTGTTTGGTTTAAGTGTGTGCAATGTGTTTGGTTTAAGTGTGTGCAATGTGTTTGGTTTAAGAAGTGTGTGCAATGTGTTTGGTTTAAGAAGTGTGTGCAATGTGTTTGGTTTAAGTGTGTGCAATGTGTTTGGTTTAAGAAGTGTGTGCAATGTGTTTGGTTTAAGTGTGTGCAATGTGTTTAAGTGTGTGCAATGTGTTTGGTTTAAGTGTGTGCAATGTGTTTGGTTTAAGAAGTGTGTGCAATGTGTTTAAGTGTGAGCAATGTGTTTGGTTTAAGTGTGTGCAATGTGTTTGGTTTAAGAAGTGTGTGCAATGTGTTTAAGTGTGTGCAATGTGTTTGGTTTAAGAAGTGTGAGCAATGTGTTTGGTTTAAGAAGTGTGAGCAATGTGTTTGGTTTAAGTGTGTGCAATGTGTTTAAGTGTGAGCAGTGTGTTTGGTTTAAGTGTGTGCAATGTGTTTAAGTGTGTGCAATGTGTTTAAGTGTGTGCAATGTGTTTGGTTTAAGTGTGTGCAATGTGTTTGGTTTAAGAAGTGTGAGCAATGTGTTTGGTTTAAGTGTGTGCAATGTGTTTAAGTGTGTGCAATGTGTTTAAGTGTGAGCAGTGTGTTTGGTTTAAGTGTGTGCAATGTGTTTGGTTTAAGTGTGTGCAATGTGTTTGGTTTAAGTGTGAGCAGTGTGTTTGGTTTAAGTGTGTGCAATGTGTTTAAGTGTGAGCAGTGTGGTTTAAGTGTGTGCAATGTGTTTGGTTTAAGAAGTGTGTGCAATGTGTTTGGTTTAAGTGTGTGCAATGTGTTTAAGTGTGTGCAATGTGTTTGGTTTAAGTGTGTGCAATGTGTTTAAGTGTGTGCAATGTGTTTGGTTTAAGTGTGTGCAATGTGTTTGGTTTAAGTGTGAGCAATGTGTTTGGTTTAAGTGTGTGCAATGTGTTTGGTTTAAGAAGTGTGTGCAATGTGTTTGGTTTAAGTGTGTGCAATGTGTTTGGTTTAAGTGTGTGCAATGTGTTTAAGTGTGTGCAATGTGTTTGGTTTAAGTGTGTGCAATGTGTTTGGTTTAAGTGTGTGCAATGTGTTTAAGTGTGTGCAATGTGTTTGGTTTAAGTGTGTACAATGTGTTTAAGTGTGAGCAATGTGTTTAAGTGTGAGCAGTGTGTTTGGTTTAAGTGTGTGCAATGTGTTTAAGTGTGAGCAGTGTGTTTGGTTTAAGTGTGTGCAATGTGTTTAAGTGTGTGCAATGTGTTTGGTTTAAGTGTGAGCAGTGTGTTTGATTTAAGTGTGTGCAATGTGTTTAAGTGTGTGCAATGTGTTTGGTTTAAGTGTGTGCAATGTGTTTGGTTTAAGTGTGTGCAATGTGTTTAAGTGTGTGCAATGTGTTTAAGTGTGTGCAATGTGTTTGGTTTAAGTGTGAGCAGTGTGTTTGGTTTAAGTGTGTGCAATGTGTTTAAGTGTGTGCAATGTGTTTAAGTGTGAGCAATGTGTTTGGTTTAAGTGTGTGCAATGTGTTTGGTTTAAGTGTGTACAATGTGTTTAAGTGTGTGCAATGTGTTTAAGTGTGTGCAATGTGTTTGGTTTAAGTGTGTGCAATGTGTTTGGTTTAAGTGTGAGCAGTGTGTTTGGTTTAAGTGTGTGCAATGTGTTTAAGTGTGAGCAGTGTGTTTGGTTTAAGTGTGTGCAATGTGTAACTGTGGGGCACACCCTCCCCTGGGCTGACCCTGCTCTGCCTCAGAGCCTCAGAATGGAGGGAAGGGGTAATTTTGCTGAAGTGAAACTGGTTTAAGGACACCCTCCCCTGGGCTGGCCCTGGTGCACAGCCAGGCAGGGTGACCTGTGAGCCCCTGGCCATGCCCTGTGTCACCTCTGTGGGTGGGGTCACACGGGGGGAGCAGACAGGGGCAGTGCCTGTTCTCACACTCCTAGGAGGAACAAATAACATTTCTTATATTTTTAATTTTCAGAGAGGAAAGAGAAATGCTTTTTACACTACTTCGACCTGGAGCTGTGGCCTTTTACAGTCTCATAGATAATGTCAAGGTTAAGAAAAATTATCTGGACACCCAAGGACCACAACACTGACCTCACTCAAGCAAAGCTCACATTAGTGATCCCTGATAGCCAAGACACCAGTGAGTATGAAGCAAAAGGATGTGGTGTTATGTCCTAATTGCACATTGAGTCTTAGGATAATGCAGAGGGGTGGAACAAGGTGGTCATTAGGGTCTCTTCCAACCCAAAGCATTCTGTGATTCCATGATTTTCATCTCATGGTGCTTTGGCAATCTAAGTCCAAAAGGTCAGGATCTCTTCTTGTTTCTGCTCTTGTTCCATATGCCAGCAGATATTTTCATAGACCTGAAATTACAGGCCTGTAGAACATAAAAAGCCTTTTCTAAAAAAATCTATTAATTAAAATGTCTTTAGATTGAAATGAACAGTACGTAAGAACATCCACTGTCCCAAGGTGTGCAATTAAGCATCAGGATTCAGTCACATTTTTCCATTTCTGCCTTTAGATCCAAGGGCCAAGAGCACTGTCAGGCTACAGCAGAAGGAATTCAAAGAGACATCTGGGCTGGTCAGAGACAACCACCCTGCTGAGCACGAGTGGAGAGTCCTGCTCATCCTGGAATCTGGAGTTTATCTGACAGCATTTCTTGAGAAAGAAGGTAAAGTCATGGAGGCAAAACCTCAGTGCCATCCTTCCCTTATCAGTGCAATCCCTCCC
Source organism: Setophaga petechia (assembly GCA_024362935.1). Classification (NCBI taxonomy): domain Eukaryota; kingdom Metazoa; phylum Chordata; class Aves; order Passeriformes; family Parulidae; genus Setophaga; species Setophaga petechia. The sequence goes on along the minus strand of JANCRA010000006.1, from coordinate 473,984 downwards.
TTATCAGTGCCATCCCTCCCTTATCAGTGCCATCCCTCCCTTATCAGTGCCATCCTTCCCTTATCAGTGCCATCCCTCCCTTATCAGTGCCATCAGTGCCATCCCTCCCTTATCAGTGCCATCCTTCCCTTATCAGTGCCATCCCTCCCTTATCAGTGCCATCCTTCCCTTATCAGTGCCATCCCTCCCTTATCAGTGCCATCCCTCCCTTATCAGTGCCATCCCTCCCTTAGCTGCCCTTCCTGCTGGACACTTCTGCTCTCCACAGGGCCAAGAGCCTGTGAGAAAATTAAATCCTTTTGCTTGTTAATAATCCTTGTGTAAACACCAAAATCCATTCAATTCATTTTTTGTTGAAATTCAGTAAAACCAAGATACTCACAACTGCACACCTGTAACTTCCTGAGTTAGTGTGGAATGTGAGAGGAAAAAGGTCTGGAAACTTCCTGTGGAAAAACTGCAGGACATGATTTCTGCCTCACACATGGACAGGCTAGCTGGAATGAAGCTGCAGCCACGTTTGAATGTTTGGAAAGCACTGCCCAAAAGATCTTCTTTTCTGTTTAACTGAGGAGTTGTTGACAGTAGAAAAAATATTTGCAACATCCAGGGAGTTAAAAATGTAATCGAGGTGAGCTGAGGAGCTGTCAGTGACCTCCTTATCTCCCACCAGAAAAACCCCAGCCCCAGCTTGCCTTGCAAAGAGAATTTCCCAGCCCCTGCTTGCCTTGCAAAGAGAATTTCCAGGCTGCTGAAGGCTTGTTCCTGCTCTGTTCCTGCCCTGTTCCTGCCCTGTTCCTGCTCATTCCTGCCCTGTTCCTGCTCATTCCTGCCTTGTTCCTGCCCTGTTCCTGCCCTGTTCCTGCTCATTCCTGCCCTGTTCCTGCTCATTCCTGCCCTGTTCCAGCCTTGTTCCTGCTCTGTTCCTGCTCATTCCTGCCCTGTTCCAGCCTTGTTCCTGCCCTGTTCCTGCTCATTCCTGCCCTGTTCCTGCCCTGTTCCTGCCCTGTTCCAGCCTTGTTCCTGCCCTGTTCCTGCCCTGTTCCTGCTCTGTTCCTGCCCTGTTCCTGCCCATTCCTGCCCTGTTCCTGCCCTGTTCCTGCCCTGTTCCTGCCCTGTTCCTGCTCTGTTCCTGCCCTGTTCCTGCCCTGTTCCTGCTCTGTTCCTGCCCTGTTCCTGCTCTGTTCCTGCCCTGTTCCTGCCCTGTTCCTGCCCTGTTCCTGCTCTGTTCCTGCCCTGTTCCTGCCCTGTTCCTGCTCTGTTCCTGCCCTGTTCCTGCTCTGTTCCTGCCCTGTTCCTGCCCTGTTCCTGCTCTGTTCCTGCCCTGTTCCTGCCCTGTTCCTGCTCTGTTCCTGCCCTGTTCCTGCTCTGTTCCTGCCCTGTTCCTGCCCTGTTCCTGCCCATTCCTGCCCTGTTCCTGCTCTGTTCCTGCCCTGTTCCTGCCCTGTTCCTGCCCTGTTCCTGCTCATTCCTGCTCTGTTCCTGCCCTGTTCCTGTCCTGTTCCTGCTCTGTTCCTGCCCATTCCTGCCCTGTTCCTGCTCTGTTCCTGCCCTGTTCCTGCTCTGTTCCTGCTCATTCCTGCTCTGTTCCTGCCCTGTTCCTGTCCTGTTCCTGCTCTGTTCCTGCCCATTCCTGCCCTGTTCCTGCTCTGTTCCTGCCCTGTTCCTGTCCTGTTCCTGCTCTGTTCCTGCCCTGTTCCTGCCCTGTTCCTGCCTTGTTCCTGCTCATTCCTGCACTGTTCCTGCTCTGTTCCTGTCCTGTTCCTGCTCTGTTCCTGCCCTGTTCCTGTCCTGTTCCTGCCCTGTTCCTGCCCTGTTCCTGCCCATTCCTGCCCTGTTCCTGCCCTGTTCCTGCTCATTCCTGCCCTGTTCCTGCCCTGTTCCTGCTCATTCCTGCTCTGTTCCTGCTCATTCCTGCCCTGTTCCTGCTCATTCCTGCCCTGTTCCTGCCCTGTTCCTGCCCTGTTCCTGCCCTGTTCCTGCCCTGTTCCTGCCCTGTTCCTGCTCTGTTCCTGCCCTGTTCCTGCTCATTCCTGCCCTGTTCCTGCCCTGTTCCTGCCCTGTTCCTGCCCATTCCTGCCCTGTTCCTGCTCATTCCTGTCCTGTTCCTGCCCTGTTCCTGCCCATTCCTGCCCTGTTCCTGCCCTGTTCCTGCCCTGTTCCTGCTCATTCCTGCCCTGTTCCTGCCCTGTTCCTGCCCTATTCCTGTTCATTCCTGCCCTGTTCCTGCCCTGTTCCTGCTCATTCCTGCTCTGTTCCTGCTCATTCCTGCCCTGTTCCTGCCCTGTTCCTGCCCTGTTCCTGCCCTGTTCCTGCCCATTCCTGCCCTGTTCCTGCCCTGTTCCTGCACACTTGGCTCTGCGTGGCCTTGGCCCCCTACTCTGCTGCTGGGCACTCACATCTCTGCAGAAGGTGCCAGGAGCCCACACCAAACCAGGGAGATAAAAGATCAATAAATATTTCCATGAAATGAGATGCTAATCAAAGGCAGGAAGGCTTGTGACATTTAGCCAGGCAAACTGGGGAGCTCAGGGAAGCAATCACTGGTGCTCCTGATTATCCTGGAGAGCTCTCGCGTGTCCCAGCGGGCTGGGAAGGAGCAGGAGCTTTTCTTTTTAAAAAGGGGGGCCAGGGGAATTGGAAACCAGTCAATCCACGCTACATGCCTACAAAGATAGTGACTCGAAGCATGGAGCAGGTGATTTGTTAACAGCCAGAGGTAATAAATAGAGCTGGCTGCAGTGAATCTCAGTTTCACTCAGATTTGGGGGTTTTACTTCTGGTGTCAGTCTGCACTGATGGGTAGGCTTACCCAGAAGAATAAGAGAGAGAGAGCAATAACATAAATATTGGCAACTGCCTGTTTGCTGCAGGCAGTGCACTTAGCAGAGCTGGCTGAACTGTTATTGCAGGCAGATCTTCCTTTCATTTCTTTGGGACTTTCATAAGTTTCACACATTCGGGTGATTTTTACAATCTTCTGTGTTTGTTCATCGTGCCATGAATCTGATTTATAAGTGCCTTTTGGGGAAATGGGCTTTGTGCTAGCATTTTGCATCAATGTATCCCAAGGAATAAATGGGATTTTTGAAAAGATTTCTGCCTGTTCACCCACACTTGTCCTGGCTCTCTGAGCACCCAGACTGGATGGACCTCTCAGCCCAAGCCTAGTTTGGGGTCTTGTCCAAGTGTCAGGAAACCCTGGAGCTGTTGGAGCTGGGTTAGAGCTGGGTTAGAGCTGTTAGAGCTGGGTTAGAGCTGTTAGAGCTGGGTTAGAGCTGGGTTAGAGCTGGGTTAGAGCTGGGTTAGAGCTGAGTTAGAGCTGTTAGAGCTGGGTTAGAGCTGTTAGAGCTGGGTTAGAGCTGGGTTAGAGCTGGGTTAGAGCTGTCAGAGCTGGGTTAGAGCTGTTAGAGCTGGGTTAGAGCTGGGTTAGAGCTGGGTTAGAGCTCTTAGAGCTGGGTTAGAGCTGAGTTAGAGCTGTTAGAGCTGGGTTAGAGCTGGGTTAGAGCTCTTAGAGCTGGGTTAGAGCTGGGTTAGAGCTCTTAGAGCTGGGTTAGAGCTGTCAGAGCTGGGTTAGAGCTGGGTTAGAACTGGGTTAGAGCTGTTAGAGCTGGGTTAGAGCTGTTAGAGCTGGGTTAGAGCTGGGTTAGAGCTGTTAGAGCTCTTAGAGCTGGGTTAGAGCTGGGTTAGAGCTGGGTTAGAGCTGTTAGAGCTGGGTTAGAGCTGGGTTAGAGCTGTTGGAGCTGGGTTAGAGCTGTTGGAGCTGGGTTAGAGCTGTCAGAGCTGGGTTAGAGCTGGGTTAGAGCTGGGTTAGAGCTCTTAGAGCTGGGTTAGAGCTGGGCTAGAGCTGGGTTAGAGCTCTTAGAGCTGGGTTAGAGCTGGGTTAGAGCTGAGTTAGAGCTGGGTTAGAGCTGGGTTAGAGCTGTCAGAGCTGGGTTAGAGCTGGGTTAGAGCTGGGTTAGAGCTGTTAGAGCTGTTAGAGCTGGGTTAGAGCTGGGTTAGAGCTGGGTTAGAGCTGTCAGAGCTGGGTTAGAGCTGGGTTAGAGCCGGGTTAGAGCTGGGTTAGAGCTGGGTTAGAGCTGGGTTAGAGCTGTTAGAGCTGGGTTAGAGCTGGGTTAGAGCTGGGTTAGAGCTGTTACAGCTGTGTTAGAGCTGGGTTAGAGCTGCAGGAGCTGGGTTAGAGCTGCTGGGGCTGGGTCCCTCTGTGCCTGCCCTGCTGGGGGCTCTCTCTGGGGTACCCTGGCTCAGAGGATCCCCTGGCTCAGCCCCACTGCTGGGAGCTGGGGCTGCTCAGGCCAGGCTCAGAGGGGCTGGGCTGGGCTGGCTGCAGGAGCCCCAGTGATTGCCCAGCTCCTGGGGTGCTCCATCCCAGGCAGGCTGTGCTGGAGGGGTCTGGGGAGGGCCAGGGCTGTCCAGAGCAGCCCCAGCTGCCCCCACACCGCTGCTGGCCAGGCTGAGCCCAAGGGCAGTTTGCAGTTTGCAGTTTGCATCGTGCCTGCAGCGCAGCACCCAGAGCATCCCCTGCCCTCGATGTGCTCTCCTCACAAAACATCTTCCCCCACTGGACCTTCCTCTGTGTGTAAAGGCACACACATTGCATCTGGCATGAGGGGAAGGAATCAGCTGCCTTGGGCTCCTGCAGCACCAAAATTCATTGCTGTGCACTCACAGTGGTGCCTGTTCTGGAGCTCTCTTTGGAATTAGCAAAGAGAAAAAAATGCTTTAGTCTGGTGTAGTTAAAATTGTTAAAATATCATATTTGAAATTTTCCTGTTCTGAAAACATCAGAAAATATCAGCAATTGACTGAAAGATGCTGGAAATTTAAATAGACTATAAAAATATCCTGTTCTACATACTTCAAGTTTCTCTAACAGTGCCTTGGGTTTTCTCAAATTTCAGTTTTTCCTCTCCCTCCCCCTTGCAGTGCTCTCTCTTGCCACCATAGACTTCCAGGGAAGGAAGGTTGATTTCATTTTTTCAGAGTTAAATTATTCAGCGAGATCTGAAGCTCTGCTGCTGTCACATCCCCTCCCTCCCTGCCCGAGTGCTGAGCCCCCTCCCCAGGAGCTGGAAGTGGGTCAGGGCTGAGCCCCCACACCCACATCCCCCTCCTCTCCTCTCCTCTCCTCTCCTCTCCTCTCCTCTCCTCTCCTCTCCTCTCCTCTCCTCTCCTCTCCTCTCCTCTCCTCTCCTCTCCTCTCCTCTCCTCTCCTCTCCTCTCCTCTCCTCTCCTCTCCTCTCCTCTCCTCTCCTCTCCTCTCCTCTCCTCTCCTCTCCTCCCAGGCCATGCCTTTGCTCTGGGAGGTGCCCACATCTCAGCCTGCACATTTTATCACAGACAACCCCAAACCCATTATCTTAAAAGGCCTTGATCAGCTTGGAGCTCCCAAAGCAGAGGAGCTCAGATAATATTGCACTGGCAGTATTTCACTCCAGTATTATGCTGTTAGGCCTCTGCTCATCCTCAGGCCAAGGAAGAAAGAGGAGCCAAGGAGGCAAAATAAAAATATTAGCAAAGTGAAAACCTGATTTGAAGCTCCTCATAGTGAAAACCACCGAGTGATAAGGTGCATTTCTAACCTTCCCAATGTCAGTTCAGATGCACGAGGGATAGAAAGGAGGATGCTTGCAGTGCATCCTTTGCCCTGTGCCCACCTTGCACAGAATCCTTACAGCCCTGAGGCAGCTCAGCTCCAAATGCAGCCCCCAGCCCTCTGGGACCTGCTCAGACAGGAGGCTCCTTACTGTGAATAAAGTACAGTTGCATTTTATTTCTTCTTTCTAAATTATTTTCTGTTTCTCTGAAGTGCTAGATCTCACTGTGATCCAAATCAGAATTTCCCTGAATAAAACTGAAGAAAATAAGAATCTGCATTTAATTAAAGGAGGCCCAGGCTGGGAAGACATGCAGGTGCAAAGTGCAATGTTTGGAGCTGTAGCTGGCACCAAGTGACTCTGCACAACAATTGAGTGAGTTCTGCAGGGCAGCAGTTGTGGAGGAGAAGATGGCTGGTAGAGCCACACAATGAGATTTTCTGTGTGGGAGCAGTGGTGCCTGCTCATTATTGACACTGCAGGCTCTCTGCTGCAGGGTGGGAGGGCCTGGGGGCACTGATGGCTGCTGATGAGCAGGGCAGGGGCTGTGGGCACTGCCAGGGGCTGAGCACAGAGGCAGGGGCTGTGGGCATTGCCAGGGGCTGTGGGCACTGTCAGGGGCTGTGGGCACTGCCAGGGGCTGAGCACAGAGGCAGGGGCTGTGGGCACTGCCAGGGGCTGTGGGCACTGTCAGGAGCTGAGCACAGGGGCAGGGGCTGTGGGCACTGCCAGGGAGCTGAGCACAGAGGCAGGGGCTGTGGGCACTGCCAGGGGCTGTGGGCACTGCCAGGGGCTGTGGGCACTGCCAGGAGCTGAGCACAGGGGCAGGGGCTGTGGGCACTGCCAGGGGGCTGAGCACAGAGGCAGGGGCTGTGGGCACTGCCAGGGGCTGTGGGCACTGCCAGGGGCTGAGCACAGAGGCAGGGGCTGTGGGCACTGCCAGGGATCCCAGCACAGAGGCAGGGGCTGTGGGCAGTGCCAGGGGCTGTGGGCACTGTCAGGGGTGTGGGCACTGTCAGGGGCTGAGCACAGAGGCAGGGGCTGTGGGCACTGCCAGGGGCTGTGGGCACTGCCAGGGGCTGTGGGCACTGCCAGGGGTGTGGGCACTGCCAGGGGCTGTGGGCACTGTCAGGGGTGTGGGCACTGCCAGGGATCCCAGCACAGGGGCAGGGGCTGTGGGCACTGCCAGGGGCTGTGGGCACTGCCAGGGGCTGTGGGCACTGTCAGGGGTGTGGGCACTGCCAGGGGCTGTGGGCACTGTCAGGGGTGTGGGCACTGCCAGGGGCTGTGGGCACTGTCACAGCTCAGCTCTCCTGGTGTGTCTGCAGTCACAGACTGTGCCACTGTGCTGGGCCTGCCCTGGCTGTCACTTCTCTCCCCCAGTAAAGGGGATTCATCCCCATGGGTTCCCAGCTGGACTGTGGCCCAGCACAGAGGGGCAGGAGGGGTTAAAGGCAGCCCCAAACCCTGCACTCTCGTGGATTCAATGCTGTCCCTTCACATCATTTTAATGTGAATTTTATATATGGTTATCCAAAAGTACATGTATTACGACCCTGAAAGCTCTTTATTTTAAGCAATCATATAATTACTGGCTGTTTTCAAATTGCTCTGCTCTCCTCTAATCTTGTTTTCATAATGAAATTTGTTTAAGTCTAATACAGGCATAATGTAGAGTAATGTATCTTCTGCACCTCAGAATGGATGTTGGAAGTGTAAATTCATTACTTCTCCTTCAGCAGATCTCCTTTTTATCTCTCTTCTATAGACATTACAGTCATATTTTTCTCCTGAATACACTGATGAGGATCCAAAACTAATTTCCACCAAAATGAGAACTCCTTAAAAACATGCTCTTATCATATTGTGCAGCCTCTCTCAGCTCCACCAGCGTTCCTCACTTTAACCTCAGCTCTCATTTTTGAGTGTGGGGTTTTTTCCTGCCAGGGTTTCTCTCCATCTGCAGGACCAAGGCTGCTCCCTGCCCGTGCCCAGCCCCTCCAGGGCTGGATTCCTCCGGGGGGGTTCGTTTGCACAGGTCCAGCCTGGGCAGAAGGAGGGACACCAATGATTCCCCCAGGAATGATCTGGCAGCTCAGCAGCTTGCCCTGACTCCAGGCACCTCCCTGCTCCTGCTCCTGCCTCTGACAAACTGAAATCAAACATTTCAGGGCAGGCAGGCACAGCAGTCACATCCCTCAGGGGCACACACTCACTCCTCACTTCAGTCATTCAGCAGAACCTCTGATGCCAGGGCTGCAGTTGGGAACTGGGCTGAAACACTTCCAAAGATGCCTTTGCACAGCAAAGAGAGTCTGGGTGCTGAAAGAGAACCACCTCAAGAAGCCCAGCCCTAAAATAATTGCCATTTCAATGTAGATTGCTGTAATTGTGCTCCTGCCTCCCCAGCTCTTCTTGCATTGTGGTGTGGAAAAATAAAGAAAGATGAATTTCAATCACACTGTTGCCCTGAAAGCTATTATCACAAAATTGATTAACTGAGACTACTTTGTTTGAACAATAGGTTGTGGAGAGAGAAAAAATACATTTTCCCTCCGTCTTAGCCATGAAACAGTGATTAGACATTTATTTCTCAATTGGCATGGCCAAGATCAATATGATTTTCCAAAGATGTGCACAATTTGCTTCAAGAACTCGTCCTTGCACAGTCCTCAGGTACTCTGAGTTTGGTGAATATTTGTTTCTAGGTTTGACAGATTCTCCATTTCTGTCCATGATTCTCACTGCTGGCACTCCTGCTGGCCTGCCAGGTGGCTCCTGGTGCCCAGGCTGGGTGAGGACTGAGGGGATGTGTGAGCACAGAGCCCCTGGGCTGGGCTGCAGCAGGAGGGGATGCAGGGGATGCTGGGGATGCTGGGGATGCAGGGGATGCTGGGGATGTTGGGGATGCAGGGGATGCAGGGGATGCTGGGGATGCAGGGGATGTTGGGGGTGCTGGGGATGCTGGGGATGCTGGGGATGCAGGGGATGCAGGGGATGCTGGGGATGCTGGGGATGCAGGGTATACTGGGGATGCTGGGGATGCTGGGGATGCAGGGGATGCTGGGGATGCTGGGGATGCTGGGGATGCAGGGGATGCTGGGGATGCTGGGGATGCTGGGGATGCAGGGGATGCTGGGGATGCTGGGGATGCAGGGGATGCAGGGGATGCTGGGGATGCTGGGGATGCTGGGGATGCTGGGGATGCTGGGGATGCTGGGGATGCTGGGGGTGCTGGGGATGCTGGGGATGCTGGGGATGCTGGGGATGCTGGGGATGCTGGGGATGCTGGGGATGCAGGGGATATTGGGGATGCTGGGGATGCTGGGGATGCTGGGGCGGGCTCCCAGCTCCAGCCCACACCCAGCTGCAGCCGGAGCTGGCCGGGACCTGCCGGGCTGCAGGGCTGGACCCTCCCTGCAGGGCACACCTGGCGCTGCCCCTCCCTCAGTGCCACCCAGAGGGACACGGGGGGACCCTTTGTGCTGTGCCCCCTCCTCAGCCAGGCTGTGGGGCTCGCTGGTCAGCCTGTGCAGCAGGAAACACCTGCCCCGAGCTTCAGAGAGGGGTTAGAAAGGTGAACGAAGCACATCAGCTGCCGTGGGACACGGGGGTGTCAGGGGAGCGCTGGGCACCCCAGGGCAGTGAAAGACCTTTCCCTGTGGAGCTCCTTTCGCCATACAAATACCCTCAGGGCTGTTCTGAAAATTCTCTTCTTTTGAATTTCTGTCCCAGTTTCTTCTAGCAAGTTCAAAAGTGCCCTGAGACCACCTGCTACATCCACCCGTAACCAATTTGATATCCCGAATCATTGAATCACATAATATAATGTAATAATGAGCAGGTTGGACGGCAGCTTTATGAGCTGATGCTCTCTAAAATAAGTTCACGCTGAAACAGAATCCTTCAGCCAATTTTTTCCACTTCCCCTGCTGTTCAGGGGCAAACTAGGAAAACTAAGGAAAAAACCAGAGCTGAGAGCAGCAGCGCTCCGTGTCTGAAACCTGCTCGGCCATCTGAGGAGATATTAAAGGAATACAGATATCTGAGCACATTTCACTGAAGAAGGCAGCCTTAATTTTAGCTGGCTGGCAGATGGGGTTTCTCATTAGCCTGTCTTTTCATCCTATTTCATGCAATTAAGTAGGTTTGGAGGGACCCTGTGGGACTGGCCGCGTTCCAGAGGCCTGCAGAGCCCAGGCTGCCTGCCCCAGAGCTGCTGCCCGGCCCTGGGGCTGTGGGGAGCTTTCCCTCGGCACACACAGGGCCACAGGAGGGCTTTTCTGTGTGTGCAGAGCCCCAGTGCTGCGGGGAGCAGCCTGACATCCCAGCACAGCCCTTCCCAGACCTGGCAGGGAGGGTGCTGGGGATCCCGGAGGAGCTGAGTGTGTCCTGTCCTTCTTCAGCTCTTTGCAGAGCAGCAGAGACCCTGCCAGAAGAGAGGGGTTCTCCATCAGGGTCTTTCCAAGAGGGGCAGGGACAGCTTTATCAGCAGGAACATCTCAGTGGATTCATATTTCCTCTACACAGCTGCAATTTATCCCTGACCTGCCCAGCCTCCTCCCTCTGACGTGGCTGTCACAGCCCAGGGCCGTGCTCTGATGGTGCCACCACGCTGCACAGGGACCCCTGGCCCTCCCCAGCACCCGTGGGGTGGGGACAGCCCTGGGGACATGGCTCAGGGCAGGGTGAGCAGTGGACTCGATGATCTGAGGGGGCCTTTCCAACCCAAACCATTGTGTCACTGTGGGAGCCCATCCCGGGGTGCAGCAGAGCCCCCCAGCCCCCAGCACACCCCAGGGGGGACAGAGAGAGGAGGCCACGTCCCCCAGGGGCACCTGGGCAGGGTCACTCCCTGGGCAGGGCCACTCCTTGGACAGGGGTCACTCCCTGAGCAGGGGTCACTCCTTGGGCAGGGGTCACTCCCTGGGCAGGGTCACTCCCTGAGCAGGGTCACTCCTTGTGCAGGGTCACTCCTTGTACGGGGTCACTCCTTGTGCAGGGTCACTCCCTGGGATGGGGTCACTCCTTGTGCAGGGTCACTCCTTGGGCAGGGGTCACTCCTTGGACAGGGGTCACTCCCTGAGCAGGGGTCACTCCCTGGGCAGGGTCACTCTCTGGGCAGGGTCACTCCCTGGGCAGGGTCACTCCTTGTGCAGGGTCACTCCTTGGACAGGGTCACTCCTTGGACAGGGTCACTCCCTGGGATGGGGTCACTCCTTGTGCAGGGTCACTCCTTGGGCAGGGGTCACTCCCTGGGCAGGGTCACTCCCTGGGCAGGGTCACTCCTTGGATAGGGGCCATTCTCAGTGCAGGGTCACTCCTTGGGCAGGGGTCACTCCCTGGGCAGGGTCACTCTCTGGGCAGGGTCACTCCTTGGGCAGGGGTCACTCCCTGGGCAGGGTCACTCCTTGTACGGGGTCACTCCTTGGGCAGGGGTCACTCCCTGGGCAGGGTCACTCCCTGGGCAGGGTCACTCCTTGTACGGGGTCACTCCTTGGGCAGGGGTCACTCCCTGGGCAGGGTCACTCCTTGTGCAGGGGTCACTCCCTGGGCAGGGTCACTCCTTGAGCAGGGGTCACTCCCTGGGCAGGGTCACTCTCTGGACAGGGGTCACTCCTTGGACAGGGGTCATTCTTGGTGCAGGGGTCACTCCCTGGGCAGGGGTCACTCTTTGGACAGGGGTCACTCCTTGGACAGGGGTCACTCCTTGGACAGGGTCACTCCTTGGATAGGGTCATTCTCAGTGCAGGGGTCACTTTCTGGGCAGGGGTCACTCCTTGGACAGGGGTCATTCTCAGTGCAGGGGTCACTCTCTGTACAGGGTCACTCCCTGGGCAGGGGTCACTCCCTGGCTGCCAGCATCCCACCCTGCCCCTCCATCACTGCAGCTTCCCCTCTGCTGCTCCCCAGGGACATCAGGCACGGCCACCGTGCCACCCTCTGTCCTGAGTGCCCTTAGGGGACCCTGCTCTGGGTAAATCCTGCTCCCTGGGACACCAGGCACGGCCACCCTCTGTCCTGAGTGTCCTTTTGGGGACCCTGCTTGGGGTAAATCCTGCTCCCTGGGACACCAGGCACAGCCACCCTCTGTCCTGAGTGCCCTTAGGGGACCCTGCTCTGGGTAAATCCTGCTCACCAGGCACAGTCACCCTCTGTCCTGAGTGCCCTTAGGGGACCCTGCTCTGGGTAAATCCTGCTCACCAGGCACAGTCAGCATGTCACCCTCTGTCCTGACAGCCCTTAGGGGACCCTGCTCTGGGTAAATCCTGCTCACCAGGCACAGCCACCCTCTGTCCTGAGTGCCCTTAGGGGACCCTGCTCTGGGTAAATCCTGCTCCCTGGGACACCAGGCACTGCCACCCTCTGTCCTGAGTGCCCTTTGGGGACCCTGCTCTGGGTAAATCCTGCTCACCAGGCACAGTCACCCTCTGTCCTGAGTGCCCTTAGGGGACCCTGCTCTGGGTAAATCCTGCTCCCTGGGACACCAGGCACGGTCACCCTCTGTCCTGAGTGCCCTTAGGGGACCCTGCTCGGGGTCAAAGCTGCTCCCCAGGGTTTACAGGACAGGCCCCACGTTCTGCACTCAGTTCCTGCAGCATCATTTCTTTGTTCCCATAGAAACCAGGGATGGGGTGGGGGGACTCCAAAGAGTAGTCTGGAGCTAAGATAATGAAAATAAATCCAAATAAAACCTTGTCAAACCTCTGTACACGTGTACTGGCAGAAGAAAATAAAATCCTTGACTCCTTTTCCCGTATTGTAAAGCAGTGTAATTTAGTTGGGTAAAAAACCCCAAACTCTCTCATGGATGTGGTCCTTCTGCATTGTTTGCTTTTTTCCAAGGCAATTTCAGGAAAATGCTTAGCAACATGTACAGAAGGAAGCTGCTAAACCTTTGTATTAATTCTAAAACCCCAATTTCTTATTAAGTCACAAGAGATAGCTTTTACTTTGTTTCCAGCAAAAGGTAATTTGGGCTTTTTTTTATTTAGAATGTTGCCCACCGTGCTGGAGAGGCGAGATTTCTTAATTGCTTTGTTGCAAAAACAATTTATGTGGGGTCTTTTAATGAGTTTAATTTTCTTTAAAGTTTTCCGTGTATAAATGTGGCAGCATTTTGAAATCAAATAAATTATCTACCTAGCTGCCTCACTGCTCCCATCATTACACTGAACACTCGAAGCTGTTCCACGAGGCTTATTGTATAGAAATTATCTGTACAGACGAGATGGAGGTGGTGGTTAGAAAAAACAAAAAGCAAGAGAGAAAAGCAGGGAGATTATTTCTCCATCCTCGGAGCTGTCCTCCTACCTTGGAGCTGGAGCTGCATCCAAACGTGGGAAGCTGCAACACAAAGGGCTTTGAGAAAATGGCAAAATGTCTGATCAGAATCACAGCTGGCTTGGGCTGGAAGGGGCCTCAAATCCCACCCAGTGCCACCCCTGCCATGGCAGGGACCCCTCCCACTGCCCCAGTGCCCAGCCTGGCCTTGGGCACTGCCAGGGATCCAGGGGCAGCCACAGCAAACCTGGGAATTCTATTCCAGGGCCTGCCCACCTTGCCAGGGAACAATGTCCCTCTAATCCCTAATCTGAGTGTCCTTAATTCCTACTCTGAGTGTCCCCTCTAATCCCTAATCTAATTGTCCCTCTAATCCCTAATCTGAGTGTCCCTAACTCCTAATCTAAGTGTCCCCTCTAATTCCTAATCTAATTGTCCCTCTAACCCCTACTCTGAGTGTCCCCTCCCTTAGTTCAGGGCCATTGCCCCAGGTGGATTAAAGCCCAGAGCACACCCTTGTCACAGACAGCTTTTATGGAAAATCCTTTCCTTGGGATTGTTCCTCCTGGGAAGCTGAGAGGCCTCAGGAACAAAATGCAAACATTGATTATCTGCTGCTGTGGGATGCAACAGGTGCAGCTGGGATTGGCCCATGTTGGATGTTTGGAATTAATGGCCAATCACAGTCAGCTGGCTGGGACAGAGAGCTGAGCCACAAACCTTTGTTATCATTCTTTGCTGTTCTATTCTTAGCCAGCCTTCTGATGAAATCCTTTCTTCCATTCTTTTAGGATAGTTTTAATGTAATATCTATCATAAAATAATCAATCAGCCTCTGGAACATGGAGTCAGATCCTCATCTCCTCCCTCACCCTCAGACCCCTGTGACACGGTCACACCCTGACACACAGCAGAGGGAAGGAGGGATCAGAAGAAGCAGGGCTTTAGCAGAAAGCCAGAAGGCAGAGCTCTCTCCCTGCATCAACAGCACCCAGGACCTCATGAGGCTGAATTCTATTGCAAAGCATCAGCAGCCTCACCCCTGGGTGCTCAGGATGCCTCAGGAGAGGCACTTGCCTGAACAGACAACAAATTAATTCCATCAAGCCCTGCAAAGCTCACAGCAGGTACCTGCACATCCTCCTCGAGAAGGGAGCCAAATCCAGGGCAGTTTTGCCCCTTCCCATGGGCCTCACATTTAAAAATTGTGCTTGTCAGCATCTCACTTTCCAATGGCCTGTGCAGATGATGCTACAGCTGCACACATCTGTTCCTGTGCCGTATTTCAGGGACACACACAGGGGTTTCTAAGATGCTGTTGGAGCTCTTCTGCTTCAACAGCCAACTCCCCATGCAGCCCAGGGACCAGCCAGCCTGAGGTCCCTGCCAGCCCCAGCCAGTCTGAGGTGCTGTGACCATCCCATCCCCATTCTGCAGCCCAGGATCACAAACAGACAGACCATCATGTCCCCATGTCACCTCTGTGCCTCCTCTGTCCAGGGCCTAGAAGGTTCCTCCAGCCCAGGATGGGTTCCTCAGTCCAGCCCAAGCTCCATCTGCCCTCCCAGCCCACCTGGGACCTTCCTGTGCCCTCTCTGCCCACTCCAGCACCCAGAACCTCCTGGTCCCACAGGAGCAGCTGCAGCAAGAGGTCACAGCCGGGTCAAATCCCACAGAAGCTTCAGGAGGAACAAGGGATCCAAACTGAAACCCCAAGATGTGTCCAGGTTTCCCCTCTCACTGCTGGCCACAATTTCTCAGAGGTGTGAGAGCTGACCATGAAATCCTGCACCACTCCTGTCAGCAAGCTGCAGGCACTCATGGGTAATTTTCATCATAAATGAGATTTAACGATGAAGAATTCATGAAGCAGGAGTCAGATCCCTCTGCTGCTGAGCAAATGGGAACATTTCCTCCATGCAGGCTGATGATTAATTCATACTCAGGTACCTGGACATCAGACTAAAGTCCTGTTTATCATCCAGGCAGGAGATGGTTCCCCTTCTCTTGCCTTGAAGAGTGTTGCCATTTCTGGAACTTGAGTGAGATCCAGCACTAATTATTCAGGAAGAGCAATGGGATGAACCTGCCAGGTCAGTTACATGAGACAGGGAGGGAGGGAGCTGTAGGATATGTAATTATCTATTTATCTCGTGGCTTGGGGTGTGAGTTCATAATGACCCTTTCACAATGCAAAACAGTGTAAAATCTTAAATGCAGCATCCAGACAGAACAGAGGAAATACACAGAGCTGTGGTTAAAATATTGTTTGGGGAAAAAAAGTCCAGACAACTTCTCATTGGAAAGGGACGAGGGAAGGGGAATTTAAATTGTATTTATTACACCAAGCCACAATTCCTGGCCCACCTTCCCCAGAGCCATCCCAAGCCAGATGAGGAGGATGCCTGAGTGTGACCATGTTCACTGGGGTCCCAGGATGAGGGAAGAGATGAGGATCTGACTCCAGGTTTCAGAAGGCTGATTTATTATTTTATGATATTTATTATTATTTTATTACATATATATATATTATATACAACAATATTTTATAATATATATATTATATTACAACTATACCAAAAGAATAGAAGAAAGGGTTCTCCTCAGAAGGCTGGCTAAGCTAAGAATGGAAAGGAAAGAATGATAACAAAGGCAGCTGTCCCAGACTCTCTGTCTGAGCCAGCTGACTGTGATTGGCCATTAATTCCAAACATCCAACATGGGCCAATCCCAGCTGCACCTGTTGCATTCCACAGCAGCAGATAATCAATGTTTGCATTTTGTTCCTGAGGCCTCTCAGCTCCTCAGGAGGAGAAGTCCCAAGGAAAGGGTTTCCATGGAAGATGTCTGTGACCCCTGAGCACTGTGTGCAGCTCTCCTGTCCCTCAGCCACACGCAGCATCCACGGGGCCCTCTGGGGCTGGGACAATGACCCTGAGCAGGAGGAGAGCAGACAAAGGGACAGTTTGTCACCTCTGCAGTGCCCCACACATGTCCCTGGGAGAGCAGGGAAGCCGGGCACTGCCAGGCACTGCCAGGCACTGCTGCTGTGCCTTCCCAGGCGCCCCCACCCAGCAGCACCCACCAGCAAGGGGGCCTCACCTGGCTGCTGCCCCCCGCCCCTCCTGGCTGTGCCCCCTCGTGGGACAGCAGCAGCTCCAGGGGAACGTGGCAGTGGCAGCCCCTTGGTGCTGTGTGACACCGTGGGTGCCATCCTGGAGTGCCCAGGGTGCTGGGTTAACGGAATGGGTTTTCCCTGCCTGGCACAGTGTGTGCCATCCTGTAGTGCCCAGGGTGCTGGGTTAACAGAACTGGGTTTTCCCTGCCTGGCACCGCCTGGCAGGGGCAGTTGGTGGCCGGGCAGGTGACCAGGGGCTGGACACACTGCAGCTCACTGTGCTCACTGTGCCCAGCACTGCCCCGCTGCCCAGGGGCACTCAGCTCATTGCATCATCCACAATAAATCAAGTTCAAAAGCCACCGAGTTGATGGGCAGCCAGGACAGCTGTGGGCATTGCCAGGCATTGAACTGGGCATATTGTTGCCCTCAGCTGTGTTCTCTCTCACATTCTCTGAGAAATGCCATCTCCCAAGTGTCTGTTGCCAGATGAGATGTTATTACTTATTTACAAGCACACAACAAGTGTCTGGAAATTAAGAGATATTCACAAAAATGAGCTCTCTGGTGACCATCAACCACACGATGCTGCCAGAGCATCTTCTTGATGTTGTTTGCTCTTAGTGTGAGTGATAGGAACAGTTTGGATTCATTTCTTACAAGATCTTGTGTGACTCATCTGAATTTCCTTTCAGTCCAAATCATTCTGCTTCTGAGCCAGCACTGGTGCTCAGGCAGGGGCTCTGCCTGGCACCAAGCCCTGGCTGTGCCCACAGAGCAAAGCCCCCCAGAGCCCGGGCACAGAGCCCGTGGGTTCAAGGCTCACCCACCTGTGCACAGGCACGGAGAGCTCTGCACACAAACCCCTCTGCCTCCCCCCTCTGGGCCATGGCAGCACTGGGGCCACCAAGGGCCCCTCAGTGGCACCTCTGCAGCTGCCCGAGGGGCACCAGAGCCCCTCTCCAGCCCTGCAGCCTGTGCCAGGCAAGAGGGGCTTGGAATCAAACTCCAAATGCCAACAACTCACAATTGCATTCTCCCTTTCCCAGCCCGGCTGAGCTGGGGATGCTGGGGAGGGCCAGGGCACACCTGGGGAGGGCCAGGGCACACCTGGGGAGGGCCAGGGCACACCTGGGGCATTCCCAGGGCACACCTGGGGCATTCCCAGGGCACACCTGGGGAGGGCCAGGGCACACCTGGGGAGGGCCGGGCACACCTGGGGAGGGCCAGGGCACACCTGGGGAGGGCCAGGGCACACCTGGGGCATTCCCAGGGCACACCTGGGGCATTCCCAGGGCACACCTGGGGAGGGCCAGGGCACACCTGGGGCATTCCCAGGGCACACATGGGGCAATCCCAGGGCACAGCCCGGGGCATTCCCAGGGCACACCCGGGGCATTCCCAGGGCACACATGGGGCAATCCCAGGGCACAGCCCGGGGCATTCCCAGGGCACACCCGGGGCATTCCCAGGGCACACCTGGGGCATTCCCAGGGCACAGCCCGGGGCATTCCCAGGGCACACATGGGGCAATCCCAGGGCACAGCCCGGGGCAATCCAGGGCACAGCCCGGGGCATTCCCAGGGCACACATGGGGCAATCCCAGGGCACACCTGGGGCATTCCCAGGGCACACCTGGGGCATTCCCAGGGCACAGCCCGGGGCATTCCCAGGGCACAGCCTGGGGCATTCCAGGGCACACCTGGGGCATTCCTTGGGCCAGGAGGGCACAGCCCGGGGCATTCCCAGGGCACAGCCCGGGGCATTCCCAGGACCCAGCCTGGGCCATTCCCAGGGCCATGCCAGCCCTGCCCTGGCAGCAGAGGGCACCACTCCCCCAGCCCAGGAGGGCTCTGCTGACAGCAGGCAGCCCCATCGCTCTCCTCCAGAGCAAAGCCTTTTTTATCTCTTCCTTTGTGAGCTAATAATGTTTTTTTAATTGAAACATGTTCAGCTTCTCCTTCTTTCTTCTTGTTTCAAGTGATTTCTGCCTCTGCCAGCAAAATAAGAGCCTGTGCTGCTGGGTTTGTTATTTTTTTTTATTTCCCAGAAAATGCAAAGGGTTTTTTCCTCCTCTTTTTTTTTTTTTTTTTTTTTTGCAAGATTTCAACTCTTTGACTTTGGAAGAGAAATCATTGTGGAGAAAGTATTTCTTGAAATGATGACAGAAGCAAAATTATATTCCTTTGTAGAAAACAGGGACATTTGAAGACAGGCTTTACATCTTTGTTCTTTGTTCCGGGAAGTGCGAATTCGCAGGGTCCTGGACCATTAATCCTTCCCCATTCTTGGTTTTTGAAGATGAACATTGCAGAGAATGAGGCATTGTGCTTGAAAGGTCTTTTCAGAAAATACCTTTTCCTTCCACAATATGTTCCAGTTCTCTGATAATTTGCAGAATAACTTGGCAATTTGTGGCTTTTCCTCATAAATATTTATTTTCCCAGGACGCCCTGGTGTGACTGGGCTCCCAAGGCTGCTGTGAGCAGCCTCCCCTCGCCCTGCTCCCAGCTGAGGGTTTGGCAGCTCCCCGAGCACGGGTGCCCAGGGGCCCTGTGCCAGCGTGTGGCAGCACTGGAGGGTCCCCGGCAGCACTGGAGGGTCCCCAGCAGCACTGGAGGGTCCCCAGCAGCACTGGAGGGTCTCCAGCAGCACTGGAGGGTCTCCAGCAGCACTGGTGCCACCGGGGGTCTCCTGCTCCCTCTGCCAGCCCAGGGTCCTACAGCTGAAACCAGCTCCCCTCTGCTTGGCTGGGACATCTCATTGAACCCAGATTGCTTTGGGTTGGAATGGACATCACAGCCCACCCAGTGCCACCCTGCCATGGCACAGCCAGGTGTGCAGTGTCACACACAGCCAGGTGTGCAGGGTCAGCACAGCCAGGTGTGCAGTGCCAGGCACAGCCAGGTGTGCAGTGTCACACACAGCCAGGTGTGCAGGGTCAGCACAGCCAGGTGTGCAGTGCCAGGCACAGCCAGGTGTGCAGTGCCAGCACAGCCAGATGTGCAGTGTCACACACAGCCAGGTGTGCAGGGTCAGCACAGCCAGGTGTGCAGGGTCAGGCACAGCAAGGTGTGCAGTGTCACACACAGCCAGGTGTGCAGTGCCAGCACAGCCAGGTGTGCAGTGTCACACACAGCCAGGTGTGCAGCATCACCCACAGCCAGGTGTGCAGTGCCAGGCACAGCCAGGTGTGCAGTGTCAGCACAGCCAGGTGTGCAGTGTCACACACAGCCAGGTGTGCAGTGCCAGGCACAGCCAGGTGTGCAGGGTCACACCCAGCCAGGTGTGCAGCATCACCCACAGCCAGGTGTGCAGGGTCACACCCAGCCAGGTGTGCAGCATCACCCACAGCCAGGTGTGCAGCATCTCTCACCCCAGGGCTGTGCAGAGCTGCAGTAGAGGCCAGGACCAGCAGCTTTTCTGCTCAAGAAGTTGAGCACAAGGGAGTCCAGTGCTAAAAGGAAAAGCAGCATCTGAACTGCAGGAGGATGATGATTCCTGTGCCATAAAAGAAAACCAGCCAGTTTTACCATGAATAAATAACTACATTAATAAACAAAGGTGACCGTTTTCCCCTGTGTCTGAAGCCCTGATTCTGGCACTGGATATGCAATCTCATATTGCTATATTGCTCATAAAAACCTTTTACTGATTACTTTCACACTGGATCATCCATCCTATCGTTAATAACACTGGTCCTGTGCAAATACTCAAATATTAAATGTTTGGATAATCTAAACCTCTTGGTTTCAGGGCTGAACATGTCACTTCCAAGCTGCACTGCTCCTTACCTGCCAGGCTGTGTTCTGGGAGAACAAAAGCCCACAGTGCTTTGGTTATGGAACATAAAAGGAACTACAACCGTGGGAAAAGGAAAAATATTCATAAAACATGGCTTGGTTCGCCCATGCTTCCTTCCTCCACAGGGTAACTCAGAGTTCTTGGTGCTCACTGAGTGCACCAGGTCACGCTGTGTTTGTCACAAGGGGGGCTCTGCTGTCCCCCTGCCCGGGAGCTGCTCCCCCTCCATGGCCGGGCTGTGCCCTGGCCCTGCCCGGGGCTGGCAGCGTCCCGTGCCCGCCCAGCCCCGGCTGGTGCCTCCGTGCCAGGCTCTGCCCACTGAACAGGCCCCCTGCACCCTCCCCAGGCCATTCACACCTGGCTGTGCTCAGGGCTGTGCTCTGCCCAGACCTGCGGGCCCAGGAGCTCTGCAGATCCCTTGATCTCCACATCGGGGACCCAGCCCGGCTCCTGCACCGCCCCAGGCTGAGCTGCGGCAGGGAGGGAGCCCTGCACAGCCCAACCCGGCCTGGGAGAGCGAAGAACGAGGGGACAGAAATAGCAGCGAAAATCCTGTCACACCCAGCCAACAGGGGCCCAGGGAAAGGTAGAGAATGAAGTAAATGAAAACAGAATGGAAAATAAATAGCAGAAGGAAAGAGAGGCATGAATCAGCATTTATTTACTTATTTATTTGTTTGTTTGTTTGTTTGTTTGTTTATGCCTCATTCACTGCTGACTCCAGAAGGGACACGCAAGGAAACGCCAACAGCGTGCAGAGCTCCTGCAGTGGGGCACACAGGGCCAGGGGTGCCAGGCCAGGGGTGCCAGGGCCAGGGGTGCCAGGCACAGGGGTGCCAGGCGCAGGGGTGCCAGGCCAGGGGTGCCAGGGCCAGGGGTGCCAGGCACAGGGGTGCCAGGCCAGGGGTGCCAGGTGCAGGGGTGCCAGGGCCAGGGGTGCCAGGGCCAGGGGTGCCAGGGCCAGAGGTGCCAGGCGCAGGGGTGCCAGGGGCAGGGGTGCCAGGGGCAGGGGTGCCAGGGCCAGGGGTGCCAGGGGCAGGGGTGCCAGGGCCAGGGGTGCCAGGCACAGGGGTGCCAGGGCCAGGGGTGCCAGGTGCAGGGGTGCCAGGGCCAGGGGTGCCAGGGCCAGGGGTGCCAGGCGCAGGGGTGCCAGGCGCAGGGGTGCCAGGGCCAGGGGTGCCAGGTGCAGGGGCACCCCGAGGCCAGGGCTCTCTGCTCAGCTCTACAGACAGCTGGGAAACCAACCCCAGCAAACGCATCCCCGTGTCCTCAAAGACTGCCTTTGCAAATCCCATTCTTATCAAATTTGATTCTCCCCATTAATGGCTTTGCTTGGCAGTTTCAGAGGACTAATGAGCTCACTAACAATGTTCTCTTGCCATCTTTTCCTGGGAATGTGAAAATGGTGTGTCTGTAAAACCCACGGTCATTACTGAGCACTCGTGATTAACGCTGCTTTTTCTAAGCACATTGTCAAGGTTCCTGAGCCTGTGTGCCTTCAAGGTGACCACAGACTCTCAGCTATTTTGGCTTCCTCGTCCAAATGTAACTACAACAGTGCTGGGTGCAGTAAATCACCCCTTGAAATGTATTTACATAGCAGAAAACACGTGTACAGATACCTCTGCCCACCAGCAGCACAGCCTGGTGCACGTCCTCCCACACAGGTCACCTTGGCCAGCACCTGCCCATCAAACCCCAGCTGGGTGCACTGGTGGGACTGGGTCAAGAGCAAGGAGAAAAGTGATAGATTTTGCTTCAGATTCTTCCAGAAACTAATTTCTGTTATCCAATAAGCAAAAGCTTCCAAGAACTGGAAATATATCCCACTCTTGCCAAAAGAAAAATAAAGACATTTCTCAAAGCCAGCATGTCAGACTGGAGCAATGCCCCTCCTGCAGCCCTGGCACAGACTGGAGCAGTGCCCCTCCTGCAGCCCTGGCACAGACTGGCTCAGCCTGGCCCAGCAGGACAGCCCTGCTCACTGCAGAGGAGCAGCTCACCCTTGAGAGTCCCTTCCAACACAAACCATTCTATAATTCTCTCATCATTGTGAGCCCAGACAACAAAACAAGAATCGATGGTTCCCCAGGATGCCTGCTCAGAATAAACTTTCCATTTTCCCAGTTCCCAGTGAGCTGTGCCTGCACCAAGCCAAAGGTGCATCCCCCTCAGCGTGAGCACACTGAGCTCATCATCTTCTTTCTCTGATTAGCAAAGATATCAACAGCTCCTGCCAGAGGGGCCCTGACCACACCTGGGATGTCCTTTCTGCCATCTCTGGCCGGCTCCTTGCTGCAGCTCAGCTCTGCATCCCCAGCTCCGAGCAGCCAGAGCCTCTGACTCTGGAGTCACAGCCGCAATCAAAGGTCACAAATATTCCTGACAGTAAAATAAATGGAGTTAATTCACAGCTCTTCAGTGCTGCTCAAATGCCAAACAATGCCATCAATGTCAGGAGCTGCCCCAGCTCACCTCCAGCACGGTGGTGATCTGCAGTCAGCTGGTCATTAATTAGGCTAATTGCATGTTGAGTGTGTGTGTGTGCACTTCCTTATGGAGATTTATCCGTGTCTGCCCAAACACAGAACATGTTCAGTACAAGGCAGACACTGACAACATTTGAAACTGAACAGCTGAGATTTGTCATAAATGTAACAAATTCAAAGAGAGGAGTTTCAGCGATTTGTTGAGTTCAGCATTGGGAACTCCTGGTGGCACGTACAGGAGAATTGGATTTCAAACAAAAGATTTTGCTGTGTTTTGGCCTTGCTCTGGGAAAAGGTCTGGCTAGAGGCTATTAACAAGGATCAGCACCTCATTTCCCAGTGAGGACTGATTTCCCCATGAGGACTGACCTGCTGGGAGCCAGTGCAGGACAAACTGGTGAGAATTTGGGGCGCTTTTAGGTGGCTTTTTCTCCCAAAAGACAGAATCTACACACGTGGCTGCAAGCCTGAGGAATGCAAACAACTGAAGTCCCGGTGTGCTGGCTTTGCTTTGAGCCAATAACTAAATAATTAATTGTTAATACATGAATGATGATGTCTGATGCTTTTTCATGCCTAGGCACGGCTGCTCGTAAGAACAGAGGTATGTTTAGATTTAAAGGAAGCACATTCAGCATCAGCTTGCTGTGGTTTGGAGGAGATGGCACCTGGGGGTAATTGCTTCAAGACTCAGCACTAATTTTGTTTTCCCATTCTGCTTAGAGAATAAAGACTGACTCTCGTTTGTACGTTCCACAAAGGCAGGAAGTCTGAGGCTGCAGTCCTCGCTGTGTTTTGCTGTGGACTGTTAGGATAAAAGTAGAACATTCATCTGCAATTGCAATAAACCAGCCCAAACACATCTTACTGTTCTATGCCTTTTGAAATTATATCCACTTTTTGGAATATGAACAATAAAAAGGACAGAACAATGGGGAAATGGAAGGGAATATGCATGCAGTGAGATGCTTGTAGTATTCCTGGGGACAGCAGCAAACAGAGTTTACCATGCACCCCTTCATTTGAAAGGCCACCTGCAAACCCACTCCCATTTTCCCTTTGCTGGGTTGTCAGCTGCATTTGAATGAAAGCATTCCTGGGATGTGGCAGAATGCTCAGTCCTGCTGAGAGCAGGAGCCCGTGCTGGCTGGGCTGGGGCTGCTCTGAGAGCTGCCCAGCACAGCCCTGCCCAGCAGGACTGCCCCCCAGCCTGGCTGTGAGCTCCACATTCCACAGCCCGAGAATTAAAAACATTAACACTGAAAACAGCAGTGCTTGATTCAGGGCGGCCCAGATGCCTCAGCAGAATTCCCGACAGGGCTGAGCCCGGGTCCCGAGCCGCCTCCTCAGGCAGCACAGCCCCATCCCTCCATCCCCTGTGGCTGTGGAACAGGCACAGCCAGGGGAAGGCTTTCCAGCCCCATCCCTCCATCCCCTGTGGCTGTGGAACAGGCACAGCCAGGGGAAGGCTTTCCAGCCCCATCCCTCCATCCTCTGTGGAACAGGCACAGCCAGAGGAAGGCTTTCCAGCCCCATCCCTCCATCCCCTGTGGAGGGGGCACAGCCAGGGGAAGGCTTTCCAGCCCCATCCCTCCATCCCCTGTGGCTGTGGAACAGGCACAGCCAGGGGAAGGCTTTGCCCTGCTCAGTGCAGCACCACAGGGCTGCAGGGTTTTGATGATGGGAAATTACAGCATTTCCTTCTCTTGGGAAAATATCCCCTTACACCCCGGGGTTTGCAATCTAGTGCTTCATCCTGCAAGAGAGTACTGAAAATCTTCAGGAGATATTTGAGGAGGAAAAACTAGAGGCAAATGGTCTTAGTTTGTATAATGATGATGTTTAATTTTGCGTGCTGGTTCTTTTTCTTACTCCTGTTGTTTCCTCTTGCTCTCCCTTCACTTCCTCAGTCAACAAGTGATTAATTGTGATGGCAGCTGCTGACCCCCTCACAACGTGGGCTCTATTAAACACAGTTTTAATGGTACCAGACTCACTCAGCAGAGCCCAGTGATGGATGGCTTTGCACAGAACACCAAATGGATCATTTGTAATTGTGACTCCTCACCAATGGCACGAAGCCTCATCCCAGGCATCAGCAACCCCGATGGGCTGGCACTGAGAGCTGGGCACAAAAGGCACCAAAATGGACAAAGACACTGCTGAAAAGGGCAGCAGAGCTTTTCCATGCAGATGTCCCCAAAACTCACCGAACTTCCCGGAAGTTTATCCGCCCTAAACTCCGCTTAAAAGAAATGTAGAAAGCTTTGTGCTTCACCCTGACAGATTCACAGTGCATCCCCAGTGGAAGGAAGCAGCACAGACATAGCAATGCTAAATGGATTCTTGTATCAGCCCCATCACAGTGATTACCAAATAAATTTATAATTAGAATACACTTGAAGTATTAGGAGGAATAAAAGATCAAACACACCTCTTTATCAGGGAAAAGGAGCTGAAACTACACACCATAACAGGCTGTGCTGAGAGGTAAAGATCATGTTACCACTGAATTTTTTATATCCTCCAAAGGTCAAAATCACTTCACCATAAAATTTTCAGTGTCACAAAATTCAGAAATAGTAAATGTGGTTTTGTTCTAGTCTAGTCATGCACGCAAATTATTGGAACCCTTAAATTGTTAGAACATCAAATAAGAAAATCAGGACGTGGAAGTTCTCATCTTGACATTAGAGTGACTATTTCTGAAAATCTAATCCGTTGGAGATGGTCATAATTACTGTAAAATTGCTTCTGAAACTAATTTGTTCATGCACACACAAATGAAACAGAATTACATTTCCTTATTCTCTTTTTCCTTTTTTTTTTTTTGGTACAAAGGAAAGACGAGACACCGGCCTCCTTTGAGTATCAGGGTCTTTCTTGGGTTTTGATCTTCTTTGAAATTTTCTCATCAAGGGCCTTGTTAAGGCAGCAGAGTCCAAGCCTGGCACCTTAAAGAGCTGCAACCCAGAAACTGGATTCAGCTGCAGGTCCAGAGCCAGCTGCAGATGTGCCCTGGGCTCACACCTGCCCTGGGCTCACACCTGCCCTGGGCTCACACCTGCCCAGAGATCACACCTGCCCTGGGCTCACACCTGCCCTGGGATCACACCTGCCCTGGACTCACACCTGCCCTGAGCTCACACCTGCCCTGGGCTCACACCTGCCCTGAGCTCACACCTGCCCAGAGATCACACCTGCCCTGAGCTCACACCTGCCCTGAGCTCACAGCTCACACCTGCCCTGGGCTCACACCTGCCCTGGGCTCACACCTGCCCTGAGCTCACACCTGCCCTGGGCTCACACCTGCCCTGGGCTCACAGCTCACACCTGCCCTGGGCTCACAGCTCACACCTGCCCTGAGCTCACACCTGCCCTGAACTCACACCTGCCCTGGGCTCACTTTCTTCCTTTCTCAAACACCCTCCTCTCCAGTCACCTGCTGGTGTGCCAGGCTGGTATTTGTGCCACCCTGGAAGAGCAGGTAGAGGCACCAGCCCCCCGTGTGCAGAGGGATTTCTGTGCACACTCGTTTCCCTGGTCCCCCTCAGGAGCCAGCCCCTGCTCACCACATCTCCCTGGCCATCCCAGGTCGTTTAAGACTTTCTGGTTTTGTGTTTCAGGCCATGGCTTTTCTCCAGCTGTTTGCCACAGGACAGGAAGCACACCCAGTGCCTTGGCTCAGGTGCAGTTTAAAAGCAGAGCTGAAGCATGTAATGAGCCACTGTACAGAGGTAAATGTTGTTTTCTCTCAGAAGCAGGGGTTCATGTGTGTACATCTCAAATATTTATCCCATGTTTATTTGATATACTCTCAACTTCACAAACTGCAGATAAGGGAGTTGACTCTATTGCAGTTTTGTTCTATAATCATGACAAATGTTACTTCTTTTCTAAGAATATTGTCATTCCCTTGTCTTATTATTTCAGCATCTTCCTTCTCTGCTGCTGATAAATGAAACTTAATTGAATTTAATACTGAAAGCCATAGGCACAAGCCCATTTCCCAGCCTGAGCTGTGCCCCTCGGTGCAGTCACTGAGCAGAAACCAGAGTTTAAGCTCAGCTGCTGACTCAGCAGGCAGGACTGAGATCACCTGGGCTTGTTACAGCTCCAGACCCAGAATGTGAAGGCCTCAGCTCTGCCATGGCATTTGTGGCATTAAAGAAGCTCTGTCACTGCAGAGAACATGGACACCCCAGGGACTCAGGAGATTCCTGCTTGATGCTGTCAAGCCCAAAGGTGGCACAAAGTTCCTGTGGGCTGTGGAACAGGTAATGAGGCAAAAGGCAGGAGTTTGGATTTTCTTCCATTGCTGGGGCTTGAAACTCCCATTTCAGGTGCACAGCACCTCCAGGTGGAGTGCCAGCCCTTGAGAGAGGAGAGATGGGAACCTGCTTCCAGCACTTCCCACAGCCCCTGCAGCCTGCAGTACTCTCCTTGTCTCCATTCAAATGATGAAGCAGATGCAACGCAGATATCTGCTAGGTTTTGTTTTTAGGCTGGGATTATCTTTCAAATTATCTTGAAAGGAGTCAGCTGATGCTTGAAAACCAGCCTGGTGACTCCTTCCCCTGCCTGTGGGTGGCTGGGGAGTGGTTGGCACGTGGAGGGGTTCTCCAGAGGAAAAGAGAGAACACAGTTTCCTGCAAGTCATGCTCCATCTCGAAGAGAATATCACCGGGCAGGGTGTTTGGATTGGGAACCTCGAGGGTGAAAAAAGGGTGTGAAAATACTGAGCTGGAGTGTGTTCAGTCTTCCAGCATAAATTACACAGCTGTTTAATATTATTTACTGTGTAAAAATGCACTTAGGACATTCAGGCAAATTCACAGAACATCCAAATGCACATCCTTGACAGATCCCTGGAAGAAAACAAGGTTTGTCCCAGTATCCATGACAACACAGCCACCACCATGCCCGCGATGCGAGCCAGACTCTGCTCAGCGTTGTGGAAATTGGACAAAGCCTGCTGCCGTCGAGGGCAGAGCTTTTCATGCATCTTTTCATGCATATTAAGTTTATTACCTGTTCCCAATTAGGTGTCTTGATGCTTGGTGAGGTTTGGAAGCTGTTGAGGAGGGGGTGGAGGTGGTGGGTGCAGGGCTGGCATGGGGCAGCCCAGTGAGCCAGGGCCACAGGGCACACGGGGCAGAGGGGCACCTGGAGCCAGGCCTGGCGTCCTCCCTGCCTGTCCTAACTGTGTCCCCAGCTCTGTCCTGCCCATGTCCAGAGCTCTGTCCTGCCCGTGTCCCCAGCTCTGTCCTGCCCATGTCCCCAGCTCTGTCCTGACTGTGTCCCCAGCTCTGTCCTGCCCGTGTCCCCAGCTGTGTCCTGCCCGTGTCCCCAGCTCTGTCCTGCCCGTGTCCCCAGCTCTGTCCTGCCATGTCCCCAGCTCTATCCTGCCCATGTCCCCAGCTCTGTCCTGTCCGTGTCCCCAGCTCTGTCCTGCCCGTGTCCCCAGCTCTGTCCTGCCCGTGTCCCCAGCTCTGTCCTGACTATGTCCCCAGCTCTGTCCTGCCATGTCCCCAACTCTGTCCTGACTATGTCCCCAGCTCTGTCCTGACTATGTCCCCAGCTCTGTCCTGCCCGTGTCCCTGGCTGTGTCCTGCCATGTCCCCAGCTCTGTCCTGCCATGTCCCCAGCTCTGTCCTGCCATGTCCCCAGCTCTGTCCTGCCCGTGTCCCCAGCTCTGTCCTGCCATGTCCCCATCTCTGTCCTGCCCGTGTCCCCAGCTCTGTCCTGCCCATGTCCCCAGCTCTATCCTGCCCATGTCCCCAGCTCTGTCCTGCCCGTGTCCCTGGCTCTGTCCTGCCCATGTCCCTGGCTCTGTCCTGTCCACGTCCCCAGCTCTGTCCTGCCCGTGTCCCTGGCTGTGTCCTGCCCGTGGGTCCACCCCAGCTCCCGCGAGTGTCTGTCCCTGTCCCTGTCCCTGTCCCTGTCCCTGTCCCTGTCCCTGTCGCTGTCCCTGTCCCTGTCCCTGTGCCAGCCCCGTGCAGGGGCAGCAGTGCTGGCTCGAGCACAGCTCAGTGTCAGAGGCAGGCTGCAGAGCCCAGGAGAACAGGGCACAGGGGCTTCTCCATGCACAGCTAGGCTGGCCAGGTGGTGTTCCTGGGGGGAAACAAACCCTGAGCTGTGCTACGAGGGAATGGTGTCAGGGAAAGCAAACTCCTCTCAGTCCTGTTCTCCTCTCTTGCTTCCAGTGCCATCTTTCTGCTCCATGGAAACCTGCCACAGCCATGAGCCCCAGTTCAGAGCTGCCACAGATCGATGCCAAAGGAAAAATAAACTGGGGCATTCAGGAGGCTCCCCCAAGAGCCACAGCTCTGCAGGCAGCACGGGCAGGAGGAGGCTCCTGTGCAGTGGTTGCAGCCTGGCCCTGGGGAGCTGGCTGTCCCTCAGTGGCTCTCCCCAAACTCAGCTCCTCCCCATCCCTTCGGTGCTTTGGGCCCCTCTGGATTAATGCAGCCAGAGCACCCCTCAGCAAACCTTCAAGTTTACATCCTGTAAATCCAAAATCTCACCTGCAGAGGTGAGAAATCCCACCTGTACTGCAGCAAGCAGAGAGAGGAAACAAAGAGCCCTGAAACACGGCCCCGTGCTGCTCCCCTGGGGTTTGCACTGTGCCTCCACTGACCTTCCCCACTTCCAATGGGCTCACACAGGGGCTGAGGGACCTCCTCAGGACTGACCATGAGGATACAACCTTGGCATGACACTGGAAGTTATCACTCCTCGGGAAAATCTTCCTTTTCAGACTGCTATTCACACCAGAAACTTCACCTCCTGTTGTTTATTTTTAGCGTAAATATTTCATTCCACTGCCTCTGTTTCATGACTCTTTATTTCTGACATAGGAGATTCTGGAGAGCAAAAGTCAGTAACTTTGTGACTTTGGAAAGGAAACGATGATGCTCTTTGAAACAAGGGTCACTGGATAATGCAGGAGTCCAGTTTCTCTCTCAATGTTTTCTGGGCTTTGGTGGGGTTATTTTCCCACTAATAGCTTTTATATTTCCTGAGAAAAAGGCTGTGTGAACCCAGAGTGCCCGCTGGAAAATCTGTTGTTGTGTTTATGAACTGTTGGATCGGCTGGAGATTGTGACATGAATAGCAATTTAGCAAAGGGACAGAAACAAACCATCTGTGCCTGGGTGGAACCACGTCTGCACAATGTCAGCTCAGGGCAACTTTTTGCACAGAAAATACAGTAATTATATCAGAGAACATTTCATAATGGAGTCATTATGTATTGTCAGGCTGTATTGCAGTGATAGGAAGCTGCCATTGGGTGATCCCTAGGTGGGTTCAAGGAGCACAAGTGTCGGCGCTGGCTCTCGAGTCAGACCAGGACACTCCTGCCAGCGCCCCGAGGGGACACAGAGCCAGCTCGGGGCGTGGGGACAGCTCCGGGGGGACAGGCTGGGCTGGGACCCCTGAAACTCACCCCGGCAGGGCCCCACAGCCAGGGAGATCCCGAGGGGCAGAGGGGAAGCTGGGACAGGGCTGGGACACGGCTGGGACACGGCTGGGACAGGGCTGGGACAGGGCTGGGACAGGGCAGGGACAGGGCAGGGGCAGGGCTGGGACACGGCTGGGACACGGCTGGGATAGGGCAGGGACACAGCAGGGACAGGGCTGGGACAGGGACAGGGCTGGGACACGGCTGGGATAGGGCAGGGACAGGGCCAGGGCTGGGGTCTCTGCTGGGACACGGCTGGGACAGGGCAGGGACAGGGCTGGGGCACTGCCCGACCCGGCTGCTGTCTCTGCTGGGACACACACAGGATGGTTCGGGGCAGCCGCGGGTCAAAGGACGAGTCTGGACTCCTCGACATTTCGCTCTGCAGATTGTTTATTATTTCTTCAGATTGTTTATTATTTCTTCAGATTGTTTATTATTTCTTATCTCACAGAGTTTTCCTCTCTGCCAGCCGGGATCTGACCAGCAAGGCAGCCAAGGGCACTCTGCCTGCCCCAGGGTGGTGTTGTGTCTTTATACTGGAATCTACTTGTGCAATGTTTACAATCACTTCCCAATGCCCATCACCTGTGTCAGACACTGAGCTTCTACTCTAAACCAGTCTGTGAGTGCCACCATCACAGCAGGAGATGGAGGCCAAGAAGAAGAAGGAGAAAGGCTGGACACACCCAGTTCCCTCCATCTTGCCTCCTGAACCCCCATACCAAAAACCCTAAAATTTACTTTTCCACCCTATGATAACTGCACTAATATTCTAATTAAACTGTTGTGACTTGCTGATCTTCATCCAAGGTTGGTAATTTGCTCCACGGGCCATAATCAAACCCACAGGGGCATTTTGGGCTCTGTGCCAGGGTCTGTGAGCCCCCTGGCAGGGTCTGGGCTGCTCAGGACAGCCAGAGGGATGTGCTGGGTCCCGACAGGACACAGCAGAGACAGGGATCATGGGACGGGATGGGATGGGATAATGGGATGGGATGGGATGGGATGGGATGGGATGGGATGGGATGGGATGGGATGGGATAATGGGATGGGATGGGATAATGGGATGGGATGGGATGGGACGGGACGGGACGGGACGGGACGGGATGGGATGGGATGGGATGGGATGGGATGGGATAATGGGATGGGATGGGATGGGACGGGACGGGACGGGACGGGATGGGATGGGATGGGATGGGATGGGATGGGGTGGGATGGGATGGGATGGGGTGGGATGGGATGGGATGGGATGGGATGGGATGGGATGGGGTGGGATGGGATGGGATAATGGGATGGGATGGGATGGGATGGGATGGGACGGGACGGGACGGGACGGGATGGGATGGGATGGGATGGGATGGGATAATGGGATAATGGGATAGGATGGGATGGGATGGGATGGGATGGGATGGGATGGGATGGGACGGGACGGGACGGGACGGGATGGGATGGGATGGGATGGGATGGGATGGGATGGGATGGGATGGGATGGGATGGGGTGGGATGGATGCTCCGGGTCCCTCCCGGTGCTGCAGTGCCCCCAGCCCTGCTCCTGCCCCCAGCCCTCCAGCCCTGCCCCGCTCCCTCTGCAGGGACCGACCCTTCCCGGTCCCTTCCCGGCCCTCCCCGGTCCCTCCCGGGGCCCTCCCGGTCCCTCCCCGGTCCCTCCCGGTCCCTCCCGGGGCTCTCCCCGGTCCCTCCCGGTCCCTCCCGGGGCTCTCCCGGGGCTCTCCCGGGGCTCTCCCCGGTCCCTCCCCGGTCCCTCCCGGGGCTCTCCCCAGTCCCTCCCCGGTCCCTCCCGGTCCCTCCCCGGTCCCTCCCGGGACTCTCCCGGGGCTCTCCCGGTCCCTCCCCGGTCCCTCCCGGTCCCTCCCGGGGCTCTCCCGTCCTTCCGGACGCAGCGGGGCCGACCCTTGCAGCACGGCATGAATTAATTTAGCCCGTGGCAGTAAAGTGCATTTCAGGGGTGATTATATTCTGTACTGGAGCGAATGCACCTTAATAAACCCCAGCCAAATGCATATAGAAAAGGTAACGCTGCGGATTTATCTTTTTTTTCTGTATTCTTTTATGGCCTCCATTTGCTTTTGTTCTCTTTTTTTTATCCTTTTGGCTTTTATGTTTGCAAGTGATAAATTTTCCCATGTTTTACATTTTATATGTAGTTTATCTCTTTATTTTGTACTTATATTGCATTGAAAATGGAATGAGTCTTTAGAATAATACAGCTGATATTGAATTTTTTAAATTGCTATTGGCTATATACTGCATAAGGTGGTTATCTGATCTCCAACTTAATCATGGGAAAATATTGCTATGGGGAAAGCTGACTGAGTAACAATGAGACCCCTATGCTTTCACAAAATTTATTTAACTATAAACCTATTATAAAACATTAATTTAGAATTCTCTTACTTTCTGCTACACTCAGGTCAGATTTATTGTACACCATTGCTGAATTCACACCAAAACTGAATTAATCGTGCGGTCTCAGAGGCTCCTATTTGAGTTTATCAAGATATGCTCCGGCTCTCAGGATTTCCTGACTGCCAAAGTCAGTAAATATAAACAAAATTACAGTTTTGTTGTAGTTCAGAAGTGGAGATTCAGGGATGAGATAGAACATCATTTGTCCTACTGGAAATAATGGTTGTCCCAAGCTGAGGGACAGCCAGTGAAGCCTGAGACATTCCCAGTGCCTTGGACAGCCCTGGAATTGTGAAGGTGGCCACAGGCACCTCTCACAGCTGCCAGACATGGGAAAAGGAAGGACATTTTCAGGAATAAAACCAAAGTAAGAGAGCAGGGACCCAGCCCATGGGTAGTGTCCCCCCTTCCCCACTCAGGGTATGGCTGTTTCAGCAGAGAGGAAAACTTACAGATGCTGAGGCAGGTGAGGGGAACACTGGCACCAGTGAAAAGCAAGCACAGCAGTAGGCTTTAAATGTTACCTTTCCTTTAAGTGTAATTTTTCTTAGAACATGGCAGTGGTTTATATGAAAGCATCCCATGTTGGGTTTTGCAGGTGTTTTTGCTCAGGTGTGCTGCCCATTCCCTGAGAGCAGCGATGTCTGCAGCTGCTGCTGGCACTGCACGGAGCCCCCGGGGGTGTGAGCAGCATTGCTGTGTGCCACGGGTGGCACAGGGCAGCTCCAGGCTGGCACCAGCTCCTGAGCTCCTGCTGGAAGGGGCTGGCACCAGCTCCTGAGCTCCTGCTGGAAGGGGCTGGCACCAGCTCCTGAGCTCCTGCTGGAAGGGGCTGCTTGTGTCTCACTGGCTGCAGCCAGCACAGCCAGCTGCACCTCGGGCTGAATGAGGTCTCCAGTCCTGCACATCCAGCTGTGCCCCCTGAGGCTCTTCCCTCACCTCCCTGTGGTGACAATTTTCCCTTCACGTTAATTCCAATTTGGTCATTCCCAGCTGAGCCCCAGGGATCACCAGCTCCTTCTGAAAGGGGCAGTGATGTGAGACCCCAGACCCAGGAGTTTCACCCTCAGAGCTGCAGGAAGCCTGTCCAAACCCTTGCATGCCTCACAGCTGAAACAATGCCCATTCTGACTGGTTCTCTGTTGATGTCTCCTCCGGGCTTTATTTGAATTTCAAGCAATGAGCAGAATTAGCCACTGAATCAAACTGTAGGACATTCAACACAGGGTAGTTTTAATGTCACCCATCAGAACAAAGGCAATTCCTCCTAGTCCAGGCTGGCCTGGCAGGGTGGCCAAGGAGCAGCAGGGCCCAGCCAAGGCTGTGGCTGCTCTGGCCGCTGCCCTGGCAGTGCCCTTGGGAGGGCAGGCCATGCCCTGCTCCCATGCCACCCCCGGAGGGAAGGGGCACTCAGAGCCCACGTCCTGTGCCCGCTCTGGGTCTGCTGCTCTGGGTCTGCTGCCCCTGTGCCAGCTCTGGGTCTGCTGGCCCTCCTCGTGCCCAGGTAAAACCCCTGGACCACCAAGACCTCACAGTCCAGAGCCTTAAAGTGCTGCCACCACAAAGCATCGTCCTTGCCCAGCCCAGTCAAACTTGTAAGGACAGAGAACAATGAAACTCCGGAGTGGCAGCAATCTAGCTCAGTTAATGATCTCATCTAACGGCTCGTTTGTGACAATGCTGTCTCTTCCTCCCGAGCACTGCTCAGCTGCGGAATCAGGATCAATTTCAGGAATAGGAAAGAACATGTTCCTGTTTGTTTCATTTGAATTTCTCTTTTAATGTGTTGGTAATATCTGCAGTGCCCACTGCTGATGTAATACAGATCTAATTCTCAGCTCATTTAGCTGCTGCCTCAATAGGAACACAATGCCTTGTGGGAGTGATGATTAGAGAGCAACAGCAGAGATATAAAGCAGAGATAAATGAAATAAATTCCAGAAAAGTTACTAACTACATAATCTGTGGCCGCATCAGTCAGCTGCTGCTCTGATGCACTAAATGGCTGCTTCATTTTGTCGGGTTTTTAATGATAGCCACTTTGTACAGCAGCAAGGGGGAGGAAAGCAAGCAAGAATGCACAACCCACCTCCCCTCCCGACCCCAATGTCATGGGAGTATCAAGGGTGGAGGAGATGGAGCCATAAAAGTGAATGGCACGGCACATGCCTCTCAAGCTGTTATCTGTTATCTATAAAGAATTTAAATGAGCTCGTTATTTCATACGTGCCAGAAAAATGGGTTCATCAGTATTGTGCTGAAACACATTATGACTTACTGATTCTTGATCTCATGGCTGTTGTACTTATTTGAAAACATATTTATAAGCTTTATGTCAACTGCCAGCCATTGAATTTTTATTGTATATTACAGAGAGAAGTCTTATGTCTCAATTTGCATCTCTCTTAGAAACACTGAACCACAGAATACATAATTCTGTTCCTTGTGATTTACTTGGGAAATACCCGATCAGAGGCTCTGAGAACATCCCTCCCCAGCACACCCAGGTGACTCCTGTCAGCTCCTGTCCCTGTCAGCTGCCTGCCTGCACAGCCCAGCAGAGCTCCAGCCCCTGGCAAAGGCTCCAGCTGAGCAAGCAGGGACAGATCCAGGCTGCAGCTGAAGGGCCAAAATCCCCAGCCCTGCCTGTGCCACCCTGCCATGGCAGGGGCACCTCCCACTGTCCCAGTGCCCAGCCTGGCCTTGGGCACTGCAGGGATCCAGGGGCAGCCCCAGCTGCTCTGGGCACCTGTGCCAGGGCCTGCCCACCCTGCCAGGAGGGATTTTCCCCAATATTCAATGTAACCCTGCCCTCTGGCCCCCCTTTCCCTGTGCAGGGCCTGGGCTGCTCCAGGGGATGGTCCCCAGTGTGCAGGCAGCCAGAGGCTGAGGGGGGCTGTTGTGCTGTTGGGGTGTCCCCAGGGAGGAGCAGGACAGCCTGTCCACAGTGGCTCCAGATGTCCCCTGCTGCCACCCTCGTGTGTCCCGTCAGCGCTCAGGCTGATTTCCTTTGTCTCACTGCTGGCTGAACACATGGCTGCCATCTCTGTAATTCTGGAAATCTGTAAAGGCTGTGAACCAAAATCTCCGCAAATATTTGTGTTAATGTTTAATGAATTTGCTTCAGCTGTGTTTACCCTGCTTTGTGTTCCCATCCTCCAAACACCCAGGCACGACAGCCTCACAAAGATGACTCAAGGCTACAGCAGTGCTCAAAACAAGGATTTCCTCCCCACCTCCGTGCACAGCAGTGTCCCAGCTCTGTCCCAGCTCTGTCCCAGCCCTGCTGACCCTCCAGCCAAGGAAAAGATTCACTGCTCAGACCCCAGAGGAGACACCAAGGCCAAGGCCAGGCTGGATGGGACTCGGAGCAGCCTGCTCTGGTAAAAGGTGTCCCTGCCCACGGCTAGGGGTGGCATGAGATGAGCTTTAGGATTAGGATTAGGATTAGTCCATCACACTGCAGTGATTTTGGGCAGGAGCACCATGACATCTCCCAGCTCGAGTCTTCCTGAGGGGCTGCAGGAATAATTGATGTTTGCAGAGCACTTTGGAAAAGGTGAATTCCTCTGCACTGTTGGCACTGCTGCTGGATGAAGGCAGGCACGGCGCCTCCTCTGCTTGCC
The DNA here is from genome assembly GCA_024362935.1 of Setophaga petechia. Taxonomy (NCBI): domain Eukaryota; kingdom Metazoa; phylum Chordata; class Aves; order Passeriformes; family Parulidae; genus Setophaga; species Setophaga petechia. Next base: position 438,171 of record JANCRA010000006.1, on the reverse strand, counting down.
TGTTCCCTCATTAAGGGTCACAGCATCCTCCCAACACGGCCTAACCCACAAGGGCACTTAATTATACTGATAACATAGTTTGTGTCACAACTAATCAGACTCGGTGCTACAGAAGAATCTCTTCTGAAGCGAGAGGTTAACGCGTTGTTGGTGTGAATGACAATGTGTGCAGCCATGGAGAGAAAAATCATCAGGAGTGGGTGTTGGACCCACTCCAGAAATCTGGTTTTCAAGGAGAGAATTACGCTGAACCAGTGACATTCTCAACTGCAGAAACACAAAAATACATGTATTTTTTGTGGATTTGAAGTAAGAACAAAATAAACCCATTGAAGTTCAGTTTATTCACAAGTGGTTAAAATCTGAAGCGCATCACGGTTTTTCCAGCAAGAGGCAATTGGGATCCTGCTCTTGTGTTTGAGAGCAGGGGGGACACTGCATATTCCTGTTGGTCACACTGAGTAGCACCTCACCCCACCGTAATCAATGCTGAAATTCAGATCAATAGGACGATTTATGTGCCTTGAGTTGGGTTCATGCATGAAGGTCACCCCTGAATCAGGTTCTAACGGTGCAATAAAGGTCCAAAAATGACATAAATGTTAAACCATAACACCTGACCTAAAGCTCCTTTTGAAGGCAAACAATCCCCATTCTCTATAACAAACATGAAACTACATAGAGAGGCTCTCCTCAATGGGGTGTTTGTTCCCATTTCTTGTGCAGGCTGGGCCAAGATAAAATGTTTGTTGGATGCTGTAGCCCAGAGGAGCACCTGCCCAGCATCCCACCACCCTCTACTTCTTTGTACTCTATGGGATACTAAAAAGCTTGATCCATGCTTTCCTACAGTGCTCATGCATATTTTCCTTTAATAAAGGAACTAAACTGTGAGTGGGTTGTGTGTCTAAGATGGATTCATTGCCAAGCTAACATTAGATGCTATTTTAAAAACTCATAAAACTGACAAGTGGCGTGGCTGGGTAAGTGGCAATGAAGACTTTGTGTTTGCTCTGAGTGCCAGGCAGAACTGATGGTTATGTTTGCAGCCCTACAACAGCAAATGGGCTCCTGTGCCTCATCATTTGTGACAGAGGGGGAGCAGCAGCGTGTGCTGAGCCAGGGCATGGCAGAGGGAACGAGCCTCAGCTCAGCTCTGGGGGTGTCAGCGAGTGATCCCTGGGAAAAACAGCAAAAGATCAAACTCTCTTGAGACAACTTGCTGGTGGTGCATAAAAACAAAAATACAACTGGAGCAAAAAGGAGCTGGGAAAGCTCCCTGCTGCCAGGCTCCCAGAGCGTCAGTGCTTTATTTAACCCAAAACCAGCAAGCAGTGGCAACATTAAAAACTCATGTTGCCTGTGGCTGCATTCACCTGGGCTGTCCAGGTGAAATGTCACCATTTCCAGAAACTGCCTTTCTCTGCAGCTGCATCCCAAGACCAGGGATCTGCCTTATGGCTGTCTGTGAGCTCAGGGAGGGGAGACCCCTCGAGGCTGCAGCAGCAGCACCCTCTGCCCTTCCGAGAGCTTCAGCTGCCAGAGCCCCTGGCCCCGGGCTCCCAGTGGGTCCGGGACTGCTCCGTGCAGAGTTGGGACCTTGCTCCCCCAGCTCCCCAGGAGATGCTGCTCTCACAGCCCTGCTGCTGCCTGGCTCCTTGTGCAGAGTTTGGGACCTTGCTCCCCAGGAGATGCTGCTCTCACAGCCCTGCTGCTGCCCAGCTCTTTGGGACCTTGCTCCCCCAGCTCCTCAGGAGATGCTGCTCTCACAGCCCTTGCTGCTGCCCAGCTCTTTGTGCAGAGTTTGGGACCTTGCTCCTCAGGAGATGCTGCTCTCACAGCCCCTGCTGCTGCCCAGCTCCTTGTGCAGAGTTGGGCACCTTGCTCCCCCAGCTCCTTGTGCAGAGTTTGGGGACCTTGCTCCCCCAGCTCCTCAGGAGATGCTGCTCTCACAGCCCTGCTGCTGCCCGGTGCCCTGTGCAGAGTTTGGGACCTTGCTCCTCAGGAGATGCTGCTCTCACAGCCCTGCTGCTGCCCAGCTCCTTGTGCAGAGTTTGGGGATCTTGCTCCCCCAGCTCCTCAGGAGATGCTGCTCTCACAGCCCTGCTGCTGCCTGGCTCCTTGTGCAGAGTTTGGGACCTTGCTCCCCAGGAGATGCTGCTCTCACAGCCCTGCTGCTGCCTGGCTCTTTGTGCAGAGTTTGGGGATCTTGCTCCCCCAGCTCCCCAGGAGATGCTGCTCTCACAGCCCTGCTGCTGCCCAGCTCCTTGTGCAGAGTTTGGGGATCTTGCTTCCCCAGCTCCCCAGGAGATGCTGCTCTCACAGCTCTGCTGCTGCCTGGCTCTTTGTGCTTCCCCGGGGATGTCCCCGTGCCTCCAGCTCAACCCATCACCATTGTGGGCAGGATTCCAAACTTCCAAAGGCTCAGAGTGACTGCTCAGGGTCAGGAAATTGCTGCTTTGGGAAAGCAGAGGGGTGAAGAATCAACGCTGGCACTGCAGTCATCAAGACACCCGTTTCAAAATATTTGTATTTCTTTTCACACGAGCACCACACACAACTGGTGCTTTATGCTGGACATGATCTCAGGGTTTGGTGCTCCTGGGGATGAGTTCAGAGCCAGGCAAGTGGGGCAGAACACGTTTTCACCAGACATCTTCCTTGGTGTGAAGAACCCCTGACAGCACAGCCTGCTCAGGCTGGCCTTGTGTCTCAGGCTGGGGGAAAGAAAGGACTGAACCCCGAGTTACCAGGGAAAGCTGCCCCAAACAGGCTCTGCAGGCTCAGACTGAGACACAGGGATAAATGCTACTGAAATCAGGGGATATTCAGGGGAGTGGGAAAGAAAGGTCAGGCCTGGTAGGCCCTGGGAAAATGTGAGGCTTTACTGGATCATGTGAAACTGCACCTGTCTAATCATTTAATGAATATGATAAATGATATGATTGTTACATGATAAATTATATGTTTGTTAAATGTCATAATTGTTTGGTATTGTGATACAATTATTGTTTAATTGTAACAAGAATCACAAAAAGTGATGCTTGGGGGGGTTTGATGGAAATTACAAGAATCCATGCTCAGATGAAATCAATGTATACAATAGAACAGCACAAGTTTAATTATTAATATGTAGTTATATAAGGATAAGGGTATAAAAACGTGTTCATCCCAAACCTGTGTGGGAGTCAGCTTTGGGTCTGTGCCCCTGACACCCAGAGCCCTTCAATAAAAGCACCTGCAGAGAATGTTCCCTGGTTCTGTTCCTGAGCACAAACAGCAGCACCAGCTCTGGGCTCAGTGTGGCCTCCTGGCTCAGACACACACCAGGACAAAGTTTATCAAAATATACATTAAATGTGTCCCTCTGTGCTTGTACAAACAGGGGCCATGATAAATGCACAGCTCAGCTCTGCAGGACAGGCGCTACAGGTGTGCCCAGGGAGGGCCCGGCTGGCACAGCCCGCTGTGGGTGAGCTGGGGCACAGGGGGCACAGGGGGCACAGGGGGCACAGGGGGCTGGGGCACAGGGGGCTGGGGCACAGGGGGCACAGGGGGCACAGGGGGCACAGGGGGCTGGGGCACAGGGGGCACAGGGGGCTGGGGCACAGGGGGCTGGGACACAGGGGGCACAGGGGGCACAGGGGGCACAGGGGGCACAGGGGGCACAGGGGGCTGGGGCACAGGGGGCTGGGGCACAGGGGGCACAGGGGGCACAGGGGGCACAGGGGGCACAGGGGGCTGGGGCACAGGGGGCTGGGGCACAGGGGGCACAGGGGGCACAGGGGGCACAGGGGGCACAGGGGGCTGGGGCACAGGGGGCACAGGGGGCACAGGGGGCACAGGGGGCACAGGGCACAGGGGGCACAGGGGGCACAGGGGGCACAGGGGGCTCAGCTGCCAGGCCACGCTGGCACCCCCAGCTCACCCTCTGCCCACACTGGCACCCCCAGCTCACCCCCTGCCCACACTGGCACCCCCAGCCCTGCTCAGTGCCCACACTGGCACCCTCAGTCCCACTCCCTGCCCACGCTGGCACCCCCAGCCCTGCTCAGTGCCCATGGCAGGGCTCTGCAGCCCCAGCCCCGTTCAGTGCCCACACTGGCACCGCCAGCCCCGCTCAGTGCCCGTGGCAGGGCTCTGCAGCCCCAGCCCCACTCCCTGCCCACACTGGCACCCCCAGCCCCGCTCAGTGCCCGCACTGGCACCCCCAGCCCCGCTCAGTGCCCATGGCAGGGCTCTGCAGCCCCAGCCCTGCTCAGTGCCCACACTGGCACCCCCAGCTCACCCCCTGCCCACTCTGGCACCCCCAGCCCCGCTCAGTGCCCGTGGCAGGGCTCTGCAGCCCCAGCCCTGCTCAGTGCCCACGCTGGCACCCCCAGCTCAGCTCCTGCCCACACTGGCACCCCCCAGCCCCACTCCCTGCCCACGCTGGCACCCCCAGCCTCACTCCCTGCCCACGCTGGCACCCCCAGCCCCGCTCAGTGCCCATGGCAGGGCTCTGCACCCCCAGCCCCACTCCCTGCCCACGCTGGCACCCCCAGCCCCGCTCAGTGCCCACACTGGCACCCCCAGCTCACCCCCTGCCCACGCTGGCACCCCCAGCCCCAGTCAGTGCCCACGCTGGCACCCCCCAGCCCCGCTCAGTGCCCACACTGGCACCCCCAGCTCACCCCCTGCCCACGCTGGCACCCCCAGCCCCGCTCAGTGCCCACGCTGGCACCCCCAGCCCAGCCCCCTGCCCACATTGGCACCCCCAGCCCAGCCCCCTGCCCACACTGGCACCCCCCAGCCCCGCTCAGTGCCCATGGCAGGGCTCTGCAGCCCCAGCCCTGCTCAGTGCCCGCACTGGCACCCCCAGCCCCGTTCAGTGCCCACGCTGGCACCCCCAGCCCCGCTCAGTGCCCGTGGCAGGGCTCTGCAGCCCCAGCCTGCAGGGGCACCCCCTGGCCCCTGTGCCAGCCCCCCTGCAGCAGAGGGCTCCATGCCCAGCCAGGTGCCCCGTGCCAGGGCCCTGCAGTGCCCGGACCAGGCTCGTGCTGAGTCCAAGCCCAGCACACCCCAGCCCCTGCCATCTCCAATGCAATTGTGCAAAGCCACCTTGCCAACCTCATATTCTTCAGATTAATTTCAGCAGCATCAGCATATTGGCAATTCACTTAACTAATTATTGAATGTGTTTGTTTTCTTTTAAAGTATCCCCCGGAATAATTGTTGGCTCTCTTGTTATAAGAGATGCCAGAATCTATTTCAATTATTATTACTTTTGGAGTAGAAATGACATTTTTAATATCCTCCTGGATGCTTATTACCACAGGAAATTGCCACGGGAGTCCAGTATCATCCTCTCTGTAACTGATATTTGTATTCTTCTCATTTCTCCCCTGGCCTGACCAAGCACTCCCAGAGCAGCAATCACACCTGACCAGGGAAATCATCCTGCCCTGTTTTACTGAGCTCCAAGGCAATCACAAGAGCAAGAATTTCCTGTAGGACGAAATTTCTGACCAACAGTAAAAACTATGAGAAATAATCTTTAAGGTCCCTTCCAACTCTGTAAACCATGCCAGGACTCCATGATTCAGTGACTCTGCACGGGTCTGCTGTGCCAAGAACCTGAGGCCCATCCCCAGTGTGCACCAGGTCACAGCTGCTCTGCAGAGTCCCACTGGCCTGGGGTTTGCATGAATGCTGAGCTGGAGAAATAATTATTGAAATAAAAAAAGGAACTTGGGCCCTGCTGTAACCAGGGCCTCTCCTAAAGCTGCTGGGACAAATCCCCTTGGCTCCACTGGCTCCTCCAGCCAACACAAGGCTGGAAAGTGCCTCCCCTGCTTGAATCACATTCACAATTGGCCCTACCAGGTGTTGGTACAGCCAGAGCATCACCTCAGAACAGCAACTAAAATCAGAATCCACAACGAATTAAGAATCAATACACAGAAATAACACACTGGAGAAATGCACTGGAAAGATCCATTTCCAAATGCACCCCTGGTACCTGCATCCTCCTCAGCCCTGCCAGAGTCATCTGCTCTCACTGGGGCTGGATTCTGTCTGTGAGCTCAGGTGAGAAGAGTGGAGCTGATGCTCAGGTAATGATCTGCTGGTCACCCCAAACTTCTCACCTCAGTGCCCAGAGTGCTTCTAAGGACCCAGTCCTATGGAAATAAACAGAATAAATTACATGCAGGGGAATCCAGATGGAGCCTGGCCTCTGGCAGGGCCAGTCACTGAAAGACATCAGTGCACAGAACTGAGTCATGATTTTATAAACTGGATATTCCATGGGTAATGCTCTCAGGCTGAGCCCCTGAAGCACAGAGAGGTTGGTTTATGCAGTTTTAATCATGAAGCCCAGGGTCTAAATCAGAGCAATGCATTCTCCTTCCCCCTCCCGGGGCAGGTCAGACACCAGCACATCCCTCACTGCAGCACCAGCCCCTGCAGCCCTGCCTGGGGTATCAGTGCCCAGCTGGCACCACAGTGGGCACATCCCTCACTGCAGCACCAGCCCCTGCAGCCCTGCCTCCCAAACTCCTCCCTGAGGTGCTGCTCCCACTGCCCAGCTGACACCACAGTGGGCTGGCCAGGGCTGGGACAGGGGTCTGTGGGACAGGGGTCAGTGCCACAGGCTGGGACAGGGATCTGTGGGACAGGGGTCTGTGGGACAGGGGTCAGTGCCACAGGCTGGGACAGGGGTCAGTGGGACAGGGATCAGTGGGACAGGGGTCAGTCCCACAGGCTGGGATGGGGGTCAATCCCACAGGCTGGGACAGGGGTCAGTGCCACAGGCTGGCACAGGGGTCTGTGGGACAGGGGTCAGTGGGACAGGGGTCAGTGCCACAGGCTGGCACAGGGGTCAGTGGGACAGGGGTCAGTGGGACAGGGGTCAGTGCCACAGGCTGGGATGGGGGTCTGGGAGGATCAACACCGAGGGTCCCACAGGGCTGCTCCATCCAGCCCTCTGCAGAGGTGAGGGGTTCCCATCCCTGAGAGCTCTGCAGGGCAGGGGTCCCAGGTGACACTGCACACAGCATGCTCTGCCTGGCTGTGGGAATAACAGCTCTTTCATGCATTTTCCACAGCATTTTCCTCAGCCTCATTCTCTTACACAGCCAGGCTGGCAGAGCCCGTGGCCAGCTGCTGCACTTCAGAAAGAGTCAAAGCACTGTGAGGTGAGCTCAGCAATTAAACATGACAGGGCATGGAAAAGGAAGACTTTAAGGGAAGCTGGCCCAGATCCAGCATCAGGATATGGATTTAAAGCACAAGACCAAATCCTGTGTCCTACACGGCCCTGCAGCTACTGAGACACATCTCTGAGCCCCTGCCAGGGGGATCAGCCTCCTACCTGAACTGGGTCACCTGCTGCTGTCAGAGCTGTGCTGTGACCCAGACACTCCTGCAGCTGCAGTGCACGAGAGCAGGGCAGTGCCAGGCTGGGGCAGCCTCAGGGGCTGCATCAGGGCTCACAAACAGCTCCTCTGCCCCCAGGCACTCACAGGCAGCCGAAATTCTCTGTGCAGATAAACAGCTCCCACACTGTCCCTGGGATGGACTGGCAGACTTCTGTCATGCAATCAGCTTTACAGGCTGCAGTCTGAGCTCCTCTCCCTTCTCTCCCTGCTTTCCCACTAAACCAAGCTCACACAGCTCTCACAACTTGCTGGCACTAACAAGATCTGTGTGAATCCCCAAGTTAGGCACACATGAAATCAAAGCCACTGCTCCCAGCTGAATTGGCTTCAATGATGCTTTTCCTTGACATCACTGAGAACAAGCCTGCACCTGCCTGGGCAATGCTTCAGCTGCTCCCAAAAGAGAAGAGCAAAGCTGCAGCCCAGGGATGTGCTCCTGCTGACCACTCCAGGGACGGGGGAAGCAGCAGAAGGAGCATTGCTGTGCTCCATTCCCTCCCTTCAAACTCCTTCATTCTCTTATTTGTCCCCTCTTCTGCCCCCAGACACCATTCGTGGCTGTTTGCTGCCTTCTCCCTTCCTGGAACTGTTCCCCACGGCAGGGAGGCTGCATTGCCCATCCTCTCCTGACCCTGGGGCTGGGAGCAGGGGCTCCTCACACAGTGTGACTGGCACACAAACATGGCACTGCTCACAGCCCTGCCTGCAGGACCTGGCAAACCTGGCCCTGCCAGGGCACAGCAAACAGCTCATCCTCCTGCAGAACACCCCACCTGCTCTCTCACCTTTCACATCTCAGCTGCAGGTGCAATACAGGTATACACGATCTTAAGGCTGGAAATGACCTCCATCAGGTCCAACCACAGCATTTCCAGGTGGGACAGTGGCTGGGACTGCCTTTGGCTCACGTTGGCACTGCCTCAACCCGAGCCCATTCCTGCTCCCCTCCCAGAGAGAGCAGGGAGGAGGCAAACCCACCCCACGGTGGGTGCTGCTGCTGTGCTTGTTGTGGCCACAGCTGCTCCAGGTCCTGCCCTGTGACCCCTCCAGTTCCTGCCCCCTGACCCCTCCAGTTCCTGCCCCATGACCCCCCCAGTTCCTGCCCCGTGACCCCTCCAGTTCCTGACCCCTCCTGTTTCCTGCCCCATAACCCCCCCCAGTCCCTGACCCCTCCAGTTCCTGCCCCATGACCCCCCCAGTTCCTGCCCCATGACCCCTCCTGTTCCTGCCCCATGCCCCCCCCAGTTCCTGCCCCATGCCCCCCCCAGTTCCTGCCCCATGACCCCTCCAGTTCCTGCCCCATGCCCCCTCCTGTCTCCTGCCCTGTGACCCCTCCTGTTTCCTGCCCCATGACCCCCCCAGTTCCTGCCCCATGACCCCTCCTGTTTCCTGCCCTGTGACCCCCCCAGTTCCTGCCCCATGCCCCCTCCTGTTTCCTGCCCATGCCCCCTCCTGTTCCTGCCCCATGCCCCCTCCTGTCTCCTGCCATCTCCTCGGGCAGCAGCCCCAGCCGCTGGAGCCACAGGTGAGAGCCACAGGTGCTGCCCATGCCCAGCCCCACAGGATGGCAGCTGAGGGCCCCCAGCACCCAGAGGCTCCCCCAGAGCCCTGCTCCAGGGCCCTTGCAGGGTCACAGTGCCCTGGAAGCTCCCAGGAAGGTCCATTCCCTCATCTGTGCCCCAGAATGCAGCTCAGGGTGGATGGAACATGGCACTGCCCCCTCCTGTGGCACAGCCCTGTCTGAGGAGGCACAGGGCAGTGCCAGGGTGGGCAATCAGCTGCAGTGCCACGGCTCTGTCAGCTCGGGCTCCTGAGCCCCTCTGCAGGGCAGCCCTGGCTGGGCACAGGCACCGGGCACAGGCCTGCCTGGCACCCCTGCCTGCCTGGCACCCCTGCCTGCCTGGCACCCAGGGCTCCTTCAGACTGACACAGAGCACCAGCTGGGGTGACCTGGTGTGAGCACTGCTCACCAGGAAAGATGCTGCTAATTCAAGAAGCTTCCAGAGCCTTGAAAAGTGTGAGAGTTAATTTGCAACCATGTCTGTGCAAGAGGTGACAAAACAGTTAAGTGAGGAAATAATGAAGATATTACCATCCTCTCTCGAGGATCTTCTGTCTCTAATTTAATAGTTTTAAGCTTTTTAAAGCATTTGCCAGCACAGTTTTCTCACTTTAGCTGGGCACAGCTTGTGACCTCCATCTGAGTCCTGTCAAATCACAAGGCTCATGAGTGTGTGAATAAATCCTGTTTTCCTGTCTCAGAGCTCTGGGCACCGTTTGTTGGAGCAGCCTTGGCACAGGGGGCAGGAGGGACCCTGCACCTGCCCTGACCTGGCATTTCAGGGCCCACCTGGGCTGGAATGGGACTCCTGCCCGGCCAAGAGGGAGAGCTTGGCTTGGGGTGACCCCACCCCGGGGCCACCAAGCACCCACAGCCCCCTGCTCCCCATGCCAGGGTCCCCGAGGGCTCCCCATGGCTGCACCACCTCGGGCTGGGGGCAGCTGCACCCAGCATTTGGCAATACAGATAATTGTACACAAAATAATCCTGGAGTCTAGGATTAAACACCCCAGGGTGGTTCTCCGTGGGCACAGGGAAAAACTGTCTCAATGCAGAAAGGAAAAGGTGGGATCAAGAAGGCAAGAAGAGAAACCTCACCCACAAAAGCCTGAGTGAATTACAAGAGCATCATCAATAAATCCCAGATTACTCCTATTCAAACAGGACCTGGTCCCCCACTGCTGGCTGATTGCACTGAGATCAGATGAGGAAACAGAAAAGGGCTTTTTACATCTTCACATTTATTAGGCAAGAAAAAGAGCTCCAGATGTAGGTGTTCCTCCACGGGATGCTGTGCTGGCCTGTGACGTTCTCCTCGTGCTGCTCTGCCTTGACTCAGAGCTGGAGTCACCCCAGAATTTCCTTCCTGCAGGAACCTGCTGAGAGAGGCACCACACTCCTCCTCACACCCCAGGAAAGCCCTCACGTGCCAAAGGGATCTGTTTGAAGGGGTTTTCCCCAGAGAGCTGAAGAAGAGGGAATTTAGGAAAGGTGTCCTTTGGATTCTCACTCCTGTGGCAGCAGCATCCATTCCCAGGGCTTTCAGTAAATGTGCAAGGACCAGACCCCAGCCTGCCCCACAGGAACGAGAGGGGGACCTGGGGAGCAGGATTCCAGCATCCTTCACCTTCTGGTGTCTCCACATCTCCACTGTCCTGGCAGAGAGACTGAACAGCCAAATCCACCCGAGCCCTCAATTGTCCCTTTCCCTGGAAAATGGGTTTGTGTGCAGAGCCAGAGCTGCTGCCATCCACCAATCACCCCCTCCTCGTGCTGCTAACTGTGAATAAGCAGCAACACTTTGATAAAGTTTGCAAAAGCATAATTAGTCCTACAGGCACTGAATTTTCCCATTTCAAATGCTGCTTCCCCAGCTGTACTTTTCAGATTTATGATTTGAAAAGCAGCTGATCGCAGCCTCTACTGCAGCTCAAAAATTGAGAGGTTTGGGCTTAATGACATTCAAAACCTTATTAAAATATAAGCAGAGAGAGATGCAGTACATGATCCTCCATTTTCTTTGTTATGTGCATCTGTCACAATCTAAAGATGTGAGGAAAAAAGAAAAATCTAATACAAACAGACTTTATCAGGAATTCTGCTGGGATTCCACAGCATGTAATCTTTTTTTCATGCAGTCCTTTATTTCTGTAATGAGCTAAAACACACTCAAGTAAGCAAATCCCACCTTTAGCACAGAGGAGAGGAGAGGAGAGGAGAGGAGAGGAGAGGAGAGGAGAGGAGAGGAGAGGAGAGGAGAGGAGAGGAGAGGAGAGGAGAGGAGAGGAGAGGAGAGGAGAGGAGAGGAGAGGAGAGGAGAGGAGAGGAGAGGAGAGGAGAGGAGAGGAGAGGAGAGGAGAGGAGAGGAGAGGAGAGGAGAGGAGAGGAGAGGAGAGGAGAGGAGAGGAGAGGAGAGGAGAGGAGAGGAGAGGAGAGGAGAGGAGAGGAGAGGAGAGGAGAGGAGAGGAGAGCCACAGGGGATGAGGAGAGCTCTCACCTGGTGCTCACTGACCGGTGCTGCCACAGTTCAGTGCCACGAGGATGGAAACTCCCTGGAAGCTGCAGTTTTTGTGGCTGTGAGGTCCTGTGATGTCAGTTATAATCAACCTCCTCTTGCAGAAACACACTGCCACAGTGGGCTCGTTTTCCAGCACATCCAATATTTCGCTGCTTAGCTTGACTTTTAGGTTTATTTCCCAGCTGACTTGCCTGTAACAACTGCCCTTGTAGTCAGATTCCTGGGCTTCAGGAGCAGGGCTGGCTCTGCTCCGCCTGTGCTGAAACAGTGAGCAAGTTTTATTTATTCTGCTCCCTTAAAATGTCAAGATTTAACACAGGCTGAGCCTTAGCTCAGCTCTGCAGTGCAAGAGCTGCTGCAGTGTTTGCTGAGGCTGGGTTTCTGCAGCCCTGGCCTGAAGGCACACACGGGGACACAGCTCTGTCCCCAGCCACAGGAGGTTTCCACAGCAGTGTGGCTGCTCAGGGTGCTGGTGAGCCCTTGGGCTCCTGCAGAGCTGAAATGCAGCCTTTCCCCAAGGATGGGAGGATGGAGCTGACATGCACCAGTTCATGATGTGTACGACTGGAAGAGCCTTCATTTGAATTTTCCATCAGGTTTACAGTTTCTTATCTCGGTTGCATCATCTGAGATAAGATATTTCTGTGTACATTCCCCACTTCTTTTAACACAGTTACTGCAGTCTGGGTTACAGGAACTCCCTGGCTTTCATACTGGGAATTCTCAGCCTATTCCAGACTCCAGGGGCTGGGTTTGGCTGTGCCCCCAGTTATTTTCATTCAGACAGTGACCACTGCCCTGGCTCATCCCTGGGCCTGGCAAGATGATGCTGCTTCCCAGAGCAGAGACTGGAACGTGTTCCTTCTGTCCTGACCAGATTCATCTCTTGTGCCAGCTGATGGAAACAGCCATTCCCTTTGAAAACCACGTTTGTATTTGCATTTGAAACCTGCAGCAGCTCCTCTGCAGGGCAGGACAGGGGGATGCACATCTGCCCCACAGACGGACAGACAGACAGACAGACAGGGGAAGGCAAAGCTCCGGGTCAGGAAAGTGCTGATGAGCAGAGAGGGACAGAGGAGCACTCAAACCAAGAGAGGATTGGAGAGAGCAGAACCCTGGAGAGATGTTGCACTAAACACTCGCTGCTCTCCTCCAGCTCACAGCCAGCTTTTTCTGAAAAATAAACCAAACTAACACGATAAATAGAATAGATTTGAATAGATTTGGGTTGTGATGGTGCCATACCACCTAATGCTTTTTCTTTCTTTTTTCTTTTCTTTTTTTTTTTTGGGACCTCTGGGATGGCCTGGAAGTCTCCAAGCACCTCTAACAGCCCCTTGGTATGGAAATTCCTTGCTGGGAGCGCCGAGAGATAAAGATCTTTTCCCGGACAAACCAAAGGAAAGGGCTTTCTCCGGGGCAGTTGAAAAGCGATTGGGCAGAATCCTCCTCTGATGTGTTTGTTGAACTCACAGAAAAGTCCGGCGCTGCTTTCTGTAGAACAAACACTTCCGAAAGTGAAACAAGGGAAAATAACCAAACATTTAAAAACGGGAAATAACCAAATATTGTAAAATGCAAAACCAACCAAGAGCTAAAATAACAAACCCTTCGATCAGGAAAAGCAACTGAACATTGCCAGGGAGAGGGAGCTCTGGCAGCTGCCTCCGCACCCTGAGCGTGGAGGTTTATCACCGCGCCGTAGCTGGACGTTAATTTTTATGGAAATGACTTTGTAAGTGGCAGCTTCTTGAGATATTTATTGGCAGCGATTATTCAAATGAAGGAATAAAGCCAATACATTTGGTTCTTCAGGAAATTAGTGCTGATTTGCAGCATGAATAAACGCAGATACCCCGTGTTCTCCCAGCTCAGCAGCAATCCTGCCCCAGACGGGCTGGGCAGCTCCAGGAGGGACCCCAGGGGCTCCCAGGGACCCTCCCCAGGACTGACCCCTCCTCAGCAATAAACAGCCTGGGAGGATCCCAGCTCCTCCTTCTGCAGGCACCTAAGGAGCACGGAGGGAATGAAAGTACATTATAGATATATAAGGAAGGAAATGCTAATGGCTCTTCCCTCTGGTGTGTTCATGGTTCTTCCCTCTGGTGTGTTCATGGTTCTTCCCTCTGTTGTGTTCATGGCTCTTCCCTCTGTTGTGTCCATGGCTCTTCCCTCTGGTGTGTTCATGGTTCTTCCCTCTGGTGTGTTCATGGTTCTTCCCTCTGGTGTGTTCATGGCTCTTCCCTCTGGTGTGTTCATGGCTCTTCCCTCTGGTGTGTTCATGGCTCTTCCCTCTGTTGTGTTCATGGCTCTTCCCTCTGTTGTGCTCTGCAGGGACTTCAATTCCCCCCAAAGGCAGGAGGCCAAGCGTGGTCCCCGTGAATCACCAGGGGTGTTTGTCAGGAGCCCCAGGCAGGGCCGGGGCAGAACCAGAGCCCATGGCCCAGCCTGGCACTGCTGCTGTGCCCGGGCACCCCTGCCCAGCTGCACCCCCAGCACCACAAACACCTCTCCCAGCCTCTTCTCTCAGTGCACAGAGCCCTTGTGGGCAAAGGCCCAACCCAAGGCGCTGCTCCTCCTCCTCCATCCCACGGCCTCCTGTGCTTGGGGCCATCCTCTGATTATGCACACAAGGGAAATGCAGCACCTGAAAGGACAGGGCTGAAGGGAAACCACGCAGAAGGGAAGGTCCTGAATCTATTAATTGAATGTCAGTGTGGTCTAAAACACAAATATTGTCTTTAGAGATGAACAGATACCAGGGCTCCTAGGCAGGAGAATGTATGCCATAGGAGTGAACACATGTTACAGGAGTATAAGGGGTATCAGGTACCTTACTTGATAACACAAATTAAAGGCTGAACACCCCAGCCCAGGCACGGGCTGCACCATGGTGAGGAGCCAAGCCCTGCCTTGTGTGACTAATAGGAGCAATAAGTCCTTTCTGTAGTTTCATCTGGAAATCTATTCCTGAGTAAGTGGTAAGTAAAGATTTTGACTTTGGGCTCATCAGTCTGTGATGATCAGCAGCCTTAATCACAAAGATAAATGTCTGAGCATGTCAAAACATTTATGAAAAAGAATTGAAGAATTAAAAAGCACACAGTGATTCCTTAGGCGTTCAGGCTGAAGTCCGAGCCACTATCCCAGCTGTAAGATTTAGTTTCATTTCAGTTTCAATTATAAGATTTTATTCTTGCTATTAATTTACACTGTCATCTGAAATTTAAAGATTTGACGTAGTAAGATGCAATTATGGTGAGAACTAAAAGCTTCTCCAGGATTTTCTGTGTTCAGTACAGAGCATGTAGAATTAAACAGCGGAAATATTATACCAAGATGTAGAAATGTGGTTTTGTATAAAAAAATTAATTATCTTGGTTTAGATGAACTCCCACTTGCATTGCTGACTATTTTATCTCATCTTCAAACCCCTTTTTTGTTGCTGAAATGGATTTACCCCTGCTGAGGTGTCAGGTTTGTGCCCACCTTGCTGCTCTCCTCTCCTCCTCATGCGTGGTTTGGAGCTACAGCTTCAGCTCTGGGGACACCCCAGTCCCTCACAGGAGCCTGAGTCTTGTGCTCCCCTCCCTTAGAAGCTAAAAGCTGAGAGCAGAACTCCGAGAGCAGAGCTGTTGTAGGTGCAGACCTAAAGGAGCAGTGACCCCTGACTCTGCAGGACCTGGGAAGTGACACCAACATTTCCCTCTGTGCCCTGAGCAGCACCACAGCCTTCTGCAGCCAGCTCGGGACCAGCCCTGCCCCTGCCTGGCAGAGGGAGCTCCGTGCCACAGGCAGGGAGATGGGCACTGGGTGAAGGCGTTTGCTGGGATGGAAGCACCAACCTGGGCACGCTGTGCCAGGCTGGGCTGGCAACTGCCCTGGGCCTCAGCAGAGCCACCGTGCCCCACTGCAGGGCACAGGAGTGGGAGATGGGAGAATGGGAGAATGGGAGAATGGGAGAATGGGAGAATGGGAGAATGGGAGAATGGGATGGGGTGGGATGGGATGGGATAATGGGATAATGGGATGGGATAATGGGATGGGGTGGGATGGGATAATGGGATGGGATGGGATGGGATGGAATGGAATGGAATGGAATGGAATGGAATGGAATGGAATGGAATGGAATGGAATGGAATGGAGATTCACTCTGGAATGCTGGCTGTGCACAGGGAATGGAATGGGATGGGATGGGATGGGATGGAATGGAATGGAATGGAATGGAATGGAATGGAATGGAATGGAGATTCACTCTGGAATGCTGGCTGCACCCACCATGCTCAGAGGCAGGACCTGCTCCCTGGAACCCCATGGAGCGTGTTCACCTTGAGAGCAGAAATTACTGCTCACACTCCTGAAGGGAGCATGGACAGACAGGTCTGATTCCACTCTTGGGTGGCAGTTCCCAGGGCAGGGCTGGAATGCTGGAATGCTGGAATATTGGAATGCTGGAATATTGGAATGCTGGAATGCTGGAATGCTGGAATGCTGGAATATTGGAATATTGGAATGCTGGAATGCTGGAATATTGGAATGCTGGAATGCTGGAATGCAGGAATGCTGGAATGCTGGAATATTGGAATGTTGGAATGCTGGAATGCTGGAATGCTGGAATATTGGAATGTTGGAATGCTGGAATGCTGGAATGCTGGAATATTGGAATGCTGGAATGCTGGAATGCTGGAATGCAGGGCCCAGCCATGGGGTGGGGTGTGGAGCAAGGCCAGATGGGGGTGGCCCAGCAGCAGACACTGCCTCCAGCGTGGATTATAACAAAGTCATCAGTTCTGTGTTTAAGCCCCTGAAGACGTGATCCTGACAATAGCACAAATAAATTGGGTGCCTGATACAAAAATACTCCTGAAAATTTTATATTTACATGGCAACCAGCTTATTATATTTACACGAACATCTGCTGCAGGTTCACTAAAATCTTTAAAACAGATGGACATGAAGAAAGAGCTGGTAATTAACAAAGCTATATGTTGATTAAATCAGCATGTGGCTAATTTTAATGATTACTGATCTTTATTGGGGTCCATAAGACTTCTGAGAATCAAATCCACTTTAGCTGATGTGTGGATTAGGTGCAGAGCTGTGGGTGCTGCTGTGTGCTGCAGCGCTGGCAGCACCCATGGCTGTGGCACTGCATCCTCTGTGGGCCCCAGGCCTGACCCTGCCTCCAGCAAAACCGACTGGAGCCCGTGGCTGGGGCTCACAGCCAGGGTGGGCTGCCATGAGACACCAAACCTTGCAGCATTAGCTCCTGTCCAAGCAGAGCACCCTGCAAACACCAGGCACTGGGATCCCAGTGCTTCAGCACAGCCATGGATCAGCACCACAGCTCCTGCCCCGCTGCTGAGGGAGGTCACTGCTGAGGGAGGTCACTGCTGAGGGAGGTCACTGCTGAGGGATGTCAGTCACTGCTGAGGGATGTCACTGCTGAGGGATGTCAGTCACTGCTGAGGGATGTCACTGCTGAGGGATGTCAGTCACTGCTGAGGGATGTCACTGCTGAGGGATGTCACTGCTGAGGGAGGTCACTGCTGAGGGATGTCAGTCACTGCTGAGGGAGGTCACTGCTGAGGGAGGTCACTGCTGAGGGATGTCACTGCTGAGGGATGTCACTGCTGAGGGATGTCAGTCACTGCTGAGGGATGTCAGTCACTGCTGAGGGAGGTCAGTCACTGCTGAGGGAGGTCACTGCTGAGGGAGGTCACTGCTGAGGGATGTCAGTCACTGCTGAGGGATGTCACTGCTGAGGGATGTCACTGCTGAGGGAGGTCAGTCACTGCTGAGGGATGTCAGTCACTGCTGAGGGATGTCAGTCACTGCTGAGGGAGGTCACTGCTGAGGGATGTCACTGCTGAGGGAGGTCAGTCACTGCTGAGGGATGTCAGTCACTGCTGAGGGAGGTCAGTCACTGCTGAGGGATGTCACTGCTGAGGGATGTCAGTCACTGCTGAGGGAGGTCAGTCACTGCTGAGGGAGGTCACTGCTGAGGGAGGTCACTGCTGAGGGATGTCAGTCACTGCTGAGGGAGGTCACTGCTGAGGGAGTCACTGCTGAGGGAGGTCACTGCTGAGGGATGTCAGTCACTGCTGAGGGATGTCAGTCACTGCTGAGGGATGTCACTGCTGAGGGAGGTCACTGCTGAGGGAGGTCACTGCTGAGGGAGGTCAGTCACTGCTGAGGGAGGTCACTGCTGAGGGAGGTCACTGCTGAGGGAGGTCAGTCACTGCTGAGGGATGTCACTGCTGAGGGATGTCAGTCACTGCTGAGGGATGTCAGTCACTGCTGAGGGAGGTCACTGGGGGTGACCACTGAGGGGCTGGAATCGTGGCACTGCCACGGCTGGCAGCAGGCCTGCATTGATCCTGCATTGATCCTGCATTGATCCTGCATTGACTGGTACTGAATTAAAGAGCACCATCCTTTCTGCAAGCATTTAAAAATAAACAACTCTTAGTGCTTCAAGCGTGAGCAGCCCAGCGCTGCCTTTCACTGCAGCAACACCCAGCGATTGGTGTGTGAAGTTTGCTCTGCCAAAGTGTGGGAACACAACGGGATTTCACAGAACATTAAATCCTATAGTTTTATCAAAGAGGAAACACAAAACCAGCCTAATCTCTTAGCAAGTAGACAACTCTGATTAAAGGGAAAAGGACTTGAAAAAAAACCTCTAAGATGCTAAACTGAGCCATCACAGATAAGAAATTCTGCCATATGCTGTCACATCACTCTGCTGACATTCGGCAGTCACAGGGATCAACAAAACATTGTCAGGAATTATTTCAGTTAGCAGGATGATACTGCAGAGATTAGATTAATTAAACCAGTAAATCCCATGCACGGATCAAAAGCACCCGAGACGGAGAAGGAAAGTGAGCGAGCCAGGAAGTGCTGCCGGGAACATCTGCAAAGGTCCACAGGACTCAAGGGCAGAAACAAGGAAATGAATAAAGGGAGGAGGCAAAGCCCCAGGCAGCCCCAGCCTCGGGTCTGAGCCAGAACCAGAGCCTGGAGCAGGGACCACTGCTCACCTGACTCTGGAGCAGGGACCACTGCTCACCTGGGCCTGGAGCAGGGACCACTGCTCACCTGGGCCTGGAGCAGGGACCACTGCTCACCTGAGCCCAGCCTGGAGCAGGGACCACTGCTCACCTGACCCTGGAGCAGGGACCACTGCTCACCTGGGCCTGGAGCAGGGACCACTGCTCACCTGAGCCCAGCCTGGAGCAGGGACCACTGCTCACCTGAGCCTGGAGCAGGGACCACTGCTCACCTGAGCCCAGCCTGGAGCAGGGACCACTGCTCACCTGAGCCCAGCCTGGAGCAGGGACCACTGCTCACCTGGGCCTGGAGCAGGGACCACTGCTCACCTGAGCCTGGAGCAGGGACCACTGCTCACCTGGGCCTGGAGCAGGGACCACTGCTCACCTGAGCACAGCCTGGAGCAGGGACCACTGCTCACCTGAGCCTGGAGCAGGGACCACTGCTCACCTGGGCCTGGAGCAGGGACCACTGCTCACCTGAGCACAGTCCATCCCACTGCACAGCCAGCAGAGCCAACCCCGGGAACCCACAGAACCCACAGGAACCCACAGGAACCCACAGAACCCACAGGAACCCACAGAACCCACAGAACCCACAGGAACCCACAGAACCCACAGAACCCACAGGAACCCACAGGAACCCACAGAACCCACAGAACCCACAGAACCCACAGGAACCCACAGGAACCCACAGAACCCACAGAACCCACAGGAACCCACAGAACCCACAGAATCCATGGTGCTCACAGCCCCTCACAGCCCCCACAGCCCCCACAGCCCCCACAGCCCCCACAGCCCCCACAGCCCCCCACAGCCCCCACAGCCCTCACAGCCCCCACAGCCCCCACAGCCCCCCACAGCCCCCCAGGCCCCCACAGCCCCCCACAGCCCCCACAGCCCCCCAGGCCCCCGTGCTGGGGCAGGGGTCAGCAGCACAGGCCCCCATCCCACAGCTGCTCCCCTGGTGGCAGTGACCCACACTCCCTGTCCTTACAGACACTTTACAGGGGTTGGAGCACCCTTGGTACAAGTGCACTCTGCAGTCCAGGGCAGGATGGGCGCTGTGGCTCACCTGTCTCAGCAGCCTCCAGGCACTCAGAAGGAGGTGACACCACGTTAATCACAGTCACAATCACACTGCTTTGGGGAAGGAGCAAACCAGCAAAGAGGAGAGGTGATACCGGTGCCATCACAGGAAACACTGCACACACAGACACCCAAAAACCTCCAGAATAAACCTGTATAACTCATTGCCACTGGTTATTGCTGAGAGCAAATATTTAACAGGATTCAGAAAAACATGAATGTGTAGATCAATGCCAAAGTGAAACACTTATTTCAGCTGGGTTTTATGGAAGAGGATACAAACCCCTCTGCAACATATTGCACAGAAGAACACTAAGAGTTCTTCCTGTGGATAAAGGTCTCCACGATTATCCATTTCTGTGTGTTCATGTATCTTCTGAAGCATCTGAGCCTGGCAAATTATAGAAGCAAGAATAACAAAAGGGATGGATTGTCAGTCTGATCTCCTATATCACTCTCTAAACTTCTGAGTAACAATATGGGACTTAATGGGGGAAAAATGAAACCTATGAAGCAAGGGGGAGAAGCACATATTGGACAGGAAATGGAAACCTAGAAAAGCAGTAATGCTGGAGACCTTGGGGCTGGTTTGGACAGTAAATTAGACATGAAAATGCAATAGAATTTGGCAGCCCAAAAGGTCAATGCAATTTGGAAGTGTATGTGCCAAGACTCCCATCACCAAGTGGGGATAGAGCCTATTACCCTGGTTTAGATTTAAGCAGCTTGAATAAGTTTCAAATAAATATCCAAACGTTTTGATGCCTAACCAAATCAAGCCTCAAAATCCTTTTGGATTTTCACTTTGATTTCTAACATCTTTATGTTTGGCCTCTTTTCTGAGAATTCAATCTGTTGTTAAAGCAAATCCTTCAAGATAAGCATCTGCAGTTGCCAAGAGACTGTTGTGTTAAGCCGGAGGATGATTTAGCATCTCGCGAACTGGGATTTTGGAATTAGAAAAAATTGCTTTGCTCTTAGCAGCAGATACAATGCCTAAGGAACAGCCATGGCTTCCCAGAACTTTTGATTCAGTTATTCCCCCAAAACCACTGCTATTTTCCTTAAACAACACGTTTTTCTGAGGCCCATTACCCGGCTGCTGAAAAACACACATCAATAAATAGAGAAAAGTCCCTAAACAGACACAAATTGTCCTTTCCTTTCCAAACACCTTGCATCGACCTGGAGCTCCATTTACTGCCTCTCTGGCTCCAAAGAGGGTGACAGCCCTGCAGAGAACAGCTTCCTGCACAGCTCTTCCTGGGAAAGTCAAGCATCTGACAGGCTGTGTGGGGACTGAGTTTCAGAGCCACCAGCTGACTCTAGAAATAAGTCTTACTATACAAATGCCGTATGTATTTAAATATTATTGTGTGGTGAATAGCAAGAATTATTTTGTCTTTCAATATGTACTTGCTGTAGTCCTTTTAGAACCAAAATTGCATCTTTCAACTGCTCATTGTTCCTCGATGTAACTAAAGCTTTCCTGTCAAGGAAGTTAAAATCCCTTCAGCCTCAACATTCACTCACAATTTTCTTTGAAGAAGTGGAAATTTATTCAGTTTGACCTTATGATTGAACAGAGCAGGTTTATCCAAGCTGTCTGCCAAGCTCGACGTGCTTACTGGGAGTGCTCTGAAGCTGCATTAGAAATATTTATCGTAAGCACCAAAAGCTTGGGGAGCTCCGGAATGACTGCTGTTGAGATAAATCCAGGGTTAAACCCTGGGAATCTTTCTGGGAGTGGCCTCAATCCAGGAGGAAGGGACTCGCCACCATTTCCCTGGAAGGCTGCAGGATCAGAGTTCCCTCGGCACCTCACGCCCCGGCTAAGAGCTGACAGAGTCACTCAGAGGATGTGATCATCTCTAAAAGCAGCTTTCTAACACGAGGGACACGTTAGAGCTGAAACGGACTGAAGGCATCACTCAGAACATCCGGGGCGGACGGGGACAGCGACAGGGGAAGGGAGGCTGGGCAGGGCCAGGCAGCGCCCGGGGCTGGGGGATCCCCACAGCTGCCCCTGCCAGGGCACCAGGGGCTGGCACCAGGGACAGGGCACCAGGGGCTGGCACCAGGGACAGGGCACCCCTGGCACCAGGGACAGGGCACTCCTGGCACCAGGGACAGGGCACTACTGACACCTGGGCTCTCCTGGCACCACGGACAGGGCACCCCTGGCACCAGGGACAGGGCACTCCTATCACCAGGGACAGGGCACCAGGGGCTGGCACCAGGGACAGGGCACCAGGGGCTGGCACCAGGAACAGGGGACTCCTGGCACCAGGCACAGGGCACTCCTGGCACCACGGACAGGGCACCCCTGGCACCACGGAAAGGGCACCCCTGGCACCAGGGGCTGGCACCAGGGACAGGGCACCCCTGGCACCAGGGACAGGGCACCCCTGGCACGAGGGGCTGGCACCAGGGACAGGGCACTCCTATCACCAGGGACAGGGCTCTCCTGGCACCAGGGACAGGGCACTCCAGGCACCAGGGACAGGGCACTCCTGGCACCAGGGACAGGGCACTCCTGGCACCACGGACAGGGCACCCCTGGCACCAGGGACAGGGCACCCCTGGCAGCAGGGACAGGGCACTCCTATCACCACGGACAGGGCACTCCTGGCACCAGGGACAGGGCTCTCCTGGCACCAGGGACAGGGCACTCCTGGCGTTTCCCAGCAGCAGCAATGGTGTGGGGTTGTGAACTGAACAGGGAGGATCAGCTTCCAAAGCACGGCACAGCCTCCTGGCTGATGCCACAGCTGTGGTGCTTGCTTCCTTTCACCCCTGTTCAAACAAACTCAGATTATTTCTCACTGATGTTAGGAACAACTCAGACCCTGGGCAGAAATGACTAATGAAAATTTTATTAAGAACCAATTAAAAACACAAAGCAAAAGGGAAACGGCACTGGGAGCTTGGGGGGGCTCCCGCCCACCAGAGGCTCAGCTCACAAAATGGCATCTCCACCTTTCATACACCCGGGGTTGTCACAGTGGCATTAATATTCATGGCAGTCCTTACATGGCCTCTGGCACCACCCACAGCCCATGGCTTTGCCCACATGGGTGCATTGGCTCCTCCTATGGGCGTGGCCTCGTGTGTATAATTAGCTCTGGCCCCGCCCAAGGCCTGTCAGTCAGTCCCTCCGTGCCTCCCATTGGTGGAGCCCCTGTCACACCTGGCTGCTGCTGAGGTGTCCCCATGCCAGGCCTGCCAGCTGCAGGTGTGCCCGCTCAGAACAGGGCTCAGAACCAAACCGGGACAACAAAAGTACTTGTCAAAAACCAATAAACCTCAACACAACTTCTTCCCACCACACTCAATAATTCCTCCTCATTTGCATGAGCCAACCCTTGCCATAACACTGCTCAATGCCAGCCAGCCCTGTTCACAACCCTGGTCAAACCCCAAATTTCCTTGTTGCTCCTTTTGGCCCGGAGTGCAGGTGAGCTGGGCTGGTTAACCCAGCCTGGCAGCTGAGGCTCCAGGCTCTGGCTCGGCTGCTCTTGCCCTGTTGCTGCTGGACAATGAAGGGCCTTTAAGGCACCAATTTTTTCTCAGTTGCTTTCCATGCCAGAGCTCCTTTGCTAAGTATCAGCTGTGCTTTGTGCCAGCAGCGCCTGCTCTTGACTTCTATTCCCCAGCCCTTCATCTTCCAGCCATGCCCATCACTCCTCCCGATCACACTCAAGAGATTCCTGAGATACATGCACATATCATTTTCTCTCCAAGAGTTCCGATGGCTTTGCCAGTTAATTAAAATAGAACTTCAAAGGATTTTTGTAATAGATTATAATATCGTTGGTTTCGTGACATCTGTTAAAATTTACAACTAAGGATGTCATTTTTGGTGAAAAACATGTTCTTTTACACCCAGCCCATTTATTTGTGTATTTATTTGGTGACAGAGCATCTCATTTATAAGAAACATGCAAAAGCAATCATTAATCATACTTTTGTCACAAAGCAGCTTCCCCGGCAGTTCAGTGGAAGCCCACAGACAAGCTGCTCGGGCGTGGGTGTTCCCAGAAGAGCAAGGAGCCTTGCCAAGAGAGCTGATGGAGGCATCTCTGCTTCAGTGTCTGGCAGGGAGGAAACAAAGAGGAAAACAAAGAACCTTCAGAGTAGACACTGGAGTTATCCGGGAAGGATGCAGCTCCATGGATGGGAAAGGAAAGTAAATCACAGTGAGATCAGGGTTCTCAGTGTTCCAGAAGCACTCAGGATAAATTCCCCAGGGTTTTTCTATCACTACACAGCTCACAGGCTGTATTACAGCAGCACCTCTCAGCATTCTTCCTCAAGACTGAAATAAGTGATCCAGCCACAGGCAGCCCTGTCTGAGGGGCCCTGTGCTCGAGGCCATACTTATTTGAGTGCACAGGTATTGCCTGTCCCCTCCTGCCCCCAGTGCCCCTGCCTGGACCCTGTGTGTGCCCGGGGTACAGCTCTGCAATCTGCACAGATTAGTTTCAGTACATCCAAGTGCCAGAGCCCTCTCTGTGTGTCTCAGTGCCTTAAAGAACAATGTCCCCTCCTCTGGCTGGTGCACAGCTCTCCGTGCTGGTTCATCCCAGGGCCCCCTGGCCCCTGCAGGAGTGCAGGGCCACACTGGGCACAGAGGGACACACGTGGCACTGGGGCTCACTCTGCCTGCACCAACCTGCTGGGCACTGCTGGCACCATCCCACTCCCCAGCACCTACTGCTGATCCAGTTCTGTGTTTTGGGTGGCTCTCTGCACACCAATCCCGTTCTCTGTGGGTGCTGTTCGTCTGTGGGTGCTGCTCCTCCGTGGGTGCTGCTCCCCCATGGGTGCTGTTCCTCCATGGGTGCTGTTCCTCCATGGGTGCTGCTCCTCCATGGGTGCTGCTCCTCCATGGATGCTGTTCCTCCGTGGGTGCTGCTCCTCCATGGATGCTGTTCCTCACCTCCATGGGTGCTGCTCCTCCGTGGGTGCTGTTCCTCACCTCCATGGGTGCTGTTCCTCCATGGGTGCTGCTCCTCCGTGGGTGCTCTTCCTCCATGGGTGCTGTTCCTCCATGGGTGCTGCTCCTCCAGAGAGCAGTGTCTGCCTCTCACCCGGGCTGGGGACAAACATTCTCTGGTGTCACCATGCAGGCAGCCATGGCCAAGCCCTGCAAGGGACAGGCATGAAGGTCATTACACATCCAAGGGACTCACAGACCAATGTCTTCCCTGAGCATTCCTCTGTGCTTCAAAGAATGTACTCAGTGTTCAGTGTGAACCAGAGGGTTTGCAGCTCAGCTGATGAAGCTCATCTTCAAAAACCAAAGAAAGATGAAAAGCCCAGTGTCCTTTAGCAGAAGGCTGAGATGCAGCAAGTCATCTTCACAGGAGCAGCAGTAGGAGCCCAGAACGTGCCATCCTGTATCTCAGGCTGCTGTGTATGAAATGTTAGCCAACAGCTTTGTCTCTGCACTGTGCTGCAAACTAGGAATTGTCCCCACCAGTCCTTGATTTAAATGTAAAAGAGTACAACTGTATCTAACCACACATTATTTTGATTTTTTTATTAAATGTTGCCTCTGCATTTTAGAGACTACAGACTCCAAAACATAAAACTTATCTGTCTTCCTGAGCCGTGCAGAGGGTTCTGTTCTGAACAGCAGAACACAGGCTGGGGGGCAGCTCCACCAGATCCTGCCTCTGAAACGTGTGGCCAACAGCAGCAGCTGCTTCCAGCCCCATTGGGACCCTGAGTGAACAGCCAGCAGCAGCCCAGACCTCAGCAGGGGATGGCAGTCTCAGGTGACAGCCTTCTTCTCTGCACAGGGACTTCTTGGTCAGTGCAGAGGAACAATCCAGAGCTGAATGGAAAAAACATTGTTCCTGGTGGGGTTTGTGGCAAACACTGCAGCAGGACTGCCAGAGGAGCTGGTGTCAAAGGACAGCAGCAAAGTCAGCTGTGGGAGTCTGGGCTGCAGTGAATCATCTCTGGGACACAGCAGACCTTGCCCAAGGCTGTCTGAGCCTGGGTGGAAGAAGAGGAGCTCCAGCCATCTTCCTGCCCCAGGTCTAACACTGCCTTCAGCCACAGGACACAGGTCAGACTGTGTGCAGCTGCAATTGTCACTATTTCCCACAAAAAGCTAAAAATATCAGCTGTGTTCCACGTGAACCTCCAAACGGCAGTAAAGATTCACACTAGTGCTGGGAATATGTCCCAGACCTCTCATTTAAATGAGCTGGTCTCAACTCTCACACTTTGGCTTCTGAACTTTCATGCTTTTTAATTATGTATCCATGAGAAAACGGCAAGGCCATCCTAAAAAAAAAGTTTAAAACTGAAAATTGGTTGGATCTCTGCTATTCTGAAGTACAAATATAGACAGTGCCAGATTGCCTCGGCTACCTACACCACCTCCATGCATCACAAAGCTCAGATGGCCTCACACTAGCCAGATCTAGTTGAAAAACGTTATAAAAGCATAATTCTCCTTTAGCTATTTTTCACCAAAGTGGCAGGGATATTCACAGCCTCAAACCCTTTGAGCTAATTGTAGATAAGGGACTGTGTGAGCGAGGACACGGAATGATTTGATCAGGAACTCCCCCTGCCTATCTCTCCATGCTCCTCCACACAATGCTGCAAACACCAGATATGCCCAGCAGCACAGAGCTGTAGCCCTGCTCTGCAATCTCTCTAGTACTCTGCTGTGAAGTGAATTGCAACATCTTTTGAAGTAAAACCCTCTTGCAGGAATAAAACAAGCTCCTGGAGAAGGAGGATGGGGGTACTGAGTTGGTTCACTGGGGCACATCTTAATGTGGCATCAGCGTGGGTACAAAATCAGTACCTCAACATCTGGGAGCATGCTGGGAACAGACACTGCTGAGTGTGGCACAGGATCAGTCCCACCCCAGCATTAGCACAGCCACTGGGTCACAGTGACCCCAAAGACACCAATGTTGTCACGAGGGTGAGTGTGAATCCCAGCTCTCCACTGTCTCCATCAGCCATCGGTGCAAGCAGGACCAAACAGCCCAACTCCTGTGCCAGTCTCACAAAACTCCCTCTGGTTGGAGCTGCCAGGTGGCACTTGGGGGTATGGTTTGAGGGTGATTGTGATGGAGGTGGGTTACAGCTGGATTGGATGACCTCAGATGTTAGGGTCCTTTCCAACACTGGGGATTCTGTGATTTCAGGGTTACAGCTGGATTGGATGACCTCAGATGTTAGGGTCCTTTCCAACACTGGGGATTCTGTGATTTCAGGGTTACAGCTGGATTGGATGACCTCAGATGTTAGGGTCCTTTCCAGCACTGAGGATTCTGTGATTTCACATGCCCCAGCATGTACAAAGGCCAGAGAAACAACCACAGTCATGAGCAATGCCCACCACCAGTGGGCTGTTTCAGTCCCGTGTGCATTGCATTCTTCATGCAACACACAACTTCAGACACCCTGTGGCCTGCACTCATGCCCAGAGTAAGGATTTAAGTGGTGCTCCAGCTTTTGAGAAGGTATTTGCTACTTCCCCCCTCATCTGCACTGCACAGAGCCAGAGCCCTTCCCCACAGAACCTGCTTGGAGCTTTCCCAAAGCACCTCTGCAGCCAGCAAACCAGTCCTTAGGACAATGAGGATCTCCTGGATGGAGCAGAGACCTCTCTGGGCAGAATCACAACACCCCTGCTGCTCACCCAGTTGCAGGTTACTTTATTTCACAATTTGCCTGTGAACATCCAACCTGAAGAAAAATTGCTGCAAATTAAGGGTTTTCACTCAATCATCTTGTAGAATTTGCTTTTATCACACCCACCCAGGGCAGCTCCTGTGTCTGTAAATGCAGAAATGGGTCACCAAGGTGCGACCCCTCGGTGCAAATTCAGTCATTAAACACAGGTGGCAGATCCAGTGACCCACAAATGCCACAGCACAGGTTTGGGGGGCTCTCACCCTGCCCTCCCTCGAGCACAGAGTCTCTGCAGGCTGGCAGCCACTGGTGCCACCATGTTCTGCAGGATCAGAGCAGCGTTCCAGCTGTCCAGGGCAAAATATATCAGAACCAAAGGGCGTCTGAAGCAGCAATGTCAAATATGACAAGGCAGGCAGGAGCCACGGCTAACAGCTGAGGACTCCCTGACTTTTTAAGCTGTTCAAATGAACATTTAAAAGGTTTAGTCTCCTCTCAGGTCTCGAAAGCACCCCGGGGCAGGCTTAAGTAACTGCGCCATTAGGCAGCGAGCTGCAAATTGCCTATTAAGTCTGACTGAAACTGTAAAATTGCTTTTCACAATGCAAATTAATGTAAATAAGAACAATTGGTTACACATATCACAGACTATCAGATTGACGACAGATGATGCATACTGGTTTTTCCCCCTGAATTAGCATTGCTTTAAAGTTAAATTTAGTGTGTGTTCAAGAGGTCTGGATGTTCCTATGACAAATTCCACCGGTGCATTACAAATGCACATCGGGATGTATAGCCTCCATTACATGAAATATAAACCTCCTCTTAGGCCAGGCAGTGATACTTGCTTTCAAGCCTAATAGAAGCAGCACAAAGTGAAGCCATTTGCTCAGCAGCACCGTCAGTCACATCCTAACCTCACTCTGCAGAGCGAGACCATGAATTTGTTATGAAGCCTTGAGGACGGAGGGAGCAAATCTGTGCATTTCAGCACCATCCCTAGATGATCAAAGGCCCATCTGGAGCCCTGGGCCCCAGTCAGTCACTGGTGGGAGCAGCTGTGTGCCACAGCTCTCCCTGCCATCGCCCTAAGCACTGCCTGGGCATTGCATTTTCAGATTTATTTCCCAAAGATGCAACAGAATGTTTATCAGAACAGTAAATCAGAATGTAAATCAGAAAGGTAAATCAGGATGTAAATCAGAAAGGGCCTCCTTCTGCCTCATTCCAGGCTAAATGGAGACACCACACACAGGCAAAGCCAGCTCACCTGCTTGGGAAGAACAAGGTCTCTGCCAAGACAGACCTTTCAGTCTCAGCAGCCACTTCTACACCACAAATTCATCCTTCAGGGAAGCTCCTGACAGCCAGGGCAGCAGCACTGCAGCAGGCAGAGCAGAGTTTTCTTCTCTGTGGGGGCTGTTCTTATCAGAGGTTTTATCATTACTAACATATGTTATCTGAAAATTTACATTCCCATTAGCTACAGAAATAACTGTTGCCAGTTTATTACAGATTCTTGCATAAATCAGATGTCCTGATAGCTCCCTGAGGATTGCAGCTCACCTTGGGGAGGGATGGAGAGCAGTGAGGGAGACAGAGGCAGGCCCAGCCCTTGGTACCAGCCTGGAGAATGGGACACCTCGTGCTGCATGATGAGTCTCCTTCAGCTGCACATTGCAGGCTGGGGCTCCCAGGGAGGAAACAGCAGATGTCGTGAGACCTGAGGAGAATCAGCAAGGCTGGAAGCTCAGCCCAGGCCTTGCACAGGCACAGCCACAGGCCATGACCAGCTCGATGCAGCAGCTGTGATTTCAGGCCGTGCTCATCTCCTTCCTGCCTCCCTGTGCTGTGTGCTTCCAGCAGCATTTTCTTCCCTGTCTCTAATATTTTAATTGCTGTTTTAAAGAGCAGTGTTTGGAAAGAAAGTCTGGTATGAGGTGCACAGGTCAAATAAACTCCATGTTTGCTTATCTTCCAGAGGAAAAAAATAATTAGCCACAAGCTGGAGGTGTTTTCTTTCAGCCTCAGGGACCTTTCAGCAGCAGTCAGCTTTCTGCCTCTCGGCTCATTTACATACAGACAGATATAGATTAATTAGGCAAAAAGAACCTACACCAAATTTGAAACCATTGACCTGTATTTTAGGTTGGCTGTCCTGGTGTCCTTGGGGTTTGTTCAGGTCTTGCTGTGTTTGGCTGTGCTGAATGCATTAGAATCTCTTTGTATCACATTGCTCACTATCTGAACAAAACATTCAAAGATCTTAATCCCTGGGTCAGTCAACCCACTCCTCAAGGGGTCACCCTGTTCTTCCCCATGACAAATCAATAGCCCAGAAAGTAACAAATGCCTGAATCTGAAGGATTTCTGCAGCCCCACGTTCAGCTATGAGCTTCTTCAGCCAGGCAATAATTCCATGGAAGCTGTTGCTGTGCTCTGCATCTGAATATATTTCTTTGATAACGGTGCTCAGCACATGCACCTCCACTGAAAGCCTGTATTACTCAACAACAAGGTATAAAATGAACCCTGAAAACCACTAAATCTGAATGTCAAAAGGCTGCTCCCCAGGCATCATGGCATTCCTGTAAATCACTACTGCAGGACTTTACAACACTCTTACTATAGACACAGGTATTTATTGGGGTTTGAGATGCTGGAAACAGGATCCCCGTGCACATAAAATCCCAGTGATTTATTTTAATGCATTTTGTAAGTAAATTCTTGACAGATGGATGAAGCACCAGAAGGGTGACACAAGGGAGTCAGCAGGTGGACAGAGAAGCCAAGAACGGACTGGCACTGATCAGATTATGCACTCCAAATACCTTGAGACAAGCACAATCTGCCCACACAACAGACTGGCACTGACCACACAAACAGCAGAGGCAGTGTGGGAGCCCTCCCCAGTGCCCTCCCCGTGGCTCCTGCCCGGGCTGGGGGCACAGGCCCCGGGCTGCACGGAGGGACACGGGGCTGTGACCCCAGGGCTGGCATGGCCCCTTGCTGAGCCCTGCCAGGGGGCACAGCCCTGTCCCAGCTCTGTGGCTCCAGCCTGTGCACACACACATGGTGGGAGGGCTCCCCATCACCAGCATGTCCTCATGAAGGCCCTGCCAGGGCAAATCCAAGCTAAATCATCAGCTGCCATTCTCTTGTTACAAATAATCCTGTAATTTTGCTCGAATGAAAAAAATGAAGGCTTTTCTAGAACAATTCTAAAGCTAATGACCAGATATGCCTGTGTCTCTTCGTGCTTTCTGCTGCACCTGTCCTGCTGAGCCTTGTGCTGCCTCCTCCGAGCAGCCACACCAAGAGGCCCAGATGCCACTCAGAGGTGGGCCCTCGTGTCAGTCCATGCCAGCAGCACCAGGGGAAGGTGCCCTCCCTCTGGCCAGGACTCAGGTCTGCACCTCTGCAGAGCTGGGGGGTTTGGAGTGTGTTTGTGACCCGCAGCCTTCCCTTAGAACCACCAGCTGGGAATGTCTGGATCAGGTCATTCCAAGTACACAGTACACCATGATACTGTCAGGTCTCATTCACCACTTTTACTGCCTTATCATCAATTGCCCTACTGAAAAAAATCACTTTCACCTTCCCTGTAACACTGTCTTTAAAAACCAAGGGAACCTGTGGCTCCAGACAAGCCGAGCCCTTGCCCACACTCCTGATGCACAGTCCTTGTCATGAATGCTGGACTTAGAGAGGGACTCAACGTGCAGAAGGAAGAGCAATGCCCTGACTGAGACACAGAGAGAAAAAAACCTTGAGGTGTTAGCTGCTCGAAATAAAGAGGCTCAAAACCACCTGCAGAAGAAATCAATTCTTCTGGGTCTCTCTTCCGCTGTAGCCATGGTGGGTGTTGATGTAACAACTACAAATAAGACTCCATTAAAGCCTGTAGCATGTATGTCAGTGGTGCCTTTTAACGAGCTCAGCCTGAGGGACAGCCCCTGTGTGCTGTTCCACCCGTTACCTCACGTCTTCACAGATGTCTCTTGACAGGTCCTTCCACAGTTGAACAGATTGTTTATGATGTCCTAGAAGAAAAAGAGCTTCGACTGGTGAAACCAAAATCCCAACCAGAGCTGAAGGTTTGTTTTCTTCTTTTATCCTTGAAAATAATCACTTACACAAAACACATTTCCAGAGATTATTATATCCACATTGCACATCTGCAAAAACTCAAGGAGTTTTGTTCACCAACAGAGAGGTAAGAGCTTCACATATTAAAATGCAACTGAAACAAGGTTTGGCTATAAACACTTCCTGGATTAAATCTTGCCTGCTCCCATGTGGTTCTGAAGGCAGTTTCACAGTTTAATAGCACTGGGAAGGATCACTGTCATTCCTGTTGGCATTGCCACTGCAGAGGCTGCTCCTGGTGCTGGACACTGCAGCTTGGACCACCAGAGCGGGGCCAGCACAAGGCTCTGCCAAAGACCCTCCCTCACCACCCACAACCTTCCTCCCGAGCTTCCCAGGCAGAAAAAGCTTGACAACACATCACCAAACTGAATTCAAACTGCACACTGAGATCACTAGGGCCTGGTCTCACAGCCCGACCTGCAGACTGAGCACCTCCTCTCACCAGGGCTGAACTGCTGCTCACCATCAGCCTGCAGTGAATGATTTGGACAGTGCACTTTGCCTTTTTGTTTTGGAATTTACTGCTTTCCTGTAGCTCCCTCTCCCAGATCTTCTTTCCTCTGTTTGCTTTATTTTTCTCTTTTTAGCAGAAAAACTGGCCTCATCTGCCTAAAATGCAGTTTTCAGCCACAAGTTGTTTATAACTTTCAATGTAACTGTGGCAGCATTCTCTGAGTGACAATATAAATAAATAAATAACACCTTTTCATGGTGCTGTAAAGACTGATTTTTGCCCTTGGCTGAGTTCTCTACATTCATTTATTGACTTAATTCTCAGTGATGAAAACCCACATTGGCTCCAGGACATGGCAATAAGATGTGTAAGCTGAGCAGAGCCAAAGAGGGACAAAATATTGCTGGTCAAGATTTCCAGAAATGATCGGCTGTTTTGTGTAGGCAGCTTGCAACTTTTTCAGCATGTAATTTCCCAATATGTTTGTTTGTTTGTTTTTAAATGGTGGCCCTCAAAACGATTATTTATTTTTTTAAAAAATTTGGCTGCCCTCAATGCAAGCAGCATTCCCACTCAATAGGAAACATGGAGTGTTTATGTTTAACATAAACCAAAGGACAGTCCCAGACATCACAGAGCTGTGAGACACAACAGGTCCTTCAGCATCCAGGCCTCAGTGGAAGAGCCCCTGGATGTGCCCAGTCCCTGCCACCAGTGCTGGTGTGGCAGTCCCCACGGCAGGAGGATGCTGGAGAAGCCAGAAATGCAGGGAGAAGTCATGGATTTCAGTAAGCCAAGGAACACCTGATTCTGAAATATCTGGAGAAATACACGCAGCTCCTACCTGAGAACCAAGAAGGGAGCAGTAAATGTTCTGTGTTGTCACCTCTTAGGGAGGAGTTGCCCAGCCTGGCCTTTCCCAGGTGATGGGTGGATCACTGTGAGCTGCAGGTGCCGTGCTGCTCTCAGTGCTCCTGTCCCAGCTCGTGCCATCCCAAACCCACACTGCAGGTGCAGGGCAAAGCTCTGCCCAAGGAGTGCCGTGCTGCTCTCAGTGCTCCTGTCCCAGCTCGTGCCATCAGGGCTCCCAAACCCACACTGCAGGTGCAGGGCAAAGCTCTGCCCAAGGAGTGCCATGGTGCTCCCCGTGCTCGTGTCCCAGCTCGTGCCATCAGGGCTCCCAAACCCACACTGCAGGTGCAGGGCAAAGCTCTGCCCAAGGAGTGCCATGGTGCTCCCCGTGCTCGTGTCCCAGCTCCTGTCCCAGCTCGTGCCATCAGGGCCCCCAAACCCACACTGCAGGTGCAGGGCAAAGCTCTGCCCAAGGAGTGCCATGGTGCTCCCCGTGCTCCTGTCCCAGCTCCTGTCCCAGCTCATGCCATCAGGGCTCCCAAACCCACACGGCAGGTGCAGGCAGGAGCCAGGACAGGGTGAGCTCTACAGCTGATTAATTCAATCTCGCTCCTCAGCAGCTGCTGCCCAGGTGAAGTGCAGCACCAGCCCAGCATTTCACCTCACTGGTTTCTGAACACCTCAGCACTTAGATTAAGTGTTTGGCTGGACCAGCCCTTCCCAGGCAAAGCTCTCCATGGCTCCAAGCCCGTGGCCAGGTGACACACAGGTACAACAGTCCCTTCAGCCAGGTGTCAGGGACAGCAGCAGAGAGCAGCCTTCAGCTGTGTGTGCTGTGGGGCAGCGACATGGGATGGCACCAGGGGAAACTCCAGCAGCTGTGCAAGATGAGCTGGCAGGAGAGGAGCTGGCACCTGTGCACACAGGAGAGCAGGGAATGCCTGTGAGGGGCTGGAACCTTTGAGATGACAACCTGCCACCCCTTCCAGCCTTGGAGATGTGTCTGCTGGCAATGCAGACAGAGATGCCATTCATTAGAGTTAAACCTGTTAATGGGGGACACCCCAAGGCACTATTCCCTACCAAAAAAAAAATGTAAAAATGCCCTGTACACACACAACTGCAATGGGTTTTAGCTTTTACACAATAACTAAATCCCAGCTCCCAGGATTCAGGATTCAGTATTCTGTATCAGCAATAATGACTAAAACTATTGAAAGTCATTAAAGAACTTGCTAATCAGTCTCTTAATTGAGGCTATCTGTTTTGCTTTACACAGAGACAAATTAGGCAGGTTAAAGCAGCTCCCAGCAAACATCTGTTGAAGCAATTCAAAATTAATGACAAATAAAACTGAGTTCCCTTTGTGGTTGATTTTTCTCCCAACGGTACCTATAAACATGCTGTCATGACTTGTCAATTCAAAACAACTTTGTGGCACATTCCCATTCCCTCACAACATCTGGGAATCACAGAATTGTTTAGGTTGGAAAAGCCCTACCAGACCACCAGTCCAGCATCCCCCAGCACTGCCAAGGCCACCACTAACCCATATGCCCAACTGGCATCCTCAGGGCTTTTAAATCCCTCCGGGGATGGGGACTCAGCCCTGTCCTGGGCAGCTGTGCCAGGGCTGTTTCCAGGAAGGAATATTCCCAATATCCACCCTGAGCTCCCCTGGCCCAGCCTGAGGCCGTTCCCTCTGCTCCTGTCCCTGTCCCTGGAGCACAGCCCGACCCCCCAGCTGTGCCCCCCTGGCAGGAGCTGCGCAGAGCCACAAGGGCCCCC
Organism: Setophaga petechia; assembly: GCA_024362935.1. Lineage (NCBI taxonomy): Eukaryota > Metazoa > Chordata > Aves > Passeriformes > Parulidae > Setophaga > Setophaga petechia. The sequence goes on along the minus strand of JANCRA010000006.1, from coordinate 403,607 downwards.
AGGTCAGGGCTGGAGAGAGACATCAGGGTGTGCAGCCTTAACCCCAGCTGTGGGAGCTGTGTCCCAGTGCCCCCGGTGCCCCCAGTGCCCCCAGAGCCCCCAGTGCCCTCGGTGCCCCCAGTGCCCCCAGAGCCCCCAGTGCCCCCACTACCCCCAGTGCCCCCAGTGCCCCTAGAGCCCCCAGTGGCCCCAGAGCCCCCGGTGCCCCCAGAGCCCCCAGTGCCCTCGGTGCCCCCAGTGCCCCCAGTGCCTCCGGTGCCCCCGGTGCCCCCAGTGCCCCCGGTGCCCCCAGTGCCCTCGGTGCCCCCAGTGCCCCCAGTGCCTCCGGTGCCCCCGGTGCCCCCAGTGCCCCCGGTGCCCCCAGTGCCCCCAGAGCACCCAGTGCCCTCGGTGCCCCCAGTGCCCCTGCTGCCGTGGGATCCCCCCCTCCACAGCTGGGGTTAAGGCTGCACTCCTGAGCCGTGCTGCAGATGGCTCCGCAGGCCCAGGGCTCCCTGCGCAGGCCCCAGAGCCAGGCAGGTGCTGCAGCTGGCACCTGCCAGACGGAGAGCAGTGGCCAAGGAGCTTTTGGAAGGAAAAGCGGAGAAACCCCAATGCTAGGTCCAGTAAGAAAGCACCAGGAGCCGTGGGCAGTGCTCAAACACTAATTGGGACCTTGGAGAGCTGGCTGCAGCACGCCATCGGAGCAGGCCTTGGAGCAAGGCACGCTCAGCACCGCAGGTACCAGGCAGGGCTCTGCAGCCAGGGCTCTGACCCAGCCCCAGAGCTGTCCCTGTGCCCCACACAGCCCCCAGGGCTCTGACCCAGCCCCACACAGCCCCCAGGGCTCTGTCCCTGTGCCCCACGCAGCCCCCAGGGCTCTGACCCAGCCCCGGAGCTGTCCCTGTGCCCCACACAGCCCCCAGGGCTCTGTCCCTGTGCCCCACACAGCCCCCAGGGCTCTGACCCAGCCCCAGAGCTGTCCCTGTGCCCCACACAGCCCCCAGGGCTCTGACCCAGCCCCACACAGCCCCCAGGGCTCTGACCCAGCCCCAGAGCTGTCCCTGTGCCCCACACAGCCCCCAGGGCTCTGACCCAGCCCCAGAGCTGTCCCTGTGCCCCACACAGCCCCCAGGGCTCTGACCCAGCCCCAGAGCTGTCCCTGTGCCCCACACAGCCCCCAGGGCTCTGACCCAGCCCCACACAGCCCCCAGGGCTCTGACCCAGCCCCAGAGCTGTCCCTGTGCCCCACACAGCCCCCAGGGCTCTGACCCAGCCCCAGAGCTGTCCCTGTGCCCCACACAGCCCCCAGGGCTCTGACCCAGCCCCAGAGCTGTCCCTGTGCCCCACACAGCCTCCAGGGCTCTGTCCCTGTGCCCCACACAGCCCCCAGGGCTCTGTCCCTGTGCCCCACACAGCCCCCAGGGCTCTGACCCAGCCCCACACAGCCCCCAGGGCTCTGACCCAGCCCCAGAGCTGTCCCTGTGCCCCACACAGCCCCCAGGGCTCTGACCCAGCCCCAGAGCTGTCCCTGTGCCCCACACAGCCCCCAGGGCTCTGTCCCTGTGCTCCACACAGCCCCCAGGGCTCTGACCCAGCCCCACACAGCCCCCAGGGCTCTGTCCCTGTGCTCCACACAGCCCCCAGGGCTCTGACCCAGCCCCACACAGCCCCCAGGGCTCTGACCCAGCCCCACACAGCCCCCAGGGCTCTGACCCAGCCCCAGCTCTGTCCCCGTGCCCCACACAGCCCAGTCCATGTGCTGGCTGCTCCCTGCAGCCCACCGCAGCCTCGTGCCCCCGAGACAGCTGTCTCCAGACACCAGTGTGTTAGAGTCTCCTTGACACTGACAGACAAGTTGGCACAGAGCTGGTTTTCTCTCTGAGGGATCTGCAGAGAGCTCTGTCCATGGAGCTGGCTCATGACAAACAGCCCGGGGTGCTCATTTGCTTGGCTGTTTACTTTGCTCATGAATTCCTTTGCTCCCCGAACCTGCACGGCCGTGGCAGCGCAGCACCGAGTCCCACACGCCCCAGGGCAGCAGCTCTGCTGGCAGTAAGGAACTCAAACCAAGGGCACCAAGATCAGAGACCTCTGCAGCAGCCTCTCCATCCAGCAAACAGCGACACAAACAGTGTTTTCCAGTGACACAAACAGTGTTTTTTCAGTGACACAAACAGTGTTTTTTCAGTGACACAAACAGTGTTTTCCAGTGACACAAACAGTGTTTTCCAGTGACACAAACAGTGTTTTCCAGCCCAGGAGGGAAATCTCCTCCAGCCCCCAGCCCTGGGCTTGTGGATCTCCCCTTCCCCACCTGGCAGCACTGCCTTTGCCCCGGCTCCAAACACAGCCAGGGCTGGGGGTCACGGCTGGGCCTCCAGCCAGGGATGGACAATCCACCTGGGAGCTCGCTCCTGTTGTCCATCATGGTTCATTTAAAAGCCTGGCTTTGAGGGTGTTTGGGTAAAACCCTTGCCCATAACTGCCCGTAACTTCTCAGATGGATTTTCAAACTAAACAGATGCCCAGCTTAAACAGAAATTGATGGAAACATTTTTATTAGTAAGAGTTAAATATATATCCAGAAAAAGTAAGCCTTGGGAAAATCCCAGCGAGCACCTGGCCACACCTCTAGGAGACACTCACATTTTGCATCATGTCTGTCAGTGACAAAAACTGTCTGCCTTTCCTTATCACATTGGTACAAAACCCAGATAAAACTGCACAGAAGAGGGTGAGGGAAAAGATGCATTGCAGGCTGACAGGCTGGAGTGACCCCAGCCAGGGGAGCTGGGGGTCACTGAGAGCACTGGCTGCAGCCCCCAGCCCCTCTGGAGTGACCCCAGCCAGGGGAGCTGGGGGTCACTGAGAGCACTGGCTGCAGCCCCCAGCCCCTCTGGAGTGACCCCAGCCAGGGGAGCTGGGGGTCTCTGAGAGCACTGGCTGCAGCCCCCAGCCCCTCTGGAGTCTGGAGTGACCCAGCCAGGGGAGCTGGGGGTCACTGACAGCACTGGCTGCAGCCCCCAGCCCCTCTGGAGTCTGGAGTGACCCAGCCAGGGGAGCTGGGGGTCTCTGAGAGCACTGGCTGCAGCCCCCAGCCCCTCTGGAGTCTGGAGTGACCCCAGCCAGGGGAGCTGGGGGTCACTGACAGCACTGGCTGCAGCCCCCAGCCCCTCTGGAGTGACCCCAGCCAGGGGAGCTGGGGGTCTCTGACAGCACTGGCTGCAGCCCCCAGCCCCTCTGGGGTGGGAGCAGCCCAGGCACTGAGCATGGGGTGACCCCAGAGCAGCCAGAGCTCCCCTCTGTCAGATGAGGTGACACCATACACAGGCTGGTAAATTGGGAATCTTGTGCTTGGTTGTTGCCAAAACGAGGTCATTCAAAGATCCTGAATTCAAATTACGGAATTCTGGCATTTACATTTTAACAACAGTTTTCCCCTCCCTTCCATGTTTCACATGTGCAGATGGTTCTGACACATGCTACCCAACACTTTTTTGTGGATATAGGTTTTTGGGCTGGTTTTTTTTTCCCTTTGCAAACCAGAAAGCTGCTCTAGGAAACCTAATGGATGAATTGTCTGTTCTCCAACATAATGAAGCTGGTGCCAAGTTTCCAAGCAAGAGCCATCAGGAAGCTTTCAACCATAATGCTCAAGACAGAGCTTTCAGATATGCAGTGGAACAGAAATGTCGGTGCTGTCCCAGCCCAGCAGGGAGAGGGAAGGCCGTGGCACAGCTGGCAGCAGGGGCACAGCATCACCTCACTGCTCAGCAGGGCCAGAGCAGGAGATGTGCAGCAGAATGGCAGCAAGGTGAGCAGAGCTGTCCTGGGGAGCACACTCAGAGCTCCCTCCCTGCACATCCCGAGTGAGCCAGCAGCAGAGACATGGGCACACCAGCTGGCACAGCCCCATGCCAGGGCTGCTGCTCACACTGGGGATTTCTCATCAGAGACCCCCCAAGGGAAGGAACTGCTGCTAGCACCCTCCAACCTGAAAGACTGAACTGCCTTCAGTTATTGTCTTACCTCACCCAACACAGCACCTCAGAAGAGCAGGGTCCCCAAGCCAGCCTCAGCTCTCACCAACCTCACCAGGAGAGCGCCCAGCACCTCCTACAAACACGGCCTGAGCTCAAACCTTGGCCTGAGCTCAGCCTGCCTTCTCCTGGGAGAAGGAGGGGAACTCCTGGCAAGCAGGGGTTTATCCCAGTGCTGCCCCTGCTCGGGGGGCTCAGAACCCAGCACTGGTACCTGGTGAGGGTGGGGTGGCAGTGACCGGGGCACAGGGGGTTCAGGTGTGGCTCCTGCAGAGACAGGCAGAGCAAACCCTGGGGCTCTGCTGCAAAGTGCTCTGAGCACCCAAACCTCGGGCCAAAACAGGCCAGGAAGGGTGCACCACTCACAGACAGGCAGGAAAGAGGGAAATGCTTTTTCCTTTTCTTTTGCTCTACACCAGCAGAGTGCCAGGCTGAATCCATGCTGCGGCTGTGTCATCCCCTCCTCCTCCTCCTCCCAGGTGTGAGCAGGGGATTTGCTGCCCTCAAACACATCTCAGCCATGTCCCAGCTGGACTGCACAGCTGAGACACACCATTTCCTACAGCAGGAACCTGCTTGGACATAGCAAATGGGCCTAAATAAGAAGACAAAACCATTTACATAGCAGAAATTCCCCAGCTGGACTCTCTGCTGGGTCTTATTACAGCTTCCATGTCTGGACAGTTTTGTATTATCATATTTTCTAGAATATTGGATAAAGGTGACAACAGGAGAAACAGTGAGGAAAATGATAATAACCTCAGGAAAAAAAAAAGAGATTATTGATCGTAAAACTGAGACAGTTACAGATTCAAAATGAAAGTTTGGTTTAATTTCTCATGTTCTACAGTCTCACAGGTCCTAAACAGTCTCTGTTTGATTATCTGAAATATTTGATTGTTAGGTTTTCCAGAAAGAGATGGGAAGTCTTAGCTCCAAGTTTATCCAAGACATATTATTTTACCTTCACTATGAAAGTCACAGGATGGAAACAGCCTGGCTGAGCAGGGCCCAGCACAACACAGCAACTCCTGCCTCCCACAGAATGGTAAAAGGGCTTTTGCTCCTTGAGCCTCCCATTGGGAGGATGGGGCAGACATGATCTGCCTGTAGCCACTACTTTTGATGGCTAAAAAAAGTTAATTAGAACTTCTGAAACAATGACATCCGATGTCTCAAATATGATTCATCCTGCGTCTGCACAGGTCTCCTGAGGGTCATTTTCATAGTAAATTAATCTCTCTAATATCAGACTGAAGTTATCAGCAGTGACACCATGGCCACAGTGGTGGCAGCAGCAGTGGCCACGCTGCAGAGGCATGGGGGTGATGCTGATGGTATTGAGTCTGACAACACCAAAAATTAGCTGAAAATTAAAATAGCTCAAATGGCACCAAGTGCAACAGAGGCTTTTTCAGCCCCTGGCCATGGCTCTGGACATAGGCTCTGTTCCTTCATCCTTCCATCTGGAACGGGTGGGGACAGCACCATGGCCTGTCCTGCAGTGCTCCAGAGGTGCTGCTGGGCAAGGCTGGAGACCAGGACAGAGCCCCCAGTTCCCCCAGCTGTGGAGACAGGAGGTGCAGTGGCTGTCCCTGGAACCTGCCAGGAGCAGAGGGGATGTACCCAGCTGGCCAACACGGACACAGCAGTGGCCACCCTGCCCTGCCTTCCATCGCTCGGCCACGGAGGGGACGCCCTGGTGCTGCTGGGTCAAACTCCATTTCCCTCAGCTCGCCTTCCAGCACTGAGCACTGCACTGGAGGTCCTGAGCAGTGCTCAACGGGGACACTTCAGCAGTCACAACATCACTGGGAGCTGGGTAAATAAACTACAGCCAGGAGCTGCTCTAACTCCTCAACAGCCTCTGCCTCCGAGACCCCGCTCCCTTTTTGGAGCTCTAAGCCATTCCCTGAATACATCCTGGAAGGAAATTTGTCTGCTGCCTGCTTGCAAGCAAGTCAGATAATAGTTCCTATTTTTCTTGGCAAGATGAGCTTCATAACTGGGTTCTAGCAAATATACTCTGGGATTTATACACTCATTTCATATGCCATCAAAATTCTACAATATTTGACCGAATTTTTCTTTTTTGGCAAGCGCTCTTGCCAGGAGGTTCATTAGCCAAGATTTGCAAAACTGGAGGAAAAAATCAATGTTAGCACAGGCAGAGCAAATTCATTTGCTGATTAATTCAGGGATTGCTGGTATTTTCTTTAGCCCCAGTTGTCACTGGCAATACACAGGATGTAGCAACTGTTGAATCTCAAAGCCTTTAGTGTCATTCACAAACCAGGCTGAAACTATGGCCAGGATGGAATTTCATTGAGCACAGGGAGGCATTTTGCTAAAAAATCCAATATTAACCCTCATTAAAAACAAAAAAGTAGCAGTTAAAAATCTAACATGTGGCCCTTTTTCCTCCTGCATTTTCAGTTTTCATGTTCTGGCAGCCTGGGCCCCTTTTTCCCAGTTCCTGCTGCCCCCTCCACCAGCAGCACAGGCTCCCTCCTGCGCCCTCCTGGTCCTCCTTGGCTGGAGAGTGGCACTCCCTGGCAGCCCAGCACACCCTGAGCTCCTGCTTCACCTGCTCAGTCACCTGTGGAGCTCCTGCTTCACCTGCTCAGTCACCTGTGCCCCTGGCACAGAGCCTAGGGTGGCACAGGGGCAGTGGGGATCCCTCCCACCTGGGGGCATTAGGAACCCAGCAAGTCGGGGAGCAGACCAGGGTGTTGGGGGCTCCCCTTGCAGGGTGTTGGGGGTTCCCCTTGCAGGGATTTGGGGGGTTCCCCTTGCAGGGATTTGGGGGTTCCCCTTGCAGGTGTTGGGGGCTCCCCTTGCAGGGGTTTGGGGGGTTCCCCTTGCAGCATGCTGGGGGGTTCCCCTTGCAGGGATTTGGGGGGTTCCCCATGCAGGGGTTTGGGGGGTTCCCCTTGCAGGGGTTTAGGGGTTCCCCTTACAGGGTGCTGGGGGGTTCCCCTTGCAGGGTTTTGGGGGGTTCCCTTTGCAGAGGTTAGGGAGGTTCCCCTTGCAGGGTGTTGGGGGGTCCCCCTTTGCAGGGGCTGGGGGGTTCCCCTTGCAGGGGTTGGGGGGTTCCCCTTGCAGGGGTTTGTTTCACAGGAACCTGCTGGTGAGGGTGGCAGCCACATCAGAGCCTCTCCTGCACCTCCCACCCGGTTTGAAAGAGTGATGGCAGCAAGGGAGGGGAGCTCCAGCACCCTGGGCATGCCCTGCATTTGTAGAACTCCCTCAGGATGAAGAGGCAGATTGAAATCCTGCAGGTGAGAAGTGCACACACAGTGTCAGTGCCAGTGTCACCCCACGCTGCCTTGGGTGCTGTGTCAGGAGGGAAGTCCTGCCCCATCCACACTGCTGGAGTGGTCCCAGCTGCACTGACAACTTCCAAACCAGTGTCAATCCTAGAGGCTAAATGGGTTGTGTGTTTGGTGTGCAGGGGCTCCAGACGAAGCAGCACAGAAGGAAGCAGAATGACCAGCCCTCCTTCCTTCCCATGGCAGGGGAGTGGAATGAGTGAGAGTTAATGTCCCCTCCAATCCAAACCAGTCTGTGTTTCTGTCATTCCATGAACCAGAGACATCCAAGCAGCTGTGCCAACAGTCCTCCGAGGGTGACCAAGCACTCAGTGCCATGCCAGAAGCATTCACCATGCCTGAGACAGACACACACCCACCAGAGCCTGAGAGCAGCCCCACCACCACCACCACCACCCTCCTCCTGTAATTACAAAACAAACTATGCAACAAAATAAATGAGGTTGGTAATTTGTTATCGTTCTGCTGCTCCAGCAGCATGCTGAGGGTTGTAAATTAGGTGCTGTATTAAAAATGACAGAATCACTGTGAGTTCTGCACAGAGAGGGGGATTTCACTGAGGTGTTTGTGCATCTCAGCATTTGCACACAGCAGCAGCAGCGAGGGAAACAGCAACACAGAAACACTGAGAGGCCACGCTGCTGCTTAATAATGCACAAGAACAGAAATCAGGGGGGAGTTATTATGTGGGTGCAGTGTGTGTTGGAGCAGGGTCCTGACAGTGGCAGCAAGGCAGGAGGATGAGGGGAGGTGGCACCAGGCAGTGGGCAGTGGGCAGACAGCAGAGGGTGGCAGGCAGTGGGCATCCTGAGCAAGCCACGTTCCCACAGGGATCCCTCCTGTGCTGCACTGCTGCTCCCGCAGGAGCCATTCTGAGCCATCCTCAAACGGGTGCATCACCTCTCAGAATGCCACTGTCACCTGGCCCGAGGGGCACAAGGGGCCCATAAACAGATGCAGGTGGTCAGAGCCATCACCTGTGTGTCAGAGCCATCACCTGTGCAGCACCTTGGGGAGCACAGCACCCAGGGCATGCCAAGGGCAGCAGAAGCACAGCAAAAGGGAACCCAGGGACAAAATCCTGGCAGGTCAGGATGATGCTGAGACTGCAGACCAACGCAGCCAGAACAATCCAATGAGCCTGGAAAGCAGTAACTGAAGTGCTGTGTGGCTGAAACACACAGAGCAGCAGCTCAGACATTGCTTGTTTCTGACCCTTTGCACTTCCCAAAGGGTTTTACTGGGGGTGATCCCACACTCTGAGGCAGGATTACCCTCCCTCCCTCCCTCTGTGCTGCCGAGCACACAGCCCTGGATGGATTGTTGAACTCCTCATTTGCCATGCACTCTGGGCAATGGCAATCTGTGTGCTGAGAGGACAACCTGCCCATTACTCAATTTCCATGTGCATTATTAACGTGGCACATCGAGTACACACACAGCAACAGCCCACGGAAAACCCTGCTTGCTGCAGACTCCCACATTATGCAAAGAAAAGAAATTACTACAAAGAGGGCTTCCCCCCATTTGCTAGCAGGTTCAATTACTGGGCCACTTAACCTGTTTTAATGTTCATCTCCTTCTTGCTCCACATGAAAGCTTTATTGCCAGCACTACAATCATATAAATATAAGCTAAAGCCTGAGCCTGCTGAAGAGTGCTGGTTCCAGAGCTGAAGTGGAGGAGCACAGCAAGAGTTACTGAATGGGAAGGAGGCCAGCATGCACCATGCTGTGGGGGGATACATCTCCATTGCCATTGCAGGGACAAATTAACTCCTGGGTTTAATTAGAGTGAAAAGCCTGGTTTAGCTCTCCTGATGCCAGCAGGACACAGGGAGCTTAGCGAGGCCCCCGTCCCCCAGCAGGCACAGTCAGTCTGCCTCTGGCTGTACTTGCCTCTGGCAGTCACACGTATCCGAAGGGTTGCTAGAAAAGATGGCCACACCTCATTCCTATCCAGGAATCAGACAGCAGCTTTCATTTAGGCACTGTGCCATTCCCCCAGCAAGCAGCAAGGCTGCACTGAGGGCACCTCGTGCCCCTGAGGGCTGGCAAACCCCTCTGGGCACCGGGCAGCCCTGCCCGCTGCCGGGGCTCCACAGGGGCAGGGCAGCCAGGGCTGGGTGCAGCAGCAGGGGTGGAAATTAAACACATCCCACTTCAGCAGCTCTTGGACCACGCTGCTTGGAATGGCCACTGCAGCTTGGTCACAAAACACAGAAACAATGTATGTGAAAACCTTAGAAAACTCATCAAAGCAGCACCAAAATTTCAATCTGACTCTGGCACTTTCATGCTGTTCCTTGATTCTCTTTTAGACTTCATTAAATATATGAAATAGCTGAAAACTTTTTCCTAAATTTGAAAGAGATATCTATTTAATGAGACACAGAGCTGCCATCATGATTTAGTAGAACAATTCATATAAAATCAAAATTTTCAGTAGGCTTACTCAATCACACTCTGTCTTTACATATGTAGAAGAGAAAGATCTACTTTTTTGTTCAACACTTCACTTTTCAAAGAGTAACATAATAAGTGAATTGATAAGTAGTGAAAGCATTAACTGTCATATAAAGATTATTACTCTAGTGCTTGGTCATACAATTAAATTTAATGTTTGTTTCTCTGTCTCTGTGCAAGATGATAAGATTTCCCTTGTGAATATCAAAGAAGGGACCGATAACATGAGGATAGCTGCTCTGGGTGGCCAATGTAATTCATTACTAACCATGCATGTCATTAAAACTAAATTTAGCAATTACTTTAAGTGAACTCAAATGCTGAGGAAGAAGCCAATATTTAGGTGTGATTACAACAAACATGCACAAAACTATCCCCAAACCAGGTCACCCATTAAAATAAAAAAACCATCAGAACTCATTTGAATAATACTGAGATGTAAAGCTGCATCCATTTTTTGTTGTTTGATCTGTCATGGACGGTAATAGAGGTGTGATTACATCCAGAGATATGAATTTATAGTTCTCATTTCTGGATAATACAGCCAGGAATGCATTAATAACAACTGAGGATCAGTCAAAACCAGAAATGCTTTCTGAAAAAGGGGTAATTGAGAAACAGAAAACTAGACACCTACAACAAATGGTTCTTGAGAGAGAGACATTATTTGTGAAATATGTTGACTGTTATCTAATTAAATAGAGGCAAACATCCTGGTGGCCGGGCTGGCAGAAGCCGGACTGGCAGCTGCTGCTCAGAAGCGCTGGTCAGCGAGGAACCATGGGGGGCTGGAGCCACGTGTGAGCCTGGCCAGGAGCTCAGGGGCTCGGGAGCCCTGTGCACCCTTGGGAGACAGTGAGGCCTGTCAGAGGAGCAGAGCCCTGTGCACCCTTGGGAGACAGTGAGGCCTGTCAGAGGAGCAGAGCTCTGTGCACCCTTGGGAGACAGTGAGGCCTGTCAGAGGAGCAGAGCCCTGTGCACCCTTGGGAGACAGTGAGGCCTGTCAGAGGAGCAGAGCCCTGTGCACCCTTGGGAGACAGTGAGGCCTGTCAGAGGAGCAGAGCCCTGTGCACCCTTGGGAGACAGTGAGGCCTGTCAGAGGAGCAGAGCTCTGTGCACCCTTGGGAGACAGTGAGGCCTGTCAGAGGAGCAGAGCCCTGTGCACCCTTGGGAGACAGTGGGGCCTGTCAGAGGAGCAGAGCTCTGTGCACCCTTGGGAGACAGTGGGGCCTGTCAGAGGAGCAGAGCTGGGGGAGCTCGGGGCTGCACCCCCAGCCAGAGCCCTGGCACAGAGCGTTCCCCACTGCCACTGGAATGTCTGTGGGATGCTCCCTGCTGACTCTGGTGACATGGCCGGCCTCAGAGCAGGGCCAGGGCTCTGGAGGGGACATCAGGCTCCAGCGATGACAGCAATGATCAGCCTGCCCCTGCTTCACCAGGCTGTGCTTCACCGCTCGCACAAAAACTCTGTGACAGCCCTGACTGCAGACAGGGCTGATGAGAAATGAGGGAGGCCCTAATTAGGAAGAAGCTGATCCAGTTCGAGTCAGCCCGGCTGTAATTGCGCTGTGTCAATGACCAGGCTGTCCTCCAGCAAAGCTGGCTTCTGTCACACTGCCCCACGTGCCCGGGGGCTCTCAGGGCTGCTGCCACATCCCACAGGCACCAGGTCCTGGTCTAACACTATTCCTGGCTGGTTTTCCACCCCAAGATCTTCCTTTCCATCCATTTTTACCATGCCATCCCTGTATACCCAGGCCTCACAGCAGCAAACCACCATTGCAGAGACAACTGAGCGCTGCCACACTTACTGAATCCATTGAATGCTTCCTTGATCACCTGAATTGTTGGTGATCCAAACTCATTTGATGTCCCCAGGAGATTCAGCTCATCAAGGTGGTACAATATGTGATCTACAGGATGTGACTGGTGCTGTTAAATTGACTACAAGATAATTAGATGCTAATGTCACCACTGTGTCAAGCCGACAAGAATGTCACCCTCTCCCACATCTGTGTAATTTCTGAGTGACTGCGATGTCACCTTGGAGGTTGTGTAAGGCACCCCGATGGCATGACTGCAGGGCTGCCCCGTGCAGGGTGGGCTGTTCAGGTGAGAGCAGGCACCCTGAGCACTGCAGGGGTGGAAAGCTGTCTCACCTACCACAGCACAAAGCCTGCAGCCAAGGGTGAGGATGTAAATGCTGGCCTCAAACTTGTTAATTAACATCCCTCTGAAGAACGAGGACAAAACCTGAGATATTCTTCTACACTCCCTATTTAAATGCCAAAGACACATAGAATTATGGAATCACTGGCTTGGGCAGAAAGGGGCCTTTCATGTCCTGCCATGGCAGGGACACCTCCCACTGTCCCAGGTGCTCCAGCCCGCGGGCCCAGCCTGGCCTTGGGCACTGCCAGGATCCAGGGGCAGCCACAGCCACTCTTGGCAGCTTGTGCTTTCAGAGCTCTCCCCCAGGCCACACACCTGCATTTCTCCCGAGGGGGATTTGGGTGGCAGCTGCCTCTGGGGAGCCCCATCTCCTCACACCTGTGGGTCCCCACCAGCTGCAGCCACAGGAGCCCAACAGACCCCTGTGCAAACGGGGAAAGCCCAGACAGCAACAAACACCTGGTGTGACAAGGAGAGGCTCTTCACAAGGAACTCCACACTGCCAGCAAGGACTTCACATGGATGATTCCGTCTCTGACTCCTCAGTGAAGCAGCTGCAATAAAAGATTTCAATGGCCTTTGCAGAGTCTGGACCAAGACCAGCTCCTGTCCCACGTGATCTAATGAGAGGGTAAATGAGAGTTCAGCACCCACCATGCATCCACACCTTCTGCTTTTATGGGGTCTGATACGTAGAAACTGTTCTCTTCTCTACCACAAACCTGAAGTCATTTAATCTCAGCTGGATCTTATCAGCTGTGATGTACCCATCAGCTCTTTGACACAGAAATCAAAGAAAACACTCAAAATAAAAGTAGACAGACATAGTATGACAGAGGAAGGGGTTATCAATAAAATATTATGAACTTTAAATGCACAAATATAGTCCAGAATCCCATTCTTTCTCTTTTTATCTCAAATAAAAAGCTGTTACAGACAGATGCCCTGTTCATAACAAAGACCATCAGGAGGAGCCCCATGGCCTACAACAAACCCATTCACACCTCCCCTGGCCTTGAATTTAATTGAGGAGTCAATATTGGCCTTGGTGTTTTAATTATACTCTGAAAACTTTCTTAATTAAGGACATGTAGAATGGATATGGGCACTTAGAAGTGCAGACAATCTCTGTCTTATAAATCCATTTCCCTGTGGTTTATGAGATCTGGGCATGTGCATCACCTCCAGCTCCTGCCCCAACACCTCCAGCTCCTGTCCAACACCTCCAGCTCCCCTCCAACACCTCCAGCTCCTGTCCAACACCTCCAGCTCCCCTCCAACACCTCCAGCTCCTGCCCAGCACCTCCAGCTCCCCTCCAACACCTCCAGCTCCTGCCCAGCACCTCCAGCTCCTGTCCAACACCTCCAGCTCCTGTCCAACACCTCCAGCTCCTATTCCAACACCTCCAGCTCCTGCCCAACACCTCCAGCTCCCCTCCAACACCTCCAGCTCCTGCCCAGCACCTCCAGCTCCTGTCCAACACCTCCAGCTCCTGTCCAACACCTCCAGCTCCTGTCCAACACCTCCAGCTCCTGCCCAGCACCTCCAGCTCCTGCCCAGCACCTCCAGCTCCTGCCCAACACCTCCAGCTCCCCTCCAACACCTCCAGCTCCTGCCCAACACCTCCAGCTCCCCTCCAACACCTCCAGCTCCTGCCCAGCACCTCCAGCTCCTGTCCAACACCTCCAGCTCCTGTCCAACACCTCCAGCTCCTGCCCAGCACCTCCAGCTCCTGCCCCAACACCTCCAGCTCCTGTCCAACACCTCCAGCTCCTGTCCAACACCTCCAGCTCCTGTCCAGCACCTCCAGCTCCTGTCCAACACCTCCAGCTCCCCTCCAACACCTCCAGCTCCTATTCCAACACCTCCAGCTCCTATTCCAACACCTCCAGCTCCTGCCCAACACCTCCAGCTCCTGTCCAACACCTCCAGCTCCTGCCCAGCACCTCCAGCTCCTGTCCAACACCTCCAGCTCCCCTCCAACACCTCCAGCTCCCCTCCAACACCTCCAGCTCCTGTCCAACACCTCCAGCTCTTGTCCAACACCTCCATCTCCCCTCCAACACCCCCAGCTCCTGCCCAACAGCTCGGGCTCTCAGGGCCATGGCCTGTGCCCACAAACACCATTTATCCTGCATGTGACCAGTTAGGTACATAATTACCACTTTATATTCACTCTCAGCTGGAGCTTTTGAGTGCTGGGCATGTTCAGAGGCTTGACACTAAAACATGCAGAGCAGTGCATTAAGGCATCAAAAAGGGTAACTTAAAAGTCATTGCCATGGCTACATGACAACTTATTTTGCAGTATAATATGTTCTATGAAATATGTATGATCCTATTCAATATATATCATTTGTTTTTAGCATTTCATTTCTGATAATAGCCTTTTAATGATAATCATGGTCTTTTAATGACTGTAATAATTAGACTCTTATAAATCAACAAGTTTTATGTTAAATATGCTGAAATCCTTTAAAAATATTTATTTTTCTCTGCAGTTTAGAAAGCGCTTTGCTCTTTTGCAGTGTCTGGAATCTCTTTAGAATCACATTAAAAAGTCTTCCGGGAGCCTCACTTCCTTCCCTGCCTGCCAAAGGCTCTTCATGGCTTTTTCGTCTTCCTTGAAGGATGTGATAAAGACAAGAAAAATCAAGCACCCATTTTTTGCATCTAAAATGTAATTGGTAACATTCTTCATCTTTTTACTAACCAGAAACCATTAAATCCTGGCGCTGAACTTGTAAACAAGGGTCTCAGAACAGCAACACAACACTGAAGTTGTTCCATACCCCTCACTCCCAGCACCACTGGCTCCTGGATGTCCACACAACCAACAATAGCTCTTTGTAGACTTTGCTTTTTTCCTTTCAGAGCCAATATTAGGCAGCTTTGTAGTCTATAACTTCCCCATTCTTCAAAAACCCACATCTTGCATTCTTTCTTGGTGAAAAATATTGAGAGCTTTCAGTGAGGTCATATATCCAGAAGGGAAACTCATGGTTCATTCGATCTTGCAGCGCCCCAGATTACACAGGGAGGTTTAATTACACATCTAACTGTTACTCATTTCAACACAGCTTTGTTAGACTTTTATTAAAGACAGGGATGGAAAGAGAGAGAATTACTTGTAATTCTCTCTACTTTTTTCTACTTTTAAAGGGAAAGCTAGATGCTGTGGAAGTTTTCCCTCATGTCTGCCCCCTGACACAGACCTGACCCATCTCCTCTGTTGGTCATGCAAGAGTCCAGATTAATTGTTTTTCAAATAAATGGGAAATACAGCAAAAAGTTTGAAATGAGCAGCACTTTGCCTTGTGCCTGCCCTCCTGGAGCCTGCCCTGCAGCAGGAGGACCAGGAGACAGAAGGCACATTTTGGCCTGGCCCAAAGCCAGCACATTTGGTCAACATAGGTTCTAACATTTTCAATTATGAAAAATTCAGTTTAAGCAATAATTATAGCAGATCCCCTCCACATAGTAGCAATGGAAGGAGAACACTGTCACAATTGCCTATGGCAACAACTTGAACAAAAATGGGTTAGAGGGGAAAGAACATAATTAGGATGAGACACACATGCCTGACTTTGAAAGAAGAAAGACAGTTTGTGCCTAATGCGTCAGAGAAATTGCTCCAGAAGAGCTCAGGGAACCCTGGCCTTATCTGTCCCACACAGGACATGGCACACAGGCTCCAGTGGAGTTGCTGGAGCACTGGCCAGTCCCAAAAGCAGAAGAAAACCTCACCTCTTTCTCTGTTTCCTTCCCTGCCTTTGAAGAAAAAATTCCCAAAAGACATTTGTGCAACCAATAGACAGTAATATATTTATTACAAATAAGTGCAACAGAAACAAAGCTGATGTATTAAAGGAACAAAGTGCAGTATTGCAAAGGAAAAGTGCTGGGAATGAACAGAAAATAAGAATATTGATACTGCTGCCAGGAGCAGTACAAAATAATCATTCCTGTCTTCCTGCATCAGCATCACTGTTCAGGGAGCACACCTGGAGAATGCAAAGCCAGTTGTTGCTACCAGCCCTCATTTCCAGTAGACAGCTGCAAGGTCAGAGCTCGGTGGGTGCCAGCAGTGAGCCCTGCTCAGGGTCCCCAGGCCGGGCCCAAGGTGGCACCTGGGGCTGAGCCTGGCCCAGCTGAGCTGCAGCTCCACCACCCTCGCCAGGGCAGCCAGGGGGAGAGCCTCGGGTGGCTTACATAGCAAAGGACAAGCCCAAACATTCAAAAACAAACAAGGAAAAAACCCCACCAAAACCAAAAAAAAGAAACATTTCTCAGGTACATTTGCTGTCAGGGAACTTGGGTCCAATGCCATCAATCCTACTAAAATATCATCACTTTTAGTGTAAAGCCTGGGTTACAGGACCTCATGTTCCTGTCACAACAAACCAACCCCATCCCCCTGTCTTGCTCTTTCGTGTCTCAGGCCCAAAAATCACAGTACAGTCAGAGCAGACACCTTCTCCCACTCACTGAACCCTCCACTGAGTCTTTCTACTGAACTCCTCTACTCTGCTTCTCACCAGACATTTCTCAAAGAGTCATTTACGCTAGGAGTAATAGCTATCAAATATTGGGTGATTATATCAAAAATAGAAACCTGTACACAGCATTGTAATGATAACACATTGGACTTCTGCTAGCATCTCCTCCATACTTTTTGAAGCTTTACTGTGGTTGGGGTTGGGTTGGTTTCTCAAAAAAGACTGAATGTATGGTGCCATCTCCTGGACAGTATCGTCTCATCTACCAACAGTTAAGTGCTTTTCTCCAAGAACCTTGAGAGGCAATTAATTTTACTTCCCTGCAGTTCACAGAGTCACAGGTTTGGGTTGGGAGGGACCTTAAAGCCATGGCAGGGACACCTTCCCCTGTCCCAGCTGCTCCAGCCCCAGAGTCCAGCCTGGCCTGGGGCACTGCCAGGGATCCTCTGGCACCTGTGCCAGGGCTGCCCGCCCTCCCAGGGAAGGATTTGTCCCTGGTCTCCAATCTAAATCTCTCCTCTTTAGTTTAACACCACTCCCCCTTGTCCTAGCACGATCTGCCAATGTCAAAAGTCACTCTCCCCCTCTCCTGGAGCCCCTTCAGGCCCTGCCAGGGGCTCTGAGCTCTCCCTGGACCCTTCTCCTGTCCAGGTGGGCACCCCCAGGTGTCCCAGCCCGGCTCCAGAGGGGCTCCAGCCCTGCAGCAGCCCCGTGGGTTCCTCTGGGTCCCTCCAGCAGCTCCAGGCCCCTCCTGGGCTGGGATCCCAAAGCTGGCACGGTGCTCCAGCCGCCCTGCAGTGCCAGCCTGCCCACCCCAGAGGAGGGAGAAGACAGCCCAGCCCAGGACGTGGCAGCTCAGCTTCAGACTGTTTGTATATCGGGAGAGAGAGACTTTTTTTCTGGGCTTTGTAAATTTATTTCCAGCAGGTATCAATGTCTGTTTAATTCTAACATACTGCCCCGTGGGACTCATTAGCAGTTTAACAAACTGTCCGGGTACAAACACACAGCAGATAAAAAGACAGAATCTTAAAATATTGTATGTATGCCTACAAAAATAATCCGGGTGAATGATGAAGGGTGTCAGGGAAGTGCTCAACCAAATCAAACATTGAAAACATTCCTGAGATGGGCTGTTTAAATATTAAATAAATACCCTGAACCTCTGCAAATGTCAACAGTAGAAATGATGGAATGCTATTTTTCCTAATCTGTTTCCCACTGTAATTATGGACTCTATACTCCAGCTAAAAAGATCATTTATCTTCTGCTAAGCATTTCAATTGCTTTGTCTCCAATAAATTGCAGATATTACCTCAGACAGGTATCTAAGCCCAGCATAGTCACGGCTGATGTGCCTAGAAAATATTTAACATTTTTCTTACATATGACTTTAATAAAATGTTTATAAAATGTTTCGCTTCTATTTTTGTGGAAGTTATTTTACCAAATTATGTATTGCTAAAAAAAAATAACTTCTTCTACCCAGATAGATTTTAAGGAGGAAAAGACTATTTATAGACAAATGGTCTGAACTGTATCCCCTTTTTTTATAATACCACAGTGTAACAATATTTATATTAATATACAGTAGTATACAAATAACAACACATGTAAGTTATTTTTCCATGAGCTGACCTGGCCACCAGCATGCAGTGGGGACATTTCCACTGTGACACAGATACACAGATAATTTATGCAAAATAAACCCAAAGCATAAGTAACTGCATGTGTGAGAACTGGGAAACTAATCAAGTAGAGCCAGCACTAATGAGCGCTGGCAGGCAGGAACGAGGGCTGTGCCAGGCGTGGGCATGGAGGGGAGGGGAACAGAGCAGGGCCACGCTCTGCAGATCCTGGGCACGGAGTCAGTGAGGCTGGAAAACACCCCGGGGTCACCGGGTCCCACCTGTGCCCCATGCCCGCCCGTGCCCCATGCCCACCTGTGCCCCATGCCCGCCTGTGCCCCATGCCCGCCCGTGCCCCATGCCCACCTGTCCCCCATGCCCACCTGTGCCCCATGCCCACCTGTCCCCCATGCCCGCCTGTGCCCCATGCCCGCCCGTGCCCCATGCCCACCTGTGCCCCATGCCCGCCTGTGCCCCATGCCCGCCTGTCCCCCATGCCCACCTGTGCCCCATGCCCGCCTGTCCCCCATGCCCACCTGTCCCCCATGCCCACCTGTGCCCCATGCCCACCCGTGCCCCATGCCCGCCTGTGCCCAGCCCTGAGTGCCACCGCCAAGGACGGGCACTCCCACCCTCCCTGGGCTGCCCTGCCAAGGCCTGACCCCCCTTTCAGTGAAGAAACTCCTCCTGCGTGGCACAGGCCAGCCCCACACCTGTTTATTTTTGCCACCTGAACCATGCAGGCATTTCCTCCCGTTTTTATGCAGCATTCAAAATCTAGTTCTAAGGAAAAGGACCAGCAAGAGCACTGATTCACAGCGCTTATCAACACATTTAATTCACCTTGAAATACCAGATATTTACTGTTCTGGGTGGGATTGTAGGAAATCTGAGCTAAATCAGAGACTTTACTTTAGCAGTGATTTTTTGTTGCTATTTAAGCCAGGCAAAGCTGAGCAGCGGGTCTGGTGTTACAGGTCCATCACTGCTGAGAACAAGCAGTTTCTCACTGTGCCTCTGCAAGAGCTTAGACTACAAAAATGACATGAAATCTCAGCGCTTTCATAAATATTCAGGGCTTGAGCATTTTCCATCTGAGGTGTTGGAGGGACTCGGGCTCTTCCACTGGCAGCACAGCTCACACCACAGGTGTGGGAAACCTCTCCCTCGCACAGTTTGATGGGATTTGGTGGAGTAAGTGTCCTCAGAAACAAATGCCTGTGCTTGTTTTTTCAGTGCATCACTCTAGCACAGCAGCAAGTGAAGGGACACCTGTTCAGTGACAATTTAGCTTGGGCTGTGTCCTGTAACCACAACGCAAGCGAGGTGGCAGCGCTGCGGGGAGCGGGGACACCCGGGGGATGCACCCAGAGACCCTGCACAGCCCCGAGAGGGGCCACGAACCTGCGGGGCCTGGAGAACCTGGGGCTGAGCTGGAAAAGGAGCCCCGGAGCAGCCGGGACTGCTGGGCAGCATTGCTGTCAGCGATGAAAACCCAGCACAAGAGCAGAGGGGTAGTTCCAGCAGGAGAGACCATCGTCCTTACCGCAGTGGGTCGAGAGCACAGGGAAGGATCAAAGGGATCTTTGTGGTGTGCATTGCTCTGATTAGGACTGTTATCACCAGCATCACAGCCTCACACTGCGGAAGCACAGCAAAGCATTTATCTTTTTTTCTTTAATCTTCTCTGTCAGCGGTTTACAATCACGAAAAACTATGGATTTATCGTACATTTTTTTAACTTCATAAATTCTTTTTTTTTTCTCAGTAGCTCCTATTGTGCTTTTACAGCTACTTTTTATTGTAAGATTTGTGTATAATGAGATCTTATCACAGCAAAGCCTTCTTTCATTCCCCTCTGACTGCATTTGGTATCTGTAATCTCAACAGACTCTGAATACAAACGGAACCCGCAGATCAAAACCCACATTATCCGAGGCAAGGAACCGCAGAGCGAAAAATCTTCAGCAGGAGTAACCTTCAGCTGTGTGACTCCTGCCGGTCGCTATCAGGGAGCGCAGGCGCTGTCAGCCTGGTGGGCGCCGCTCCCCAGCTCCCGGCGCCGCCCCGAGCGCCGCAGGTGCGGCCGGGACAGCCCCGGCAGGGCGGGCGGGCACACGGCAAAGGGCGAGGCCAGGAGCCGCTCGGACTCGGCTCCTCAGCGGATTTACAAACCGGGCACCCGCCTGTACCCCCGGTGGGTGCCCGGAGCGGCCCCCGAGCCGCGCCCGCCCGGAGTCCCGCAGAGCCGAACCGAGCCGAGTCCAGCCCCGCAGAACCGAACTGAACCCAGCCCAGCCCAGCCCAGCCCCGCCCGACCGGGCGGTCCCGGGCGTTCCGCCCCCGCCCCGCCGGCGCTTCCGGGCCGCGCTCCGGGCCGGGCCTCGGCGCTCCGGGCCGGCCATGGGGGAGCGCAGCGCGGCGCGGCGGGAGGACACGGCCCGGCGGCTGGCGCGGCTCGCGGCGCTGCGAGGTGCGGCGGGCTGGGGGCGGCCCGCGGGGCCGGGCTGGGCCGGGCCGTGCCGGCGGAGGCTGAGCGGGGCCGGGCCGGGCCGGGCCGTGCCGGCGGAGGCTGAGCGGGGCCGGGCCGGGCCGGGCCGGGCCGGGCCGGGCCGGCGGAGGCTGAGCGGGGCCGTTCCCGCAGGCGCGGCCGCCCGGCCCGGAGAGCTGTGGGACGTGGTGGTGCTGACGGCGGCGGACGAGGCGCAGGCGGGCGCGTTCCGGGAGCAGCTGGCGGAGAAGCTGCGGCGGGAGCAGCTGCCCAGGGCCGTCCGGTACCTCGTGTGCGCCGACCCGCCGGGGCCCAGGATCGGTGCGTGCGGCTGCGGGGCCCCAGCGCGGCCGGGCCGCTCCGCATCCCCGCGGGCCGGGGCTCCGGACAGCGCTCGGGGCTCCGTGCGGGGACAGCGGGCATCGCGGGGCCGTGGGACCGTGGTGTGCTGGGGAACGGGCTGTGCCGCTGCTCGGAGCGTGTCCTCTGGGTGTGGGATAGCGCGAACTCGTGTGTTACACATTGATACTCAACCTTGAACTGGTTATTTAAACAGTCTGATTATGTTTTAGTACACTACCCAGTGGTGATGTAAAACTGGTCTCACTGCTCATAATGCCATCCCGTAAGTCTTAATTCCTGTTCGCTTTGATGTACAGATTAAGTAATCTCAGTATTACCTGCGGTGTAGAATAATATGCAGAGGTTAATTGTCAGGAATCTGGCGGGTTTAAGTTGCATGAGCTCATAAAATATCCCAAACCATTCCCTCAGATCCCAAACGTTTCTTAGGTACATACTGTAAATGTCAGGAGTACTTCTGAACACTGCCTTGAACCCATTAGTAGGCTTTTATGTGACTTGTTTCTTACAGGAGCTGGTTTTTGTGGCTGAGTTATGGCCTATTTGATTGATAAAATGCTTCAAATGGTGGGGCTGTGCAGAGATATCTGGGAGGGGAAATCACAGAAATTTCCCTGGAGCTGTCTGCTCAGGATGCCATCCCCTCAGAGAGCACAGGCTTCCTGAGGGACCGTCCTTCAGCTTCTGTGTGTGATCCTATCAACCATGATATGGTAGAAAGACTATCCCATCTCTCTGGCTGGGCACCAGTACACCTCACCTGTCAGAACAGGTGTTACTGGAGCTCTTCTCACAGATGCTAAAATGTTTTTCCTTTAGGAAACGGTGGATCAACTCTTCATGCTCTTCGGTGCTTGGAAGAGCAGTATGGTGATCAGTGGACTTCCTTCACTGTGCTGCTAATCCATTCTGGTAAATTCAGTTTTATATATTTTACTATAAAGTGATACCTTTTATTTTGTTCTTCCTTAAAATATTAAAATGGCAGAGGAGCTGGAGTTCCAAAATACTGTTCACTGAGAAAAGTAACCCATGTGTCTGATCATTTGAAGTTAGGTTGGTGCTTACCAGATGTTACTGTCACTTCAGCATTTCTTCTCAGCACTAAAGTTGCCCATTCAGTGAGAAAGATGTGATTCACAGGTGTGATTTAAATTTCTGCCTTGAAACATCCATTTAAGGAACACAACCCTCTCTCAGGCGACCTTGGGCTCCTCATGCCTCTGGGCAGGCTGAATACTTCTTATCCACTGAGTCAGGCCACTTGCAGATGTGGGGGAACATCAGTGCTGCAGAGGAGAAAGAAACCAAGTGATAGCAAGTGTTGTGACCAAACCTTTACCTTTTTGACCCATCACTGGCTTAAAATTCCCATCAGGAATGTGGTGGTTCTCCTCCAAGCAAAAAGCAGGTAATGTTTGCTTTTGTCACTTCAGCAACAGATAGCTCTGAAACAAAAAGGTAACAAAATCAATCACAGTTTTAATATGAGCTAAATTAGGCAGGCTGGGTTTTGGACATAAGGTCAGATGTGCTCTGAGACTTGGTGTATGACCAAGCTGAGAGGTTGTTAACGCTTTTGCGTGCCTGTGAAATAGCTGCCTAGGTTTAGTTTTTGCTCACTTATGTACAGTGTCTCTGTGGAACTTTTCCAGGGGGTTACAGCCAGCGCTTGCCAAGTGCGAGTGCCCTGGGCAAGATCTTCACAGCGCTGCCGCTGGGCGAGCCCGTGTGCCAGATGCTGGAGCTGAAGCTGGCCATGTACATCGACTTCCCCCGGCACATGAGGCCGGGAGTCCTCGTCACGTGCTCGGATGACATCGAGCTGTACAGCACTGCAGTCTCAGAGACCATCGCCTTTGACAGGCCTGGCTTTACTGCCCTGGCTCACCCCTCGGATCTGGCAGTCGGGACCACGCACGGGGTGTTTGTGCTGGATCCCTGCAGTTTGTCAGGAGAGGGAGGCCTGGAGTATGGCTCGTGCCATCGCTTCCTGCACAAGCCTGACCTGGAGACCATGTGGCAGAGTGGTGCAGTGTGTGTGAGGAGGGAGCACCCTCAGCTCAGCTCCCCTGGCAGCTCTGGAGACTCGGCCGTGGCCTCGCAGTGTGTGTACACAGACAGTGTGTTCTACATGGACCACAGCACTGCCCAGCTGCTGCTGCGCTTCTATAAGCAGATGGGCACTCTTGGCTGTGAAATAGATGCATATGGTGACTTTCTCCAGGCCCTGGGGCCTGGAGCCACTCCAGATTACACCAGAAACACCAGTAATGTCTCCAGGGAGGACCCGGGGCTGGTGGCAGTGCGGCAGCAGCTGTACTCCCTCCTGCAAGGCACCGCCCTAAACGTCATAGTCCTCAACAACTCCCACTTCTACCACATCGGGACTACTCAAGAGTATTTGTTTCATTTTACTGCTGAGAGCAAACTGAGATTTGAGCTTGGCTTGCAGCCTGTGGCCTTTAGCATCTTCCCTGACTCAGCCAAGGCCTTGGACCAGTTGAGCATCATCCAGAGCATCCTTGAGCCCGGGTGTGTAGTAGGGCCTGGCTCTGTCATTGAGTACTCCAGAATTGGGCCTGAAGTCTCAGTAGGGAAAGGCAGCATTGTTAGTGGGTCCTACATAAATTTCAGTGTGGACATACCCTCAGACTGCTTCCTGAGTTCAGTAAGTGTGAGAATTACTGATGGAGTGCAGTATGCCACCATGGTGTTTGGTGTAGGCGATGACTTGAAAAAGTGTGTGAAATTGCTGTCAGACATACACTCCCTCCAGCTTTTTGGAGTCAGCTTACCCGAGTGCCTTGACCTCTGGAGCTTGGAGCCTTCAGACCAGCTCTTCTCCAGTGGGGACACACGTTTGGGGCTGTGGACTGCAAGGATTTTCCCTGTTTGTTCTACTCTGAGTGAATCAGTTAGGATGTCACTGAACATGCTGAATTCTGTGCAGCACAAGTCAGCTTTCAAACTGAGAGGCTTTCAGCTTTTGTCTGTTGAAGAAATGCTCACCTACAAAGATGTGGAAGACATGCTGAAGTTTAGGAAGCAAATTTATGATGAAATCTGCCTACAAAGACAAAAAGAGAAGTCTGATTATAGAATGAATGGTACTTGATCAAACCTCCTGCTTTCATTTGTGGACAATTGATTACTTCCTTGCTTGTAAGAATCCTAAGGGAAAAGTACACAGATCTCTTCTCTGAACTTATTGAAGTAGAAATGAAGGAATTGCATAACATTAATAAAGCAACAAATACAAATAAAGTGTTTAAAACAGGAAAATATTTCAGATCTAAAAACTGTATTTGGCGACCCTTTGTGGGTTGGATGTTATGTCTTGTAGTTTTTTGTCAGAATACAATAGAGAAAAAAAAGTCTCTTTGGCTGAAAACAGCTTTAAAAGCTTTCAAAGGGTAGAATATTAGCAATGTGGAATAATACAACAACTTGTTTCCCTCTTTTTATGCTGCCATTTTGCATTACATTTTCAAACAGTAGTTAGGTGGAGGTAAAATGATTAAAAATGCTTTTAATTCAAGACGTCTTGGGCATTAATAAATTTTTCTCTTTTGTTTCATAACTTTTTATTCTTTCCTGGTTTTTGTCAGAAGAAAAAAGATTGGCATGAGTGATTATTCTTCCCCTTGTGACTCAGTACTGGGGTCAACACCAGTCACCAAGACATAATGATTTATTTTTTTTCTAGTAGTTGTTGGAAGCTGGCAGTGTGGTGGAGAAGCTGCCAGCTCTTTGTTACCCACGGATTGTCTGCTGTGTGCATGCAAATGCAGCACCTTGTGTTCTCTAAAATGAGCTGTGCAGTCTTTGCTGTCCTTGGTGGGGCAGAGCAAAAGCCAGAGGGGTTTGTTGTGAGTGGCCCCACAGTGCAAATCTTCTGACAAACCCTCTTCCCCTTCTCCCCTGCTGCAAATAATGTTAATATTGAAGTGCTCCTGTTTCTACTTTAGGTGCCCAAGGTCCAGGTCCAGACAGATAAATCTGCTGGGTTTAGGAGTGTGCTGTGCAGTGTATCAGCGTGGTTTGGCTGTAATGTGATGCATCTTTTTCTCTTGAATGTCTCTGTGGGTTTTCATGTTTTATTTAATGTCTCATGATGACAGTGTTTATCTCCCTGCTGACTGAAATCCCAAATGACACCTTCCTTATGCCACCTACGAGGCAGCAGAGTAACTCCCCTGAGCATTACCCACCCTTCTCTAACCTGCAGTAGGTTTCTTCTTCCTTAATAAACCTTCCAAGAAGAAATACAAAGAAGTTAAATGGGGAGGCTGGGAATTGCTGGAATTGGCTTCAAAGGAATAAGAATTTCTGAGCAAATAGAGAGTCTAAAAGTCAGTATGAATTACTAGTTAAACAATGGAAGCAGTGGGTTTGGGAACACTCAAGTCCAAGATAAGCCCTTTAACTCAGAAAGTGAAAGTAGTCATAGAGCATGGAGTTGTCATTTGTATATCATCCTGTTTGCATGATTTATTAATCCATTGTTGCACAAAGGATTTTAGGAGAAACATGTTTGATGCAGACTTTGCATCTTGAGTTGGAGACCAAGCTTTGTTTGGTACAGACTTCCCTGAGGGTTGCTGTGCTGCCAGCTGAGCTCTCTGAGTGTTTGGTGACAGCAAAATGCTTCCTTTTAACATGGTTATCCACTTCAACTGTTACAATTGCATTTGTTCTGAATTCCAGGTATTGATTTCATTACTGAAAGCAAACTGGATAAAAATAGGAAGTGGATTTGTTTCTGGCATGTAAGTATTGGGAGAGTGAGGAAAAATGGTGATGGAACAAGTTGTGGAAGAGGTTGCAGTAGGTCAGACCAGCAGCAGCAGTGTGAATTCCAAGGCAAGAACAAAGGAGTGTCATCCTGGTGGTAGCCATGGCCTAGCACAGCTAGCCCCCAGGTCAGACCTTGAGGCAGAGGTTTTAATGAAAAAAGAAAATCTGTTGTAATGGAGTAAGCATGGATTTACCAGGTAAGAAACATTGCACTGCTTTAATTCTGTGTGTCACCCAGTGCTTTCCTCTCACTCTGAGCATTTTTGTCTCAAATTGAGAAGGCAGATTTTGGTCAGTATTAGCCCTGGATAACATCAGCAGGTTTAATGGATTACTCTACAGGTATGGGAATATCTGGTGGTGTACCATTCTTCATTTTTACACTGCAATCAAGTTTAATGTAAAATGTTATGAAGAACATCACAATATATATTTTATGTATATACAGTTATATTAGTTATTTTCCCCTATGATATATTCAAAAGCCACGTGGATGTGGCACTTGGAGACAGAGGTTAGTGGTGGCCTTGGCAGTGCCAGGGGAGTGGTTGGACTTGATGGTCTGGGAGGGCTTCTTCAGTCCAAATGCTCCTTTGATCCTACAGTTCTCTGTATTGCAGCTATTTATGAAGTGTGTGCATTTTTAGCTGTAACAAATTGCAGTCCTTACAGCAAGGGTCATGCTACAGTGTGAGTACCTCTTATTAAAATCAGACAGCCTGCAGAGCAGACCCTTCCTGACAACAGTAATCCAAGGCTGAGGTATTCAATCCATGTATGCATTTTATTCGTGGTGCATTTACAGCTCCAGGTAATCTTTGTATTCCACAGTCAGCTGTTAATGTAGATGACAACAATTTTCTCATGCATCCAGCTGGGATAAGTGTGTCCCAGGGAAACTGAGAAACTTGTGCAAGGCCACCCAGTAAAACTTCACAGCAAGGTCAGTAATTTGGGAGTTCCTGGTTTCCAGTACCAGGCTCCTAAAACAAGACCAGCACAGCATCCTGGCCCATGATTTTCCTGCAGTCTGAGTGATGGAGGATGCAGTCATGAGAGTGCCAGGCATGCAGGACCTCTGTGGATGTGAGTCATCTACTGAAACCTAGAGTTTGATTTTGGCTGATCCTCTCAGTTTCCCAGATGGGTGCAATGTTCATATACTCTCTAGATCATTGCCTGGCTCCATCTATCCTGAAATGCAATTCGGGCTGCTACAATCTCAAACAAACTCAAGATGAGCTTTTAATGATTTTTTTCATGTCAGCTTTCTTTATTTAATTAGTTGTGCTGTGTAGTGCAATAATAGGGCTCATAATGAACATGATTGCAATGATTTCCCTGAATGCCTCGAGCACGCGCCGTGATCAGCAGAGGCTGAGCCCTGCCTGTGCTATCCTGAAACCTGAGAGGAAGGATTTCAGTGATCTGCAGGAAGCTGAAATCTGAGAAACTGGGCACTTAACAAAGAGCACAAGGGGAGGCAGCTGAAATAAAAATGAGCAGCTGAGAAGAATGTGTGCCAGAAGGATTTGGGAGCTGTGGAGAGGAGGTAAGCTCCAAGGATCAGCGGGATCTGCAGGGTGATGTTCGTGCCTTGTCAGGTGCTTGTGCTGGAGCTCAGAAGTTCCAGCCTGCTCTTGTCACCAAACCTCTGATGTAAGAGCTTTGTGCTTTGCTCTCTGCACTTGGGCCCCCGTGCAAAGGCCTCTCTAATGTTGTGAGAGCAAAAATAGCAGCACAGTGCTGCTGTGCACTCTGTTCATCTGCTGCCACGGGGAGCCCTGCAGGCACCTGCTCCCCACAGGGGCCGGGGTTCCTCCAGTTCCTCCTTGAAAACACGTTTTCTTTTAGTGCCCTTTTCCTTTCCTGGACATAGCTGAATGTCACCACAATGGCAATGAAGTTCATGGGAGCAGCTTACAGCTTCCTCAAGTCAATGATAGATGTGGGCAATGTTAATATGTTGTGATTATTTGAAATAAAGATCATTTCAAAAGACTTACTCCTGTAAGCCCTCCCTGCAAAGGACATTTAAAACCTCAGCTCTCCCAGTTGCTTGGAGACTGGATGTGGGAATCAGTTGCCAGGCTGGTGCTTTTCTGCAAATCATTGGTCAGATATCACAGGATACATTGAGACAGCAGTTCAGGCTCTTCAGACACAGATCCTTGGGTTCATATGTAAGTTTGTGCAAGTAAAGGGACAGGCTGGTGGTGCCAGGAGTTCAAACTCTTCTGAGATAAATCCTGGATTGGTGTGTAAGTTTGTGCAAGCACAGGGACAGGCTGGTGGTGCCAGGAGTTCAAACTCTTCTGAGATAAATCCTGGATTGGTGTGTAGTTTGTGCAAGCACAGGGACAGGCTGGTGGTACCAGGAGTTCAAACTTTTCTGAAATAGATCCTGGATTGGTGTGTAAGTTTGTGCAAGTAAAGGGACAGGCTGGTGGTGCCAGGAGTTCAGACTCTTCTGAGATAAATCCTGGATTGGTGTGTAAGTTTGTGCAAGCACAGGGACAGGCTGGTGGTGCCAGCAAGGTTGGTACAGTGGGCTGCAGTGTGTGGGAGGATTTAGAGATGTGTGTTCTGTTAACTTCTCTGCTGGCCTGAAATCCTTCACTGCCATGAGAACTCACACACAGAACAGCTGCCAAGGTCAATCACCTCACTTTAAATACATAAATATATAAATACATAAATATAAATATTTATGTGTGTGTATTTGCATTTCACTTTGAATTATATATTGCCCTTCCTGTGTGCCATATCCAGATGCTCCCAATGCCACCCCCTGTGCCAGGGGGTTGTGGGGGACAATCATCCCTGCCCTCTTTGGTCTGGGGACCTCTGCACTCCTTGGGGATCCTCACAGAGCACCTGGGATCCAGGTGCTCAAATTCCCTTTTCTCTACAAAACCAGCAGCAAGCTGCCAAGTTACCACTTCCCACGAGTTGTGAATGTTCAACAGGTGAAGGCAGGTGTTTGTGTGGGAGTGAACTGGGGATTTTAGGCAAGCTGAGTGGGTGTTTCTGTGACTTTAGCCCAGTGGACAGCACAGGCTGTTTTGCTCCATGCTATTGTTGCATGACATTCCTCTTGGCACAATGTTTATTTTTAGCCAGAGACTATCACAAGTATTTTTCAGCAGGACTGTCACTGCCCCTGAACAGGGAATCATATTACTGCAAGAACTTTGCTGAAACAAAGAAGATAAATTGGACAAATGGGAAATTATAAATCTAGACCAACCCAGACTTGCACGGGTAACTAAAGTCACTTTTTTACAGGCAGTGTGCCATCCATCCATCTGCAAGGAGCAAATGGTATTTCAGGAGATAACTCATTCCTGGTTTACTCTTGAGTTCAAGGCTCAGGTATTGTTCTTGACTTACCCAGATACAGGCTGTGAAAGAAGACAAAAAAGCCAAGAAAAGTACTAAACTAAATTTATTTGGGTAATTATATAAGATCATAATAACTTGTATACTATGTTGACTTAACTCATACTTTAAGAGAAAAACCTTTAAATCTCTAACCTTTTTCTGCTGTGCGTCTGTTGAGGAAAAAAGAGCTAACAATTGTAACCTGAACTGCAAGTTTTCTCTTGAATATTATTTAATATTAAAATATATATGCAATGTCTCTGAAATCCTTGTATATGTTCCTGTATTGGCTGCAGCAGGAACAGTTTAATAGCTGTAATATTTTAAACTTTATTGGAAATATATGTGAAACTGTACAATTGGATGTTTAAAAATCCAGTGTTTTGGTTACTGCGACATCATTTTTGTGCTTTGAAGAGTTTTATCAGTTTGGAGGTTTTGTTGTAGATGAGTGGAAGAAGAAAGTCAGTGAATCCTATGCCACAGTCACGGAGCGCCTGGAGGACGACCTGCAAATCAAGGAAAAGGAGCTGGCAGAGTTGAAGCAGGTTTTCAGGTAAAATATTATGTGAATCTGTTTATTGATTTATTTCAAATGACTGTTTAGTGTCAAACAGCATTTCCAGTTTCAGGTGTTTTATAGCAGAGTTTCTCCTGTGTGGAATGCATGTTCCTTATGTCTATTTTTGGGAGTATATCATCACAGTGCTGGGCAGAGCCCCACAGCACACTACCAAAATTAATGGCTGCTGATTATTAATGCCAATATTTTGCAGCAAATACCTCTATACTTTTGTAAAATAATTAGCTGTAGTACAATGTCTGATTTTGCTGTGCACTTTTCAGTTTTGCTGATGTGCTTCTGCAGCCAGGAATATTGCTGAAGTGCACCCCTGTGGGCAAACACAAAAGCAGTGGATTCACAGTTAGGATGGGACTGGTTTCCTCAGGCTCACCCAGCTGAGTCACACAGAGCTGTTCATTACCTGCAAAGCTCCAGTGCAGCAAACTCCCAGCTCACAGACTGGAAATGAGTTGAGAAAAGTATAGAAACTTTTTTTTTTTTTTTTGTAACCTTGTTAAATACGTGTGATGGTTGCTCCTCCCTCAGGGTGGGTTTATAGTTACAGAAATCCAAGTGTTCTGCAAACTCAGGGTCACGGGTGTGCTGACAATGGAAACTTCTATGGACAGGCCAAAATTGAGATTCTCCAAAGCAATATTAACTGTTGGTGTATTTTGTTTTTCAACACATGTAATTAATTAGAGTGTCTGACGGATTACTAACAAATCAGTCTGTGCTGAAGGAAACCCACAATGCTCAATGACAAAAGCTAAAATGTCCAAGTACAGTCTCATTTAACAACCTGTAAGCAAGCACAGTGATCACTATCCCTGTGATTTCATCTGTGGAGTATAAACCCACTTTTTGATAGGCTTTTCCTGGTTATTCTTTTCATTTAGCAAGATGGCCCCTGCTATATGCATGCCCTACTCACCATTTTAAAATCAATACACATATTTTAAAAGTACATCATACTTATTATTGCATTAATAGAGATGCTGAGTTTATATGGATTGCTTATATTTTTAAAGAGTTTTTCCTTTTATTTCCCCTAATTTAGATAAATTTAAAATGTATGTATTGTGATTGCTTAGCCAGATTTCTCAGAAAACAATACATCTGGACCACTCAACCTGATAGTAGTGAAGCATTTCTAGATTTACAGACTGTAAACTGGGTATAAATTCAGCCTCAAGTCTCAAAAAAACTACATTGAGATTTCTCTTGTAAATGTTGCCCACATGCAAGAAGCAGTGCTGACAGATGCAAGCAGTACTCACGTGTGCAATGCCTTTTCCAGCTCCGACGAGGCGTTCTGCAAGGTGAACCTGAACTACCGCACGGAGAGCGGGCTGTCCCTGCTGCACCTGTGCTGCGCCTGCGGGGGTAGGTGTGGGCACTGCCCTGCGGGGGTAGGTGTGGGCACTGCCCAGCGGGGGTAGGTGTGGGCACTGCCCTGCTCTGTGCCCTGTGCTCTGTGCCTGCGGGGGTAGGTGTGGGCACTGCCCTGCTCTGTGCCCTGTGCTGTACCTGCGGGGGTAGGTGTGGGCACTGCCCAGCACGGGCTGCACCTGTGCTGTGCCTGCGGGGGTAGGTGTGGGCACTGCCCAGCGGGGGTAGGTGTGGGCACTGCCCAGCGGGGGTGGGTGTGGGCACTGCCCAGCAGGGCTCGGGGCTGCCCTGCCCGAGGCCTCAGTGCAGCCCCAAGAGCTGATCCTCCCGTCTGCCCGTGGCTCTGTGTGTGATGCTCCCTGATCCTCTGCGGGTGCTCAGCTCATCCTGAACTGCTCTGATTCATCAATCCAAGCCCATCCACAGCATTTCTGCCTCCACATTTCTGCCCTGGCTCGGGCTCCTGACAGGGACCTTGTTGTAGCAGTACTTTGTGGTACTTACACCACCAACTGTTCTACCCTAACAAAAATATCTGTATTTCATTTCACATTGATTAAAAGAATAACTGAAATGCTCTAGTGACAAACATCAGCTGATAGGGCTTTTCCAGATAGCACATCAGAATGCACAAGGGAAGAGGGCAAGATGTGTTCTGGGATGCTCATACAAACATACTAATGGTGGGATTTTCCACTTGGATCCACACAGCTGCTCTGTTATCCACAAAAAAGTCATTAGTTCATGTACTTGCTTTGCTCTTGTTGTACAGTTTTCAGCAGATATTGGCTGAGAGAGGCAGAGACTTTTACCCTGAGGTTTCAGCTGTGCAAAGTACTGACATGCATAAATGATTTTATCAATCTTAGTTAGATGTTCACCATGAGGAACAAGCTGATCCTGCACTACTGAAAAATGAATGGATCTTTACTTGTCATTTTTGAGTGCAAGATCCTATCCAAAGATGGCATCAATACATGGGAACATCAGTGCAGTTGGGCTAGCTGAGAGGAAGTTTAGGAAAACACACACTCACCATTAGTTCTGGGAACACTCAGAGAAGGGCAAAGAGCTGCTAGATCTGACATTGTCCTTGGCTACTGTCACAAGTATTCAAAAGGCAGATGGATTTAGTGAATTTATGTATTTATTCACTGTGTGTCAGAAAGGTCAGAGCAAAGCTCCTGGCCTGGACCACATTAATGGAGCCACATTAGCACTGCCCAAAATGACTGTCCTTGTGAGATGTCCTGTGTAGGGAGAGCAGTGCTCCAGTTCTGACATGGCAAAGGAGCTCAGTGACAGAGGAACCAGAGGTTCCAGAAGCACCTTTGGGTTCATGGGGCTCTCTGCAGCATGCTCTGCATGCTAAAGGAGGAGTTTACTTCTCTAGAAGCTCAGCTACCCTCACCAAACCCTCATTAAAGTGTGAACAAACAGTGAGCTGGTATGTGGCCAGACCTGCAGTTGTCCCAGCCAATGAGATATTTCCATCAACCTCATCATTCTGAAGTTGCAAAATACATATTTTATTACTTGCCTCAGGTCAGCAGTCAAGATATCTATTTCTCTGCTTTCAAACTCACACAGGAGCTTCTTACCTCATCTGCATGTTCTTTCCTATAACTGTCTTTTTTCTGCTTTTCTCCCTAAAGGCAATAAATCCCACATCAGAACTCTCATGCTGAAAGGGCTGCGCCCATCCAGACTAACAAGAAATGGATTTACAGCTCTGCACTTGGCAGCTTATAAGGTAAATTATTTTAAATAGAATTGATGACAGGATATCAGAACTGAGCAACTGATTTGTCTGAACTGTCTAGATGAGCTCTCTAGTCATTATTTCTGGTGAAAATGTATGTTTCACATCTGTGGTGCATAGGAAAAGGCCCATAAAGATCCCATGCACAGGAATCAGCATGTGCTTTTGCAGTGTCATCTGTGCAGCTCGAGACAGAGGAGTTGTCCAGTGCCACCATAAAGTCAGGACAGAGACTTTTTCAACAGCCAGGCCTCAGTAGAGCAGAAGAGGGGCCTGGTGCTGGGCAGAGCTCCCCAGCCTCCCGTGGCACTCGGAGCCCCCGTGCTGCTTCCTGTCCACCAGGGCCAGGGCCAGTGCTGCTCCCTGGGTGCTGCTCCCTGTCCACCAGGGCCAGGGCCAGTGCTGCTCCCTGTCCATCGGGGCCGGTGCTGCTCCCTGTCCATCGGGGCCAGGGCCGGTGCTGCTCCCTGGGTGCTGCTCCCTGTCCACCAGGGCCAGGGCCGGTGCTGCTCCCTGTCCATCAGGGCTGGTGCTGCTCCCTGTCCACCAGGGCCAGGGCCGGTGCTGCTCCCTGTCCATCAGGGCCGGTGCTGCTCCCTGCCCATCGCGCCCAGGGCCGGTGCTGCTCCCTGTCCATCAGGCCCAGGGCCGGTGCTGCTCCCTGTCCATCAGGGCCGGTGCTGCTCCCTGGGTGCTGCTCCCTGTCCATCGCGCCCAGGCCGGTGCTGCTCCCTGTCCATCGGGGCCGGTGCTGCTCCCTGCCCATCACAGCCAGGGCCGGTGCTGCTCCCTGGGTGCTGCTCCCTGTCCATCGCGCCCAGGGCCGGTGCTGCTCCCTGTCCATCGGGGCCGGTGCTGCTCCCTGTCCATCAGGCCCAGGGCCGGTGCTGCTCCCTGGGTGCTGCTCCCTGTCCATCGGGGCCGGTGCTGCTCCCTGTCCATCACAGCCAGGGCCGGTGCTGCTCCCTGTCCATCGCGTCCAGGGCCGGTGCTGCTCCCTGTCCGTCAGGGCCGGTGCTGCTCCCTGTCCATCGCGCCCAGGGCCGGTGCTGCTCCCTGGGTGCTGCTCCCTGTCCATCGGGGCCGGTGCTGCTCCCTGCCCATCGCGCCCAGGGCCGGTGCTGCTCCGGGCCGCGCTGAGGGCTGTCCCAGGGATGATGTGGGTTCCGTCCCGGCCCGCAGGACAGCGCAGAGCTGCTGACGGCGCTGCTGCACGGCGGGGCTGACGTCCAGCAGGTCGGGTACGGGGCGCTGACGGCGCTGCACGTCGCCACCATCGCCGGCCACCACCAGGTACGTCCCCTCGGGGTGCGGGACTCGGCTGGGAGCTGGTGGTGCCAGGTCATTCTGGTCTGCTGTCTTTCAAAACAAAATTCAGAACCGGTTAAGTACAGCTGGATTTTGTTTATTTTTTTCTGTGTTTTGGGAAAATCGTATCTGTGCGTGTATTTTTGCTCTGAACAAACATGCACAAAAGGACGCAGGTCAAAGGTTGGACTTGGCAGGTTTTGGAGGTTTTTTCCAACCTTGATGATTCTTTGATTCCAATAGTTCAGTGCAGAGTGATGGTGGAGCTGTTAACCTGAGCCCTGACTCTGGGATGGTCCCATTCACAGGTGTTCAGTGTCTCCTCTGTGGACAGTACAAAGAGGTCTTCTCTGAGCACTCTGGGGTTTCAAGTAATTTCTAACACATCTGGGCCTTTTGCTGTAAATGCCAAAGGCAGACCTGCTGTTGCTCCCTTGTCCTGAGCTCCTGCTGAGGTTATGGGCAAGTTTAGGGTGCTCACAACCCAATAGTATTACCTCAATAAGAAATAAACTGTTATTAGTATTGAAAAGTTTCTTATTTCTTCCTTTGGAATGATCAGCTCTCCAATTATCTGATGCATCTCCATAAATTGAGTAGAACTCTATATATGTGTATAAACTCATTTGGTTCATCTGCTGCTCAGGGAACCAAGGATTTATGGTCCAAGTTCTTGCTTTCCTTCTTTACATAGCTGTGAGTTTTTCAGTCAGCTTAGAAGTTCCTCTGCCAGATAAAGTAGCTTGTTATGTCCACAATTTCATTAATATTCGTGGAAACAGGGAATAGTTTATTCAAACCACCTTATAAGGGTGAATTTTTACCCCTTGCCCTTTTCCAAAAGACAAAGTCCTTATGTCTGTCTCATAGGGTTTTTGTTGGCTCCTTCTAACCTTCAGAGTGGCTTCATTAATTGTCTTTGAAGTGAAGATCATTGATGTGAGTGTTCAAAAAACTTCTGCATAAACCTTTTGCAAGAGAATTTTAAGAAAAATTGCAAAGTAAGACTATTGTGCAAGCTGTTTAAGGTGTTGTTTTGAACTACCATTTGTTTGTACAAGGAGAGGGCAGCATTAGCTCCCCTTGCTCTCCAGGCCGTGCTGGTGTGGGATGCTGCTGGCTGCCTTGGGCCAGCCCACCCAGCTGCTTCCTCTGCAGCTTGGGAACATCCCTGGCTCACAAGCTTCACCTTCACTCACTGGCAGTCTCCTGAGGATAAAAATCTTTTTTCTTTTTCCTCCTTAGTTTCTGAAGTATTTCTATCTTTGCACATGCCTCCAGCATAGCCTCCTACTTGTGATGCCTATGACAGCTTTCAGTGCTTTCTAAGACTCCTTTTTTCTTTCCTAGAAAGATATCTTGTCTGAGAGACTATCAAGCCTGTCTCTGTACCCCTCTCATCATTTACACTTGAGTGGAGTTTGCTTAGTACAGCACACAGAATTCTATTTATCAGGGGATCACAAAGCAGCAGGCACGGCTGCCATTGCTACAGCCTGGAAAATGTGTCAAAACCCATCTAGTTTTATGTTCATCATCAGGGATGGATCTACATCACTCAACACAGTTTTTTCACCTTGAAGATCCACCTTGAAAGCTTCTAGATGAATCTAAATTTTGAATTCCAGCTCCCAAAGAGTTTGAGGAGAATATGGAGCTATTAATTGGAGTTATTCACATCCCTGAATGTGTTACAGCCTCACACTTCATGGCTTAATTAAAATCAGGCTAATCCAAAGACATTTCAGTCATATTAGTGTAAAAGCTACAGGCCCAAACATCTCTTTTCAGAGACAACAGCTAAAACTTCAGGGTTTTTTCATGGTAGTTTGCTGGAAAATGTTTTAGTAGACTAATCATTTGAAAGCCACCAAACCATTAAATCCCTGACTGGCTGGCTCTGTGTTCCCACCTCTGGCTCACCAAGATATTGAAAATTGGCCAGACACAGGAAACACCATGGAGGGAATCAGCTGTGTTAGCTGAATAATGGAGTGTGTTCTTTACTTAGCAGCTGAGCATATTCCCAGCCATCCCCTGAGTGCCTGTTGCTGAGCTGGTGGAACAGCCAGCAGAAAGATCTCAGGGGATCTTTCTTCAGATTTTTGTTATGTACTCAAATGCTTTTTTGAGATCAGCAGCAACAGGATGTCACCACACATGGCAAGGGGAATTCTTGTATGTAAAGGGGCGAGGGGACCACAACGAGAGTGATGCAGCACTGAGGGCAGTCCAGGGATGATGCAGAATCCCCACACGTGGCAATAATCACACCTGGCCTGCAGTGCTGCCTCCAGGGGAAATCATAGCTGATGCCATAGAAAAATGGTTAAAACTAACGGGAAATGGATATTTACATATGTCAGGGCACAGACTTTGTGCAGAAAATATCTTCAGGCCTCCTTATGTAAAAAGAATAATTGAAATTGTGTAAAGAAGCAATCCCTGTACACTGATGTTGCTTGGGAAGAGTTTGTGCTCTCGGAGCACTCGAGAGCTGCATGGCTTGGACTGACTGTCCTTGTTGTTGCATGTTTTATGTGATTTGGGGGTCTCAGCCGGGCGAGCAGGTGACAGAGGTGCGTGGTGACAGCTGGCACTGCTGCCCTGCTCCCGGGCTCCCTGTGGGCAGGCCCTGATGTGAGCAGTGCAGTGCAGCACTGGCCCCTGCCCCGTCCTTGGCAGCCCCTCAAGCCCAGCTCTCCACCTCTCGTGACTCAGGGTCCCGTGTCTGTCATCATCGTGGCTTTCAAACTGTGCACCCACCAAACTGGTACTGGAGCTTCTGAGGTAACCCCAGCCCAAGCCCTCTGTGTGCCCAAGGACTCCCTCGTGCTTCAGGAAACCCCCTCAGCCTTCAGTGGAGAACCCAAAGAGGTTTCATTCAGGCTTCTCTTTTGGCAGCTATGCAGCAAGGCACTTCTTGAGAGTTCATAGCTTTCAAAAAATATGGGCCTCCTGAAGGACCAAAAAAAGTAAAAATTTGAAAGAAATCACTTAGGGTTATTGATTGAAGCCAAAGAGTTCTTATGTTCGAAAATACAAAGAAATCTTTCTGTGTCTGAGGATTTACCTTCACACATTTAAATTTAAAAGGATCTTCCATTTTGTGTGACTTTTTCACTTCTAAAAACTCTGGTATGTTTACAGCTCTTAGTTCATAATGGCTAGAAGAAAATGAAAGGGTGTTCTGAGAATATCCAGACAGCCATTTCTGTGCCTCTTACTTAATAAATCCATTTTTTCAGTGGCACACCGATTTTCAGTCTCATTTATAAAGCATCAGTGACATTCAGTGTTCAGTTCAAGTACTGTAAGCTAATCCCTTTTGCATGCTCTGCACCTTTATAACGCGTTTGTTTGGGCTGTGTGGCATTTGTTAAACCGGAGGCAGGAGGTCTCAGAGTCCTGTTGCAGCCGCTGAGCACATGCAGTGCATGCACAGAGTACTGCAGTGGGCACACAGCCCCCAGTGCTGCTGGTTCCCTTGCAGGCTGTGGACATCCTGCTGCAGCACGGGGCCTACGTGAACGTGCAGGACGCCGTGTTCTTCACGCCGCTGCACATCGCTGCCTACTGCGGCCACGAGCAGGTAGGGGCACCGCCGCCCTGCCCGGGCACTGAGCTATGGGGCACTCTGAGCTATGGGGCACCGCCACCCTGCCCGGGCACTGAGCTATGGGGCACCGCCACCCTGCCCGGGCACTGAGCTATGGGGCACCCCAGCCCTGCCCGGGCACTGAGCTATGGGGCACCGCCACCCTGCCCGGGCACTGAGCTATGGGGCACCCCCGCCCTGCCCGGGCACTCTGAGCTATGGGGCACTCTGAGCTATGGGGCACCGCCGCCCTGCCCGGGCACTGAGCTATGGGGCACCCCCGCCCTGCCTGGGCACTCTGAGCTATGGGGCACTCTGAGCTATGGGGCACCGCCGCCCTGCCCGGGCACTCTGAGCTATGGGGCACCCCCGCCCTGCCCGGGCACTGAGCTATGGGGCACTCTGAGCTATGGGGCACTCTGAGCTATGGGGCACCGCCGCCCTGCCCGGGCACTGAGCTATGGGGCACCGGAGCCTTGCCCGGGCACTCTGAGCTATGGGGCACTCTGAGCTATGGGGCACCGCCACCCTGCCCGGGCACTATGAGCTATGGGGCACCCCCGCCCTGCCCGGGCACTATGAGCTATGGGGCACCCCTGCCCTGCCCGGGCACTCTGAGCTATGGGGCACCCCTGCCCTGCCCGGGCACTCTGAGCTATGGGGCACCGCCGCCCTGCCCGGGCACTCTGAGCTATGGGGCACTCTGAGCTATGGGGCACCGCCGCCCTGCCCGGGCACTCTGAGCTATGGGGCACCCCTGCCCTGCCCGGGCACTCTGAGCTATGGGGCACCGCCGCCCTGCCCGGGCACTCTGAGCTGCTGCTCCCCTCTGCTGCCTGCTCTGCTGTCCCTTCACCTCACAGAATGCTTTTCAGAATTGACGTCTGCTTACCTTTGAGAATTTTAATATTTTTATTGACATGTGAGTTGAAAAGGAGTTTCCTATTGAATCTCTTCTCCCTGTTTTAACTTTACAGAGATGCTCACGTATAGTATTACCCAATGCACTATTGTATCTGGTTTTCTCAAGGTTGCATTTTCATGTGATATTTTAATCAACCCTAATTAATTATTTAGGTAACCCACCTGTTACTGAAGTTTGGAGCCGATGTGAATGCGAGTGGTGAAGTTGGGGACAGACCTCTCCACCTGGCTGCTGCCAAAGGCTTTCTCAACATCACAAAGCTTTTGATGGAAGAGGGAAGCAAAGCTGATGGTAAGAAAAGATTTAAAAATCCTCCTTAACACTGTGTTTTCTAGACAGAGTCTTAGCTTCCTAACACATACTCTTTGTACATGTGTCTGTTAAAAGCCTCACAGTGATGTCACTCAGGCTGGGACATTGCACTTCATTGCTTATATTCTGCATTAATACAATATTTAAAATATTTAATATGTAAATAAATATTTAAAATATTTTCTCCTATGGCTAATGTCAGTGTGCAGCTGGTGGTTCTGCTGGGTTCTTGTTCTTGCTCCCTTCCCTCTCCTTTTGCTGCTTCAGTAACACTGAAGGCACAAAATGTGCCACTCTCCCTCCTTTCTCCTCCACTGCTGTGACACCTGTGTCACTGGTGTGCCCCTGCATGCTGTGACACACCCCACAAAGGCACACAAATGTTGTAACTTACAGGTCACATTTTTGGCATGTTGTGATTATTAATGCAGAGGTTCTTACCTGTACCTGAAAGGAGCATTAAAGAAAGATGGAGAGGGACTACTCACAAGGGCCTGGAGTGCCAGGACAAGGGGAATGGCTTCCCACTGACAGAGGGCAGGGTTGGATTAAACACCAGGAGAAAATCCTTTCCTGTGAGGGTGGGCAGGCTCTGGCACAGGTGCCCAGAGGATCCCTGGCAGTGCCCAAGGCCAGGCTGGGCACTGGGGCTGGAGCACCTGGGACAGTGGGAGGTGTCCCTGCCCACAGGGAGGGACCTGAAAGATCAGGGTCCCTTCTAACCCAGGCCATTCTACGATTCTGTGAAATACTGAGCAAATTCCAAATTATTTAAAAATTAATTTCTTATCCTCAGAGTAAGAGACAGAAATGTTTTTTGGGAAGTAGCAGTACATTGCTTGGAAGCGTGCTGCTCGTTAATACATCAATTGGCCATGTTCTCTGTGAGTCCTGCCTGCCATCACACATCCTCCTCCTGCAATAAAAAAGCATGGAGGGAAGCAGTGCAGTCAGGTCTGTGCTGTTTTCAGAAGTGAGCTCAGGGTGTTTCAGCCTCCATGTGTATGCACTGGGCTGAAATAATTGCAATAAAGGGGGGGAAAAAGACATTCTCTCATCATGACAAGGCAGTGGGAGGTTTGCCCTCTGTTAGAAGGTTTATTCCAAAAGGAAAGAATCTGGGGCACCATTTCAGGTCCTTTTCTTTAAACTCAAAATCTTCAGCACAGAAAAAAGAAAAGGGAGACTGGAAGCGGGAAGCCTTTTGCTCTTAAAGTAGCACACTTTGAAACTTGCTGTAAATGCAGCAGCAGAGGAAAAGTCTTTAGTGCACAGGAATGAAAGGAACTGGGGAAAGAACCTGAATACATTTGGCAGTGTTCAGTGCAGAGCAGTAATTGGGGTCACAAACCTGAGCTGTGAGCCCAGCCCCGCAGCGATCCCCCGTCCAAGGCTCCCTGGCACGGGGAGCTCCAGGACAGCTGCAGGCTGCAGCATTCCCATTGCAGATCAGGGATCCCCAGGGACACTCCATGCAACTGCCCTTGGAGTATTTTGCTGCGACTGGAGGTGCCAGCAGCTCTGTTGATGTTGTTATTATCTTACTTTTGCTTCAAAATTGCTCTTTCTAAAGGTCATTTATAACTCGTGATTCCTTCATGGAAAGCTTTGTCAAAAGACTTAATAAGTTTGCAGCTGGAAGAAAGCAGTCATGCCCCAAGTTCAGGAAATCACCTTGACAGTGCAGTGCAGGTGGCACAGAGCAGTATGGGTTTGATATCCAAAAGATCATGGAAATTTCAATTTTGAACAAATACATCCACAAATATTGTTCCAGGAGGTTTCAAAATGCATAGACACAACACATAAAATGCTACTAAATATCCCAAACAACCCCAGACACGCTGTGTTAAGGATAAAATCCTTTCTGTGTTTTTTTCTGGGTGAACTGGCAGTGAATGCTCAGGACAATGAAGATCATGTGCCTCTGCACTTCTGCTCTCGATTTGGGCACCACGATATTGTGAAGTACTTACTGCAGAGCAGCTTCGAGGTGCAGCCCCACGTGGTGAACATCTATGGAGACACACCTCTGCACCTGTGAGTGCCCTGCAGCAGCTGCTGGACAGGTTTGGGGCTCTTGGGAAGGCTGGCTTTGCTAACTCCTCTGTGCTGCCCTCCTCTTCAGTGCCTGTTACAATGGGAAGTTTGAAGTTGTCAAGGAAATAATTCAGCTCTCAGGAACAGAAAGTCTCGCTAAAGAAAACATATTCAGTGAAACAGCTTTCCACAGGTGAGGTGTTCAAATGCCAATGTCAGTAGAGCTCCACTTACACACGTGTGCAGCACAACACCCAGAATTACCAATGTCTCACAACACCCAGAATTACAAATATCTCACAACACCCAGAATTACCAATGTCTCTCAACACCCAGAATTACCAATGTCTCACAATACCCAGAATTACCAATGTCTCTCAACACCCAGAATTACCAATGTCTCTCAACACCCAGAATTACCAATGTCTCACAACACCCAGAGTACAAATGTCTCACAACACCCAGAATTACCAATGTCTCTCAACACCCAGAATTACCAATGTCTCTCAACACCCAGGTGAGGGACAGAGCAAGCTGAGAGCTACACAGGGAGGGTGAGTTTGTGTCATGAGATACATGACAAGGCATGAAGCAAGAGGCACAACCAGGCAGTGAAAATCAGATTCAGCAACACCTGATTGGACAGTGGTTCCTCTCCTTGTCCAGTCCAAACAGACTGTCTGCACAACTGTGCAAAATTAGGTGGTTCAGCAATAATTAGAATGTTTCTGAAACAATAAAAATGAATATACTCTGGTGGATAATTCATGCATTTGCACATTTCTAATGGTCCTTTATTACTTCATTTTTATCTCTTTGTAATTCTTTTTTGACTACCCAAAGTACTTCTTTTATGGACTATGGCACTCA
The DNA here is from genome assembly GCA_024362935.1 of Setophaga petechia. Classification (NCBI taxonomy): domain Eukaryota; kingdom Metazoa; phylum Chordata; class Aves; order Passeriformes; family Parulidae; genus Setophaga; species Setophaga petechia. The sequence continues at coordinate 361,678 of JANCRA010000006.1, read as the reverse complement.
CCACTCCCTTTACTTCTGCAGTGCTTGCACCTATGGAAAGAACATAGAACTTGTCAAGTTTCTTCTTGACCAGAATGTTGTAAGCATCAATCATCAGGGGAGAGATGGGCACACAGGTAACAGACTTACTGTGCATGAGGGTAAATACCAGCACCAGAATATCAGGAAGCCATGGACCACCAGGATTTCCAGCACCCCAGCACCTTTCAGACAGAGCACAGCTTTCTGGAAATATTTTTACTGGAGGCATGGAAATGATAAGACTTCAGTGAGGATGTATCAGGCTCATTAGGGTGTATATGAGTAACAAAACCTGGAGTAAACTGTTCCTCCCATATTAAGGCTTCTAAGTAGTGTTACAAATCATTCTGCAGAGAGATAGGCTTCTGGAATGTGGTGTCTGAAGGGCTGCACACCTTCCTGTCCCCACTACACAGAGCTGCCTTTGTTTCCATTTGCTTTTTCTCACATACAGAGTCGTTAAATGTGGTTTACAGGTGGCAAAGTGGTGGCACATTGTGCAGAGGCAATAGATTGGTTCTTGCAACCTTAATGTTTAATTTTCAGCTCTTGCCTCAGGTATTTTTTGACAACATATTTATTTATGGAGGAGATCAATTTGCACTTTAGAGCTGGTGCTGCAGTCCCGTTGCTGTGCTCTGGCAGCTGTGCTCCCCACTCCTCTCTGATGTTGCAGGGTTGCACTGTGCTTGCTACCACGGCCACATTCGCCTGGTGCAGTTCTTGCTGGATAACGGAGCTGATATGAATCTTGTAGCCTGTGATCCCAGCAGGTCCAGTGGAGAGAAGGATGAGCAGACCTGTTTGATGTGGGCTTACGAGAAAGGTATTTCAATTTTCCAGTTTCTGCTACAGAACCCACAGAAGCTGTGCAGGAAGGAGAGGGCAGCATGGGAAGGAGATAACACTGAAAAACAAGCTGCCAATGCCTGCAGAGAGCTGCCACCACCTGCTCCCCGGGCACTGGCACAAGTGCCCTTCCTTTGTCACCTCAGATCTCTGCTAAACATTCATTTCATCCAGCACAAACTCAAGAAGAGTTCACTGAAGACGATTGCCAATTTCCAGTGCAGGATTTCTGCAGCAGGGTTTTCCTTTGCCATATCTTACATTTTCAGAGTAGGTAGACTCGAGAAAATGACATGCTTGTTTTTACTGGCAGAAATTTCCATATTTCTACAATTAAGAATCGCAGTAGGTTTAGATTAGCATCACCATGTCTGCATATTTTATAGTCATGTTTTACATTTTTTTAAAAAATACCCTGATTTAGTATAAAATAATATTTTTTTAAAAAATCTTTTGAGTTACCTGCAAATGCTTGTATTTCTCTTTCCTTCCTAGGTCACGATGCAATTGTGACCCTCCTAAAGCATTACAAGAGACCTCAGGATGAATCCCCCTGCAATGAATACTCCCAGCCTGGAGGAGGTATGGGCTGAGCAATCATTTTATTCAAAGGGCCTGATCCAAGGACTGCTGAAATCTCTGGAAGTGCTCCCCCCATGCCAGAGAGCTTTGGGTCAGTCCTGTCCAGCACAAACTAAATCACAGTCATGGGACTCAGCATGTCCTGGCCATACTCAGATTCCTCTCAAGGCTGCAGCACCCCAGTCTGCTGTGCCTGGTGCAGTGAGGAAAATGAGCTGTGTCCCAGCCCAAGCCAGCTCCCATCACATGTGCTGGTGTGATTATCTGCATTCTCACCCTGTATTATTAATTCCTTCTGGCATCATTGACTCATTAATTGATCAGCACCATCACTTGTGTTGTCGTTGAGCTCCATAATTTCGCTCTGTTCTTTATTTCAGACGGTTCCTACGTGTCAGTGCCATCCCCCCTAGGGAAGATTAAAAGCATGACAAAAGGTATTTGCAGTGGCAGACTGGGAAAACGTGAACTTTTGTGGTGCTTTGATCCAATGTGTTTGTCAGCCTGAGCATCCTACACAGGATTCATTATTCCTGCACTTTTTATGGTTCATTGTTCCATTTCCCTGGGATAATTTCAGGAAACAACATACTTAGCTTTGTTACTCAGTATAATGACAATTCCTGTATGTGCCCTGTTTTCATTAATTTTAAAAAAATATATATTTCTTTTTATTTTTTTGAGGAAAGGCTGTGATGTGAAATAGCACTAATGAAGTACCCATTTCTCCATGAATGCAAAGTATCATTTAGATCACACCATGGAATAGCTGAATTATCCTTATAAGAAAATTTCTGCCCAAAAATAATTTGTGTTGCTCTTAAAGAAATATAGCTGAAACATTCAGATAAATATTTTAAGATATTTTAAGATGCTTCCTCTTTTTTTTTTTTTTTGTGGTACTTTAAATGTTCACTCTGAATATAACCAAATCCTTACACCCTTCACATGGCAGCATCAAAATGCTCTGTTTAGAAATATTCTGATAAACTTTATAATAATAAACTAAAAAGATCAACAAGATAAAGACACTTGACAACTAAATTCATTTGCAAAGTTTAGATTCCACATGTCACCAAGAGCCAGTCAGCTCTGGAACAGCATCCCCAGCAGCAGCAGTGGGCCCTGGCTACACAGAAGGAAGGGATGAGTTCTCCATGTAAGGGTTCTGCACCACCATCCATGGTACAGGCAGAGTTTGGGGGTGTGGGGCAGAGCTCATGGCTGGCAGTGCCAGAGCCAGGAGTGCCCAGGGCAGCCTGTGGCATTGTAAGGATTTTCTGTCATGGGCCTTGCTGCAGCAGGGAGCAGGATTAGCAGCCAATTTGCAGGGAACAATCAGCTTTCCCAGTGGAGGGTTCTGGATTTCAGTGCTGTTTGCTTGGTCCTGGCCATGCACATGTCCCTGGCCGTGTTTTACAAGCAGGATGGTGTTTCCTTGCAGAAAAGGCTGATGTCCTCCTCCTCCGGGCTGGTTTGCCATCGCACTTCCACCTGCAGCTCTCTGAGATAGAGTTCCACGAGATCATCGGCTCAGGTACCAGAAGGGAAAGGGCATTCACTTTAAATGTTTGGTGTTCATAACAAACATATTTGAGCTTATTTGTTTTAAACTATTTTAGGGTCTTTTGGAAAAGTCTATAAGGGACGATGTAGAAATAAAATTGTTGCAATCAAACGGTAAGTTTGTCAGGCTTCTCCATCCTGCTGGTCAATCACTGGTTTGCAGCATTTCAAAAGCCCATATTTTATTTCAAAAGCCCATATTTTATTTCAAAAGCCCATATTTTATTTCAAAAGCCCATATTTTATTTCAAAGCCCATATTTTATGATGCCTTTGCCTTCTGCTCCCTCTCACGCCACCTCCAAGCTACCGAGCCAACACCTACTGCTCCAAGTCGGACGTGGACATGTTCTGCCGCGAGGTCTCCATCCTCTGCCGCCTGAACCACCCCTGTGTCATCCAGTTCGTGGGAGCCTGCCTGGACGACCCCAGCCAGTTTGCCATTGTCACCCAGTACATCTCGGGGGGGTCGCTCTTCTCCCTGCTCCACGAGCAGAAGAGGTATTGCCCTCATCCACCAGCAGGGCTGCTTACAGCATGTGGGAGAGTAGGGAACCTAAGCTGGTGTAAATATTCATTTCAGCATAGGACCACAGAGAAAGGAACACCCTAGAAAGTGTTGAGCTTTGGTTCAGTTTACTGGGTGTACAAGGTAAACTGATAAGTCTTCACAAACTTGTTGTTGTCATGATTTTACAGTGTATAGGTTTATTTTACATAGATTATGTCGCATTATTTTGTATGTAAAACACTTTTAATTGTTGCATGATTTACAGATCATCATAATTTTCAACTGCCTATTAACTTCAAGTAATCTTTTATTTTTTTTACAACGTACAGAATTCTTGATCTGCAGTCTAAATTAATCATTGCTGTGGATGTGGCCAAAGGCATGGAGTACCTCCACAATCTCACACAGCCCATCATACATCGGGATCTGAACAGGTCAGTTTCTGTCTCTAACCTAAAAATTCACATAACATGAAGGCTCAAAGCCACAGGGACACTGTGCAGTCTCCTGCAACACCAGTGTGTCATTAGCCCTCAGTTGGAAATAATCTCAGGGGTTTTATACAAACCCCTACAAGTCACAATAGCTGAACTGTGGACGTCCTGGAAGGCTGCAGTCGCTGACAGTGTTTTCCTGCATCTCTTTGTTTTCCTGAATCTCTGTTTTCCAGTGCTGAGTTTCAGCCTAACACTGTCTGTCAAAGGGCACTTGGTCACATTCCCTCATCACTTCCTCTCTGTCCCTTTGCTTTGCTCTTTTACTGTAAATATTTCCCCCAGTCGCTGAGTGGGTGTGTTCCCCGGTTTGCTGGGCTCGTTTGTTACAGCTAACAAACAGAAACATCTCATTGCTGCCCCCTGGGAGCTGGGATCTGGCCCGGGGCTGGGCTCCTCCATCTCCCCGGTGGTGCCCAGTGGGAGCACTGAGGCCTCTGCATCTGCAGGGAAAGCCTGTTCTTTCTGTTCTAGCTATGGGAACACTCCTGTGCGTGTTGCAGCACCAGGGGATGAAACACTGAGCTGCACTGACTGCAAGATTGGAGGTGAAAATGATCCTTTGCTAAAGCCAAAACGTGATCCTTAGCTCTGTCAGCCCTTGAGAGCAACAGGCAGCCTGGAATGGCATCTCCACTGTGCTCTGAGCCTCCTCACACCCCTGCATCCCTGCCCAGTGATCCAGGCCACAAACCCGTGTTGTTCCAAGGGACAGCCTGCTCCTGGGGCAGTTCATGAGCCAAGAGCCCCATGCCTGCCTCTGCAGCCTGTGGAACTGCTCCAGGGGAGCCCAGGCTCCGACCAGGGCAGCCAAGGCTGAGACCTCACAGTGCAGCCCCACGCCTTGGCGGCTCTGAGGAGAACAATTCTGCATTGAAGGATTTTAGATAATTATTTCCTCAAAAGAAAGCCCAAAGCAGCACCTTCCTAGAGAGCCAGAAAGCCCCACAGCAGCCATACAGATCATATTTGTAAGGTCAGAAGACAATGTGCTCTGGGGTTGTTGGTGCCATCGATGTGTGCTGCTGAGAGAGCTCAGCTTCTGAAAGTTCAGTGCAAGAGCAGGAGTCGTGTTTGCAGCGTGAGTCCCAGCCAACCCACAGGCACAATTACCAGATGAAAATCTTTGCAACAGCTTAAGAGAAAGACTAAGAGTGAAATTCTGTGTTAAGTTTTGTCAGTGGCTTCACAGGAGCCTCATATTTTTTACCTTAAATTTTCGCATAACTCATAACCACCTTTGTGAATTCTGGAATCTAATGCACTGCATGTAATGCATTAAATAAATCTGAAATATGGCTTGACAGAATAGAGAAGAAAATTAATCTTTCGTGTGTCTACCCTTGAAAAGGGGTTATCCTTCCATTTGAAGAATAATTGGGAGTTTTATTTTGCTTTTCAGTTCTGACAGCCATCAGAAATGGTGACACGCATCAACTTATTTCCACTTACACCATGGTGAAGGATGGCAGCCACGATGATTATAGCACTTTAATGAAAGAGAGACCATTTTATTATCCATTTAATTTCAGCCATAGCAGCTGAACATGGCTGGAGGAAGCCTTTGAGCGACTGACCTGCTTTTGATGACTCTAACTATCTGTGAACACTTCTGAGAGCTGCCTGGGGAGGGAGATGAAAGAGGGGATGGCAGCCTGGTGGTAATGAGGATGGAGTCTGCGACTCCTCTTTGTTGAAATATCCCTTGTGAAATCTTAAAATATCCATTGCTTTTCATTACTCCCACAGCATGTTAAAGGCAGAAGGATCTTTGAGTGGCCCGAATCTCTGTGCAAGGGGCACGCTGAGCCTGTCACTTGCCATGGGAGAGAGAGGCCCCCGTGCCTGGCAGAGCCAGCACCACGTCCTTTCACAAAGCCAGAGGATTGCACACTCCTCGTTCTTGTCTGGTTTTCTTCCTTCCATGGTTTCATGAAGAGAACAATGCCTGCTCTCACCACTGCAATCCCTGTGTGACCTTAGCACAAGACAATTAATTTCTGATTCTGCTGAACTCAGTCTTCTTCCAGCTCAGTTCAGCTTGGATTTTTCTTGCTGTATTTCTCAAAACACAAGCCTAAGAGTTACCTGTTGCATCTGAAGTTTTCAAATTTTCAAGTACCACTGAGGCAATAATAGCATTTTAAAGATGTACCTTCCAAGCCTGATTTCTGTGGGGTGTATTTTTTACTTTCAAAAGGAAAAATCAGTAACTGTAGTGCTTCCTGGAGGTACCAGCCTGCCAAAGCCCTCCCAGAGCCTGCTTCCTGCTCTCAGATATGCCCATCAATGCACTCAGCAGCAGGATGAGCTTTTCAGCACTGCTGCTCAGATCCTGGGCCAGGGGAGGTTCAAGTTGGGCATCAGGGAGAATTTCATCACCGAAAGGGTGAAAGAGGCTGCCCAGGGCAGTAGTGGATTTCCCATCCCTGGAGGTGTCCAAGGAACAGCTGGACATGGCACTCAGTGCTCTGGGCTGGGGACAAGGTGGGGACTGGTCACAGGTTGGACTCTGTGATCTTGGAGGTCTTGGAGCCTTCTTTTCCAGTGTCAAAGATTCTGTGCTTCTCTGAAAGGCTGATGCATGCCATGAGGAGAAAGGGAATTTCAGCTGATTTCTCTGCTTCTCCACAAAAACTGTCAGCTAGGTCTTCATTGTGTCTTGACTTGTCAGGTTGGATTTATTCAGGTCTGGACAATCCTGGAATAGATTGAAGTTGAAGCCAGGGCTCAGTGCAGTTTATTCACATTGAGGCATGGTGATAATTTTTGTCCCTACTGACAGAGGCCAAATTTGAGCAAAGGCCACAGCAAAGTCTGCAGCTCTGTATGGCTTGTGTACCTGCACCCACCCTGGGGCACAGCCTTCAAGAGTCTCTCTGTTCAGCCTTGTGTTTGATTCATATTTTCATTTGGCATTTGGTGTGGGTCTCAAAACAATTCCACGTGTCATACTAAAATCATGGCAGTATTTTGATGGAAAGTACATGTGAGAGCTAAAATCAGATCAAAAATAAATCAAGAGAGTCATGGTTACAAGTTTATGATTAAATTTATCATCCCAAGGGTTGGGTTTAGGTGAAGGTGGAAATCTTGAAGACAGTGATTTGTGTGAGTCCTGCTTGAGAGAGCTTAAATTTTTTTCTGTCCTAAGACTGTTACCTGGTAAAATTTGTGTTCCTCACTTGACTGTTCTTGTTTGTTTGTATCTGCAGCTCTAATATGAGCAAGTTGTGCTTTTTGTTGAGACCATCAATATTACTTCCAGTTTCCCTCCTCATGTAAACTCTTGCCAACTTTTTCATTTCTGTTTTTCATGCACTTTTCACTCTTCTGAATTGTCTTGGCTCAGGCAGCATTTGATAAATGTCCTGAGAGCACTGCTGTGTCCACATTCCTTATGTTGTGATTTGCTCAGCCCTTCACAGCCCTGTGCCATGAAGGTGTGGTGACTGGGGCAGGGAAACCTTCCCCTCCAGAGGTACTGGAATCCTGTGACCCAGCTAAAGCAGCTTGGGGGTCTTTCCCCAAGTTCCATTTTGTTTGGAACCCTGTGGTTTTGTTGCTGATTTCTAGAAGTCCCTCTGAATTTGTTGCATGCAAGTCAGTCAAAGGTTGGCTTGTCCTCTCAGGGTAATGTGCACTTTCTAACAGTAAATATGAGGCATACCTATAGACATTTAGCTGTCTGATGAGGTGATTTGAGCTCAAATGTTTAGCTATGACCCAAAAACTATAGCATTTTCACCATCTTTAAGATGCTATCAAACAATTACCTATGTTGTTTTTTTTTCCCTAGTCATAATATTCTCCTGTATGAGGATGGTCATGCAGTAGTTGCTGATTTTGGAGGTAAGGAGTGTTTATGAAACACTTATAAATTAACCCCAAATTCTCTAAAACTAAACATGTGCTTACTGAGAGGGCCCTGTGGAATTGCACTTAAGGTAGGACCTTTGTATAGTAAGTGTATTGGCCTGAGAGTAATTCTTTTTCTTGCTCTGTTTCAGAATCTCGATTTCTGCAATCCCTGGATGAAGACAACATGACAAAACAACCTGGGGTTTGTTTCCTTTGTTTCTTGTTTTGTTCCACATAAGTAATATCAAACATGCAGGCAAACACAGTTTAGGAGAAGGAGACATTGGAAATACCTTTATTGGAATAGATGGACAGGTGTAGTATTAAATCTCTCTCGATGTTTCTCTTCCTTGGTTTGATTTTTTTCCTCTGTCTTCAATAACAGATATGAGGGAATATATAACATCTGCAGCAGAAAACAATGCTTTATAAGGCTGTCTTTGGAGCTCTATTGCTGCAATTCCTTACTAAAGAGTTATTTTTAATCCACTCTTCCCTACTCACATGCTGTTGGCAGGTGGTTCCTTTTTCTAACAGCTGTTCAGCACTGGTTCCCTTATTTCACAGCTCTCTTCTTCACAGCAGCCTGTTGCTCACAGTCAGATTTACCAGACAGCTGTTGTCTTCACGGGTGTGAGTCCAGATGTGTCCTGTGTGTCACTCCATGGCCAGGAAGGTTCATCCCAGCTGTTAATGTGGGCCAGGATGTGATGGGATGGGATGGAGAGGGCAGTGCCCGAGGATGGTGGTGCTGCCCCAGGCCCTGGCAAGCAGCCCTTCAACACTCAGTGGTGGCACTCACGGTGTGGGTGGAGGGTAGGGAGCACAAGGACTCCCAAACTCCACTCTGAGCCCATTACTCCAGAGAGAGATGAGTTACTTGTGAAGCAGCCTCAGAGCTGGGGGTCTGCAGGGAGCAGCAAGAGCCCAAGGGAGCAGGCCCCAGTCCAATGCAGCTATTGCCAGCTTTTACTTCTGCCAGCTGGAGCAGTGCCTAATTCCCATTGTATGGCCTGTGTGCATATATCTCTCAGACCACATGACCTTGAGCCTGGGGCTCTGTTTTTATTCTCACCCTCCTGTGATGTTTTTAAGCCAGCTCAGCCTGGCTCTATGCACCTGAGACAGCACCAAGCTAATGCAGGCACGTATCATGCACTGCAACACACTGACTCACCTTGCAGGCCAGGTGAAAGCTCTTCCTGGCAGATTCCCAATTATTTTATGGAGTGATGGAGGCAGGAAATAAGGAAACAAAGGAAAATAAGCATACAAATACAGAAATAGGTGCTTGTGTGGGGAGGCAAAGGCTGCTGAAGTGTGATTGCTGTCTCCTGGTGAGCAGAACCTGCGCTGGATGGCCCCTGAGGTGTTCACCCAGTGCACGAGGTACACCATCAAAGCCGATGTCTTCAGCTATGCTCTGTGCCTCTGGGAGCTGTTAACAGGGGAAATTCCCTTTGCTCACCTGAAACCAGGTAACACACTCAATGAATTCATATTTTAATTTCTCTGAAGTCGAGAAGTAGCTGCACTGTGTAATTTTAACCCATATCATACTGCAGTGTGCTGTTAAGTGCTGAGATATGGCATTTGGTGAAGAGCACAGACCTGTCCTGTCTGGGTCTAGGACTAGCAACAAGACACTGACTACAGAGTGTCTGTGTCTCACATGAATATTGGGATTGCAAAGCCATTCCCTGGTACATCTCCTTGGTGTGCCTCAGGACAGCACCCACAAACCAGGGGGAAAGGGGGTGTACAACAACAGCAGAGCAACATTTCCAGGGCTGAGCTTTGCACTGCTGAGATTCTGCCCCCTGGGTGTCTGACAGGAGCTGTTAGGGGACGTGAGTGCTGCAGGACACAGTCAGAGCCAGCACGGGTAAGGAGGGAGGGTTCAGCCCTGTGCCAGTGGGACCCTCCCTGCTGTCTGACCTGTGACCAGAGGTGAGCCTGTGACCACGGCATGGGCACCTCGGGCTGCTCTTGGTCTGGTGGAAAAAGCCTCCTCTAACCTGCAGCCTCCACCCAGCCTTCACTCGCTGGTTGGATGGCTCAGCAGTGGGTTAACACCTGCTGGGTGTCCCAGTGATGGGCAGGGTGTTCCTGTGACTGGGGTGACTGCAGGGCTGTGTCCCAGTGATGGGCACGGTGTTCCTGGGTTGGGGTGACTGCAGGGCTGTGTCCCAGTGATGGGCAGGGTGTTCCTGTGGCCGGGGTGACTGCAGGGCTGTGTCCCAGTGATGGGCAGGGTGTTCCTGTGGCCGGGGTGACTGCAGGGCTGTGTCCCAGCGGCGGGCAGGCTGTTCCTGTGGCCGGGTGGCCCCGGGTGTCACACTGACGGCTGTCTCTGGTGTCCCCTGCAGCCGCAGCAGCAGCAGACATGGCTTATCACCATATCCGCCCCCCCATCGGCTACTCCATCCCCAAGCCCATCTCTGCCTTGCTGATGAGGGGCTGGAACGCCTGTCCCGAGGTGAGTGTCCCCAGCAGAGGGAAGAGGGGCCCTTGGCTCTGGCTGGTGCCCCCAAAATCACAGTGTCTGTGGAAGGGTCACTGCAGGAAGCCCCCAGGCAGGCAGTGGGGTGTGTCAGGAAATATGGGAGAGTTGCTGAATTGAGGAGGAAAGTAAATTAACCTTTAGCCTTTCGACAAAACTTAATTAATTACATAATGCTGATTACCACTTGAGCTGTTACAGAATGAGTAGAAAATTCCTTGCTGCTCTCAGATTTTTGTAAGCAATGGTTAATGACAGCATGTAACACACATTCATTTTAAATTCATTAATAAGGTGTCATATTAAAGTGCTGACTTAAGCAGGCACTGAGATGGGCACAGTCCCTGTGTCCTGTCACCATTCCCACAGCCAGTCAGCCCCTATAAGGAGAAACCATTCCTTTTCACAGTCCCAGTACAGTTTGTTACCCATCAGTGTGACTCCAATGTCACTTCATCTTTAGAGCTTCAGGACAGAACTATAAAACAATTGATGGCTCAATCAGCCCATGGATGGCCAGAACTTTGCACAAGATGTGAGCAAAAGCTTGTCAAAATTATATTTATTCAGGGTTTTTTGCTACTGTTCTTTATTAGGCTCTATTTAGCTTTACTAAAAGTGTTTTGCTACCATTTCTTATGGAAAAATGGTGAGTTTTGGGGCTCAACAAGTGTTCACAAGTAAAATTCCCCACAAGGTCTGCTCAGTTTAAAGGAAAAAAAGCGAGTGGGGGTTTTGCTGGATGGCCATGAAATGCTTCCAAGTTAGAAAATGTATCCTTTTATTTATCTTTCATTTCATTCAAGGCTCATCCCAGCTGAAAACTAGTTCCCATGTGCCTTGTCCCTGTTTCTATTTATCAGGTAGCTGAACATCTGTTTCCCAGAAACTTTTGACAGCAGCTGTTTCCAAAGGCAAACTGGTGATTAGAAGATTAGCAGCATCCCCTGAGAAGCCTTTTTCATTGGCTAATTGGATTTGTGAGCTTTAATTAGAGCTAGAGAATTTGCCATAAGGCCTAGGGCTGAGCTCTGTGAAGAAGTAAACATTTTGTTTTATTAAGCACAACTCTCGTGGACAAGGGAGGAGGAGGAGGATGGCCACACAGGCAGGCTGGCCAGGAACACAGCTCATCTCTGCTGTTGCTGTGCCTGAGGTCCTGTTCCTGGGCAAAGAGAAAGTCAACCTAAAGAGCAGAGCCAATAATTTATTGATAGCTTTTTTGTGACCTAGTCATCATTAGCTCAAATCTAATTGTGACAGAAAGAGAGATGAATTGCAGTTAAAGTTCATATGCACACACGTCTTCATGCTGTAGCTCAGCCCTGAACTTGCAGATTTCATCAGATTCCCAGACAGACTGACAGCTGTGCCATGAAATGCAGAGAGGGGAAATGATGGGGGCTGTGGCTCATCCCTTCCCTGTGTGTCAATGTCATCACATCAGATCTGTCCCCTTCCATTTAACCAGCTCTGGTTTTCCTGCTGTGTTCACAGGGGAGACCAGAGTTTTCAGAAGTTGTCACAAAGTTAGAGGAGTGTCTGTGCAATATTGAGGTAAGGACCGGGTGCCAGCAGGGCAGGTCTGTGTGTGTGCAGGCGGATGGGAGTGCAGGAGGGCACAGGGACAGTGGCAGCAGCCAAGGACAGCGGTGGCTTTGGAGCGGCTGGAAAGGTCCAGGGAAAAGTGGGATGTGACTTATGAGAGAGATGAGAGAGGACTTGTAAATATGCCACAATGGTACTTTTATTTTATTCTTTTTAATGCAGTTGATGTCTCCAGCCTCCAGCAACAGCAGCGGGTCCCTGTCCCCCTCGTCCTCCTCGGACTGCCTGGTGGCGCGGGGGGGGCCCCGGCCGCAGCCACGTGGCCGCGCTGCGCAGCCGCTTCGAGCTGGAGTACGCCGTGAACGCGCGGGCCTGCGCGGCCTGGGCGCACGGGTGGGTATGGAACCAGGGCCGGGCACAGGGTGGGTATGGAACCAGGGGTGGGTATGGAACCAGGGCCGGGCACAGGGTGGGTATGGAACAGACACCCGGGGCACAGGGTGGGTATGGAACCAGGGCTGCATGGGCACAGGGTGGGTATGGAACCAGGGCTGCATGGGCACAGGGTGGGTATGGAACCAACACCCAGGGCACAGGGTGGGTATGGAACCAACGCCCGGGGCACAGGGTGGGTATGGAACCAGGGCTGCATGGGCACAGGGTGGGTATGGAACAGACACCCGGGGCACAGGGTGGGTATGGAACCAGGGCCGGGCACAGGGTGGGTATGGAACCAGGGCTGCATGGGCACAGGGTGGGTATGGAACAGACACCCGGGGCACAGGGTGGGTATGGAACCAGGGCCAGGGCTGCCAGGGCGCAGGGTGGGTATGGAACCAACACCCGGGGCACAGGGTGGGTATGGAACCAACGCCCGGGGCACAGGGTGGGTATGGAACCAGGGCCGGGCTGCCTGGGCACAGGGTGGGTATGGAACAGACACCCAGGGCACAGGGTGGGTATGGAACCAGGGCCGGGGTGCCTGGGCACACGGGTGGGTATGGAACCAGGGGTGGGTATGGAACCAGGGCCGGGCACAGGGTGGGTATGGAACCAACACCCGGGGCACAGGGTGGGTATGGAACAGACACCCGGACTGCCTGGGCACAGGGTGGGTATGGAACCAGGGCCGGGCACAGGGTGGGTATGGAACAGACACCCGGGCTGCCAGGGCACAGGATGGGTATGGAACCAGGGCTGCATGGGCACAGGGTGGGTATGGAACCAGGGGTGTATGGGCACACGGGTGGGTATGGAACCAGGGCCGCATGGGCACAGGGTGGGTATGGAACAGACACCCAGGCTGCCTGGGCACAGGGTGGGTATGGAACCAGGGCCGGGCACAGGGTGGGTATGGAACCAACACCCAGGGCACAGGGTGGGTATCGAACAGACATCCAGGGCACAGGGGTGGGTACCAAGCAAACACCGAGGGCACAGGGGTGGGTACCAAGCAAACACCCGGGTGCCTGGGCACAGGGGTGGGTACCAAGCAAACACCCCGGCTGCCTGGGCACAGGGGTGGGTACCAAGCAAACACCCGGGTGCCTGGGCACAGGGGTGGGTAGGAACACCGTGCCCTGCAGGCTCCCCTGACGTGGCTGGAGGACAGTACAGGCTGTGCTGCTGGCAGGTGGCCTGGCAGGACCAGCAGGGAGCACTGCCCCTGTGCCACCAGCGTGTCCATCCCAGAGCACAGGCTCCACTGGGAGGGCAGCGGGGAAGGGGAAAGTGTCCTTGCTGAGAAGGGAAGGGACAGGTGGACAGGCAGACAGACAGAATCCAGAGCCTTCAGCACGTACAAAGGCAGGAGACAAGTATGTAAGGAAGAGCCTGGCAGAGGTTTGTGGCAGTCAGCACTGCTGGGACTGGTTCTACCAGGTACATCCTAAAAGCTGGGTATCACTCATTTCATGACTACAGAACAGTAATAACAACTGATATTTTTTAAGGTAGGGACACACATGGGATCTACATTATTGTACCATTAAGTAAATTCCTGAGGTATTTTACCCTACCACTTGGAGAACTGGTTTCAAGGGCAAACATAGCAGCTCCCATCTCCAGGATCAGGGACGAACCACACGTTAGCAGGACAGTGGGTTTTGTCCATGACTGGAAGATAATTCACCATCCTCTTTGCCTGAGAAATGTATTTGCAAGAGCCTTATAGCAGTGACACATAAAATACATGTCAATGACCCTGGATTGATGCCAGGAATTTTTTCCAAGATGGCAATCCAGAGGCAGTTGTGAAACCCCAAACGGGGCATTTGGGGGCAGTTACTCTGAGAAGGGTAACTGAGTGCCAGTAAGCCCTGGGGCCATGGGGGGGCCATGGTCTCACCTCAAACCTTATTCTTGCTTTTTGTTTGCTGCACTGCTGTGGCCAGGCCCCAGGCTGATGTCTCATGGTACCGGCCTTTCCTTCCACTCTGGGGAAAAAGTTCTCATGTCTGGAGATGTGCCATCATCAGTCTTACAAACTGACCCCTCCTGTTTCAATTGCAGCACTGGGCAGCCCCCTGCTCAGGGCCTGTCTCTGGATGACATGAGAAGAACCTTCCAGTACCCGGCCGTGGACAAGAACGGTGAGCTGAGCTGCTGCAGGGTGCTCCCCGGGCCAGGCTGCTGTGCTGGCACTGTGGGGCAGGGCTGGGCAGCGCTCTGTGCCAGCTGCAGGGACCCTCTCTGCTCCTGCAGGCTACGTGTCAGACCCCTTGAGCACCATGAGGTTCCACTCGTGCAGCAGCAGCTTGGAGGACAGCAGCTGAGGGACAGAGCGTCCACCTGCCCAGCCTGGCATCACCACCGAGCCCTGGGTGGCACACTGGCATCCCTGATGAACAGCTGGGTGTCAGTGGCACACTGGCATCCCTGATGAACAGCTGGGTGTCAGTGTGACACTGGCATCCCTGATGAACAGCTGGGTGTCAGTGGCACACTGGCATCCCTGATGAACAGCTGGGTGTCAGTGTCACACTGACATCCCTGATGAACAGCTGGGTGTCAGTGTCACACTGGCACCCCTGATGAACAGCTGAACAGCTGGGTGTCAGTGTCACACTGACATCCCTGATGAACAGCTGAACAGCTGGGTGTCAGTGTGACACTGGCACCCCTGATGAACAGCTGGGTGTCAGTGTCACACTGGCACCCCTGATGAACAGCTGGGTGTCAGTGGCACACTGGCATCCCTGATGAACAGCTGGGTGTCAGTGGCACACTGGCATCCCTGGACTGAACAGCTGGGTGTCAGTGTCACACTGGCATCCCTGGACTGAACAGCTCTAGTGTTGGTGACAAACGTCCCTGTCCTGCATTCTGCTTTTGCATCTCCCTCAGCTGTCCACCCCGTGCCCTGCAGCACCAGCTCTGACCAGGGGGCATTGAAAAAGAGAAGAGAGGCAGGGCAGCAGAAGTCAAACCTTCCTCTAGAAGCAATTACAGAGTTAATCACACTGATATTTTCTGGGGTCTTTTTTCAAATTAATAAAAGTTATCTGTAATACTGTCTGTGTGCCTTCCTGGCTGAGCAGGAATGAGTATTTCCCATTGATGGCAGGGTTCTGTGGTGTTAGTGAGGATGTTGTTTCTCCACAGCCCTGATCCCTGAAGCAGGTCTGCAAAGAGGCCTCAAGCAGTGTGACAGACATGAGCTATGACTGCATGGTGGGCTCTGACAATGGCACACCTGCCATTATTTCAATAGTGCTGAAGCAATAAAAATGGGGAAGATTTCAGTAAGAAAAGCTTAGAGGTCGTTTTCCATTTGTTCTGTTTCACTTGCTGAAAAGTTGAACGGGAGGAAGCTGTTACAGTTCTGTCCCAGCTCTCCCAGCACTGCCCAGGCACCAGGCAGTGGTCACCACTGCTCCACTGGGCTCATGCCTCAGGAGCTGTTCCACTTGCAGCAGCAGCTGCTGGGACAGTAGAGATGTCAGAATAAATACACAGGAAAGCCTGGGATGGGCTCACCAGGACCCTGCTGGACTCTGTCTGCAGCCTCCAGGAAGTCACGAGATTTCCTGAACAAGAGGGACTTTAAAGCTCCAGCAAACCACAACAACACAACACCCAGATCTGTCTCCAGCTGGAGGAAATCTGTTGTGTTTTTTCTAGGAGTACAAGCAAGGCTGGCAGTTTGCATGCTGCAAGGGAAGAGGGGCAGAGCAGAAGGGAGAAGCTGCATCTGGGCCGCTGCTGAAAATTGCCAACCTGACTCGAACTGGCCAGGTGATGATCTGCCCCACATGGCCGAGCCACAGAAACACAGGCAGGGAAGAGGCTGAGGAAAGAGGGTGGGTAGAGATAAGGTCTCATTCCTTGATCTTTGCACTGGCCAGAAGCACCACTGGTGCAGAGAGGATCCATTGTCATATCTGAAATGTCAGTTCCAGCACAGATTGTTTTTCAGAGGGTATCTTACAAATATCTCTGCATTCTTTTTCCCTTGCTTAAAGTAACCAGGCAGTGACTCTGCATTCAGTGACTGAGCCTGAAAACCAGAAACTAAACTGGATTAGAAAAACAGAAATGGAGCAAGGAAGCAGATTTCACATGCATTAATACCTCTGTGTACTCACTGACACCTGAGCTGCTGCTGTCACCCCTGAGCACCTTCTCAGAACATGTCAGAGGGGAACACATGGAAACAACAACAAAAAAAATCAGAATGCAAAACTTTTTTAGTTTAAAAGCTCTTTAAAAAGACAAGTGCTTGCAACTAATTTTAATACTAATTAAAATTACTGGTTCCTTGAAGGATACAATGTCTTAGTTAATTGCTCTCTATAGGAGAAAATCAGGCTCAGGGGGAAAACGTGTTTCACAAGAGTGATCACTTAGTGAAACAAACGAAAACTCTGAAATATGTAAATGAGTAGAGCATGTTCCAAAGCAGTTCGTGAGAGTGCACGTAGCCTGTGCTGTTCCCAGAGAAGCCCCAGCACACCAAAATATTTACCAAGAATGAGATGCAAAGAGGATTCTTACCCTGTTTTGGAGACCTGCCAGTGCCTGGCAGCTGTAGTGATATTTTCGATTGTTTAACATATCAGCAATAGGTGATCTAGATTAAAACAATCTGGCGTCCAACCAGACAAGGGTTTGGACAGCAGCCAGAAGTGAGCCCAGCACTCCTGCAGCAGGTCCCAACATTCCCCAGCATGGCACAGCACAGGACAGCACAGGACAGCACAGAACAGCACAGGACAGCACAGGACAGCCAGGACAGCCAGGACAGCACAGGACAGCCAGGATAGCACAGGACAGCCAGGACAGCCAGGACAGCACAGGACAGCACAGGACAGCACAGGACAGCACAGGACAGCACAGGACAGCCAGGATAGCACAGGACAGCCAGGACAGCACAGGACAGCACAGGACAGCCAGGATAGCACAGGACAGCCAGGACAGCACAGGACAGCACAGGACAGCCAGGATAGCACAGCACAGGACAGCACAGGACAGCACAGGACAGCCAGGACAGCACAGCACAGCCAGGATAGCACAGGACAGCACAGGACAGCACAGGACAGCACAGGACAGCCAGGATAGCACAGCACAGCCAGGATAGCACAGGACAGCACAGGACAGCACAGGACAGCCAGGACAGC
This sequence comes from Setophaga petechia, assembly GCA_024362935.1. NCBI lineage: Eukaryota > Metazoa > Chordata > Aves > Passeriformes > Parulidae > Setophaga > Setophaga petechia. The sequence continues at coordinate 344,126 of JANCRA010000006.1, read as the reverse complement.
ACAGGACAGCCAGGATAGCACAGGACAGCACAGGACAGACAGGACAGCCAGGACAGCACAGGACAGCACAGGACAGACAGGATAGCACAGCACAGGACAGCACAGGACAGCACAGGACAGCCAGGACAGCACAGCACAGCCAGGATAGCACAGGACAGCACAGGACAGCACAGGACAGCCAGGACAGCACAGGACAGCCAGGATAGCACAGGACAGCACAGGACAGACAGGACAGCCAGGACAGCACAGGACAGCACAGGACAGCCAGGACAGCACAGCACAGCCAGGATAGCACAGGACAGCCAGGACAGCCAGGACAGCACAGCACAGCCAGGATAGCACAGGACAGCACAGGACAGCACAGGACAGCCAGGATAGCACAGCACAGGACAGCCAGGATAGCACAGGACAGCACAGGACAGACAGGACAGCCAGGACAGCACAGGACAGCACAGGACAGCCAGGATAGCACAGCACAGCCAGGACAGACAGGATAGCACAGGACAGGACAGCCAGGATAGCACAGGACAGCCAGGATAGCACAGGACAGCACAGCACAGCACAGCCAGGACAGCCAGGACAGCCAGGATAGCACAGGACAGCACAGGACAGCCAGGATAGCACAGCACAGCCAGGACAGCACAGCCAGGATAGCACAGCCAGGAGTGCATGGCTGGCACAGCACAGAGGGGCTGCCTCAGAGGCTCAGCCCCAATGGCAGGCAGAGGAGTTGGTCCTGTCTGGTTGGTACAGCTGAGCCCCAAAACCACTCAGGCAATTCCAGTCAGGAAAGCCACCTTGCAGCCCTGGTTTCACAGATGGGTGAGCTGCCCATGCTGTGCACCCCCAGCATCCTTGGTGGTGTCTGTGAGTCACTGTTCCACATATCTGCCAGCAATGCCAGGGCTTGGTGCCCATTCCAGGAGCTAGACTTCAGACTTTTCCCATCCTGTGTCCACAGTGCACAGCTGGCATGGCTTTGAGCTGATTACATGCATCTCTTCAGCTGTGGAATGTCACCAGGTTCCAGCTGTTTGAGGCACATCTGAGGCACAACCATCAGAAGCCAATGACAGGCAACTGAAAGTACCTGACACTTCAGGGAGTTAAAAAAGCATTCCTGATGAGCCAAGAATGAGTTTTGCCAGTGGCAACACTGTTGGATAGTTTGCTTTGCTCACATATGCTCACTTTAATAATTAGTCTTTTTTTCTTTTTGCTGCACATCTTGTTTTTCCCTAAGTGCAACCTACTTTTCATTTTGAAGTTAATTACTAATTAGCACAATATAGGAAAGCAGAAAGGATTATGGGAAGCTTTTCCAAACCTATATAAGTATCCATTTCCATGGTTTTGCTTATTACCAAACTTCTGCCTGCTCAAGTGACAGAGACACTAATGTTTTGGAAGTCCACATATGTGTTCCTAAGCACAGGATTCTTTCCCCCAGCTGTTACAACCATACACATAAGTGTCACTTCTAAATATTTCAAGACTGTTAACCAATGATCTGTCAGCATTCCAGCTCCTTACAGTCACACTGCTCTGTTCATCAAGGCCTTCTCTGGTTCTCCTGCAGCCCCAGAGGGGCTCCCAGGGAATCCCTGCCAAGGCAAATCCCTGCATCCCTCTCTGTCCCTGCTCACCTGTCCCCGGGAATTGCCAGGTGTGGCCACACCTGCAGCCCTGGGCGTGAGCTTTGGAGGTACCTGCACAAGGCAGCTGCAGTGGCACAAACACTCACCCCAACACCAGCCAGCCCCCTGGCACCCAGAGGCAGGCACAGGAGCTCAGGCCCTGCTGCACTGGCAGGGCTTGTTCCTGCAGTGAAAGCCCTGGCACAAATGGAAGGAGCTGCACAGACTGGTACAGGTATTTAATAGGCCTGAGTGGACACATAGGCATGGGCATGGACAGAGAAAGCACAACCCTCTGAGACTCGTGCAGACTAAACACACAAATGCAACCAGCTCTAGTACAGGAACGGCTCTAGGAGCAAACACACAGCAACCACTTGGTCACGTTTGAGTTTCCAGCTCCATGTATACTGATCTGAAGTGACTCACAGCACCAATCCACTCAAAATCCTGCTCATTTCAGCATCTTTTCCCTACCTGAAAACGCAGTTACAGTCCCCACTCTGAGGGGCTGAGTCTGCTGCCCCCACCAAGCTGGGAGTGCCTCCAGGCTGCTGCACCCCCAGCCCCACACGCCTGGCCCAAAAGGGTCCCCAGCGGTGCCAGAGGTGCAGCACGGCTGAGAAGAGCCGTGGGTGGCAGAGAAGGGCAGCCAGGCTGAGACACCTCTAAACTCAGCACCCTCCTGGCAGCCTCAGCTGGGGCTCCTGACTGCTCCTGAGCAACTCCAGCAAAAGCAGAAGGCCAAGCTTTCTGCATTTACAAACACCTGTTGGAATTGTTCTGATTTAACAACTTCCAACAACATTTCCACGCGCAGAGAATGCCCTGGAGCGTGGCCAGCAGCAAGCCTGGATGCCCAAGGGGAGGGAAGCCCACCACACGCTCCTGGCACAGGGGCACTGAGGGCTCCCCTCCCCTGGCATGGCTGGGGACGATCCCAGGATGAAAGCCCTGCCAGCTGGAGCAAGCGGCGCCTAGGGGAGGAGGGGAGGCTCAGTCAGCCCAGTATTGCTCTGGTTTTCAAGAAAAACAAGCTGCGGAACAATCCTTGTGGTTACTGTCCTCATCCTTCCCGAGGAGGGCTGTTTCCCGGGCTGGCACACACAGTCGTGTTTCAGGTGTCTGCTGCACGCTGAGGAGCTGCTCCAGGGACACGGACAGGTTCAGCGCTGCTCGCAGGGTGAAGAGAGGAGCGACATCCCGGCCGGCACACACCCACGGCCGGCAGGACACGGCACTGAGGGGCGGCAGGAAGAGCTCAGAGCAGAGTTTCTTCCCCGTCCTCTTCTGAGGACATGGTGAGCGGGTCTGGGTTCGCGCTATCCTACAAAACAACAGCCAAACATCACAGAAAACGCGCTGGACCCGGAGCTGCTGAGGTGCTGCTGTGACATCTCCTACACGGAGAGGCCGGAGTCACAGGGCAGCCCAGCGCCCCCGGGGCTCACCCGGTGCCACCAGAACTGCGACACGCTCCCGGAGGGCAGGGAGGGCGGAGGGGCAGCGAGAATTAATGCCGCAGCAAAGGGATTTATTTGCACGGGATTTGGGGAATAGGAAACAACGCAGAAGCCGCCACCCAAAAGGATTTATCATCCCTTGACCCAGCTACCGTCAGCAGACATTTGAGGAGCGGATAAGGAACGGGACGAGGTAGCGCATCCCGTCTGTGACAGGAATCGGCCTGGGCACTGCCGGGGGCAGCGGCTGCCCGGGCAGGACTCACCTGACGGCAACTGCGGCTCCTCTCGGCCCCGTCAGCGGCTGCCGGGACACCCGGGCTCCCTCCGACGGGACCGTCCTTCCTCTGCTCCGCGGCGCCAGCAGCGGGCCCGGCACTCGCCGAGACAGAGCCCAGCTCGCCCTCTCTCGGCTGCTGCCCCCCGGCTTTCCCTGCATCCCGCTCCATGCCCTGCTCCTGCCGCCCGTGCCTGCCCCGCGCCGTGCCCGTCCCTGTCCCCGTCCCTGTCGCTGTCGCTGTCCCTTTCCCTGTCGCTGTCCCTTTCCCTGTCGCTGTCCCTGCCGGCTGTGGCTGGGTGCCCGGGCACAGCCCCTCGCCCCCCGCGGCCGCTCCTCTGCCCCTCGCTGCCACTCCCCCGTGCCCGGGGCCGCTCGGGGCGGTCTCTGCAGCGGGCTGCTCCCGCAGCGCCCGAGCTCCGAGCCCCTCTCGGTGCCCCGGGGGCCCGAGCGGCTCCGTGCCCGGCTCCCGCAGCCGGCCCTGGGCTCCGGCCGGCCCCGCCGCCCGTGCCTCGGCCCCCGCTGCCGCCTCCCGCTTCTCTGCAGCAGCCGCAGGAGCCCCGGCCAGCGCTTCCCCGGCTCCCCCCGGCTCCCGGCCCGCGGCCGACACCGGCTCTGCCCCTGCCCCTGCCCCGCTCTGTGCCCCCGCCGCTGCTCCTGTGCGCCCCGTCTGTGCCATGGCCCCTGTGCGCAGCCCGCCAGCCCCGGGCACCGCCGGCCCCGCGGGCACTGCCAGCCCCCCTGGCACCGCAGGCCGCCCTGGCACCGCCGGCCCCCCGGACACTGCCGGCCCCGCGCGCACTGCCAGCTCCCCTGGCACCGCCGGCCCCCCGGGCACTGCCAACCCCCCTGGCACCGCCGGCGCCCCGGGCACGGCTCCTGGCCCGGCCTGCCCGCCCAGCACAGCGATGGCCACCAGCCCCGGCTCCCCGGCCCGGCTCCCGCACGGCCCCGCCGCCCCCTGCCCGGCACACCTCCCCTGCCCTCTCGCTTGCCCACACCTCAGCCGCCCCTCTGTCCCTGCTGCCCCGTCTGTGGCCTCCTCTTCACCCCCCGAGCCCGCTCCGGCCGCCTCTGCCGATCCTCCCGCCGCCTCTCCTTCGGATTTTCCTTCCACTGCTCTCTTTGTCTCTGCTTTGCTGCCCTCAGATGGGTTTCCACTCCAAGGTGCTTCTGCTGCACCCTCCTCCTCCTGCACTGCCAGTGTCTCCTCCACCTGCGATGACCCCTCAGCAACAGGATCCCCCCGAGCACCCCCCAGTGCCCCTAACCCAGCTGCCACTTCCAGTACAGGACCCTTGTCAGGCTCCACGGACTCTTCCATCGTGTCCTGCACTCTCTGGAGAGCCTGAGCACTCTCAAGTGCTGCTGCAGCTCCTGGGACAGCTTTCCCCATCTTCACCCACTCTTCCTCAGACACTTTCAGCTGCGAAAACTGACTTGGCTTTACAAACCCTTCCCCTCCAGACATTGCTTCTCCTGTTTCCATATCCCCTAGTGCTTCCCAGAGAGCCCCAGGCTTCCCCAAAGCCTCCTCCCCTTCAGAGAAGTCTTCTTCAACAGCCCTTTCTCCTTCAGGGCCCACAGCTGCGGCATTCCCACCTGCTGCCACATCAGCATCCTCCCCAGCCTCCTCTGGCTCTGACTCAGCACCCACCGTGTCCTTCCCTGCAGCCCCTCCCTGCCCCAGGGACTCCCCGTCCTCAGACACCGGCTCGGCCACGTCCCCCTCTGCTGGGGGCCCTGCTGCTGCCCTGAGCCCTTCGTCTGCAGCCTCCTCCTCCTCCCTGGTGCCCGCAGCCCCCTGCTGCCCCTGGGGCAGGGCTCCGTCTGCCTCCCCGCCCGGCAGTGCCCCAGCTGCTGCCTTCCCCAGTGCCACCTCTCTGTCCATGCCCTCCACCAGCACCCCCTGCTCCCCAGCTGGCCCCTCTGTGCCCAGCTGCACTGGCTCCCCCGTTCCCGTTCCTTGGGGCTGTTCCTGTGCCCCGGTGCCCTCCTCGGGCACGGATCCCTCCAGCGCATCCCCCGTGCCCGCCTGCAGCGCACCCCCTGCCCCTGCAGCTTTTCCTGCAGCTTTTCCTGCAGCTTTTCCTGCAGCTTTTCCTGCAGCTTTTCCCGCAGCTTTTCCTGCAGCTTTTCCTGCAGCTTTTCCCGCAGCTTTTCCCGCAGCTTTTCCCGCAGCTTTTCCTGCAGCTTTTCCTGCAGCTTTTCCCGCAGCTTTTCCCGCAGCTTTTCCTGCGGCCCCTCCGCTGCCCGCGCCTCCCTCAGCAGCCCCGTCCTGCCCCGGGGCCTGTCCCGGCCCTGCTGGTGCCGCCGGTGCTGCTGCCTCCTGCTCATCCAGGCCTCTCCTGCCTCCTGCCAGGAGCCTTCCGTCTGCTGCTGCTGGGACAAAATCAAACATTGCTTTGCTCAGCACCCTGCCGGCGTTACACACTTCACAGGGTCAGTGCCAAAGGTACCATTTCTGCCCAGCCATGAGGGACATCAGCCTGGCACCCAAAGAGAACTTGCTGTGCTGCTGCTCATCCCATCCCTGCACTCTGACCATGATTTGGTACTGCTGTTCTGGCATCTGGCATAAAGAATTTAACTAAAAATGTTGATGCAAGGCCAGACATGCTTGTCCTGCCTGCTCTGCCTCCCTCCCTCCCTGCTTGGAGCTCCTGTGTGTGTGCAACACCTGTAAGCTTGACAGGGACACTCAGAAAGTCAGAATTAGCTGACAAATTGCTCATGTGAAATATGCACAGAAAGGACAAAGAACATTCAGCTTCCTGTGGATTCTGTAATTACACCAGGGAACAATACAGGGTTAATTCCTGCCCCTGGGAACCAAGGCATTTCCCAAGGAGGCTGCACACTACCAGGAAGCACATGGTACCTCACTACATTCCTGCTTTCCACTGCTATTTTCTGACTCACAGGTTTTTCATGGTCTGGATTCTTCTCCTAGAACCATTTAATGGCCAAGAAAAGCATTAATTATACATGACTACAGATGCCAGCTAGTCACCACCTGATTTTTTACAAGTCAGGAAAGAAAAAAATGCACAAGGGGACTTTGATAGCCAAAGGAAAGGGAAAGGGCAAACACTTCCATTAAAAGACTTCAGATAACCCTTGTCTCTGACTGACAGCCAATCTTACCTCCACTGGCACCATGCTCTGTGTTTGCTGCATTCTTTTCTTCCTCATTGGCACACAAATCACCAGGCTCAGGGTCAGAATTCACAGGATGATCATTTCCAGTGGCTTTTGCTATTTCCTCCTGGACTGGTTTGCAGTCTTCAAAAACTATCACAAAGAAAACAGGAAGCAAGAAAGAGAAACCATTAAAGAGCAAAAGGGGAGTAGAACCCATTCAGCCATCTCAGCTTTAAAATGGTTTAAAATTCATTTTTGGACAAACCCTTGCACTTTAAACACTAGCAGAGAAACACGGAGCCACTGTGAATGTTCTGGGTGGATGCTGAGCCCACAGCAGCTCCCGTGCAGCAGGAATGAGTGCAAGGCATGCAGAGCAGTGCAGGCAGGCAGAGCAGTGCAGGCAAGCAGGGCAGTGCAGGCATGCAGAGCAGTGCAGGCATGCAGGGCTGTGCAGGCATGCAGGGCTGTGCAGGCATGCAGAGCAGTGCAGGCAAGCAGGGCAGTGCAGGCAGGCAGAGCAGTGCAGGCATGCAGGGCTGTGTGTGCAGGCAGGCAGAGCTGTGCAGGCATGCAGGGCTGTGCAGGCATGCAGAGCTGTGCAGGCAGGCAGAGCAGTGCAGGCATGCAGGGCTGTGCAGGCAAGCAGGGCTGTGCAGGCATGCAGAGCTGTGCAGGCATGCAGGGCTGTGCAGGCAGGCAGAGCAGTGCAGGCAAGCAGGGCAGTGCAGGCATGCAGAGCAGTGCAGGCATGCAGGGCTGTGCAGGCATGCAGGGCTGTGCAGGCATGCAGAGCAGTGCAGGCAAGCAGGGCAGTGCAGGCAGGCAGAGCAGTGCAGGCATGCAGGGCTGTGCAGGCATGCAGGGCAGTGCAGGCATGCAGGGCTGTGCAGGCATGCAGGGCAGTGCAGGCATGCAGGGCTGTGCAGGCATGCAGGGCTGTGCAGGCATGCAGGGCTGTGCAGGCAGGCAGAGCAGTGCAGGCAAGCAGGGCAGTGCAGGCATGCAGGGCTGTGCAGGCATGCAGGGCTGTGCAGGCAGGCAGGGCTGTGCAGGCATGCAGGGCAGTGCAGGCAGGCAGGGCTGTGCAGAGGGACTGCCCTCACCTCCTCCCTCCTCACCGCGAGCGGGCTCCTCGCTGCCACCCTCCTGGCCCAGCTCCTGCTTTCCCTGGCACTGCAGGACATCCCTCGCTGCCACCCTCCTGGCCCAGGCACTGCAGGACATCCCTCGCTGCCACCCTCCTGGCCCAGCTCCTGCTTTCCCCAGGCCCTGCAGGACATCCCTCACTGCCACCCTCCTGGCCCAGGCCCTGCAGGACATCCCTCACTGCCACCCTCCTGGCCCAGCTCCTGCTTCCCCAGGCCCTGCAGGACATCCCTCACTGCCACCCTCCTGGCCCAGCTCCTGCTTCCCCAGGCCCTGCAGGACATCCCTCCTCCTCACTCATGTTACCCTCTCCTGACCCAGTCTGTTTGAATTCCCCATTAACCTCAGGATTTTGATGCTGCATTGCCCTTATGTTTTCATGAAAAATTCTGGTACCTTCCCTTGCTGTTAGATCTTCTGGTTTTGTCATTTTTGCTTCATCTATTCCTTTCTTTTCCAGTGCAGAATTCTCTTGATTTTCCTCCACTCTGAGCAGTTTCTTCTCCCCATTCTCATTTCCACAGTGTGCATGTGCTGCACTATCAGATGTACTTTTGATATTGCAGTCCTCCTTGCAATTCACATGGTCTGCCTTCATTTCAGCTTGAGAGTCAGTCTCAGTGCTGCACTGAGTGCTCATGGATGAGAGAGAGTCTGCAGGCCTCCTCTCTGAAAACAGCAAATTTTAATTTAGTATTTGTCACTAAACCTCTGCATTCACTGGGCACTCACAAAGGGACACAATCCCATCCAATAGCATTCTCTGAATTATACCATCTGAGGATATTGTGACAAAATTCCAGTAAGTGTAAATAGAAGAACATTGCCCAGATGTATGAAGTATTAAAATTAAAGCCATTGAATGTGGAGGGTTTTTTTCTGATAATAGAAATAAATCAAAGATTTATAGAGTAGTTCTATCAATCACATAGAAATACACCTCCAAATGCACCTCTAAATATGGCTCAGACAGGGTTCTCAAGCTTCATTAGATAAAAGACTTCAACCACAGCAGCAATCCCTCAGTGCCCTTCTGTTAACTCATTGAATATTAGAAAGATCTCCAAAACCATGTGCAAACCCTTCAGGTTGAACTGGAGATGAAGTTCACTATCTCCTCTAAAAAAACATACAGGCACCATCACATTAAATTCATAAATGGAAAATGTGAGGGGAAAAAAGGCCATAATCCTTCATCTGGCAGTGAGCTGAACAGCAGAGCTGACTGCTGCAATCTACATGGGCTCAAGAAGAGATTGGTCTAACTCAAGAATGAAAAATCTTGAGTCAGGCCAAGAAAATAAAAGTGTCAGAACTATAATCCAGCAGAAGTGCATGTTCTGAAAAACATGCTGCACCAAGAGACCTTACAGCCCCATTTAAAGATTCCCACTCAGAGTGCTACTGCTTCATCACAGGAAAACCAAGTGGGCTCCTCTACAGACAGAGTCACAGAATCACAGAGTCACAGAATCACAGAATCAGCTGAGTTGGAGGGGGCCCACGAGGATTGTCAAGTCCAACTCCCAACCCTGCACAGCACCATCACCTTTCCCTTCAGACAATCCAGCTATCTCCAGATCCCTGGCACAGCCCAATAAATTAGGGCCATATTCAGGGCCCCTAAGGACAGCAGTTCTGTCACCCAGGGTGCCCTGTCAGGTTTCCTGGGACCCCTCAGAAGGGGTAAGGGGCACAGATCCCCACGGGTGAGCGCCTGCTGGCATGGAGGGCAGTGTCCTGCCAAGGTCCTGGGACCCTGCCTGCTCCTGCTCCATCTCCATCTCCATCTCCATCTCCATCTCCATCTCCATCTCCATGCCAGCACCTCGACAGCCCAGCAAGGCCCAGCTCTCCCTGCCAGGGGGCTGCCTGCACATCAGTGGCACCATTAACAGCAGATAAAACTGCTGTCTTTGGGCATTTCAGCACACATACTGCACACATGCAAACTGTAAAACATGCCTCAGGTCAGCTTCTCCAAGCCTTGTTATGAACAAAACTAACCTGGTGGATCATCTTCAGAGTCCCTGTCATCAGAATATCTGCCACTTTTATCTTTCTCACTGTCAGAGGCCTGCAGTGCCTTCTGAGATGAGGTTTCACTCTCCTTTCCATAGTCTAAATTATGGTTTTTATCATTTGAGGATGACTTTGACATTCCATTCATTTGATCACCAGTCTGTCCCTCTTCATTAACTTCTTCATCTGCTTCAAAATCTTCATCATATTCTAAAATAGAAGAATTGTACTGTGAGACAGGAAACAGAATTCACAATTAAAAAAGTTCTTTTTAAGCAGATAGAAACACTGAGCCAGTGTTAACGTTCTGAGTTGATATTAATTAACATCATTAATCTCCTTTTGCCCTTGAATTTGCACAGTCTTTTTAAAGCCATGAGAGAATCTAAGACCACAGATAGGAATTGTAAGAGCATATTATCATAAAAAAGCATTGTGTTTTTCATAGAGTAGCAAAAATGTAGCAAAACTAAAGGTATGAGTAATACATTAAAACAAATATAAACAAAGTTACCAGCCATGGAAAGTGAAAATTTAGAGCTGGGAAAACTCAGAAATTAAATGTAAGATCCTCTTATAACAGGAGAAAAACTGGATGTGATGAAAAAAAATTATAAGCAATTGAGAAAGCTGGAGAAAGGCAATATATTATACTGCAAAGTACAATAAATGTATATTGACATGGCTAAATAGCAAAGAAGTGTCTTATAGGCTCAATGAATTTCATGAACTCCAGCCGAAGGGCGCTGCAGAGGCTCTCTGTTATCACTCTGTTATCACTCTGTTATCACTCTGTTATCACAGAGCTCCAACGTGCTCCTCCAGGACCCAGGGGAAAACCCAGCACAACAAAGCCTGCCCAGAATTTCCCCTCTGATATTCCACACTCTGGAATTCAGGCAGGTGTACCCCGACACCTGATGGATCACAGAGCAAGCTGAGCTGGGAGGGACCCACAGGGACCCTGGGGTCCAGCTCCCAGCCCATCACAGCACCCGGCCTGGCTCTGCAGGTGAGACCCTCCTCATGCAGGTGCATTGCAGAAGCTCCCCTTGCCCCAAAGCCGTGCTTGGCACATCCCAGGCACAGCACGGGGGTGTCAGGGGTTCCCACCCAAAGTCCAGAGCTGCCCTGCTGCCGCGGGCTCCCCGTGCATGCAGGAACACCCTGCACCCCCAGGCCAGCTGCACTGCTGCCACAGCTGCACTGCTGCCACACCAGCTGTCCCTGTGGCCATTGCTCCTCGCTCTGCAGGTTGCATTGCTGCCCTCCTTTCCTTCCATCAGGGCTTTTAATGGACAGAAGTGACAGAACAGCAAGGACAGAAATGAAGAGTTCCTGATGCAGAACCAGTCAGGCAAACAAACAATTACCAAGACAATGAGAACTAAGGGAATAAGGAGATTTATTTTTCTGTATTAAAAATCAATTGAGATTCCAAATGCAATGTTGGCAGTGAGGTCTCTGTCAGAAGGGCAGTTCCTCCTGAAGGAAAAAGCCTTCATTAATCCCAAACACACATCCGGAGGGACTAACGACTGTCAGATGAGTAGCAACACTGCAGAACTGTGAAAGCAAAAATAGGAATAGGAAGTAGGAATTAAAATCTCTCTGTGAATGTGATTGCCTCCAAAGAAGATTATGATAAGGAGGAAGTAAAGGCAGAGACTGAGCTTGATGCCTCTTCCATAGCTGAGTACACCTTCCACTATCCCAGACTGCTCCAAGCCCCGACTGACTTGGACTTGAATGCTCCCATGGATGGAGCAGGCACAGCTGCTTGGGGAACCTGTGGCATTGCCTCACCACCCTTCCTTACCCACTTTCTTGGCTCTTGCAAACCACCTCATCCTGTTGCATGGCTGGAAGGAGCCCCTCCAGTTCTGTGCCCAGATACAGACATCACTGCATTTCTCATGCCCCAGTCAAAGCTGGCGGGCCACAATCCCAGACCTTCTCCAGAACCATCCCCTCCCATTTCTCACCCCTGCTCATGTTTGGGAATACTATACCACTTTCACTGGTGGTTTCCTGAGTGGTGCCTTCGGTCTCCACAAAAGATCGGTCTTCTGTTTGTGCTTCTTCTTCTACTTCTTCTACTACTTCTTCTTCTCCTTCTTCTTCTCCTTCTTCTTCATCAACTTCTTCTTCATCTTCTTCTTCGTCCTCGCTGCACTCCTGCTCAGAGTCGAGTGTCTCGTCGATGGTGTCCACGCTGTCCTCCTGGCTGGGGATGGTGAGCGACACCGAGCCCTCGATGGATTTGGGCGGCACGCTGCTGTCGCAGGGCTCGCTGTGCGCGCAGTACGGGGAGCAGGAGCACATGTGCGGCCTCGTGTAGTACTTAATCTTCCTCTTGGGAGGGTACAGCTTCTTGTCCAGACCCATCGCAAGAAAGCACCTATAAAATCACACCAATTGGGAAGCATCGCATTTTTCTTCCTTTGAACAAGAGAGGGCAGCAGCCACAGCGAATTCAGCGAGTTCAGCAGGGACACGAGCGCCCGCCTGCCCCGCACCGCCCATGGCTCACAGGAGCAGCGCCCTGAGACCCCCGAGGGCTCCCCAGCACAGAGGCAGCTCTGCCTTGGAGGTCAGTAATGCTGCCTACACCGAGCAGCAACAACAAACAGAACCAAAATTATTACAAGTGCCCGTTCATTTGAAGCAGCACTGAGCACTGGCTGTGAGGACAGGACCACTGAGAAAGGCAGACAAGCTCTGACATTTTCTGGGTCCAAATCCTGCTGTAACTCCCAGTGGTGTGATAACTGAGGGTTTGTGGGTAAGACTGGGGGTTTCTGTACTTTTCTGCTGGGCCTAAGAACTGTGGGGAAAGAAGAACGTTGAAAGTAAGTAATTTTCTGTTTCTGTTCTGTTTACCTACTTAAAAGAAACCCAAACAGATGGAAAACAAAGCATTTTTTATGAGTTGTTGAGACTGCCCCGTTGTATAAAATGGAGTGACATGCTCCCTCTCTCTCTCACAGTCAGGAGCTCCACAGAACTGCTGGACCTTGGGAGCAGAAAGCTCTCAGAGCAAGGCTTGCAGCACGCTGCAGAAATCACTGCAGCATCCCCTCGCTGTGAGCCAAAGCCTTGACCCACCAGGGAGAATCAGCTGGGGCTTTTACTGGGAACCAGAGTGGGCATTCCATGAATGTCACACAGCAGAAAACAAACCCAAGTGCACTTGGCCTGAAGGGGTCTGAAAATAGTTGTCATTTATGTGGAAAATCAGGTTAATGGAGATGATTTTTAGTCATCAGATAAGGTCAGCTGGATTGATAAGAGGCAGGAAAAGAGAGATATCACTAAGAGTAAGGAGGAAAGGGGGACAGAAAGGGGCACAGAAAGGGGGAGTAACTTAGGAATTAATTAATCCAGTTTTTGGATACTATATTAAATTCTGAAAATTCACTTCAAATCTTTATAGAAACCACAAAAAGCTGAGATTGGGGCATTTCCTAAAATCTATAGCCACTACAGGCATTCTGAATTCAGATGCTTCTCACTCCTTTGAACATGCAATGAACATGCAATGAACATAAATCATGTTTGTTGTTAGACTGGAGCAAAAACTATGGTACAATAAACCAGCATTTTTTTTCTAGAATTCAGTCCTTGCCTGAAGGAGCAGAGTACACCTCTGTGAAGAGTCTCTTGTTCCAACTGCTAGCTGCTCTTTTAAAAATTATTTATTAAAATAACACAGAAGATTTTAAATTATCCACATGTCCGTAAGTTTATGTATGGCCTGAATTAACAATCACAGAAAAGGAAGATTTTATGAAAATTAAAGCCTCTTGGCAGAATCCCAGCTGTTGGTCACAGCACTGACATTTGCCCAAGACCTTTCTGCACAGATTTGGTTTCTGAACCATAACAAATATTCCGTGCTGCCTTACTCTGAAGCTAGGACCATTATAACAGGATCTCACTTCAGAGGCAGAGCTGTTTAAAAGTCACTTATCACAAAGGAAGTCTCTGGAAAGCACAGCTAACTGAGCAGCCCGCTCGGTGTGCACTCCAGTGCTGCAGTGCCAGGGGCACGGGGGGCACGGGGGGCACAGGCTGCCCGCCCCGAGGCACTGCCCCAGCTCCAGCACCAGCAGGGTCCCCATGGGCACGGCCCGGGAGGCTCCGCAGCCACGGCAGCCGGCCGAGCTGGTGCCCTGGGCAGGAGACCCTGACAGTGCCCCCGGCCCCAGCAGGGTCCCCATGGGCACAGCCCGGGAGGCTCCGCAGCCACGGCAGCCGGCCGGGCTGGTGCCCTGGGCAGGAGACCCTGACAGTGCCCCCGGCACCAGCAGGGTCCCCATGGGCACGGCCCGGGAGGCTCCGCAGCCACGGCAGCCGGCCGAGCTGGTGCCCTGGGCAGGAGACCCTGACAGTGCCCCCGGCTGCCCCTCCACGGGCACTGACAAACAGAGCAGGATCCACGGAGCTGCCGATGGAGCCGGGGACATGAAACGGGAGGAACAAGTTAGAAACCCCCGAGCCAAGCCCCTGTGAGCCACGTGCGCTCCCTCCGTACCTGTAGCAGGGAGGCGCCCCCGCCACGTGCAGCACCCTGAAGTAGGTGTTCCTGCGCCGCAGCCGGCACGGCCGCTTGCTCTGGAAGCCTCTGTACTCACAGCACGAGCTCAGCCTGTCAACCTGCAGCCCGTTGAGGAAAAAGGTGAGGCTGAACGGGTACCCCAGGTACCTCTTGGAGATGAACTGGAAGGTATCTGCAATTACAGAAATAAAGGGTTCAGAGAAGAACATGGTGCTTCACTGTCAGCCTGGAGCAGCTGCTGTATCTTAACTGCATCACCACCACAGCAGCCAGCCCTCTGTGGACAGGCACTGGGCTTCTCAAGCCTGTTCAACAGTTGGTTAAACTCCACACACACAGCCCTGGCTCTTGCCAGCCTCAGAATCCTAAGGTGGGACAGCTAGGACAAGTGTCACACTGTCAGTCTGGCCACTCACTGCTACAGCAGGACAAAGACCAGGGCCTCCCAGCCATTTCCTATGTCCAGCTTCCCAGAACACAACTCATCTTTTACTGCTGTGATGAAATTGCACTCACACTTCCCAAAAAGAGATGGGAAGCAGGCTCTCACTATGTACTTTTCCTTCTGGAATAAGAACCAACATTCACTGACCCGTATTAGCAACTCAGATAACCCCCCTTAAGGACAGTTTATTACTACAACTACTCTATTAACCATATATCTCTAGAGATAATTAGCATAAGTCACAAGTATTTTGTTAAATCAATTCTCTAAATTCGTCTACCATCATTGCAAAAGTAATTGTAACCTCACTTTCAATCATGGGACAGTAGATCCAGGTTTAATGTGGAGGCAGATGGTATAAACATCCCTGGATGCATGTATCCTGACCAAGCTGAGCTGTAATCATTCTGATGTCAGGGCAAAGTTTTAGCAAATAAACAATGTTGCCACAATCAGTACAAACTCTCTGGCTCCATCCTTACCTCCTTCCAACAGGTCGCCTTTATAGACACAGATGTTTTCTGTTCCACAGTACTGCTGATAGACTTTGATTTCATCCTTGTGATCACGGAGTGACACGTGCTTACTCTTTCCAAGGTAGATCATGGTGACCAGGGCGTTGCTGCATAATGGGGACTTGGGGAACCCATTGGTGTTCTGCAGCAGAAAATGCACAGAAATGCCTTCAGCTCCCAGCTCCAACAAGGGGCACAAACAAAGCTCACACCTGTGTAGCCCACACTTGAGACTTCCAGGCTTTTATAACAAGAGGTGAGCTGATTAAATGGGAAAGTATTTGTAACATGCAGAGGGTGTGGGATACATTTCTAACTGAAAACCCAATGAACTGAATAGCCCCAAACTTCAAGGACCAGGTTTAATGACCCATATCATCCCACCCAGTCCAGGGTTCCTACAACTTTATTTACAGGAGTTAAAACTGGCTGGAGACAGTGTAACTGATGCAGTGTTCATAGACTCAAGGCATTTCACAAATCCCTGAGATTCTAGCGCCAGAGACAGGATCAGACTGAAGTGGAAGGCTTTGAACAACTGTTAATCTACGTTGTTGTTCAGCACCTTTTTTCTCCCCACCTGATGACAAACACCAAATGTTTTAGTTTGCAGGGCCATGCATAGCAATGATGAATTTCAATAGGTCTACATTTCCTTTATGCAAACGAGGTATGCACATCTTTCAGCGTCAAGCAAACACAGCGGTGAGGAATGTAATACACCTGTGTGTGGACAGACACTACTCACATTGATCAAAAACTGCTCATTGAATCCAGTGGTGGGATGAAACCATCTCTCCACGGGCAGCCCGCGCCTGATTCCGGGGATGCACCTGTCCCCCAGGTGCGGGCGGGGCGGCGGCGGCGCCAGGCGGCGGCGGCGCTTGGAGGGCCGGTAGGGCGACGCGCCAGACATGTAATCCATGGGGTTCCTGAACTTCATCTCGCTGCCCTGCCCCGGGAAAAACACCCTCGTGACGTGACACAGCTTCTGCAAACCAGACCCCGAGCTTACGGAACTGGCCGTGGTCTGACCTCTCGGTAAACTGAGCAACAGGCCTCCCTCTGAAACGGCTCCTGACCCAGGGCCGGAAATCTTGTTCGTGAAAATATTTCTGTGCTAAACCACTTTCTTTGAATTTGCAAGGCAGCATTCATATTGCTTGAAAATGTCACCTTCAGAGATACAGACAGCACTGCACAGCAAGCCCTGGCTCCAGCACCACTGAGATCTCACCTCAGACAGAGCCCTGCAGCCCTGCTGCTCCCTTGCCGCTAGAAAGCCCCAGAGCAGCCAGGCGCCCAACAGAAACATCACTTGGCATCAGTTATACAAGATGTGCTTCAAAATGCTGCTCCCTCATCTGAATAGAGATTTAGTCCTCTTGCAGAATGAAATGGACCACAGCACATCAGAGTAAGACATTACTAGAGAACAAGTTCTGTAAATGCTGCATGCTGTGGCTCTGAGTTCTGCATCATGTTCTCAGAACTTCCATCCGATTTAGTGCTCACAACTGTTTTGTAGTTATGAGCACTAAAGAAACCATTAAATCACCCATAATTTGAGTAGACATAAACAGGACCAACCAGCAAATTCTTGAAGAATCATGACCATGCTGATACACAGCAAACACAGATCAGAAGGGAGCTCTTTACACAGTGTCTGCCAGCCAGTGGCAGCAGATCACAGTCCCACCCCAAAGCCCTCTCACCCCATGGAATGCATATCACAAAACCAATTACATTATGTTTTTCTAGAACAGAAGACAAGTCCAAATATCACTTGAAAGTAACTGCAAATATATCAAGACCATGTTTGACTCTCATTCTCTAAGCCCACTAGTGTGATTTAGTAGAGGGAATGATCAAAAAAAAGGAATTTCTTGCTACTTTGCAGCTCCTTTGTAGGTGATGATGAAAACTTGTAGGATTTGCAACTGAAAATATTCCAAAGTTCCTGCAGTCAACCAGGTGCTGCTTCTCTCTCTCTACATAAGAGAAAATCTACATAGAGGGAGAAAATTTTGCATGCAGAAAGATTTTATACTATAAAAGGTAAGTCACTACATTTTTCCTCACTGTGATCAAGAACTGGGCATTAGACCAGCAAGACAGTGTCTTGAAAATTGAGGGGAAGTGAAAAGGGACATTTTAAATAAAAGTTGATGCCATTTGAAAGGGATGTTCCCTGTCGTGTACAGTTGTGGGAACCAGAGTACTTAAACAATATTACAAAACTGTCCCTAAAGTGGGACAGTTTATTTTCAGAATGAAGTACAGCCTCACCCCACAGGCAAATTGCTGATAGTGTTCCAGTGCATGGCACCTCTGTCTGGAAGCTTTGATACAAACCCTGCTGCAGCCCCGCCAAGAAGGGGCTGGAGGTGAGGGGGCTGCTGTCTATTTCCTGGAGCTGTATTTGGTCACAAGGAACTCTACAAAAGGAGAAAGAAAACAACGACAACATCTCAGTGTATAGCTTCCAGTGCAGAGCAGCACCACAAAAAATAATAGCACTGATGAAGATATCTGGAAGTGGTGAGGGATTACAGGTACCTACAGGACATGACATTTTCTAGTCTGCCTCCAAAGAGCCAGACCCCTTTAGGCACCTCTAACTGACCATTCAAAACAACTCTTGGTCATAAATACAAGGTTTGCTACTATCTCCTCACTATGCAGTGCTGTAGCAAACACCATGAACTCACAGAAACTTTAGCAGTGTGCCATGGACTTCAGCACGTGGACCCAGGGAGAATGCACAACAAAAACGTACCATTTTTGTTCAATTTTCAGGTTTTTCTGGCTGCTTTATTCCTTGTATACCCTTCAGAATACCAAGTTAAAATGTTAGCATCTAGCAGCACTGTTTAACTGAGGTTAACTCACCACCTTAGAGAAGGGAGGCTCCTTGGCTCGGAAATAATAACGTCCATCACCATAATCAAGTCTAAGTCTGGGTCCTCTCTATATGAAAAAAAGGTCATTCAGGACTCAAAAGTTTCTCTTCAATCTGCATCAATTATCATTATTGATATAGAGAACCAGTTGAAACTGACCTAGATATTTGACCTTTGACTTTAGGCTTTAGCACTATTATATTTCAAGTACATTTTCATTATATTAACACTCCTTCTTTGCTGTTCACAAAGAGCAAAAACCAGAGCTCCTAGACACAGCCTTCTGAAATGAGCTCCAGTCTGATTTCATTCCTTCAGCTCTGTTTTCTAAAAGACTCCCACCTTTTTCAGGGCTTTACAACATGCATAACCTTGTCTGCAGCCCCTGTGCCCACTGACAACGCTCAACACACTGATACTGGCCTGCCTGAGGTCATGAGGCAGCTAAAAGGGAAAGACTGAAGCAGATTTATCAGACAGCAGAGGTTTTGGGGGTTTTTTCTAGGTTCTGATGTGCCATTCCTGCAACACTAGCTTCTAGAGATTCCTCAACACAACCCAGCAAACAGGAAACGAGCCTCAAGTGACGAAGGATGCGGCCCTAATCCAGCACGAGGCAGGCAGGGAGTGCTCTGCTCCGAGGCCCGGGCACGCCTGCACTGCCTGTGCTGCCAGGGCAGCCCTGGAGGAGCCGCCGGGACTCACCCGCTGCGAGCGGCCGGGGCGCTCCCCGCGCACCAGGGGACAGAGCGCGTGGTGGTTCCTGGGGGCCACGGGGGGGTGCGGGGCGTACAGGGGGGACACCGCTCCCATCAACCGCTCCAGCTGAAAGAAAGAGAGTTTGTGTCGCTGAGGCACTGAATCCCAAACCAGTGATGTCTGTCTCATCACATCTGTCCTTCACAGGACAGCTGTGACAATCGGCTGGCCTGGACCCGATGGAACAGCTGGTTAAGGAAAGAAAGAATTCATGGGAGAATGTGAGCGACAAGCAAAAAGACTTGTCCCCACCTCTGACTCATTTTCCTGCAGCTCTCTCCAGCTGCTGACCCACTAGATTCAACTCATGTCTGATTCTGTGTATCTCACAGTTCTTGGTTTGTTTGAAGGTCTCTCTCTTTGTTAAATTTGAGCGCAGCTGCCGCTTTCTGCGGTGACTGCAGCCTCTCCCCACCTCATCTCACCAAGCCCGTGCTGGGATGGCTGCCCCACGGGAAACAGACAGCTCTGTCTCTCACCCTCCCTTGCTCAGCCAGCTGCCTTTCTCCTTTCCTTTCAGATGAGCGACTCAGATGAATTCACTGAACAGATGAGGTGAGAATTAAATTACAGCACTGGCTCCAGCATCCCAGCACGGCAGCACAGCACACCCAGATCAGGTGTCTGCAGGTGTCTTTCTGAAGGAAGCAGTTCTGGTTTCCCTTCCAAAATCATTCAAGCCCAGGATCCCTTGACAGGGTGCCTGAATCACTGCTTCCATGGGGTGACTCCCTGCCACAGGAGTTCCATCAGCAAATGACACCTTTGCAATTTCCATAGTGACCAGTGTCTTTCAGGAAAATCTGCTCCTCTCTTTACCCCATGATTTGCTTACAGATGTATTATTTACAGTTTAACACACCTGACATCGTTTACCAGCTGCTCAATGAAGCAGCCACCCTCTCAAGGAACTCATCTCAAAGCACTCAGGTTCCTAATACACAAATAAAATTCTGAGCATGTTTCTGCCAAAATGAGGATGACTTTTCCCATATGGATTCAGGTGATTGCATGGGGAGAAGAACCATTGACTTCTATGGGATTTCCATGACTGTAACTAGAGAATCAAGTTCAACCTACATGACACCTAAGTGAAGACTCCTAAAACTCTTTGATTTCTCACATGCCAGGTCTGCCCAAATCCTGTGGAGAGGCAAACAACCAAACACATGAGCTCAGTGCTCATCAGCAGTCAAAAGCAGAGAGGTCTAGAATTACTGGGAGGAGAACGTATCTTGAATTATTCATTCTGGTATGGTTCCCCATTTCAAAAGAGAAATAGTAGAACTAGAAAAGGTAAAAAAATAGCAACGGTAATGAGAAACCTGGAGTGGTTCATGTGAGAAAAATTCAGACTGAGAACCTTCAGCTTGGAAAACTGAGAAGGAATGTGAAGAACGTATGTAAAACCACAGATGCCTTGGAAAAAGAAAACATTTAACAACTTTTGTCATACTGAGAACAATGGAACAGACATATCAGACAGCAGATACATTTATTACTACGCAGAAATGCAAGGAGATACCATTTCATGCAATTCATAATAAACCACCCAACCAAGAGCACTGCAGAAGTAGAAGAATAACTGGATTCAGAAGGCATTAAATGCATAAATGGAAGCTCCTGAACTTCTGGACAAAGGAGATGTAACTGGGGCAGGATCATCCTCTACTTGCCTGTTTCTTGTACTTTTCCACATCAGAGACAGAGCACTTGTCTCAATGAACACTGGTCAGGCCCACGGTTACCACCCAACACAGGCAAAACTGCCCAGCCCCATCAGCAGTGCTGAAGCCTTACCTGGACTGACTGCATGGTCTCTTTCCTTGCAGAACAATTAAGTCTTCTGTTAATCCCCAGCTGATGATGATGCTATCAATATAAGAGAAGTCCCATTACTGGTCATCATGAGATGTCAGTGTGTGCAAGAACTCTTGCTTCTGTCCTGCTTGTCCCATGCCTTCTCCCTGGCCACTACTCTCATGGAGCCCTGTAATAAAACTACTGTGTATTGAATCTATTTGCATTTCACCTGCATATACTCACGCAGCCAAGGGAACTGAGCACTGGTAAAGTTGGTAAAGTTGTAGGAACCAACTCCATTCCTGATATCCCATAGGAATGTGCCCAGATTTTGTACTCAGACAGCATATATAAAAATATGTTCAAACTGGTTTGTTTTTATCAGAATTTTTTTAAGCAAACTAGCCCTGTGAATATCATCTCATAATCTGAGAGCTGTCAAAAAGCAATAAGTGCCTGCTCTCACAATAGCATGGTTTGGCAACAAGAGGCCCATGGAGGTTTCATGTGGGAACCTCAAGCACAAAGTCTGTCCTTTTTCCCAGCAGGAAAGAGCCTTCAGGGGAGCCTGAGGCACACAGGGAGGACAGTCCAGCACATGTTAGCAGCCCTGGCTGCCAGTGAGGGAACACCCGAGCAGGCTCCACGTCCTCAGGGAGGGCACACCTCGATGTCAAGGACCTTGTGATAGATGGCATCAGCCAGGCACTCCCGGACGTGGCTCTGGTGCTCCCTCCTTATGGCATTGAGGCGGAATTCCTTCTCTGGTATTATTCTTCCACTCCTTGAGATCTGCCATGCACAAACAGAGTGTGACTGAAAAGGAGCAGATGAAATAAAGTACGTTTTGAAACAACACAGTTTCCCAGAAGACCACTTCCTCCCTCTGCTTTGTTTCCACCTCTGCCCCTGCCATGGTGTGGAGCTCAGCTCACAGCACTGTGTTATCTCTGACCCCATGAACTCCAGCCAAGTGAAAGGAGCAGCAGCCACATTTCTAATAGCCTGGGGCTCAGCCTGACCCTTCACAGGCCACTGCCCAAAGGGGTGCAAAGGATCAAACACTTGCTGCCCTACTGCACCTGTCTGTGCAAAAGAGTCACACCTAGGAGGACACCAGTGTTTTTAACAAAGTGTTCAGTATATTCACCTTTACCAAATCCTTGAGTTTTCCATTAAACACTTCTGAAAAATAACACTGAAGCTATTTAAACAAGTCAAAGATGCTTCCATTTCACAGTGTAAAAACCATGAGTGAACCAATATGATGCTGTATATCTGCAAACTGAAACACTTTGCAGAGGGAAACTTGAACAAGCAAAAGGAAATATGGGGGGGAAAAAGCATAAAAACATTTTGAATTGAATGTAGAATTGAGGAAAAGTTTTCAGTCTCACCAGTCCTGATTTCTGAAGATGTCGTCTTATCCTGGCATTGCTGAAATATCCAACCAGGTGTTTGTCTGTAAGACTGTTATAGGTTTCAAGAATACTGCAATAAAAAAATGGAGATGTTTATAATCTCCTTGACTGACAAATTATTACAGTCTACGTTAAACAGAACTACCCAACAGTTTGCTACACAAAACGCTGCCTTAGGAAATCATCCTGGATGTGCTGAGGTAAATGCCCATCAGATTGTGTAAAAGCAATATCTTGTGGCCTGCTGGGAATTCCTATCAGAAACAGGCGACCTGTAGCTCAGGCCAAGAGCTGCCACACTGCAGCATGGCACACTGCAGCATGGCACACTGCAGCATGGCACTGCCAGGCCAGCCCTGGCAGCTCCCACAGCAGCCCCTGGGGACGAGCCCTGACCACGGGCAGGCAGTGGGTGCCTGGAGCTGGGCTCCAGCTGGGCTCCAGCCCCCCAGCCACTCTGCCCAGCTGCTGGCAGGGACACCTTCCACCAGCCCAGGCTGCTCCAGGCTCCATCCAGCCTGACCTGAGCACTTCCAGGGCTGGGGCAGCCACAGCTTCCCTGGGCAGCCGGGGCCAGGGCCCCACCACCATCATCACAGTAACCAAAGATCAAAGGTTCAAAAAACAACCTCAGATGTGAAAGCTGAATACAAAAACTGAAGCATTCACAATTAGCAGTTATATTTTTCACTTAGCACAACCATATCTTACTTCACCCTCTGGAAAACAGGACAAATAGAGAAGCCAGTGACACTAGGATGCAGTTGGTAATACTCTAAATCCCTTCACATTTGTACAGTTTGCACAGCAGGTACATGTCACATAATATGTTCAGCCTGATCTCTAGGCTCTCTGGGCTCAAGTTACACGAGAGACTGAACTCTTTTGTTTTCCTTGGCTGTAGATTTAAATGCACTGTGCCTCTATTACATCCCTTTCAGCTGGATAACTCAGTTATCTGTCTATTGCTAGGCTGATCTGCCACACACAAAAGCATATTCAAGGAAAGAAAGGAGAAATGTTGTGAAGTAAAGAGATCATGGATTTACAGGAATTTTACATGGGGTTTCACAATAACCTCAAAGGTAGCTGCCAAAAATAAATTAAACTTTAAACAAACAATGTAGGTTACCCTTTTATGCCTGTTGTTTAAATACTGGTATTTATAGCAACTGTTCTCTGTTACCTTTTTAATCCAGAGTTTGCATTTGAAACCACCAGATTCTACCAATTTTGCTAAGTATTAATTTATGGTATCACCTGGCAACTGCATGTTGAGGCAGAGGAGAAAATCCAACTCCTTTTAATTTATTTCCTTCCACCCAAGACATCCTGGACACATAGCTAGTTAAAATGCAGCTCCCATCTGAACACAGCAATGTGGCAATTTCTGTTTCACCAAAGTCTCAGAACATGTATTTTCTCATTTAAATTACGAACAGGCTGGCCTTCAAATATATTGAATTAAATTCAGAGTTCAAAAGGGTATTAGAGAAATAAGGAATTGTGTTGGGCCTGAACCAACATCCATGAAATCATGGTAAAGAATGCAAGCAGGCCCTCCGGGGCCTGGCTGTGCACGAGTTCCAGCCCTGGAGCCTCCTGCAGCCACAAACGCTGGCATGGACCAGTGCCTGGGGATGGCCAGGAACACTCCAGCAAAGCAACCACTGCTCCCCTTTAGCCTGCTCCTGGTACCAACAAAAGGATAAGAGAAGCTCTTGGCTGAGCTGTCTTGTTCAAGGTTCCAGTATTAAAGAACCACACACAAAAGTCACCTTTAAAACCTCTGCAACAGGCAGAAGTGCAGAACTGACAAAATCCATGTTAGGAAAAAACAGAGCAAAGGGAAAGCACCGGCCTCAGACAGCTCTGGACAGCCTGTGTGTCACAGTGATCACATCCTTTTTTAGGGTATTCCTGGGACTCCTTTATCTCTGCCCATTTATCCTGTTCATTCTTCTCTCTGAAAATGCTGGGGTTTTATTAGAACAGCAATTTTCCTGGCACAGAACCTAAACTGACTGATCTGTAGATTCCTGGAGTATGTCTAAAGCTCTTCCCAAGAGGAGTGCCATGTTTGTTTCTCTGGCATTGCAGCCAGTGACAACATGTCACTCTTCGGTCAGTAATTTTATATTTGAGGTTATTTAGAATTCTATGATGCTGCAATCATCGACACTATTATTTATTGACAGTATATTTGTTCTCAGCTGGCAGCTTACCCAAAGCCCTACACTCAGAGCTAGAGCTGTGTACCACAGTAAATTTTAAGACTGCTCTCACTCATTTGGAAGGATATCAAGACAAAGCCACAGCAAGCATCCTATGTGTTTTGTAAAGCAAACCTTCACAGTTAATATTTCACAGTGCAATTAAATCGGAGATCACCAAATAAATGATGTAAGAGAGCACCAAAGCTTCAGCTGTTAATTGGCAGAGTCACAGGGCACCACGGTGCCTGTGCTCCACCTGGCACCCGTCTGCCATCCACCCCCCCGAGGAAGTTTTAAGCCTCACAACCACACAGGGAATTGGGAGCCAAAGGAGTGTTCTGCTACTGCCTTCTTGTGTGGCCCAGGAGCAAGTTCTGCCGCTGCTTGCTTACTCAGATCATCGCCCACTACACCTGGATGTGCCAAATTCTGTCACAGAGACCTGCAGAGATTCTCAGTTCCTCGCTGTTTGTCTGTGACATCACCCGCAGTCCGGATCCTCTGAACTCAACAGCCGCAGGTCCGAAGGCAGGCAGGTAACCAGGGACTCACCTGCAGCAGCAGCGCGTTCCGCTCGGCTCCATCCCCCCTGCGCGGAGGAAAGCCCTCCCGAACGGGAGCCCCGGGCTGCGGGGCAGGGTCCCCGGGGTCCCCCCAGGCACTCGGGCACCCCCAGCCCCGCTCCCTCCCCCGCGGGCTGCAGGGAGGCGCCGCCGGCGGCCCCGAGCCCGTCACCGCTCCCGCAGCGCCGAAAGGCCGAGACGGACCGGCCCCGGCCCCGGCCCCGGCCCCGGCCCCGGCCCCACTCACCGGGGCTGCGGGGCGCTCATGGCAGCGGCGGCGGGGACAGCGGGGACAGCGGGGACAGCGGGGACAGCGCGGCCACGGCACCGGCGCGTCCCGGGCGTCGCCAGGAGACGGAGGGAGGGACGGAGGGAGGGACGGAGGGAGGGACGGAGGGAGGGACGGAGGGAGGGACGGAGGGAGGGACGGAGGGAGGGACGGACGGAGGGACGGAGGGAGGGACGGAGGGAGGCAGAGACGGGAGAAAGGGAGGGAGAAAGGGGCGGGGGCCGGTGCTCCGCCCCAGAATCACAGAACCCCAGAATTGCTGGGGTTGGAAGGGACCTCTGGAGAGTCCAAGTCCAACCCCCTGCCAAGGCAGGGTCACCTGCAGCAGGTGACACACGAACGCATACAAGTGGGTCTGGAATGCCTCCAGAGGGGGAAGCTCCACACCCTCCCCAGGCAGCTCTTTCAGGGCTCCGCCACCCTCCGTGGAGAGTTCTTGCTCACACTGAGGTAGAACTTCTTGTGCTTTAGGCCATGGCCATTGCTCCTCATCGTGTCGCTGGCCCCCCTGAACAGAGCCTGGCTCCATTCTGTGACACCCTGAAGTATTTGTACGGATTGGTGAGATCCTCTCTCAGCTGTCCCTTTTGCACACTAAGCACGCCCGCCTTGGGCAGCCTCTCAGCGTTCCAGAGATGCTCCAGATGCAGCTCCTCATCATCTCTGCGACCCTCGGCTGGACCCTCCCAGCAGCTTCTCGTCTTTCTGGTGCTGAGGAGCCTGACCTGGCCACAAGACTCCGGCTGGGTGGGGCTGGCGTGGGGCTGCGGGACTGGGAGGGGAGGGGAAGGAAAAACAGAAATGAAAGATGGAAAAAGGAAAAGAATAAAGGAAAAGGAAAAAAAGGGGAGGGGGTGGGGTGGGAATATAAGAAGTTAAAGAAAAGAAGAAAAGTTAAAAATAGAAGTACGGAGAAGGCATTTTCATACAACACAGATCCAGGAACTCAAAAATACATCATGAGGTGCCAGGATGCACTTCCAATATCAATCCTGATTTCCATCTCTCAGTCCAGATGACAGGAAGCACCAAAGTGTGCATTGGCAACAGACACATAATTTACTGAAATAAAGGAGACACAACCACCCTTTCATGCTCGTTTTTCCCTTCTTCCTGCAGTTCTTGTGAGTCCCAGCTGCAGTACAAACTCACAGGGTAATGCTTCCAGGGACCAGAGTGACTGATGTGAGCAGAGATCCCTGCAGTGAGCAATAGCAGGGACAACCATTCCTCCTGATGCATCTGCTCCAAAATGTGAAGGCTTCATCATCCTCAAATTTTCTGTGGCATGATCCACCCAAACTCAATATTGATCTGACTTCTGTAAAGGGAGAAATTACTGACATAATATTCTCTTGATATTTTATCTTCCCAACTCTGTAATTAAAGTCTCTAACTTATTGTATCATCCTGCAGGACAGGAAGAAGTCAGGAACAGACACAGGACAATTACAATAGTGACCAAATTAGACTTTTAATGGCTAGAAAATGTAAGCAGCATTTATTTGGGGCACAATGAGATTAACCAAGAGCAGCTGCTTTTCAGAACAATTCCACTCTTTTCTGTTTTAGAAACACACAGAACAGCAGCTTCCAGAGCCTTGCATTGTACACAGCTCCTCACTTTGAGCCCCAAACCTCTCCTGCAGATGCAGAAATCGGCACAAATACAAGAGCCTGTTGAACCTTTCCAAGCACCCATGGCAGCACCAAGCAGGCTGCAGTGGGGAGCCACTGCCTCCAAAATCCCATCCAGTCAAATCAGGAGAAGATTCTCAACAAACTGAGATAATTATTCTGCCAAATTCAATGCTCTGTGGCCCCCACTCTCTTCCTCACCCTTTTCTGCACTGCCAAGGGGCAGCACGTCCCAAAAAGGGCAGAACCAAGGACTCTCCAGGATGACATTTCCTAGATTGGTGGCTTGCACAAATCAGACATACCTGAGCCCTGCCTCATTAGTTCTGTCCACATTACTTCTTCCAACATTAGAAAAAATCCTTCGATTTATACAATACATTGGAAACTGACCGAAGAATAAACATTATATGACATTCCCAACAAGTCAGCCCAGTCCTGCTGTGTGCTCTGCCAGGGCACCAGGCAATGATGAGGTAACACAGAACTGCTCTGACACCTTCTGGTGACAAACTCCACTACACCACGGCCCTGGGGACTGCAACGACCAGCACAGACCAGAGACCTGCTCTGACCTTCTCCTCTAAACATCATCCACGATGCAGTGGCAGCACCAAGCAAGAAAGCAGCCACTGCAAACCATCAGCCTCTCATTCATGTCATAGACCCCTACTAAATTAAGACTGAATTTAAAATATTATTTGAATACAGAATATAGAGAAAAAGTATATACTTTTTATGCACATCATCTCCACAATCATATGTCATTAACCATTACTTTTAACCTCTGTTTAGTACCTTGATATTAAGAGATGTTTTACCTTCTCTAACAGTTGTCAAGAGGAATAGCAGGTTCCCAACTGACACCACTGCTCAGGCCACATCCTGCTTGAGACAGCAGGAACAGTGAGCACCTTTCACCTGGATAATCAGCAGAGACACTGCTACACACCTCTTACACCAGGTGAATCACTTAAATCTTCACATAAGAAACACAGCTCCCTGCTCCTGTGGGAAGTGCTACAAACAAGGAAATCAGCTTCAGTGCCCTGGGGCAGCCTGCAGGGAGGAAGGACCCCACTGCACCTGGGCACAGTCCCACAGCTGAGCTGGCCTTGTCCTTCTTTCCCCAAGGAGCCTTCTGAAACCACTCACTGAAACACTAAATGGGAATTATTAACTCTAGAAACATTCCACCATCTTTCCTGGCAATACCATCTGTTGTGCAATGGAGTTACAGTTTATGAGAAGAAGACACAATGAAATGACCCCGGTGTCATGGCAAAGTGACCTCACACAGACACCTGCACACAAGCCCTAGTGCTGGGGCTGTGCCCTGCCCACTTCAGCAGATGGAATTTCAGGAATTTCACAGGAACTCTCCTGGCACAGAGCCGTGCAGCCTCCACTCTCCCCTCTGCTCTCAGTGCAGCCAGGGATCCAGGAGACTTTTATTAAAGCTCATAGGAAAGACTGAAATCTTCACAATCAGCCATTCACCATCCAGAAATCAGCTGTGTTGGTCATGATTGTCATTTCCCAAGAGGCAAGCCCCAGGATGCAGCTCCAGAGTGACATCCCTCTGCATGAGCCAGGATCCTGTCACCTCAGCCTTAGAGGCACAGACAACCAGAACTGCCTCGGCTCCAAACAGTTCATGTTTGAGAGATTCTGCCCATCTTTTGAGCTGGAAAGTAAACTATTTTGTCAGTAAAAGCTTTAATTTCAAGTAAATTACATGACAAAATTTGAGTACAAAATTTGAGTACACATTTTGTGGCTAAAAGAACTTACAGTTCTAATTAACACACATAATGAGTTATTTACTTTGGTGTATCTGTCAAAAGCATCTTCATTCTGTTACCTACAGTGGCCTGGCTCTGCCTTCACTGTGATACCAAACCCCACCATTCCCTGAGGCACAAAGTACGCCAGCAGAGAAAATTTATTATTGCCACATCAATCAGAAAAGCTACCAAAATTACTTTACAGTAAATGCAACTCTGCTCATTACAAAAAGAAAATGTTAACCAATTCATCTAAGTGAGCATTTTCTGCTACTGTCAAACATGATCAAAGGAATGTTTATAACATACATTCAGTGAACCATGTAAGCAAAGGTGCAGTTAGAACAGCTACAAAATAAATGGAAAAGGGTGCGCCTTTATAGAAGGAGCACCATCTTCCCTCGGGCACCACTGCTACAAATAATGTCTTCATGAGCCTTGGCTACTTTCTCCAGGGGATATTCCAGGCCCACCACTGGTTTCAGCCAGCCAGCTTCTATGCCATCAAGGACTGCTGTGGCACATTCACGCCTTTCCTCCTGCATGTAACAAACACAGTGTTCATGACAAGGTCTTTGCATTTCAGAATACTATTGGCAATTTATGCAATAATTAAAGCAAATTCCACAACCTGAAAATATTTTATGATGTTCTGAGATTGAATCAAAACATAAAGGAACGAACTAACAAGTTTGTTACAGTGAAATTATTCTTTCATTCCTCCAAATAATTTTAACTGTAAATAGAAGGGTGCTGGAACAAGTCAATAAAGCATACTTAAAAACAGAAATGCTTCTCACCTCAGTTGCAAGAAACAGACTCACTCCAATGATGCTGGACTCCTTGCTCATTGTGTCTCTTGGGTTTATCTCAACACGTCCCCTGCAGCCCACAACCTGCCCAAAGGGGCCAAAGCACAGAGTCAGAGCAGCTCAGCACGGTGCTGAATGCACAAAATCAGTGACACAGCAGCCACCATCACCTCCCTGCTCAGGGACACGATCCCTCACTGCCACCCTCGTGGCCCAGGACACAAACACTCACTGCCACCCTCCTGGCCCAGGACACAAACACTCACTGCCACCCTCCTGGCCCAGGACACAAACCCTCACTACCACCCTCCTGGCCCAGGACACGATCCCCCACTGCCACCCTCCTGGCCCAGGACACAAACACTCACTGCCACCCTCCTGGCCCAGGACACAAACACTCACTGCCACCCTCCTGGCCCAGGACACAAACCCTCACTACCACCCTCCTGGCCCAGGACACGATCCCCCACTGCCACCCTCCTGGCCCAGGACACAACCACTCACTGCCACCCTCCTGGCCCAGGACACAACCACTCACTGCCACCCTCCTGGCCCAGGACACAAACACTCACTGCCACCCTCCTGGCCCAGGACACGATCCCCCACTGCCACCCTCCTGGCCCAGGACACAAACACTCACTGCCACCCTCCTGGCCCAGGACACAAACACTCACTGCCACCCTCCTGGCCCAGGACACAAACACTCACTGCCACCCTCCTGGCCCAGGACACAACCACTCACCATCACCCGGCCTGCACGGGACAGCAGCTGCAAGTCAGCGTCCAGGTTGACATTGGAGAGCATTTCTATGATGATATCCACTCCTCCCGGCCCTGTGCATGCCTGTACAGCACACAGGATGGGATTCAGTGCTTGGCTACCACCTTTAATTTTAAACACTACAGAAAGTACCCACTTTACAGCTCATTGTTTAAATTTTCAATGCAGCCTTTGTACTGCAGCTGACAGCAATCAGCTGATTTGTAGCACACTTTGTGTGCTAACTTGTGATGTGATCCCACACTAGAATTTGCTGATGTAGGAAGTTCTAAATGCCTCTGCCTGTGAGGAAAGCTCAGCTCTTCCAGCCTGAGAAAGTTTTCCTTGGGTAGAAATGAGAAAGGCAGTACACTATTGATCTACATAAATCTATTTTAAAGTCTTCTGCAAACAACTGTTCACATGTTGTTAAGAACAATCCTGCCTGCATCCTTGAATCCAGACACAGCCCTACCTTAATTCTCTCTGTGTAATTTGGGTCTCTGTGATTAAAGGCCTGGTGAGCACCGTTTCTCAGGATCACATTCATGCCCTCCTCAGTTCCTGCTGTGCCCAAAACCTTCAAACCACAAGCTCTGGCAATCTGACATGCTGCTAGTCCCACCTGAAGGGAGGAAAAAAAAAAAATAAAGAGAAAATTATTTTACCTTGGTCTTAGAATTTTAAATAGTCTACCAGTGACTTGGAACTTCCCCATTTAAAAAGCTAGTTTGGTAAAGTGTTTTTTAGCCAATAATTTGGATCTCAAAGACAGCCAAATACACTTTAAAAAAAATATATATTTACCAAGGTATGGTAAATTTTTGAGGTTTTTTAATAGCTATCAGCATTTGACACACATCGATGGAGAATGCTGAGTATCTGTCAGACCTGGGCCCTATATTTTTTATACAAATCCAAGGAAATTCTTCTCTTCACAGAATCACCTGCTATTAATACCAGCATTATACACTGCAAAGACAATCTGCAGGCACAAATTTTATTAACACTTCTTTAGAAAGTGAATTCTCAGTGTCTCCTACCAGCTTTGCACTCCAGTAAAAACAGAAGCACTACATTTAGTTTATGAAAATTTTAAAAAAGGCTTATGATGCTAAATGCCATTCTAGTATCTCAGAATAAGATATGAATTTATTTTTTGTTGTCTAACAAATAATTAAGGAAACTTGGTCTGTTCACAGAAGCTGTTTTGTGCATCACCAGAAAGTGAGCAACTGCAGAGTGTGGGAGATAAACTAAAATGTTGAGTCATAAAGATCTAAAGTAAATTTGTCAAGAAAACCCAAAGAAAACTAGAAGTACAATTTCATGTAGTATTCAGTCACAGGTTTATATATTCCAGTACCTTTCCTTGTGCAGCCAGCTGCTGGCTCATGGGTAAAAACATAAGAATGCACACAGAAATGCACAGTTACCCTGCACCAGTGACTTCTTCTCAGAGGACTGAGAACAATTTGTATATGTTGGAAAATTGGAGCTTTCTGCTCTCAGCAATAAAACTTCCACCCCAACTACCACCTGCAACAAGCACCTGTTCAGTATGTGCCCTCTGACTGGGGACTCACACCAGCACTCGTGCAGTCTCACACTTATTGGCAATAACAGGGTTTTTCTGAGAAAGTGTATCCCAGAGTATCTGAAATAAAACCCTGATCTGCTAATCTATTGATACAAGTATGACCATAACTCATGTCCCAGGAAGCAGCAGATGCAGGGACACAGAGCAGAGACAGAGCAGAGGCAGGGACACGGAGCAGAGGCAGGGACACAGGGACACGGAGCAGAGGCAGGGACACGGAGCAGACGCTGGGACACGGAGTAGACGCTGGGACACGGAGCAGACGCTGGGACACGGAGCAGACGCTGGGACACGGAGCAGAGGCAGGGACACGGAGCAGAGGCAGGGACACAGGGACACGGAGCAGGGGCAGGGACACGGAGCAGAGGCTGGGACACGGAGCAGAGGCTGGGACACGGAGCAGAGGCTGGGACACGGAGCAGGGGCAGGGACACGGAGCAGACGCAGGGACACAGGGACACGGAGCAGACGCAGGGACACGGAGCAGAGGCAGGGACACAGAGCAGGTGCAGGGACACGGAGCAGACACAGGGACACGGAGCAGGTGCAGGGACACGGAGCAGGGGCAGGGACACGGAGCAGGGGCAGGGACACGGAGCAGGGGCAGGGACACGGAGCAGGGGCAGGGACACGGAGCAGGGGCAGGGACACGGAGCAGGGGCAGGGACACGGAGCAGGGGCAGGGACACGGAGCAGACGCAGGGACACGGAGCAGACGCAGGGACACGGAGCAGAGGCAGGGACACGGAGCAGGGGCAGGGACACGGAGCAGGGGCAGGGACACGGAGCAGGGGCAGGGACACGGAGCAGGGGCAGGGACACGGAGCAGAGGCAGGGACACGGAGCAGGGGCAGGGACACGGAGCAGACGCAGGGACACGGAGCAGACGCAGGGACACGGAGCAGACGCAGGGACACGGAGCAGAGGCAGGGACACGGAGCAGGGGCAGGGACACGGAGCAGGGGCAGGGACACGGAGCAGGGGCAGGGACACGGAGCAGGGGCAGGGACACGGAGCAGAGGCAGGGACACGGAGCAGGGGCAGGGACACGGAGCAGGGGCAGGGACACGGAGCAGGGGCAGGGACACGGAGCAGGGGCAGGGACACGGAGCAGACGCAGGGACACGGAGCAGGGGCAGGGACACGGAGCAGGGGCAGGGACACGGAGCAGGGGCAGGGACACGGAGCAGGGGCAGGGACACGGAGCAGGGGCAGGGACACGGAGCAGGGGCAGGGACACGGAGCAGGGGCAGGGACACGGAGCAGGGGCAGGGACACGGAGCAGGGGCAGGGACACGGAGCAGGGGCAGGGACACGGAGCAGGGGCAGGGACACGGAGCAGGGGCAGGGACACGGAGCAGGGGCAGGGACACGGAGCAGGGGCAGGGACACGGAGCAGGGGCAGGGACACGGAGCAGGGGCAGGGACACAGGGACACGGAGCAGACGCAGGGACACGGAGCAGACGCAGGGACACGGAGCAGACGCAGGGACACGGAGCAGACGCAGGGACACGGAGCAGGGACACAGGGACACAGGGACACGGAGCAGGGGCAGGGACACGGAGCAGACGCAGGGACACGGAGCAGACGCAGGGACACGGAGCAGAGGCAGGGACACGGAGCAGACGCAGGGACACGGAGCAGGTGCAGGGACACGGAGCAGACGCTGGGACACGGAGCAGACGCAGGGACACGGAGCAGAGGCAGGGACACGGAGCAGGTGCAGGGACACGGAGCAGAGGCAGGGACACAGGGACACGGAGCAGGTGCAGGGACACGGAGCAGTTGCCTCCTTGGAGCACTTACCCCCCCACTGGCACCATGAACCAGCACGCTCTCCCCTGCTTTGGCACAGCCTCTAGGAGAAGAACACAAGAACTGCTGGCACTGTGACTGTAGCACACACTGACTGAGGTGGGGCTGCACATACTGACACCAAATCTCACTGCTCACACAGCATTGCTTCCAGTTTATGTTCCAACTACATTCCAATTTATGGCTAAACAGATATCATAAGCCTCTTTGGGAAAACAAGGAGGCAAAATAAATCCTGTGACTGATCACTTGAAGCAACATGCAGCCAGCAGCCAGTGAGAGCCTGGTACTGAGCTCCAGTTCAGGACTTTGGCCTGACACAGGAAAGCAGTGGTTCTGCTCCACAGCACCTGTCTGTTACTGAGGAAATTAGAACTATTGCTCTTTTTCTTCCCCAGCCAAAATACCAGTGAGTACTGAGAGGGAGTCACATATTTTATTCCATGAAGCCTTTCCAAGTAGGCTCTCTCAAGAAAAAAGACTTAGCAGGAAAACACAGTCACAAGCTCCTAGATCACAATTATCTGACAATTCCATCAGTGTAATGTTTTTAAACATTTCCCACTCACCAACCTCCCCCTTTTCTGGGACAGTGAAAATACGAACTTTGGCATTGTAAATACCAAAGGTTAAAGTGCACAAACATGGCTTTGGTGCCTTACTTCTGGAAAAGGGCCCGGTAGGCAGTGAAGTAGGGCACCCCGATGGCTGCTCCCTGCCTGAAGTCCAGTTTGTCTGGCAAAGGAAAGACTCTGTTGGCTGCAGCGACTGCATACTCTGCATATCCTCCAGAAAGTGTCTCAAGGGTGAAAACTCTGTCACCTTTCTGGAATGGAGGGAGAGAACACAGAGAAATCAATAATTGCCCTTACTTTTTGCTTCATAAACATTAAGATGAAATTTACGGAGGTTTGGGCTATTTCTAACAGTTCTCCTATCAAAAATAACCAGTTACATTTGTCAAAGGAATTTTTATAAAATCCGATACATACCATCAATGCAACACAAACTGTATAATTTCTTGTACTTAAATCTAAGTATCATAATTATAACCCCACCCTGCAGTGTAACACACAAACCTACCGCCTCATTAATATGAACCTTAATGAACTTCGACTGAAGTCAGGAATTCCATGCACAGATTCCAAATGCAAAACCTCAAAAGCTTTTACAAACACGAAAGAAACATTTCTAAATTATTTAAATGTGGAAATATTTATCCCCTCAATATACCCTAAGACATCTCTCTCTCATTCAAGCCAAGAGCATCACAATTGTCAGAGGAAGCAAAAAGTCACACATTGCAGATACAGCAAACTGTTAGTAGAGAAAATATGAAAAAATGTTATTTTTCTCTCTTGATAACCCTGTCTCTCAGATCTCCCAAAATTGTTACATAAATTCCAAATCAGGAAATTCCAGCCCAATTTTACCTACAATTTTTATGTTGGTTTGGGACCAATGGGAGAACCAATTTAAAAACTAAATTGATGTTATAGATATATCTTTCTTAGCAAACTGATATTTACCTTCTCCTGTCCTGAGAACGCAAATATCAGTTTGCCTGGATTTCCCACTGAGAAATCCAAATAAAATTACTAGACAGGAGTAATATGATATTTGAACAACTTTAGTAACAAATAACAGAATTTATGGAGCTTTATGAGTAAGCAATTTCCATTTCTCAAATACTTTACAGAAAAATTTTTAGTTCTGCCTGAAATTACTACCCCCAGCAAGAAGCTTCCAATCTCAACTTTTTCTGCAATGCCATATAAATAGCTCCAAACCCCAACTTTTGGAACCAGATATCACTGCTTTAAGCAGACAGACTGCAGTGCCTCTTGTGAGAGCTCTGAGCTTCAGGAGGGCACAGCATTCCTCACAGTGCCAGCAGCAGACTGGTGTGCCAGTGGGATCCCACCGTGTGCTTGTACCAGGCCAGTTCCCCCCTTGAAGAGATTACATGATTATAAGCAACAAACCCAGGTACAGCAGCACAGCAATCAGCCAAAGAGGACCCATGAAACGATGGTGAATTAGACCCCAGTGTGGAAATACCTTGAATGCAGTCACGTGCTGCCCAACACTTTCAATCACCCCAGCCACATCCGAGCCAGGAGTGTAGGGCAAAGCAGGTTTCCTAGCATAAGTTCCAGAACGAATATATGTCTCAACAGGATTTACCCCGCAGGCATGGACTTTAATTAAAACCTAAAAGAAAAGAAACTTCTTAAGCAATAACTAAAATGATTTAGACCTTGAATTCATAGCATGGTGTTGTAGCATTTTTACTGAATTCTCAAACAGCCCCTGTAACAACCCAGGGTCAAAGTGAAGCTAATTTCAGGGAAATCTTGAAGTGGAATATATAGCCCACAGCAGAGTTAAGAGCCCACATTTGTTAAGCATGGTATCTCAGGCAGTATGAACACACTGACCAAAACTCACGTACTGTAGGTGTAGGGTTTTGGTTGTATCTCTCATTCTCTCCTGAATGCAGTTATTAACATTCATTATCACTATTTTCCTTCACAGAGCTCACATATACCTGGTTTTCTTTTGGAACAGGAACTAACACATCTGACTGGAGTTTAAGCACTTCAGGGCCACCAAATTCAAACACTCGGACCGCTCTCATCACACTCCTGGTGGCTGCCATGGCGACCAGCGGATCTGCTAAAAGACACAATGAGACCCCTGGTACCTGTTCAGGTCACGGGCAGCCTGAGCCACCTGTCCTGCGGCCACCGGCTGGAACACGGCACACACCGCGGGGCCAAAGGGCGATCGATCCTGTGATAACGAACCGAACCGGAGGGAAGGGAGCGGGGCAAGGGAAGGGAGCGGGGCAAGGGAAGGCCCCGGGCTGTTCTGGGCCCCGCCACAAACACACCTGCACCGCCGGGCCCCGCCTACAAACACACCTGTAGTGTCAGACTCCGCCCACAAACACGCCTCCGCCGGCAGGCCCCGCCCACAAACACGCCTCAGGGCCAGGCCCCGCCTCTTGATCCGCCTCGCGGTCAGGCCGTGCCCCGGAAGCGCTCCTTGCGATCACGCCCCGCCCCTTCGGGCCGCCTCGTACAGCCGTCGCCCCCGTGTAGCCCGGCCGTGTCCCCGTGGCTGTGGAGCCTGGCACGGGTA
Organism: Setophaga petechia; assembly: GCA_024362935.1. Lineage (NCBI taxonomy): Eukaryota > Metazoa > Chordata > Aves > Passeriformes > Parulidae > Setophaga > Setophaga petechia. The sequence goes on along the minus strand of JANCRA010000006.1, from coordinate 307,399 downwards.
GCGCAGAGCCGCTGCCTTCTCGTCCCGTCTCCCCGGACGAGCGCTCGGGAGCCCCCGCGCCCACCGCCTACCTGCGGAGCTCCGCTGCCGCGCGGCGGAACACGGAGGAGGGCGGGGCCGTACCACTACCGACCCCGCCCCGGCGCTCCGCCCGGCCGCGCGCCGAGGTTTGTCCGCCGTGGGACGCCGTCGCCCCGCGATGGCGGCGTTCGCGCGGCGCAAGGCGCAGCGGCTCGCGCGGCCGGACCCCAGCCGGAAGCGCGCGCTGGACGCGCGAGCCGCGGAGCTCGCGCGGCTCCTGAACGCGCGCGAGAGCTTCTGCACCACAAGCTCGTGCGACGGGAGGGTGATCGTGACGGTGGGTGAGGGACGGGACCGGCACGGGGATGGTGACGGTGGGTGAGGGACGGGACCGGCACGGGGATGGCGACTGTGGGTGAGGGACCGGGACCGGCACGGGGATGGCGACTGTGGGTGAGGGACGGGACCGGCACGGGGATGGTGACGGTGGGTGAGGGACGGGACCGGCACGGGGATGGCGACTGTGGGTGAGGGACCGGGACCGGCACGGGGATGGTGACTGTGGGTGAGGGACGGGACTGGCACGGGGATGGTGACGATGCGTGAGGGACGGGACCGGCACGGGGATGGTGACGGTGGGTGAGGGACGGGACTGGCTCGGCAGGGGGATGGTGACTGTGGGTGAGGGACGGGACCGGCACGGGGATGGTGACGGTGGGTGAGGGACGGGACTGGCTCGGCAGGGGGATGGTGACTGTGGGTGAGGGACGGGACCGGCACGGGGATGGTGACGGTGGGTGAGGGACGGGACTGGCTCGGCAGGGGGATGGTGACTGTGGGTGAGGGACGGGACCGGCACGGGGATGGTGACGGTGGGTGAGGGACCGGCAGGGTGATCGTGGCGGTGGGTGAGGGACGGGACCGGCTCGGGGATGGTGACGGTGGGTGAGGGACCGGGACCGGCACGGGGATGGCGACTGTGGGTGAGGGACGGGACCGGCACGGGGATGGTGACGGTGCGTGAGGGACGGGACCGGCACGGGGATGGCGACTGTGGGTGAGGGACGGGACCGGCACGGGGATGGTGCCGGTGGGTGAGGGACGGGACCGGCAGGGGGATGGTGCCGGTGGGTGAGGGACCGGGACCGGCAGGGGGATGGTGCCGGTGGGTCTGGTCGCGGTGTGATTTGGCTCTTGCTTCAAGGGGCTGCTCTTTATTTCCAAGGAGCGTTTTTGTAGCAGCGCGAGATTCAACCTCAGCGAGCTGCCGAGCCGCTTTAATGGTTTCTGTCCATCACTAGGACACAGACGGCACGGGCATCCAGAAGAAGAACTGCACGTGGCTCCTGGTAACACATGACCCGTGTGTCAAAGGCGATGTGGTAAGGGCACAGTGAGATACAGCCTTTATTTTTATTCATGGAAATGCTCCAGTTGTCATAGGAAACACATGGTGTCAAAGGGTTTTTATTCCTGCTACTAACATGAATTGATACTCGATTCTCAAAATTAACTTTTCCTTAGATGTATTGCTTAGTAAATTCTTCAGGCCTATTTTAAGAGAATGCTTTTAAACTCAGTATCAAATTCTGTGCATAGTTATAAAGGCAGCTGATATTCCAGAAACATTTATAATTTTATGCTGTCTGGAGTCTTATTTAGAACTCTTGAATTAAAAAAAATCTCTTGAGCCCAGCTTGCTGTGCTAGCAGACAGGTACCTGAAGGTGGTGTAACAGGGAATCTCTTGTATAGCATTGTTAATTTAGTATCATTAACCCTGAAATTAAAAACATCTATAGTGCAGGGTTTTTCAGTTTTAGTATGCTTTCAAAATAATCTACTCTTTGCATATATTGCTTTGTCCCACAAAAGAGGCAGTTGCAAGATCAGCATGTTCTCACTCAATTTGTAGTTCAGTTTACCATACATATACATTCTCACACATGCACAGGAGTGTCCTCCAGAATATTTGTTTTCATTAGTATTTGTTCCAGCAAAGCAAAGTTTGCTAAAGTTTCAGGCCAAGGAGTATGCAGTAGGGCGTTGTTAACTCTTACGAGATGAAGTACTCTGATTTTTATATAAATATTTTGGTATATTTTCCAGATGACAGCACTCAAGAAAGCCACTGGTGATGTTGTGTTCAAGTTTGAACCATTTGTTCTTCACGTGCTGTGTCGAGAGCTGCAGGATGCGCAGCTGCTGGTAAAGCCACGTCAAGTACAATGTGGCATTGTTCTGTTACATTCTTGCCTGCAAAAATAAAAGTATTGGCTCCTGGGTAAGCAGTTGCACTTAGAAACAGTCCCAGGTGTGCTGTGTGTTTAATAATTAGAGTAGTAAAGTAAGCTGATGAAAAAACACAGCTTTAAACTTGGTGAGGGTTTTACTGTACTTAGAAAGAAAAAAGACTCGCCTGCAATTCAGAGCTGAGGCAGACTGCTGCATGAAACGCTGCCTGAGGGGCCTGGGCTGCTCTCAGTGCCTGCAGGGGCTGGGTTTGAGATGGCACGTTGCTGCCAGCCAGGCCCTTTGGTCCATTTTCAGTGCCCTGGGTGATCCTTTGCCTTGTGCTTCTGCAGTGTGAGTGCGGAGAGCGACGTGTGCTGTGCTGGGCCTGTTGTGGCGTTAGTGCAGAGGAGCTGAGGGACGGGGGCAGAGTGCAGCTGCACCCCTCATTGTCAGTGCGTGGCTGTCTGGGAGTTCCAGCTCACTGGGATAGGACAGTTCAGTGCCCAGAGAGACAGTGCATCCCTTCTGCACTGTGGATTCAATTAGGATCCACCATGGGCCTCTGAAAGCCACCCACCATTTGTGGGTTTGATCTTAAAAAGTATTTTAATGTAACTATTTTTTAATAAGTCTGGGTAGATGATTTGAATATGTTTTTTGCAAAATTGAGATTGTACGTTGCATTGCAAGACATCCATAAATATTTTTTGCTGTGAAAGTGTACAAGACCTGTTGAAGTGTTTATTTTTTTCTGCAGCATTCAGTGGCTATTGACTCTGGGTTCAGGAACTCTGGTATTACAGTTGGCAGAGGAGGAAAAATTACAATGGTAAGTACTCTGCTACTGTGAGGGATGTAATGAAGTTATGTTGTTACGTTAACCTTGATTTTTGTATCAGCCAAGACCTGACTGGTGCTTAGGAGCTGTCACAGGGCATGCTATAGCAAAGAAATAGCTTGCTGCTTTAGGTGACAGCAACCTAAATAATCATATGGATAAGCAGGTTTTTTACTGTAATGAACTCCCTACATTATTTAAATAACCTTCATAAACTAAGAAACTTTATTCCAGGTAAATCATGTGTGTGTTTTCAGGCTGTGCGGAGCACTCACTGCTTAGAAGTTCCATTGAGCCACAAAGGGAGATTGATGGTCTCTGAAGAATATATTGAATTTCTGGTACATGTAGCGAATCAGAAAATGGAAGAAAACATAAGGAGGATTGACAGGTTTGTAAGAAAACACCAGTTCTGTTCATGACATCTAATTTTTCTTCAGTATTAAGTAAAATGTTAGTAACCACTTTTCTCCCCTTGCATGTTTTGATTACATTCTAAAAGCATTCATTTCTCAGAGTAATTTTCAGATCTTGAGCACGTGTATAAAAACAGTAACTACAGAATTGTTTCTGTCTAGATTCCAGAAAGGCTTGGAGCTGGCTCTGGAAGCTGCTGTCCCTGCAGAGCCCTTGTTTCCCGAGGGGCCAGGGAAGAGCCACGCTGTGTACGTGCACAGAAGAAAGAGACGGACTGCTCAGGAGCAGGCTGATCCCAGCAGAGAGCTGGAGCCCCAGGATGATACTGAAAGCAGCCTTGGTCTGCTTGCTGAAATCATGATATAGACTAAGACATTTGAAAGCAAATGGCGAACTGAAGAAGTTATTGTAATGCTCTTTTTAAGAGATTTATATACTCCTGTGCTCCAAGTAGTAATACTCTCATGGACATTGACCAGAAAAAAAGGTAATTAACAGAATAGTGAGCAAGTGTAGCTACAGGACACAGAGAACAGAGCCGTAGAATGTTTTGGGAGTTTTTAAAGTGTACTGTTAAATTAACAAAGTGGTACTCCATCAGTTATCTGAAATAACTGGTTTGCTGCAGCTTTTCACTGTGTTCTCTGTGGCAGCATTTCACTTCCAGCTTGTGGGTTTTGCAGAGCCAGCTGGCTCTGCAGGTTTCTCCTTCAGGAAGGGGCAGACAAGCATTGAGGAGTGAAGAGCATGCAGTACCTGCGGTGGAAATGCCCCAGAAAGCTTCCAAGGAGCGCTGTGTACGCCGGTCTCGGGCCTCGTGTGGTTTGGGCAGACTGGCTGAAGCATGACTCGACCCAGGGGCACAATTCCTGCCAGTGCAGAGCTGCAGGCCAGGAGCTGGGGAGCAGAACTGGAGTCCCACAGCCCGTGGGGCAGCAGGCAGGTGGTGCAGGTGGTGGGAGCAGCCCACAGCAGGGTGGAGCACAGCAGCTCCTCAGGTGTGGGGACACGGCTCCTGCCGCACTGTTCCTGCAGCATTGTTGGGGTGCAGGCTTGTGTCACAGCTCTGAGTCACCATTTCCCACAGAGCTGCCTCTCCACTCCGAGGGTCAGCCAAACTGAAACTCCAGGGCTTCCATCAACAAAAAGCAGGATCTGCCTCCACGCAGAGGGTCCTCCCCAGGCTGCTGCCTTAGCAAAGCCCTGGGGGATCCCTGTTGCCATCCCCACTGCTGGGAGTCCCACTGTTCCTGCAGATCCCTCTTCACCACCTGGGGGGCACATCTTACACACAGAGCAGGTAGTTGTTCCTTGTGGATTTCAAGGAGTTTGTTCAGAACAGTCTGAACCCTCCTCTGCATGTGGCATTTCTTAAAAGGTCTGACACTGGTCTGTTGGACGTGGCTCAAGGACTGACAACACCAGCACCAACCACAAGCAGTGCCCACAAACCCTGTAACAGCCCAAACCCTCACCCTGTGTAACAGCACTACAGTATTTACATTCTGAGAAATACAGTTTGTCAGAAACGGATCACATATTCCTCTGAAAAATGATAAAAAATTCAGGAAGACTTTTTGGCATCTTAACACAAAAATGTTAACCTAACTGTTGGCGTGCATCCCAGGTTGCAGAGGGTGATGCTGAGGAGGTTTCTGGGACCAGCAGCACCTTCCTCCATGCGCCACTTCCCTTACACCTTGCCCCCTGCTCACCCAAGTTGCACCAGCTCATTTTGAGGTTAATTTTATCAAGCTGTGTTTTATTTCCAGCTGCTGTATGGGATTCTGTTGGGCTGTCAATGTGCAGGGCGCAGGCAGCAATTGGGAAGAGCATCCAGAGGCAGCTGGAGGCAGCACCCTTGAAAAGGGGATTCTGGGGCTTATGGCTGCAGGGAAATTCACCAATAAGCAACGACTCCTAAAACTGTCAAATCTTTATCATTTGTAAGTGTGCTTAGCCACTTAATTAGTCTAAAAGGTATTTTTATACTTGCTCTCACTGTGTTAAATTTTTTTAAATTACAATTTCACTCCTTGTGCACTCGGTTTTTTCAGGGGACACAGATGGGTTCATTCACTCCAGGAGCTGATTGTCATTTCTCACCCCATAGCATTTCACATCCACACTAGGAAACTGCTGAAATCAGCGCCGCAGCACTCCCTGTGGCTGTGGCACAGGTTCCCAGCCAGCTGTGCTCCCCAGTGCATCCATGCACTTGGGCACAAAGTCACTCGACCCATTCGCTGGGGTAATTCTGTACATGCAAATCACAGATGTCAGGAGCACAAGTGTTCGCTTGGAACAGCTTCCTCTGAAATCCAGATACTTACAATGGTTTACAAGAGCATGGCAGTAACAGCTGCAGAGTGCAGTGACATCAGTGCTCTCACATGGGGTTAAACATCTCCAGACCAGGGTGACTTTGCACCTCTCAGCTTCCACTCCTGCCGGAGCTTCACTTAAATTTAACCAAGTCTTAATTTAATTTAATCAATCTCAAGTTTTTGAATTTGTCATATTATGTGTATAATGCACTGGAGGCTTAGCAGCTCTTCAGTACTTTTGGTTACTGAAAATACACAATTACTTTGTAATATCTTGTGAATTTTATTTTACATAGTGGGATATTATGGGAGATATTTCACTTCTGATCCACCCGTAGTTGAAAGTACCCCAGGGGAACATGCTGGATGTTTTGGTTTTTTTAAAGGTGTGTCTTAAAAAAAATTGTGTCTTTAAAAATCATATAAATACCTGAATTTCCTGAGCTGCTCACTTCATTTCTTCACACCAGGAGAAAATAAAGCTGGCAAGAATTGCTGTCAAACATGTGGTGTTGGCAGTGGTGTGACAGCAGGCAGCTACCTGAGATCAAGGTCAGAGAATTCTCAGCTTTTTTTTTTTTCTTAAATCAGAGAATGACACCCAAATTCCATATAGAGATTACATGAAAGATCTTGTTCTGCTTTCTGGATGCAGTTTATTTATGGTACCTGAGCAGATATGCTATTTTGGTCAATTTTATACTGGAGGGGAAAAACTTGTTTTTATTTTCTGCAGGATCCCGAGAAAAGAGAAATATTTTTCTCAAAATCAGCTTTTATAGTTGTAATTGTGATTTTTGCGGAGCAGTTCTGACAGCTCAGAGCCTGGTTGTTGGGTGCTTGGCCCAGCTGGCAGAGGACACCCACTCTGCCCCATCCCGAACCACTCTGCCTCATCCCGAACCGCTCTGCTCCGCTCCATTCTGAACCGCCCGGCTCTGTCTCAGCCCGAACCCCCCGGCTCACTCCGTTCGGAACGGCCCGGCTCTGCTCCGTCCCGCACTGCCTGGCTCTGCCCCATCCTGCGCCCCCTGGCTCTGTCTCAGCCCAAACCCCCCGGCTCACTCCGTTCCGAACCCCCCGGCTCACTCCGTTCCGAACCGCCCGGCTCTGCCCCATTCCGAGCCGCTCTGCCCTGCCCCATTCCGAACCGCCCGGCTCTGCCCCATTCCGAACCCCCCGGCTCACTCCGTCCCGAACCGCCCGGCTCTGCCCCATTCCGAGCCGCTCTGCTCTGCCCCATTCCGAGCCGCTCTGCTCTGCCCCATTCCGAGCCGCTCTGCTCTTCCCCATTCCGAACGCCCCGGCTCTGCCCCATTCCGAGCCGCTCTGCTCTGCCCCAGCCCGAACCCCCCGGCTCTGCCCCAGCCCGCGCCGGGCGGTGCTGCGGTGCCGCGGGGCAGAACCCGGTGCCCAACGCGTCCCCTCGATGCTCGGCTGACGCCCTCCGTCTGTCTCGGGGCTCGGGCAGAAGTGGAAGGTGCCGGCGCGACCAGCGCTAACGGCGGTGAGAATTCGTTCGTACGGGCACTGGAGTTCCTCCGTGTGAACGGAACAGGATTTTTCGTTTCTCTAAATAAGGACCTCGTTAGTTCTTTATTATGTATTTCAACACTGCGCAGGGAGCGCAGCTCTCCGCGGCCGCTCTGGTCCGCCAGTCCCTCCTTGGCTCCGTGTCCCGGCGGGTGCCGGGCGGCGGCGGGACCGGGGCCCAGCGCGGGCACCGACTGCGCTGAGCCCCCGCAGCCGCCGGCCCCGCTCCCCGCGCCGTGAGCTCGCCAGGCGCCCGGGGAAAAGCAGCCCTGGTGCCTCCCCCCTCACGCTCCGGCTGATAGCAGAAGCTGTTTAAACTCCCGAAATACCGAACAGCTGGCAAGGAAAATCCCGTTTTCCTTGGGATGATCAGCAGCTGGCCACTAATGGAGATATAGATGGCCCCATCACTTCCCAACTGCTCGTCCCCGACAGATTCAGCATCCATGTTACACAGGCAGCACTGCTCTTTTATAATCTGCTCATTTAAATATTTTTGCATAATATTGCTAGCAAAAATCAAGAAGTATTTACAAGGGAAATGCATCGAGTTTATGTAAATAATCCACATTTTTTCTGTTATTTTGCATCCCTTGATGTCTTATTTCAGAGTTTTCTTCAATTGCACTTAGTCTGAGACTTGTTTTGTTTTCTCTCACTTGAAACACCTTGAAAATACTGCAGAGAGAATGATAGGAAAGCGAAATCTGCCAGGATTTCACTTAGAGCTCTGTGCAGGGTCTACTTGTTTTTCCTGTAACATATTCACCTCGTAGTGACATACAGGATCCAGGGACACACCAGTTTTGGAAAATATTCAGAAATGCTGTGGGTAGTTCTATATGAGACCAGAATTTGTCCCAAAATGTACAATATTAAAAATGACAATTTTCCCTTCATTCCTATTACGTAGATATGAAAGTTCCAATTCAAGAATGTGTTTTCACATCCACAGCACTCTGGGGTAGTATTAAATGAACTCTGTTTAATAAAACACATTCCAAGTTGCTATTTTGATTGAAGCATTATACTTCTTGTCTTGCTATAAGTAGTTCAGATTTCACTGGGTCATTGAAAATTTTTGAATCAGTCTCTTTTCAAATCGTATTTAAAATACAGACATAAATAACTGAGACACAGATCCCCTCACAGCACAAAGCAGGACTAAGGGACTCTGCACAGCCTGTGCTGCAGTTACCTCCCAAGACAGGAAGGAAATTTTGTCATTCTCTGAACACACTGATCATACCTTTCCTAAAACATCTCACATTCATCCAGGGAGACAATAGCATCCCATTTTGTCCTTGAATCATTGAAATGAGGTATTTTGATCACAAATGTCTACTATTATCAAAACATCATCATGATTTCCACAGGGTTAGAATAGGTAACCCAGGTGAAGCTGTGCACAGGTCTCCCCCAGCACAGGTCCCCCTGATTCTTTTTTTCTGTATCAAGTTTTTTCTGTATCTGTTTTTAAACACTCTGTTATATATGTTTTATCTGTTTTTAAACACTCTGTCAGTGAGAAAAGCAGCACCAGGCAAAGTCCTTAGTTCTGCCCAGGGCAGCTGTGGCCTTCACAGGTGATGGGCAGAAGGAACATTGTCCAAGTCCTCTGTTTTGATATTTTCTCCCTAGAAAACCCTAGAATCACAGAATTGCTTTGGTATGAATAACCTCTATGATCAACTCTGATGTGCATGTGAAAATCAGAATAGACTTGCATAAGATGGAAAAGATATTCACATAAATACTGAAATATTTACAGATGCAGTTCTCCCTGCTTGAACCAGAAAATAAATGCAATGAACAGAGCTCAGGGTTCCAGACTTGGTACTTCCCATCAGGATAACCTATGGGTCAAATGGTTAATGTCTCTTTGCCTGCTCCAGACAGCCCAGGCAGGACTGGGACAGCAGAGCCCCAGCTCCACCCAGCTGGGTGGCCCTGCCCAGGGCAGGCCAAGGCCAGGGGGCTCCAGGGGGTTAGGGTTAGGGTTAGGGTTAGGGCAGCAGGCTCTTGCTGCCCCAGCATCGCCCATCCACCTGCATGGGTGGCCTCATCCTCTCCTTTGGGAGCCCCTAATGCAGGTTTCCCACTCTAGGGAACTCATGCAGGAGCCCCTGGGCTGGGAGCAGTGCTCAGTGCCCCACTGATCCCTGCAGGAATCTCTGGGCACCCTGCAGAGGGAGGAGCCATTGCACCTTTCTGTGCTTCGTGTCAGCTTCTGCATGGCAGGGGCCCATGGTCAGAGGATCCCTCCAGACTTTCCTTTCTTCCATATTTCCACTGTACATTACTTCCCTTCCAGTATGACATAAAGGAGAAAAGGAGTGGTGGAAGTAGGAGAGCTGTAGCAGGAAAAAAATATCTGACAAACAGCAACAGCTCCCCAACACCCCTTTAAAGTAATGACAATTTACCAAATGGTTGGGAAGTTGTTATAATTCCTTTTCCAAATTATTACTCACCCTTTAGATTAGAAATGAGGCCAGGGTTAGCAATCAGCCATAAATGGTAGGATTTCTGAAGTAGAAGCACTTGTCTGATTGTGAAGTGGAGGCCATTATTGCCTTGATTGAGTCTTTTTTTTCCGGGTTGTTTTTTTTTTTTTTAAGCTTGCTTGATTTGTGGCTGAGAGCACACATTCACCACAGTACTGGGAGCAATCAGAGTCTTCCCTGCTCTTTTTTGCTCAGCGATTTAGGGTCCACTACTTTGGCACAGCTGCCACCTTTTAGCCTCCATCAAGCAGAGATATTTTTAAGTGAACTGCATTTTCTGTTTGTCTTTTATCCTCCCATTGCCTTCCTCATGCTTTTTTTTTTCTTTTTTTTTTTTTTTTTTTGAGGGGGGATGGGGGGATGGATGTCTCTGAAAATATTGTGTGAACTTTAGTTACAAGTATGAAGTTGAAAGAAGGCAGATGAAGCTGGCTGGTTGTCATCTTGCTCTATGTACATATCAGATCTGCAGTTACATGAAAAATAGCGTTGAAGTAATTTGCTCAAGGACTGAAGTAAGCCAGAAGCACTGATGGGTGTTTGGGTGCTGGAGTTGAGTTTAGTTTGCCTGAAACTCAGAGTTTAGCCAAGAATTTGTATTTTTATTCTTTATTTCCAGAAGTGATCTGTTTTGCTAGCCTGCTGTATTTCAGAGCTCCTCCCAAGCCATCTCTGGAGATGCAAAGCACAGCTGAGGGGGCTGGTGCCTGGCACACCCCAGGGCTCACCCTGAGCCCCAGCCTGGGGGCAGCCTGTGAGCCTGAGCAGAGCAGCACCAGGGCCACCCTGCCCCAGCCCAGCCACAGAGCCTGCCTGCACTTTGGACTCAGGAGCACATCTCTGCAGATGTCACAGGCACAGGCCTCTTTCCTTTAATTGCTACTGCTCTGAAATAGCTGTTTAGTCCATTTGCAGGCAGGAACTATGACAGTAACCCAGTAAAACACACTTCCATGGGCCACTGGCACATCCCTACAACCATGGGCAATGGAAATGCACCAAATCCCAGCTAGCGTGGAGTCATAGCAACACAGGGGCCAGGCTGTGCCATGAAATGCCGTGTAAATTGATGTAACATTTACTGTGTGATGTGATGTGATGCAGTATGGTGTCATGTTGCATTAGAAGGCCAGTCCTGTTGACTGTGTCCAACAACAGGCAGTGGGAAAATAACAGAACTAATATTTCCTGGTGCTGGAAACTGCAAATGCAGCAGAACAGGTATTTAGTGCATGTCTGTAACTCACCTGTTCCTCAGACATGTGTTTCAAAATGTCAGCTTGGAGGATCTAGTGCATCACTAACATCAGCCACCTGCTCATCTGGGTGGGCCACAGAAGAAATTGCTCCAATAGTTTTGTCTCTTTCTAAGGAGAGCCCGTTTGGAGCCAGAGAGGGGATGGGTGCCAGAACCATCCCCGAGGGGAAACTGGAGGCAGAGAGCAGCAGTGGCCACAGGGCCAGCTTGCCTCTGTCTTTGCAACATGCCCCAGGGTGTATCTGCTCATCTGACAAGAACCTTCCAACAACTGAAAAAATGTTATATTTTGAACAGTCCTTAGTTAAAGTTTTAGCTCGGTTGAAATCTTGGGATAGATGCTGTGGTTATTTGTGTGGAACAACTATCTACTATTTTTCCAGGGATACTTTTTTTTCCTAAATTTATATTTCAGGAGAGGTTCTGTTAAAAACAAACATCGAAGGAGGTTGGCCAGTTGCTGTTACCCATCAGCCTGCTCAGAGATCTCTCCAGTTGTATTTTGTCAGCTCTGAGGAGTTTGCCACTGGGGTGACTTTTCGGATCTACACATCTTGTGTGTTGGCCAGTTTTATGAATTGAAGGGTGTTGCTCTGCAAGGACTATGAGAGCAAAAGAAAATGGTCCATTTTTCACATGCACCCCTTTTCCAAGATTATATCCCTCCTTTTCCCCACATCAGGCTGCTGCTGTTCCAGTCACCACAGCGGGCCGGCCAGCGCAGGACAGGCAAAATTCTCTTGGTCAGCCACAAGGTCCAGCTCCAGGAGGGGATGCGTGTCTCACCTCCTCCCTGCAGCCTGAAGCTGAGCACGTTACTGGTTCGGAGCTGTCACTGATCGTTATCAGCGACATCTCCTGCGCTCCCGGCAGCCCCCCAGCAGGGGCTGCGCTGCGGGGTGGCAGCCTGTCACGGGCTCCGAGGCAGAGGGATAACCATCTTGGTACAAACTTGACATCTATAAATTGATTACATAAGTGGGCGCTGGTGGTCCTTTCAAGTATGTTCCTTTTGTTTCAGCTTTACAGTAAAATTACCAGCAGCAGTTTACAATTAAGGGAAATAATAATAACTGCATATGCTTTCATCTGCACATACAATTACAATAAACTGCTTGCTTTAATAGGATTGTGAAAAATCTATGTTTGACCCCTACAAAAAAGTAAACATTCTTGTTCTGGATACTATATCATTATCACAACAAAGGGAAACTCCTGAAATCTGATGATTTAAACATCTGGAGAATGTTAATCACTTCAAAATGACGGATGTTTTTTATTTCAGCTTTTGACGGACACACTCCTTTCATAGATAGATGATTATTTACATAAATTACATCACCAATGTGAAAAAAAGTCCAAAATAACTTCAAAGGATAAAGAGCTTAATTAAAAGGAGGCCTTTGCATTTCTTTTGTTGTAGAACACAGAAGGAATAGAAGAATTTGCAAAGGGAAAGTGTAATGCCACCATTTGAAATGTTTAGCAGTTTGGCTGTTGGTTTTCCCCTCTGTGCTTGGGCTATGGGGGTGCACTTTGGGGAGGGCTGAGGTGCAGTAACAGTGCTTGCAAATGTGGCTCACACTGCCCCTGCCCCAGGGAGTGCTGCCAGGGCAGGTTGTGAGATGGGCAGAGGGCCGGGGGCAGCTCAACTTCTCAAGCATTTTCTGCAAAGGCTCTGCAAAGGTTTTGGCTCCACTCTGGCCAATACCTGCAGCCTCCCCTGCTCTCTTACAACCAATTCCTACAATAAAGCCACTGACTTCAGCAGAACTGTTCCTCACAACTCAGATTTGTTTGGCTTCACATGCATAAGTAAAATAAATAACGTTAAATATATAACAAATACATAATATGCTCTGTATAACATAACATGTTCTATTTAACATAATGTGGTCTGTTATAACATCCAGATCTACAAAGAGCAGCACCGAGGTACTCATCAAGAGTGGGATTACGGGATCTGCATCCAATCCTTCAGTCCTGTGCCTCAACGTTACTCATCAGGAAGCAAATTCAGCATCCTCCCCCCTGCCGTTGTGGATGATGAGAGCAGGCTCAGCTGCAAGCTGTCAGCTTGTAAGACAACAATTTCAAAGGAGGCTGCAGGAATGAGTGAGAGGAACATGCAGGAAAATCTCAGAGTGCCATCTGCAGAGACCCACGGGCGCTTGGGTAGAGCCGGGAGTCGCTGCGCTCACACGAGCGGTCTGAAGGGCAGCTGCGCACTCAGTGCAGACCCAAAGGGATCCCGTGCTGATCTAACCCCAGGCACTGCCCCAGCTGAGCTCTGTGTGCTCCAGAAAGGCTGGAATTGGCCACGCTGCAGCAGGACCTTGCTGCAGGGCCCTGGGCTGCGGGGCCGCGCTGCCACCAGCCAGAGCCGGCGCAATTTGGCTGATCCGCCGCAATTTCCTCCTACACGCTGAGCTGATCCGCACGCTGACCTCGGCCAATTTGTCTTCTTTCTGGCAGAAATGTCATCCGAAAGGAAGTTATTAAGTCAAGGAGGTAATTCTGCAAGAGCAGTCCACTGTATAAACAGAACTTGACCCAGGGTAATTTATTTCCAGTCCTGCACAAAGGTATGACCAATACATTTCAGGATCTAAATATCCAGTGAAGGCAAAAACATAAGAATTTTAAAAATATTAATGAGGAGTTTTCTCTAGAAAATGAGAAAGAGGTGTAAAACAGCCTTTAGAATCGGAAGAGATTCAGTATCTGTATTTAGGAGAATAAATATCTGCAGACAGTAGAGCTTGGCCTAGAGTTTTGCTAACCAACTTTTATGTAATTCCCTCCCTAATGTGTTAAACTACATTGATGTCCCCCCACTTAACAACATTACAAAGGGATCATTTACTGTCTTTTTTCTTTACCAACTTGATAGACTGCTTAAAAATCATTTTTAAAAGGAGGCAAAGACTGAAAAAAATACTAATTCCTGCTCTCCAATGTAGAAAAAAAATAATTTAGAATGCAGTTGGAGGCTGTCTTCCCTACTAATATTAAATTAATTTTTTGCTTAGCCTAAAGCAATTTCCTTACCCAAGTCCAGTTCCCAGCACATCCATGGACACAAACCATCAGGCTTTCCCTTACACTGGGTGCACACACAGACGCCCAGCAGCCGGTGGGAGTCTGCTGCTCCCAGCCCTGCAGTGGCCAGTCCTGCCCAGGCACAGCCCCTGGGTCCCGGCCAGGGCCCCTCCATCCCGGGCAGGATGGCAGCCACAGCTCCCTCCTGACCTGCTGTGGGCTGGGCACCCTTCTGGGCTGGCTCTAGGAAAGAGCCCAGGAGGGTGAAAATCACCAAGCTGGGTCTGCAAAGAGCAGCTGGGAACAGCCTCGGGTCTGGGCAGCAGGGCTGTTGTGCAGGCAGAGGCTCACATCTGGTTTTTGGCAAAACTGCAGGCAATGCTGCCACAGTTTCAAGCATCAAGAGAGTACAGAGGGCTAATGTCACAGTTCCTATATCATCACACCTTTTCTTGGTGTGCAAAGGTATGAAATGGTTAATAGAATTTATATTGAGCATGCACATGACTTCCCAAGCTATGAAAAGCAGCTCCCTTTCTTGCCTGGTATTTACACTTAGATTAAATAACTCACTTTCTAGAAATACCAGCATTTGAAGCTTAAGGATCTTCATGGTGTCAAATGTTTCCTTGATGGCTGCACCTGGCCCCGGATGAGCTCATTGTACACAGCTACTGCCCCACTCAAATGCATTGCCTGCTCTGTTTGCTGTCCCCAGTGAAACATGATGTATGTCTCCAACAAACACAGAATCTGCTTTTTGTTCTTGCTCTTGTCACCCAAAAGGAATTTCACAGCATATTTTATTTGGTTATCACATAAAGTCATGTTATTTTCAGTGAGTTTCATATCAGACATGCCTCAGATTCTTCCTACAGCTCATAGTACCCATCAGTCCTTCATACTATTATCATAATAATTGTTTGGAATTATCATTACTGTTATGTATGCAGAGAATAGAAAATTAAAGTAGCATACAAATCAAATGGAAAAAATGCATTTTAAAAGACCAGAACTCAAATCTAAAATGACAGGCACAACAACACTCCCTGTCTGTGGAAAAGATGTGGATCTTCACAGCTATGGATGAGGCACTCCAGAAGAGTGTTCATCAGTATACATTTTAATGCAACCTTAAAATATTAAAATTAGAACTGGGTGAAAAGTGCTCAGCCAAATAATTTCAGTTCTGTTTCAGAACACAAGCCCCTCTGTTCCCTTCCTGCCACCTCGCTGTCAGCCACAGACAAGGTGACAGTGGTGTCACCCAGCAGGGTGTCCCAGGGAGTTCTACATCCTTCTCCAGCTGCACCACAGCCAGAGAAGCCACCACTGCAGCACAGCTTGTGAGGAGGCCTGAGGGCCCAGGGTCTCCTGGCACCAGCTGGTACTAACCTGGACCTAGGTCAGAAAAGTGATTTAGGGCAAAACCAAAGGAGGAAATTTCACAAACAAATACTTCTTTCTGTTCCAAACCTTAGTGATCTTTTGTGTGACAGTAACAAGGATGGTTCTGAATTCTTCTGCTGCATTAACAGCCTAAATACCTGTGCCACAAACAATAAACACACAAACATGACACACGTGTCCAGGTTACCAAGTTACAGTCTTAAATCTGGAGCAAGATATGCTTTCAATGAGTCAGAGTCTGGAACTGATGTCAAACACTTCTGCTTAGGTCAGTCTTTGAGCAAATTGAGGATAGAGGGTGGCTTCCAGTGGGATACCAAGGTTTAGTAATTTGATGGAGAATGTACAATTGGACCAAGCAAAAGTAAACTGCAAGAGTTTCCTGGGTGTATAAATAAACATACATACTAGCACCAGCAGTTTTACCATGGCAAGTGCAGCAGGCAATGAACCATTGCACTGCCTCATTCCTGCCATAGGGAGCACTTTAACAAAACAAGCTCCTGACAGAAGTGCAAATAAAATAGAGTAAAAGAGATTTGTAATTGTAGTTGAGGCCCCCAGCTTGAGAGAATTGATCTCTGTCTTTTGCTTTCCAGTAGCTTCTCTGTGTGACTTAAATATATGTCCCATTTTATCTGCCTTTCCATAAGCAAATAACAGTTTCCCTTTTAACATGAGATTTAGCCTCTGACTGTGGCTGTAGCATGCCCAAAGCAGCAGGCAAAGCACCTGCTGGTACCTCACAGTACCCACACCTTTGCCTCAGTCCCTCCTCTTGCACTGCCCAGTGGAGGCACGTCCAGAGCAGAGCCTCGGGCAGCTCTCTCCAGGCATCAGCCACTGGGATTTGTCAAGGGGGTCTTTGAGGCAGGGTGAGCTGTTACAAAGCTTGCCCAAATTACAGCCTGGTTTGAGGGTGGCTCAGCCTGCGCTGTGGGTCCCTGGTGCCAGCTGTGTGATGGAGCCTGTGGGTGCCAGCTGTGCCCCTGGAAACAGACCTGAGCACCTGTGGGCAGAGCCGACCCCAGAGAAACCCCCAGGCAGACACAAACGCTGGGTCTGAGCTGCAAAGGCAAACACTGCCATCCATTATTACTCACTGCAGATGGAAACTGTGTAAGCCTACACTTTTCACACCACATTTTGATTCAATACCAGCCAAAGACCAGAGCCAAAATTCTGTCAAGACTCTGTTCTTTTCAGTTTGCATTCCTTCAGAAAGAATCTGAGGGAACAACATGGCTAGGACACCTTTAACCTAATTAAAAACTTGTGCCCTTTTACAAATGAACAGAAGAGATACAGACAGTGAAAGGAAATGTCATCAAAATCCCAGGATTCCAACAGTCACAGAGATGTGAGCAATCCTCTGGTAACCCTATAGCTGCATCAAAAGCAGCCAGAGAGCCCCGGGCAGTATTGCCAAGATGATTACTCAGTTCCTCTTGGAAGTTTGCATCCAGCTTCATGTCTTACATGCCCCACACTCAACATTCTGCAACAGGTAAAAGGAAACTAAGCCATGTGTTCCTGTTTTAATTACAAATCCAACCCTTTCAACTCATTCCTGGATGACTTAATCATGCTGGGAGACTGAGCAAAGCTGACAGGTGAATGTGAGTATGAGGAATACACAGTTGTTAATCCAAACCTTTCCTCTGCACTGGGGACCACGGACTCCCACCACGACTGGCAGAAGTGAAACACCCAAGGACCCCGGGGAGGACTGGTATGGCTGCAAGGCTCAGGTAGAAACTGCACAGCTCCCCACCTCTGGTACATTTTCCTTTGTAAAACCCCTAAGAAATGCAGTTGTGAGCCATTTGCAGAAAATGAGTGGAGGCATACCAAGGAACTGAATGATTTACCCATGGGCATACAGATGTCATGCCACAGCAGGGGACTGACATTCAATGCCAGAGCCTTTGGCTCCTTTGCCAAGCACAAGTGCCCTCTCCACACCCCATCCGTGCCCAAAGGCATGTGCCACGCAGCAGGGGCCAAGAGAAGGCAGAGGCCTGGGGTGTTAAAGTCACCCTCTAGCTGTAACCACCATGGCTCAGCAGGCACTGCCCCGTGCCAGCCTGGTATCGTGGTCAGTGAACAGAGCTCCCTCTGGAGCAGGACTGTGGCAAGAAAAGCAGGGGGAGGTTTGACCTTATTCAGCATTTTCCTTCCAACATCCACTACCACGTACAGCATCACACTCAGTATCCAATTGAGATCAACTCGCAGATGGATGATGGAACATTCCAGGCCCTTCTCAGCCCTCAGGATGATAGCAGATGGCCCTGTACTTCACCACTCAGATGAAAACCCATGGGTTCAGAGGTATTTCATCTCTCTGCAGCATGTCTCAGCTTTTTCTTTACCAATGATGACTATTCAATAAAAGTTTGTAACTTCAACTTCATATCCACAATATAAATCAGTTTTAACTGCACAGTCTAAATATGTGAGTGTTCTGGCAACCAATTGAAAACAGATAGGTTCCTGCTTACAGCTCCATGGCAGTGAAAACCATGACAAGCTGAGGAAGGTATGCTCAGAAAGGAAAATCTCACACCAGTGCTCATATGGAAATGATTTTTTCAAAACACTGTGGTATTACAAACCCAGCCCAATAAAGAGCAAGGTCACAGTAGCATTGTTCATCATGGCATCTCCTGTAAAATTCAACTTATTCAGCATTTTTGGCAGTCAAGACCCTATTTTCTCCTCAGTGTTAAAAGTTAACAGCTGAACAAGAGTCATCTTCACCATTACCAATTATTTCTAAAGGTTCTCAGACTCAGGAATTGGGATATACGCTCCTGAGTGCTGGAACCTTACCTGTAATATAGTTGCCTACGTTGCAACATGAAACATTGCATACCTGCTACTTGTAGTAACAAAAAATAACAACTTTATTAGTTAGCCCCGAGCCTGCCAGTGCTTAAAGAACTCTTTGAAAGCTCTCTGATACATGGTTTAACTTTCAGTTGCTCTCTGTGGAGTCAGGAGTTGGACTCGAGGGCTCTCATGGGTCCGTTTCAGCTCAGGATATTCCATAATTCTGTGCATGTTGTTGGGCCAAGACCAAAGTACCCATGATAACATGTTCAAAAGTCAAGTAAATGGGTCAGTTTACAGAGGTCTTCTTGAGAGCCTGTGTGGGCTGCACTGGATATGTCTGTGGCTGGAGAAAAGCCATGATCAAACACACAGATTTAAATTAAGAGGCAGGAACAATTACTCAAAAAAATTCCTGAGTGAAGGCTAAATTTGGTCCACTCGGAGATTTCATAAATACAATGTAGTGGTGAGCAAAGTTACCAAAAAACAACGTGTCTGTACCCAGTCACCCAGCTCCGGGCAAGGGCTGACCAGGTTGAGTGGCCGGGAGGATGCAGGTGCTGGCTGCACTTTCTGGCAGCCATCAGGTGGGCAGAAAGGGGAAATGAACATTCTTCTGCTCAGGGCTCTCCAGCTTCTTGGGGAAATGAACATTCTTCTGCTCAGGGCTCTCCAGCTTCTTGGGGAACGAGCATTCTCCCGCTCAGGGCTCTCCAGCTTCTTGGGGGAACGAGCATTCTCCTGCTCAGGGCTCTCCAGCTTCTTGGGGAAACGAGCATTCTTCTGCTCAGGGCTCTCCAGCTTCTTGGGGAAATGAACATTCTTCTGCTCAGGGCTCTCCAGCTTCTTGGGGAAACGAGCATTCTTCTGCTCAGGGCTCTCCAGCTTCTTGGGGAAACGAGCATTCTTCTGCTCAGGGCTCTCCAGCTTCTTGGGGGAACGAGCATTCTCCTGCTCAGGCTCTCCAGCTTCTTGGGGAACGAGCATTCTTCTGCTCAGGCTCTCCAGCTTCTTGGGGGAACGAGCATTCTTCTGCTCAGGGCTCTCCAGCTTCCTGCACCGGGGAAACCTTTCAGCTCTCGCCGTGCCAACCATTCTTTTGGCTTGCATACCCTTATCCAAGACACTTTATCTGTTTTCAGTGGTTCCTAACCCAGGACAGGAATCAAACATGTGCTTAAACACATACTGAAGTCCCATGGAAGCAAAGAGAGAAGCTTAGGAATCAGTGCCAAAGCAAGGAGAATTATTTCAGTGGTTTGGGAAACAAAGTTGTGGTTTTGCTCTTCCCTCCCTTGCTCTGAGCTGTCTGTTCTCATTCCATCATCTGGCCACCCCCGGGGCCAGCAAGGCTGTGTGCCAGAAGAACAGGGCACCAAAACCCACCTCACAGTCCTTCACCACAGGTGTCACTTCAGGGCTTCACTGTGCTTTTCTCACAAACTACACCTGCCCAGGAGCCTGTGAGTGATGCTCAGCAGTGCTCAGGGGCAAGGACTGCATACTGCTTGAAGATTGGGGCCGATTATTCCCAGTGAATCTAACTTGCAAGAACCATTGGCAGGATGAGAGGAGATGACCCCAAGATGACCACAGGCGGTTTAGATTAGACATTAGGAAAAAAGTCTCCATGGAAAGGGTTGTAAAGCCCTGGCACAGCTGCCCAGGGCAATGGTGGACTCATCATTCTTGTAAATGTTCAAATAAGTATGTGGCTGTATTACCTAAGGACATGGTTTGATGATGAACATGAGGTTGATGCTGGGTTGATAGCTGGACTTGATGATCTTAGAGGTTTTCTCCAGCCTTAACAATTCTACAATTCTGTGGTTGGAGTTTCTTCTCTATTATTTGGAAAAACCACGTTTTTACTACATTTTTCACTCAGGCAGCTCCTTACAGACTGTCATGATGGTGTCACACAGGGAGGGGCAAAAGGCAGTGCCAGGAGCAAGAGGGCTGGCTGTGTCTGCTGAGACAGACAATCAGCTTTGTCTGTAGAAGAAAGAGGTAAAGCATTGCTTCTACCAGAAAAATCCCAGGTGTGCTACCAAAAACATCCTAGGTGTGCTACCAAAACCATCCCAGGTGTGCTACCAAAAACATCCCAGGGGTGACTGAGCAGCAGGTTCTCAGAGAGGTCTGAGCAGCCATAGGACTGGCCACAGGAACAGGCAGCCTTTCACAGAGCTGCTTGCACGTCACAGACACAACCAGCAGAATTCAGCTCATTACAGCTCTGCTGGTTCTGGATATGCATTTTTTCCTGAAATGTACCTTTCCCATGTAATTGCCTATCAAATAATTAGCCCAAATTTGGTCTTTGTGTGGCTGCAGCTTTTTGGGGTGAATGAGAGTTTCTAACAGCTCGTTCCTGTCCTCTCACTGACATGCATAATGAAACATGGGCAAGAAAGGGAATAAGCCAGGGACCTACAGCACTGGGGTGGGCCAGGGCTGAGCACCCTCCAGAGACAAACCCCCACACTGCTGTGGATGCTCGGGGATCAATCAGTTCTTCCCCATATGTTGTGGCAAACACTTACATATCCCACGAAGGGGCTGTGTTCACTGATAAATACCAGATTGCCTCAACAGGGCTGTTCTGGGACTTAAGTTTCTTGAAAAATCCAGCTTTTATTAAGGATAATTAAGCATTGTTTTCTTTGGTGTGAGTCACTGAACTGCATCATGTTCTGCCTTTGCATTTTGGATGATCAGTATGATGATACTGGGAAAATATAATAATTTTGATTACCACAGCAAGAGCAAGGGCAGCAAGTTCTGATCTTAAATTTCACAATGCATATCTATTACTACTCCCATATTAACAAAGCAGAGCCCTGAACATGTTCATTTTTAACCCATGCTCCTTGGGAATATTGGAATAGTTATTGTTCCATCCCAGTTCTTAGATACTACAGCTCTGCAGTTTACCAGCTCAAGCCAAATTCATACTGACTTCAGGAAACTATTAGAATATTTCAGCCAATTTTCCTCTAGCAAGAAGTAATTGCTTGGGAACAGAAAGGATTAAACTCCATCTTCAATGGGGTCTAAGTGGTTTTTTAGGCACTTTCTCAGGAACACCACTTTGGAGAAGCCAAGATTCATCATCAGTCTTGTAAAGGATTTTGCACCACCAGTAAAGCCTTGGGGAGTGAACCAAGGCTTTGCTGTCATTTGGTCAGTGGAGCCAGGTCCTCATCACCTTGCAGCGTGGGGGCAGGATTGGCCTCTGGCCCCTCAGGGGGCTCAGACACTGGGATTTTAGGGCACATGTGCCTCATGCACAAAGGCAGGGCTCCAGGGTGCTAGTTCCCATCAGAAATGGTTCTCCCACAGTGATGTAAAGGTGTTATGCCAAAGATGTTGCATAAATTACTTGACTTTCTTTTCTGTTATGACTCCTGGCTAATTCCCAGGCAAAAATGGGCACATGGCTGTAGACACACTAGAATTTACCTCCCTCCCCTCAAGAGCTGCCCAAAAGTCAATTCTGACTTGGTGCAATTTCTATTAATTTCAAGATCTTGTACCTATTGCAAAGGTAAAAATCTGCCTACTAAGAATAAAAAAGTGTTAGGCATCAGAAATTATCAATCAGACTTTCAGAGCCTCAGAGATTGTGCTGAAGCATTTGCTCATGATCTGTTAACAAATGTTGCATTCCCTGAGAAGAAAGACTCTCTCTTTGGTTGTGAAATATAGCTCAGACCTATAAAACCTGTACAAAATACACTAAACCCAAAATAATAAAGCAGTGGTTTGGATTCCACCTCCATCCAGGTTTTTGGAAATTTCTGTAGTCTGATCTCCAGCTGATAAAACAGGATCATGATCATCTCTGTGAGAAGAATCTACTCATGGTGGGAAAACCAGCTGTAGCTAGGGCAAGAATGGCCCTCAGGCCCATCATTCTGCTTTGCAGCACAGGGAACACCTTGCAGCCTACAGCAGTGCAAGCCTTGTGAGCACCTCTGCTCCCAGCTGAGGCAATGCCAGAGGATTGCTGTGGGAAGCTTCAGTCTTAGTTCCTTTGTCTTGCATGTTTAGATTTCAGAAGATTTCAGGGCTTAACAAGTCCTTGTAACACTTGGCCAATTGTGGGTTTTTTCCTTCCTTGTAGTTAGAAAATGGAAACTGAAATGGGGAAGAGTCTTTCAGAAAAAAAACCCCAAAACATTTATAGTTTTTCTTAATTATTATAAAAATATGAAGATATATAGAAGAGTTAGACTTCATATGGAAAATTCTAATCTCTAATTAGAATTCCCTTTAAAATTTGATTCCCTACAAAATACATCTCTGTGACAAAGCTTTCCAAAGAAGTCCAATTAGTTTCTACAAGATAAAATGACAAGAATTTCTCAAGGGGTTGGTTTCTAAACCATTTTTATTCTAAACTAATTTTTATTCCTAATACCTGTAATAAATTATTTTAACCACATTCTGAGTTACAGGCTGCCACAAAATTACCAAGCCACACTACTGGAATAAAACACTTTAAAGCTTACCATTCTTATGAAATTTTTGATTACGTTATTCCATTTGATCTTAAAGATAAAAAAAAATCACGAGGGAAATTCTTGTGTGGTTCAAAGCCATATTCACCTGGTTTGAGCTTTTGATTTTGTCTTGAGTTAAAGCTATACTCATTAACTCGAAACAATGCACTCAAACTTTTAACCCTTGTGGGTTGAATTTGACTCAATGTCCTGGCAGCTTTCCTGGGGAGGTGTTACACGGTACCTTACTTTGCTTTCACAGATGTACAACAACTTAGAGCTCCAAAGATGATGCTGGTGCCTCTGAAATAGTACAGATATATTTAAATTTACATTAAAACACAAACTCTAGGCTTCCACAGCCTTACAAAGGGTGTCCATAGCGCCAGCATTTACACCGAAAATCCAGAGTAAATATTGGGATGTTCTTCTGTGATGAAGAAAGGGGTAAAAAGAAAAGACAAATGGGTCATCAATTACTAAATGAGATGTTGGATTTTCTTGAAGGTGAGTGACTGTGCAAAGGCCATTTGTCAGCAGGAGGGACTTTGCAAAAGCACCTTTCTTACCAACATGTAGTTTGAGTATGACCTTTGAAGGTTTGCAGGGTAGGGTGCACAGCCTCTGCCAGGGGAGAAAATGAATCCTCACAGTGTAACCTGATGTTCTGGGCACCCCTCTGCCTCCCCAGTCCCTAAACCACCAGCCAAGATTGCATTCCTGGCTCAGCATTATCTTGGTCACACACGGGTCACTGTCACAGAAGTGCTCACTAACAGCAGTGTCCTCAACAGTCCCACAGGCCCCTGAATTTAAAGCAGATGCTGATTTTTGAAGTGTTGTGACATCTCACAAAAGCAATTAATTTTGTCAGCATTGGATATTCTATTGTATTCTCCAAACCTTGAAAAGAGCTCCAATAGTTTCAGTGAAAATTCCCTGAAGTACACATCTGATGGCAAGAAATGTGGCTTAAACACTGTTAACTGATCACACTTCATTTGTGAGAATTCTAAGTGGCAGATCACTCCTTGCTAAATGAAAGCCAACTTCTGCCAATTGCCATAAAGTATGATTGTGAAACTGTTTAGTGCAGATCCCAGTAGCAAAAAGGGCCAGAATCTCCCATGGACTCCCTCAGCAGGGCAGCAGCACCTCGGGCTCCTCTGGCTCTGCTCTCCAGCCAGCATTCCACCAACGCTCCTGTGCAGCCCCACAGCAGCAGCAGCAGCACACACAGGGCTCTGTGCAGCCCCACAGCAGCAGCAGCAGCACACACAGGGCTCTGTGCAGCCCCACAGCAGCACACACAGGGCTCTGTGCAGCCCCACAGCAGCAGCACACACAGAGCTCCTGTGCAGCCCCACAGCAGCAGCAGCAGCACACACAGAGCTCCTGTGCAGCCCCACAGCAGCAGCACACACAGGGCTCTGTGCAGCCCCACAGCAGCACACACAGGGCTCTGTGCAGCCCCACAGCAGCAGCACACACAGGGCTCTGTGCAGCCCCACAGCAGCAGCACACACAGGGCTCTGTGCAGCCCTACAGCACACACAGGGCTCTGTGCAGCCCCACAGCAGCACACACAGGGCTCTGTGCAGCCCCACAGCAGCAGCAGCACACACAGGGCTCTGTGCAGCCCCACAGCAGCAGCAGCACACACAGGGCTCTGTGCAGCCCCACAGCAGCAGCACACACAGGGCTCTGTGCAGCCCCACAGCAGCAGCAGCAGCACACACAGAGCTCTGTGCAGCCCCACAGCAGCAGCAGCAGCACACACAGAGCTCTGTGCAGCCCCACAGCAGCAGCAGCCCCACAGCAGCACACACAGGGCTCTGTGCAGCCCCACAGCAGCAGCACACACAGGGCTCTGTGCAGCCCCACAGCAGCACACACAGGGCTCTGTGCAGCCCCACAGCAGCAGCACACACAGGGCTCTGTGCAGCCCTACAGCACACACAGGGCTCTGTGCAGCCCCACAGCAGCACACACAGGGCTCTGTGCAGCCCCACAGCAGCACACACAGGGTTCTGTGCAGCCCCACAGCAGCACACACAGGGCTCTGTGCAGCCCCACAGCAGCAGCACACACAGCTCTCTGTGCAGCCCCACAGCAGCACACACAGGGCTCTGTGCAGCCCCACAGCAGCACACACAGGGCTCTGTGCAGCCCCACAGCAGCAGCAGCAGCACACACAGGGCTCTGTGCAGCCCTACAGCAGCAGCAGCCCCACAGCAGCACACAGGGCTCTGTGCAGCCCCACAGCAGCACACACAGCACTCTGTGCAGCCCCACAGCAGCAGCACACACAGGGCTCCTGTGGCAGCGCTGAGCCAGGGGCACAGCCCCACAGCTGACCCTGCACGCACACAGTCTCACTCCAAAATGCTCATTTCAGGTTTTTGTTGACATGACAAAAAACCGCAATACAACACAGCACACTAAGGAAGCCAAAGGATGTATCTACAGAAAGGATTCGCAAGGTAATTTTTACTCATGGCAAAACTGAAGAAAATCCCAACTCCCACAACAGACATACCAGGTCCAGACATAAATTTCCATCTCTGCGCACATGCTGTCTATACTTACATTGCCTGCCAAGTGGTTTTAGAGAAAGGTTTATATAAAAAAATGTGCTGATTCATCATCAGTAATTTTGTATGTAGGGAAAAAGGTCAGTTATGAGAAACTGACAGTTTCAATATCCAATCAAAAATCCAGTTTTAGAAGTCCAAATTAACAGTTCCAAGTTTTTATTCAAAGTCACTTTTACTATGAAAAACTAATATTTTTTCACAAATTTTAAAAATATAGTGTGAAACAAAAAAAGTGAAATTGAGAACATAATATTTTTAAAAATTCTAAGCACGCAGTTACAACTGACTCCCTTAATTTTTGTATTTTCAGTTCTTCCTCACATCTTAATGGTACATGCAGTAAAATGAATAGTGGTCTTAAGTGTTCTCTCATTATTTTTCCCTTCAGCATCCCTCTAAGTACTGTCCATAGATGCCAGAGCTTCCTATCAGCATCGTTCAGACTGATGCAGAGGGCTCACTTTGCAGGGAATCAAGTCCAACACACTGTGGCAGCCACAGCCCCACAAGTCTGAGGACCTGCTCTGGCAGACATTTCTCATGACAGCATTCCTTACTCACCCTCTGCAAATGCACCATCACAGCATGGCATACTGGGGCAGCCCCCTGAAATCACCTTTGACTCTAAAATTCATTTAGGAACCTGTTCTACTTACCCCAAGTACTCATTTTATCCATTTGGTTACAGCAGCGTGCCCACGGTGACAAGGGACCGCCGTCTCCTCCCTTGCTCTCCTCTGCCACTTCTCTCCTTTCTGCAGGGAGCGCGCAGGGCCAGCCGGGCTCCGGGCAGCCCCTGTGTGTCCTGGGGCTGGCAGAGCCTCTGTGTGTCCCGGGGCTCCGGGCAGCCTCTGTGTGTCCCGGGGCTGGCAGAGCCTCTGTGTGTCCCGGGGCTCCGGGCAGCCCCTCTGTGTGTCCCGGGGCTCCGGGCAGCCCCTGTGTGTGTCCCGGGGCTCCGGGGAGCCTCTGTGTGTCCCGGGGCTGGCAGAGCCTCTGTGTGTCCCGGGGCCCCGGGGGAGCCCCTGTGTGTCCCGGGGCTGGCAGCCCCTCTGTGTGTCCCGGGGCTCCGGGGAGCCTCTGTGTGTGTCCCGGGGCTCCGGGCAGCCCCTCTGTGTGTCCCGGGGCTGGCAGAGCCTCTGTGTGTCCCGGGGCTCCGGGCAGCCTCTGTGTGTCCCGGGGCTGGCAGAGCCTCTGTGTGTCCTGGGGCTGGCAGAGCCTCTGTGTGTCCCGGGGCTCCGGGCAGCCTCTGTGTGTCCTGGGGCTGGCAGAGCCTCTGTGTGTCCCGGGGCTCCGGGGAGCCTCTGTGTGTCCCGGGGCTGGCAGAGCCTCTGTGTGTCCCGGGGCTGGCAGAGCCTCTGTGTGTCCCGGGGCTCCGGGCAGCCTCTGTGTGTCCTGGGGCTGGCAGAGCCTCTGTGTGTCCCGGGGCTCCGGGCAGCCCCTCTGTGTGTCCCGGGGCTCCGGGGAGCCTCTGTGTGTCCCGGGGCTCCGGGCAGCCCCTCTGTGTGTCCCGGGGCTCCGGGGAGCCTCTGTGTGTCCTGGGGCTGGCAGAGCCCCTGTGTGTCCCGGGGCTCCGGGCAGCCCCTCTGCGTGTCCCGGGGCTCCGGGGAGCCCCTCTGCGTGTCCTGGGGCTGGCAGAGCCTCTGTGTGTCCCGGGGCTGGCAGAGCCTCTGTGTGTCCCGGGGCTCCGGGCAGCCCCTCTGTGTGTCCCGGGGCTCCGGGCAGCCCCTCTGTGTGTCCCGGGGCTCCGGGCAGCCTCTGTGTGTCCCGGGGCTGGCAGAGCCTCTGTGTGTCCCGGGGCTCCGGGCAGCCCCTCTGTGTGTCCCGGGGCCCCGGGGAGCCTCTGCGTGTCCCGGGGCTCCGGGCAGCCCCTCTGTGTGTCCCGGGGCTGGCAGCCCCTCTGTGTGTCCCGGGGCCCCGGGGAGCCCCTCTGTGTGTCCCGGGGCTCCGGGGTGCCCCTCTGTGTGTCCCGGGCCGGCCCTGCAGCGGCCGCGGGCTGAGAGCGGGGCAGGGCTGGCAGAGGCTCCTCGGCCCGGAGGTGCCCAGGATGGGCAGGGCGCTGCCCGCCCTGCGAGCCTCCCCCAGCGCCGCTCCTTGCTGCCCTCGGGGCCCATAGCGGGGCCACCGGCACCTCGGGGACCTCCCGAGCTGGTCACACAAAGTCATTTATAGCCCTGGACAATTACACTCCGTTATTAAACACTGTGTGGTGCAGTCTGTCCTGAGCCACCACCAGCAGCAGCACAAGGACAGAACCCTAGACTAGACTACAATTTGCTTCTACATTTTAATCAAAAATTAACTCCTAATCAGCCTTTCCTGTAAGTCTCAATTAAAACAACACCATGGAGGGTCTAACAGAATTCTCCAAAGTTTCTTTCTACAATTTTATTTTAAACAAAACAAAACAAAAAATGAAAGTTGCATGGGATATGTGTTGCAGGTCTTGGTTTTGAAGGCAATTAAATCCTTCTGCTTTAAAATCCCCGGGTTTTTTACTCAGCAGAGCAGAGAAAATCTCTCTGTTCATGGGGAAAGTGACGACTGGGATTTACTTATTTGTTCTCATTGTGAGGCACCCCCCTGCCAAAGCACTCCTCCCACCCTGACCACGCACCTGGAAAGGGCTCGCCCACGCTCCACGGAGGGAAACGTGCCCCTGGCTTCCCACAACCACCGGTACCAAATGTCAGAAAAAAAACACATGAAGGAATTAAATCAAACAAAGGTGGTGCTATAGAAAGGGTCCCTAATACACAAGATAAGCTTTCACACTTTAGCAAACATTTTACTTCCAAAGGACAGCAATCTGGGTAGCCCAGAACATTATGTAAGGGACATCGACAACAGAAGAATCATAAAGTTTAAAAGTCTCTCTTAATCAATGACAAATTTAGTACTTGTTGCTACAATTACAAAGATAATAGTTCCTTTATGTCAGTGCCTTTGGTTTTGCAGCTGTAAAATAGCTTTGAATTCAGCATTTCAAGTAACAGAAATTAATAGGAGGTCATTCCTACCAGAGAAATTTTAGGGGCCCATCCTCTCTAATCATCATTAAAAACTAAATCCACAGGAGAAGAGGCACTTTACTGATTGTCAAGTGGAAGCTATTATTCATTTGATGAAGCTCTTGGCACTGTGCCATTTATTCTGCTGTAGAGCCTGCTGGTTGCTCTACTTCATCTCATGCAATCAAGGTTGTTTCTGCCTGCCAAGAGTTATTTATAGAGTAGGGGAAAAAAATAGCAATATGTTCTCTTCCTTCAAAAACAAGTTTCAAACTTTCTAAGTGAACAACGGCCTCCCTTCTCCCTAGTGACATTCTTCTTTTTGACCTGCACTAGCACAAAACCAAAAGCACTTTCCTAGATTTCATCTTTCTTGAAACATGAAAACAATTCTCATGCCATGGACATTTTCATTGAGAAATCATCTGATTTTCTCCAGTTAAGATTCTGCATGGCCACACAGCTGCAGCAGGAGGCAGCCAGCTCCCCCTGTGCCACCCTTCCAGCCCTCCAGTGCCAATGGGGACGGGCAGAAAGGACCTTCATTGAGGGTCACTGCTGCAGCTCCCCTGTACCTGCAGAGGAGGGAAATTGTGTTGGTCATGGGGACACTGTCCCTGTCTTCACTAGTCTGAGGAGCTAGCCAAGGCATTTCAGATGAGGGATGATGAATTTCTATCCCAAAGTTTGATTCTCCAGGTCCAGACCTTGTATAATCCTTAGACCCAGGCGGAGTGGGCTGCAGTGCTCTGGGAGGCCTTTACACCCTGTTTGATGTGCAAATGACTGTAAATTCCTAAACAGAAGCTTAAAGTCTGTTTTTTACCTCAAGGCCAGTTTAAATTAGGAATCCTAGCGTTCTTGAACTGAAATATATAAAATGTGGAGTATTTGTTGACCAGTTTCCTAGGGATTTTATACATAATAAACAAAGTACATTACAAGCTCTTGATTTCACAAAAACCCCTGAATTATGCATTTGTGTGAGGACAAGTATTGTAGGCAACATTTCACAGGTATGCAAATTTTATGTAAAATATTGTTTGCATATGTGTAATACCCATCCCCCAAATAAAACGGGGTATAATTTCAAGGAAGAATTTTCAGCACAGTAAGCTTGATCAAGAAAACACAGTTTTCTGAAACAACCAGCAAACCTATTGTTAAAACTGAGATGTGAAAAAAAAGATGCATAAATCACTGGAAAATCATGTGTGCTTTGAGGATTATGTCTTGGAGTTGGTTTTCCCATTGGATGACATGCCAAACCCCAGACACCAAAATGGGTTATGCTGAAAAGCAAATACCAGTCATTAACTTTCCTGTGGTTTAATAATTACACCTCTTCCTGGGGATGTGATTAAACCACACACAGCATTAGAAAACAGAGGGAATTAAGTCAATATGCCTCAGAGCTGATGAGTAAGTGAATGTGTGGAGTCAAGAAAAGCTGGATCAGATGGCTGACTGAACGTTTCCAAGGTCCGTCCAGCAGTGCAACACACGAATGCAATAAGAATAACATCATTACCAGATGTAGTTGTATTTCCCCCTCCACAAGGACAATGCAGCACTGCATTACAGATCAGCATGAGGAGCACCAGCAGAGACCTGGCCCCCACCACGAGCCCTGGCTCTCCCAACAGAAGGATGACTCCTTGACAAAACAGGCCACCATTGAAATAATCATCACCAATGCTGTGGGTTTATATCCCTTCCTGGAATACAGAGAAAAGCACCTGAAATGCCTGACAGGGAACTGAAGCCCCTTAAATCATAAATACAATCAAAACGAAGCCTGTAGAAAGAAGCATCCAGCTCAAAGACAAACACTCCCATTCCATACATGCCTGGCCAAAGACAAACTAAGAGTCCAGGCATTTGTGTCCTCTTCCCCTTCACCACTGACTAGCATTGCAGTGTTGGAAACATTCCCAACACAGCAAACACTCCCCCATTTCTCCATTTTTTAAGTGGAGTAACTCCAGGAAATTCACTCTAGTTACATCTGGGTGGGAAGCAAGAAAGGGGGAAAAAACAGTTTCTGCATTCCTGCCTCTGCCTGTAAGACAACACTGCACATCACACTGACTATGGGGAACTGGCACATTCCAAAGCATCTGCAAGGAAATAAGAAACTCAAACTGTGACACTGGGAGGGAGAGTTTCCAGCCCTACCCTGATGTGTCTTGCCCTCCCCACATTTTTCTCAGTCCACCTGCTTTCCAACCCACCACCTCACCTTTGTGGCTGAAGACCAGTGTAGCAACAGGGGAGGCTGAAGGAGGAAGGACTACTCCTTCTCCAGGAGCCCCTGGCTTACCGTGGGCAGCTCCATCACATCCCCCCAAGGAGGTTATCAACCTGCTCTGCATCTGAGCTAGTGACCAGGAGAGAAGGGACCTTGTCAAGATTTTGTCTGTTGAGCCAACGCAGTGCTTCTTAAGCTGAGCAGCAGCCCAGCTGCCAAGTGTTTGTGGACTCCAATGAGTGAGATTATTAGTTTTTACCTTGTATTATTTTACATTCTCTGGAGAAGAGAGCTTTTTGGCAGAATTTGGTGCAAGCAATAAATAACAAATTCTAAAAACCTTCCAGCTTTATTAGACCCGCTAATAAATCAGTTAATACATCATACATAACCTCTTCAGGTCAAGTGCAAATCCGTAGGCAGGGACAGCTCTTTTCCTTGTGACATGCCTTTGCCCACTGACCATGCTCTCTGACTGTGGGATGGGAGGAGGACTCATTCTAAAACCATTTGCAAGCAACAGGAACAAGCCAAAAAGGCTTGGCAAAGTTCAGAAGGATGCTGGCTGAGGAGGCCAAAGTAATTGACTTTGATGGAGCAACATCAGGGAGGAATTTAGGACTAAAGTATTTCAGTTGTGAGCAATTTCAGCTCCAATGTCACCATCTGGTTTTGGACAATTCTGTGACTGTGCTGCTCAAGGCTGTGGTCCTGGGAAGGCCTGGCAGTTTGGTAGCAGAGCAGGGACACATAGCTACCCAGATGCTGTTTGCAGTAGGGGGAAATAACGAAAGTGACAATGTTTTTATTGGTTTTGAGCATTTCTCTTCAATAGTTTTGTGGTTCTCTGTGAGATATGCAAAGAGAAGGCATTGCATCTTCCAATCATTTGAGAAATCATTTTACACTCAGTGGTAACCTCCCCAGAACTTAATTGTGACTATCCCTGTGCAAACTTGCACTTCATGGAGAAAAAAAGGGAAGAAATTTCCCTCCCAAAATAATTTTGATCTCTCTTCCCCTCCAAATCCATCCCTGAGTGACTAAGTAGATCCTTGCCACTACTCCATCTTGTCCCATCCTTTCTCAAAATTATTTCAGCACACATGAGCCATTGTGGCCAGGCCATTGTGGGCAGCCTGTCCCCTTAAAGACGTGCACTCCCACTCCCGGGTGAAGGAACCTGCTTTGCATCACCCCCTGGCCTCTGCATGCTGCTCCCTCGTCCTGCTGGGAGTCACCTTCTGCTCTCCTGGCCGCTGGGAGCCACTGCCCTCACCCCAGGCTCCAGCAGAGAGCCCAAGGGGTGGGTGAACGGGAGGGAGCCCTGCCCGAGCTGACACTTCCCACCAGCTGGCCAAACCACACCTGGGCAAAGCTCTCCAGGTCCTGCTTGTGGGACCTGTGAACAGGGCTGGGATTTCTTCAGTTCTAGCAGAGATTATCTGCCCGTCTTATCTCTACTTACAAACTTCCCCTATTATGAAAATATTTTGGTTTGTTGCAGACAGAAGCCCTGAAATCATAATATGGAAATGGAAGAAGATGCTGCGGGTGAAAGCACTGGAGACATGCATTGTTTCTTTGGCAGCAAACTGAAATATTTTGGACCAGATGTACCCAATGTATAATTTATTTAAATTGTAGGGATTGCAGGAGTGAAATGTGTCACATCCTCAGAGTCAGTGATGTGACATTTTATACTCCAAGAAGACCCAAGAGCACACTAGTTGATTTGATAGACTGGTCTATTATAAAAAAAGTTATAAAGATAAATACAAATTATAAATATAAATTCTAAATAAACATATCTCTTTGAGAGAAAGATGATAAATATACAATTTTTAATGAAGATGCATGCCTCTGAAATTCCTCTGACCACTGAAGCAGTAATGTAATTTATCCCATTTTGATAGTCTAATCAGGAACCTTTAAAAAAACAACTATTTCACTGAATACCAGAACCATTTCATAGCTCTTATTATCAAAATCATATGGATTTACAGCATAAGCAAGGGACCCAGGAAGGGTATGGAGCTCAAACACTTTGACCATAATGAGTGAGCTGATTTCTGTATTTTCTAATGTGAAAGAAACCGAAGAATTAAATTAAAGGTATATTTCATGTTCTGAGCTTCTTGCAAGAATCAGACTCTGCTAAAATTCAGTAGCTCTTTCCCTTGTCAGTATCTCCTCTACCTGGACTGCCTCACTATTTGCTTTAATGTATTAAATCTACTCTGTAATCACAGGAAAGGAGACCACTCAGGTAACTGCAGTTTATTAGAGGATGTCACTTTAGCCAGCTATCAGGCCACACTTCCACAGTCACACTTAACCACACATATTGCACATACTCATTTTCTCCTGAGCTTTAAGCAAGTACACAGCATGTGTGTGTGGATACTCTCACTTTGAGCGAAACCACGTTACTCATACAGACTCGAAATGCTAAGCTTAAATGCTGACATTCACAAAGTTCTACCATATTTAAACAAAACAGATTTACAATGTATGCTCTACAAGAAGGGATTTTTCTAGCAAATTCTGGGATTAGCCTAAAGGAAGTGTGAGACAATAAATTTTAACACTTTAATAAACATGTGATTCCCTGGAGAGATAAAAAATTTTTAAAAGGGAGGTGTCATTGTGGTCTGCATGCCAGATTGTCTCTGTGTTTCTGCCCCGTTACTCGAGGTTCCCACTGTGTTTACTGGAACAAATGGGCAGGTCCCCTGCCCCTCTCTGCAGCTGGATGCCAGGTCTCCCGCTGGCTCCGGCAGCAGCACAGGATCACCTGGGGAGAACAGCAGGTGCTGCCTGGCAGGGCCAGCTGAGCCCAAGGGGTGCCCAAGGGTGCCCAAGGGTGCCCCACGCCGAGCCAGCGCAGCCCAGGGCACACAGAGGAGCAGCAGCCCCGGCCCTCCCGCTGGCACTGCCCGCTGGCAGCTCGGGCAGCCGGCCCTGCCGTGGCTCAGCAGGGCCGGAGCTCAGAGCCGGGCTGGGCCCTGCTCCAGCAGCCCCGGCCCTCCCGCTGGCACTGCCCGCTGGCAGCTCGGGCAGCCGGCCCTGCCGTGGCTCAGCAGGGCCGGAGCTCAGAGCCGGGCTGGGCCCTGCTCCAGCAGCCCCGGCCCTCCCGCTGGCACTGCCCGCTGGCAGCTCGGGCAGCCGGCCCTGCCGTGGCTCAGCAGGGCCGGAGCTCAGAGCCGGGCTGGGCCCTGCCCCAGCAGCCCCGGCCCTCCCGCTGGCACTGCCCGCTGGCAGCTCGGGCAGCCGGCCCTGCCGTGGCTCAGCAGGGCCGGAGCTCAGAGCCGGGCTGGGCCCTGCCCCAGCAGCCCCGGCCCTCCAGGGCTGGACAGGGCTGGACAGGGCTGGACAGGGCTGGACAGGGCTGGACAAGGCCTCAGGCCCTGCGCGCTCCCCTTGGCACAGGCGCACGCGGGCTGCTTCCCTTGCAGTCAGGTAGAAGCTCAAGGATTCCTTTTTACCCTCTGTAATTTCACCCACAGCTGCCCGGGGAATCAGGTTGTATAAATATTGGCAAAGAAATATACATAACAAAAACATTTACCGTTTCTGTTTTGCTCAGCACTGAAATTTTGCTTCAGGATATGAGGTGTCTGTTTCAGTGAATCTGCTCATTAGTAGACAAAACAAACAGGATAAGAAGATTTGTTTTTTAAACAGGATCCGTGATGCATACCCTGATTTAGGAAGTGTCCCACTGACGCCGAGGCCTGAGGAATCCTTTAACAGAGCACAGTCCCTGCCCTGGGGGAGCCGGCAGTGCCCGCTCCTCGCTCTGGGCAGCGCTGCACAGAGGAGCTGACAACTCTGCTGATTGAATGGAGCTTGTGGGAGCTTACTGGGCAGATGCAGGGCAATAAATACATCCATAAGTATCTTATTCTGACTATATTTAAGCAAAAAGCCCTTCTTCCTGGACTATCCTTCCTAGGAGATTCCACACAGACTGGAGTATGAGTAAATATTGAAATGCACGCTGGGATCCTCAGAGTAGCACCAGAGCAACACCATTCCCCATCCAGCCAGAGGAATTTCCCTGCTAACAGTACGATGTATGGAAGAAGCACAGCGCCCAAGGCAGAGTAACTGGAGCCCCAAGCAAGATGTCAGCTCAGCCCACAGTGGCTGCAGCCCAAAGGAGAGCAGGTACAGCAGAACCGTGGGACCCCAGCACTGCCGCTCCTCTCCCGCAGTGCCTCCCCACCTTCACCAGGAACCCGGTGAACAGAGCTGGGAGCAGACTGAGGGTCCTGCTCTTGACCACCTCAAACAGCAGTTTGGTTTACTGAGTCAGTTTTCTACCATCTGCCATAAAGAAAATAAGGGGAGCCGTGCTGTATTTGTATGAGCTGCTCAATTCCTATGCCATCCAGGCAAAACAGGAGCCCATGTTATTTCTGTCATTAGTTATAATTAGAGAACTCTAATCAACCCCCTGCCTGCCTCAGTACTCAAGTGTTTGAACTGCAATTTTACTTGTGTTCTTCATTAAGCAGAGGGAAAAAGGAAAAGAAATTCATTCATGAAATTTCCATCCATATCAAAGTCTTTTATTTTAGGATTTACTTCCAACTTACATATCTTTAGACCTCTTAAACAGAAATACAGTCTCTTCCTCTACCATTCTCTTTCATGTAACATCTTTGTAATGTCTGTTAAAGAGCAGAGAATTCTCATTCCTCTGTTGAAATAACTAAAGGAATTTGATGCAGAGATGAAGAAGAAATATTAAGAGAACATAAAGATGTTTAAGACAACCAGAGGTATTTATTCCAGATACTTTCTGGTGCAGAAGGTCAAAATTACTTAAAAATCTTCAGCATCTTAAGTCTCAGCTATTTCCAATAGATGGACCTGATGACATAATTACTAGTGATTAAATTTTAACATTTATTATTGAAGGATCTTAAAAGGCCCAGGTTAGCAGCATCAAGCCCAGAGTGAAATCTTCACCAGGACTGCCCAGATGCCATGACACCAAATTTCACTTCCACCCACTGCACTGTTTTGACACTGGGTGTCATAGATTTCACAGGCTGCTGGATTTCAGAGGTTCCTAGAAACCAGAGTGAGAGTGATAGATAATCATCCTTTTACTCCATCGTATGCTGCTGGAAAACGTTCCATCTATGCGAGCTACATCAATCAAGGCTTCTTTAAGCCATGTGTTTCTCTCTTTTTCACAACCAGAACCACATGCTACTAAGAGAGGCTCAAGGAGACCGAGCCCCCTGAGCCTGACATAGTGACATTTGCTGGACATTGATACAAGAGACTTACACAGCAGATTTCAGACACCAAGCTGATCAAGGCATGTAAAAGTTGATGAAAAACTACACAAAAGGCTCTGTTTTAGAAGAGATCACTCAACTGCTGACTGTGATATTAGCAAGACCTGCTAGCCAAATATCAGAGGGGGATACCTTTTTTTTCCCCCAGAAACCCAGGGGGAAATAAACCCAGTTTATTCAGAATTTGGCCTCAGACACAGCTAATTGTCTATATACTTTAAAGAACTAGTAAAATTTAACTAAAATTTCATGCTGCCTTGTGGAGAAGAAAAGCCCTCTGAACCTAGAGTAGGCAGAACCTCAGAGAAGAGCATGTCCTAAAATGCACCCATGTATAAAACATGCAGCCAAACTGCCAGCCTGAGATCCTGCAGTGTGCTGTGAACTCCAGCAGTAATCGGGCCAAGGTGTCCTGGATTCAAGGAGCTCAGTGTAACCAAGCATGCATCTTGGTGACATTTGCAAAGAGGCTTTCCAGACTGGAATCAGAAAGGGTGACACCACACATCAGCAGCAGCCTCACCCTCTTTCTGGAAGAAAAGTCTGCTGTGTTCACATCCAGCCTGGCTCTGCATTTCCCTTACCTGACGTTGCATGGTTTTGTTGAGCTATAGCCAGAGCCCCGATTCTTCCTCAAGATCCCCAAAAGCCAGTTCCATTTTGTGGGAGAGTGTCTCAGGTATCAAGCAGGTACAAATGTGTGACCAAATGCATGTTTTTCAAAAGGCACCTGGTAGAACAGCAGACAAATAAAAAATGTTTCTAGCATTGGCCATCTCCTGAATTTCACCCACACAGGAAATGAAAAGTTAGACAGGAAAAAATGGACCCAGATTTCAGCTGTTTTTAACAAATCAGGCTAAACATCCGGGAAATTCAAATCCCCTATAAGGACAAGGACAGTTTTAAACTCTACTTACATTTGTCAGAAATACTAAAAGGCTTAAGTTTACCCTGAAGGATAGACATTTCATTTTATTCACCCTGAAACAAAGGGATGATAAGAAGTACCACCCAAGTCAGGAATAAACACAAGTACACAACGTCAGGATCATCTGAGAATCTTAAAAATGCAGATGGAGCTTGGAGACAGACCCCTAAATTTTAAGCTTCAACTAAGGAAAAAAAAATGTTGCATGTTGGTCTTCAAATTTAAAGTGAATGGATGCATACTGATGTTTATGAGGATACAATAAAGGAATGGTAGATTAGCAAATAAAGTTAAAAAGGAATTACCTGATTACAAATGTAACTAATGTAAAGAGTACATCAAAAGAAAATACGAAACAATTCCAGTTTGTGAAACATTTTGATTTAAAAACAGCTGATTTCAGCAAGCAAACTCAACCTAATTCAGTTACTTCAAAAAAGGGGGAGGAAAAGTTGTCTTTTCAGGAAATTTTTAGCGTTACCAATTTACTGAAATTTGACAAAGGACTGATAATGAAACATTTGAAGAAGATGTTGTGGTGGGAGATTCAGCAGAGTTCAAGCCTCAATAGTCCGGAATTAAGATCAAAAGCCTCCAAATACTGTTACTATCCTCAGTTTCCTAAAACTTGTGGAATTTATCGTGCCCTTAGATGTAGCAATGGAAAGAATATTTTCCTGTATAAATATATTTGGACAGAGTTCAGAAAACTGGTGAACACAGGTTTTTCTGGGACTGGGCTTAAAGTTAAAGCCAAAGTCAAAAAATGCATGAAAAAACTTCCTTGTTTAATTCTAAACATCCATGACACGTGAGAGCAGAAAGCAGGAGTCCAAACAACAACATTATTAATGAAACAGAGTTGTATATTTGAAGACAGTGAAAATATACACTAGAGGGGGAAATACATGTCCCAGCAGGGAGCTGCTGCTTCCCTAAAACACTCCTTCAGAGAATTTCCTCTTGCTTTTCAGGCGGTCTGTTTCTTTCATGCCAGGAAGAGACCAGCTCACCAAGCAGAAGAGACCAGCTCACCAAGCAGAGACCAGCTCACCAAGCAGAAGAGACCAGCTCACCAAGCAGAAACCAGCTCACCAAGCAGAAGAGACCAGCTCACCAAGCAGAGACCAGCTCACCAAGCAGAGACCAGCTCACCAAGCAGAAACCAGCTCACCAAGCAGAAACCAGCTCACCAAGCAGAGACCAGCTCACCAAGCAGAGACCAGCTCACCAAGCAGAAGAGACCAGCTCACCAAGCAGAAGAGACCAGCTCACCAAGCAGAGACCAGCTCACCAAGCAGAGACCAGCTCACCAAGCAGAGACCAGCTCACCAAGTCAGAGCACGCAGCGCTGCTCTGGACACACGGCATGGCCTGGGTGACCCAGTGCAGAGTGTGGCAGTGCATGGAGCTTCAGGCTGGAAATGCTGGGGGCAGAGGTGGGGGCTGCTGGCACCTGCTTTCAAACTCCTCCTCGCCTGCTACTCCCAGCAACACCCCTGAGAAGCCATTTTAGCAAGGAAACACTACTGACCAAGTAGAAACACCACTTATCCATTCAGGGGAAAATAATCTGCCTTTTTGTTGGGAACCATAAAAAGAAGTGCAATGATAAAAAATCAGGCAGTAACACATCATGTGTGACACAAAGCCCTAACCCATCACCATCCCTTGGGGTTTGCTGTCTCCAGCCTGCAGCCACCCCTCGCTGTGGCATCTCGGGCCCCCACCGGCAGCGTGGGGAGCTGCTGTCTTCCTGCAGGGTGTACGGGTGCCAGGGGGAGCTCTGAGGATGCCACCCACGGCAGGAGGTGCTCTGAGCTGAAGCTGGGACCTACAGCCTGTTGGCGGCCCTGGCACTGCCCTACAGCCGGCTGGTGGCCCTGGCACTGCCCTACAGCCTGTTGGTGACCCTGGCACTGCCCTACAGCCTGTTGGTGGCCCTGGCGCTGCCCTACAGCCTGTTGGTGACCCTGGCACTGCCCTACAGCCTGCGGCTGGCCCTGGCACTGCCCTACAGCCGGCTGGTGGCCCTGGCACTGCCCTACAGCCTGCGGCCGGCCCTGGCACTGCCCTACAGCCTGTTGGTGGCCCTGGCACTGCCCTACAGCCTGCGGCTGGCCCTGGCACTGCCCTACAGCCTGTTGGTGACCCTGGCACTGCATTACAGCCTGTTGGTGGCCCTGGCACTGCCCTACAGCCTGTTGGTGGCCATGGCACTGCCCTACAGCCTGCGGCTGGCCCTGGCCCTGCCCTACAGCCGGCTGGTGGCCATGGCACTGCCCTACAGCCTGTTGGTGGCCCTGGCACTGCCCTACAGCCTGTTGGTGGCCATGGCACTGCCCTACAGCCGGCTGGTGACCCTGGCACTGCCCTACAGCTTGTTGGTGACCCTGGCATTGCCCTACAGCCGGTTGGTGGCCCTGGCACTGCCCTACAGCTTGTTGGTGACCCTGGCATTGCCCTACAGCTTGTTGGTGACCCTGGCACTGCCCTACAGCCTGTTGGTGACCCTGGCCCTGCCCTACAGCCTGTTGGTGGCCCTGGCATTGCCCTACAGCCGGTTGGTGGCCCTGGCCCTGCAGGGCGCGGCTCCTCCCGGGACCGCCCGGGCCAGGGGCACCCGCCCGTGCCCGGGGACAGCGGGGCTGGCAGCCCAGCCGTGCCCCAGCCGCTATCGCACCGCGCCTGCTGCACAGAGCGGGGACGCGGCTGCCGGACGGGGAGGGGATGAAGTTTTAGCCTTGGATTAGAGCAGCCCTTCGCCACCTCGTTAGCCCGCGCTCCCAGGGCCCGGGCTGCCCGGATGATGGTGTCATGCGAGCAGCAGGCTGCACAGATGTCAGATGTCACGCTCTATCTGATGAAGAGGTCTCTGCCTCGGGCTGTTTATATATAACCTACCAGAATTTCCTGCTGCATGATGAAATAATTAGGGGGCCCTCATGCAGGGAACAATGTTGTGAGTAGGTTGCAAAGGCATTACACATACAAAAAAGAAAATTCTAGGCATTTTCCTTATCTGTGATACAATCTTCTAAGACTCCTTATATACCAGCTTGTATAATTCAACTTGTTTGTATTATTTCTTTTAATGTTCTTCATACAGATGCTAAATGAAGGCTTCAAAAAGTTCAGCAGCGGTCTCTCCTTTATGCTCAGATTACACAGTAGGAATAACAGCATGAGAAAACCAGAAAAAATGGAGATTTATTTGTTTGTTTTAAATCAAGATTGCTTTTTGCATCTTAAATCTTAAGTTGGTGAACTCAAAACTGTGGATAGCTTAATAGAAGCTGATCCTGTCATCAGACTCGTTTTGTGGCACTCTATTTTTTCTAATCTCTATTTTTTCTAATCAATTTTAATTTACAACTGCTTTTATCCATAAAGAGATCACCTATATGCCCACAGACGCCCCATATGCTGTTTCATCTCCCAGCTCACCACACTCCAAAACCAGCTGGATCCTATCTTCAGCTGCAGTCTGGATCAGCTTCCCTCTGATTGTCAAGCTTTCAAGTACAACTTAGGAACCTGAGGTTTTAAACCTCCTCTGTCCTAAACATGCCCAAGACAGTTGAACTGGGCAATTCTGCTGGCTGGCAGCAGAGGAGAAACCAGCCCAGGAGGGAGGTTGGCACGGGGGTCTGTCCAGAAACACCCCCGAAGTGGAGACCCCTGCAGCCCTGCCAGGGCTGTGCCAGAGCCTCATCCTCGGCTCTGTGGTCCAGAGCTCGGGGCACCAGGAGCTGCTGGCAGGGAACGTGGCCAGCTGGACCCTCCAAAACCTCCTGGGGCCTCACAAACCCAGTTTTAATGAGGTCAGCACATCCGAGGTAAAGTTGGAAGTCATCTTAGGGGATAAAGTTTGTTGAATATTTGGCATTGGGGTAGGCTGCCCAGAGAGACTGTGAAGATACTCGTTGCCATTTGTTTTGAGAGTACAAAAGTATTAGATAGATCCCATGGTTCAAATTAAGAAAATGAATGAATATCCATTTTCAGATTGGGTGTGTAACTCATAGCCAGCCACCTAGCCTGGATTTAGACTTTCTCTGGGGAAAGCATGAATAAGTAATAAACATGTAATTAAATGATCAAAAATATGTCCAGAGAGTTAATCAATGGGGTATTCTCAGAGAAGTGCAGTAGGAGACAAGGATATGCTGAGGAAACACCTAAACATGATAAACGAGTAAGTCAGATTTTTTTGTAAATTCCTCATATCACAAAGTCATTAGGTAATTTTGATTGGAAGGAAGCTTAGAAGATGATCTCGGGACCTGTACTCAACGCAGGGACACTTTGAAAGCAGATCAGGTTTGAATGTCTCCAAAGATGGCAGCAGCCACCACATTATTTACCTGCACTGCTCAATCTTTCCAACAAAGCATCTGTGTGAACCTGCGACCCACAGTTACACAAAATGTCAGCAATAAACTGAACACAGGCACTCACAAACTGCCAGCATGAGCTGCTGAGCAGGCAGTCCCCGTGGGAGGAACCAGTGGGGCACACTGAGCACACCTCAGCCTCTCAGCAAGTGCTGTGGGGGCTTGGCTGCCACCGAGACCAAACCCAGCAATCATGCTGGACCCCAGGGTAGAACTAACCAGGATGAGCCATGGCACTTTTTACTTCTTACACACCCTCAAACAATGC
The DNA here is from genome assembly GCA_024362935.1 of Setophaga petechia. Taxonomy (NCBI): domain Eukaryota; kingdom Metazoa; phylum Chordata; class Aves; order Passeriformes; family Parulidae; genus Setophaga; species Setophaga petechia. The sequence continues at coordinate 265,696 of JANCRA010000006.1, read as the reverse complement.
ATCAAGACACACCAAAAATCTTTTCAGAATTCAGAATCAACCTATCTTCCAAATAGCTCAAACAGTTGCAATAAGTCTATCACATTTACTTTGCTTAATTCAAATGACCCCAAATAATTGAAAATAGGATAACAGGATAAGACAAGTTTTCTGTGTGGTTCTGTATGTATATCTATATGTTCATGGTTAGGAAAACTAGATCCCTGCTTTTATTAGAACACAGCATGGAAAAGAAATTGACATTTCCCAAGTATCAAAATGTACATAGGTCACTATTGTACAGATACATAATATAAAACAATTTCTAAATTACCATTGCCTTCCTATGTCTATTTAGCATCTCAGCTGTCTTCCTTTACCCATCTTCTTGTCTAAATGGATTCTGTCTTTCACTAAGCAATGGTTCAGGCACAATAAACAGACACTTGTTTGAGTGTGTTGTCTCTACAGGTATCAGTTCACATTAGCACCTCTGAAGTTAGGTTTGTACATAGCTCAGCTTACACCACTACCAAGGTAATCAATATTAAAGCCTGAAATAAAACAACATTTCTTTGATCTTAGTTTTCCATTCAGCTCACTATTTAATAGCTTTCTCAAATATATCAAGGAGATAGACACTCATTTTTTCACCACCATTAAAATCCTACAAGTCCTGAACATCAGTGGAGGCTCTGGGTGGGGGCACACGGGAGGCAGGAGTGCATCTGAACCAGGAGCAGCAGCATTCTGCCTCCTCTGAACCAGACAGCAATGTATTCCACCGTGCTGCTATTCAGCCTCTGCCTGCTCATTTTAAGTTCCTTATTCTCAGTGCACATTCAAGAAAGAATAAAAAGGCCATAAGAGAAGGAAATTTTTGCTGCTCATGTATTTGAAGACTACAACCATAACAGACATCAAGCCACCTATCATCAGGGCCAGGACACCCTCGACAGCAGTCATTCCTCTCTGTAAGGGAAAATCAGCAATGATATGTGATGATGGAAGGCTTTGCCTTCCTCAAGGGCCAATTTAGCACAGCAGGAGAAAAGTAGCTCAGGCAATATGCATCTCAAAGCAGAAGAAAAATTTAAGGCAGGAAGAGGAAGACTGGCTTTGGAAAGGAGAGTAAGGGATGAAGGCAGTAGCACTAATTGTGGGACGGATAACCATGACAAGGGCAGTGGATAAAGTGGAGAAAATTTAGTCCTTGCAGCTTTTTAGTGTATGGGATACCTGGACTGAGAAAACTGGGAGAAAACTAGGGTTGGAGCCTGGACAAGTGTAAGTTACAGGAACAGCTGTCTCTTTGTTCAGCTGCTTTCTACCAAAAGGTAAAAACCTCTAAGAAGCCAATACCTGCGTGTCAGGTGTGTTGCAGCAGGCCTGCAGAGCTCTGGCTCTCGCCGAGTTCTGACTTCATCACTCAACTGTGAATGCCTTGCTAGGGTGAGCAAACAGGAGCTGCCTCTGGCCCAGCACGTTTGTCCCCAAAGCCAGCCCAGATGAGGCTGTCTCCCTGGCTGTCCATCCACCCCTCTGGCCCGTGTGTGGCACAGCCTCTGCCACACAGGGCCACCTCTCCTTGCCTCGGCAGAATTCTGCATGGGGGTGCCCAGCTCCCCAGAGCAGGCTCACACCGTGTGCCCCACGGGCACTGGGGTGGCACCGTGCTAGACCCCAGTGCTCCAGGACCCCAGGCAAGTCGTTCATTTCCCTACACCTCTGTTTCTGCCTCCATTAAATTTTACTGACTTACCTTACACAGCTGAGAAAAAAATTATTAAATTAGCAATTAAAAGATGTGGAGAATTCCCTTCACCGCTGTCTGCTGCCAGAGCCATGGAACTGTATCCTAAACAATTTACAAGTCCTATTAGTGTCTGGTTTTTTGAATAAATTATTTGTTGAATGAGCATTATGTTTTTAGCTCTAATTTGTAACACCAAGTTACAACTTCTGCCCAAATGTGCATATTAAACAAAAACCCAGTAGTGGTAGGATAAAGGAACAACAGAGCCTTATACAAATTAAATATGATCATTTGAAGTTGATGTATGTTACACAAAACTTTTCACCTATTGTGCTCTGTCCTTCAGCCCAAAAATTTCATAAACTGAAATTTTTTCCAAGTTTCTATGGATTTAGACAGTCCATTTGAAAATGGACTTCCACCTGTCCTGTAGGCAAAGGACAAAAAACAGAGACAAGTCCATTTTTCCAGGCTCACAGGAAATTTTGTCTTGGTGGTCCACTAAATCCCATATATTGCAGGACAATACTGAGATGTTTTCAGTGTGAAGAGGACTCTAGTCTAGGGGAAACCTGAACTCCTTGCTGCCTGTCTCCATGATTTTTGTGATTGATTTTATATATCCTTATCTTAGTTTTAAGCTATTCTTAGTTTTCATTTGCAACATTTCTAAGTCCTTTTCTGATAATCATTTTATTCCCTTGTTTTCATTTTGTTTGGCAGCAGCTGAGCTGGCAGCAAGCCCAAAGCCTGGTAAATGACAAATCACTACCAGATGAAGTTGTGAGTTTTACACAGAGCATGTCTTCTAGCAACGGAATACTTTAGAGGCCCAATAAAAATTACCAAACTGACTGAGAAGCCAAGTTCAAGCCTTTTACATGAAGGCCTGCCATTAACAAAAACCCAGATTAAGTCTCCAATCAGTGAAACTGGTGACTGGGCTAATGAAGCCCCTGAAAAGTTGAAGAATCAGAAGCAGAGATAGAAATGCAAATCCTTAGCAGGGCCCCCAGGCAGGTTTTAACACTTGCTGCCTCACAGGAGCAGGAAAGACCCTCTGTTCCTCAGGCAAGAGGGCAGTCACAAACCAAAACGATGCTCAAGAAGCTCTAACCCCCTTCCATCCTCCATGGCCAAGCTGCAGCTCTGTGCCAGAGGGGCTCAGCGCTGAGCTGATGGGCACAGAGATCTCCCAGCAATCCAGCACAGAGGGGAAGGGGACACAGGACAGGATTCCTGCTGCTAACACCCGTGGCAAATCCTTCCCTGCAGACTGTGTCCCCTGAGGGTCAGCCCCCAGAGTGGGCTGAAGTTAGGACTGGGAAAAAGGATATTTCCCCTGGGTGCCCTCCAAGCAGGCCAGCACTGCCTTTTTCCCAGGAGTCCTCCTGCACTCTTGTGAGCCCAGCATTGAAGCCACAAGGCACAGAATGTGAATGCTTTCCTGAACCTTGTTTCATCCTTCCCAGGTTGACACCTCAGGACATCACCTTTTGTTACCCAAAATTATCAGACAAGAGCTGAGGAAAGCCACCTTGCAAAACTGTTTCCCTGTCTTTTGCTAGGTAGGTGTTTTAATCAAGGGTTTGGCACTCACAGTACCCTTGCAGGTCGTGTGGAGAGGATCATTCCTTACTCTAGTAATACTGACAGAGAGGCCTGAATTTCTGTGAGTAGTAATTTTGTAGCAGATATAGAACGATACAGTGGATGTAAACCAACAGTGTTCTGAGTCACATAACATAGGCTGGACAGCATCTGGCTGTGGACACAGCCAAAAGATGTAAAGTGAAGCCTTCAGAGTCCTGGACATTCCTGAGGTGCACCCTTCCCAGACTGCCATAATGGATGATATATCCATGCAATGAATGTTGCAAAGTAACATCAGAGGGGAAGGAAAAATCTCAATAAAAAAGGAGTGTTGGCTATAACCCTGTGCACCTGGGTGTCACACGACAACAAAAACTCCCCGCAGCCTCTCCCCTGGGCTCCCATGCCTCTCCCCATAGGCACCCATTGCACCCAAGTGTAACAGCAGTGGCAGCACCCATGGTCCCCAGGAGCACGGGCCAGGGAGCCCCAGCGCTGCCACCGCAGAAAGCTGGAAGGTAGAGGTGAGAGCAGCCTCAAAGGATTAAGTCCAGACAATACTTTCCTGTCCTGGGGGCATCAGACACAGTCTGGGAGAGGCCTGTCAGCCTTCATTGGCCACAGGTAACGGTAGAGGGTAATTTCTCCTGATAATGTCACTGGAAGAGGAAATCCTGCAGACTAAACTCATTAAAGTCTGAGGGGAGCACTGGGAGGGGCTCTTTCTGCAGGAAGAAGGACTGTAGGCTGGGTTTGTCTGAGTGGGAGAGCATCTCTTTTGGCACATGGTTGGAAATCTCTCAGGGATTTCTAACGCCCTTCTTTGGTGTATGTCAGCCTTAAAGTCCAAGTTTTCACTTCAAAGTCAAAACATATCCTTCCTTCCAAAATGCAGCCCCCCAAGGGAAAACAAAACTACCAAAGGGAGATGGTGGATTGGTACTCAAGAGCCAGTAATTTAGTGGCAATTGAGCAACTGTCATTCATTTGCACCCTTACATCCAGCAAGCAAATAAATAAGACACTATATTGCTGTAAGTGCTTGTTCCAGAGGCCGTTAGGGCTTTGAATCAAGACTGATAATGCCTTGAGCTGCTGAAGGGCAATGTCACCTGCCCAAAACAAGCACTGTTATCTCTGCAAGGCACCTGAGGTGCACACAGGATTTAGCACCTCGCTCTCCTGTGCTTCCTCAGGTCCGGGGCGAGGCCCTGGCACAGGCAGGAGGGGGCAGCACGGCACAGGGCTGTCCATGGGGCGAGCAGCCAGTGCCCACGGGGCGCCCATCACGGGCAGCCCTGCCACCACCAGCTGTTTTGACCCCAAGAGAGTGCACACACTGGGTGTTCTACACTTTGGCCCGCACCTGGTCGCTGACTTTGAAGTGTTGACCTGCACACTGGCAACAGATTTGAGAAAATGTGAATTTCCTCCTCTTCTGAGAAGCACAGTGGGACAGCTTATCTACTCAGCTCAACAGAAAAATGCCCTTGATTTCAAAAGCAAGGCAGCCTGATCCCTGATCTTTTGTAGAAAAATATTTTGACAGTGTAACAGATGAAATTAGCTGAAGCTAGGATGACTGTCACTTAATCTGATAATCCCTCCAGAAGCAATTACCTTGAAAATATCTGATAACATTTGCTCCGTGTGTGTCTCTGCTGTGGCAGGGCAGGCACAGCCCAGCTCTGAGCTGGCCATCTGCTGAGGCAGCGGGGCCTGGGGACAGTGTCCTGCTCACAATCCTGTCCTGCATGGGCACAGCCATCCCATCCCGCTCCTTCCTCCACAGCACAGCTGGTTCCCACACCTCCTGAGAAACAAGGGACTTGACACAGGCAAAATTCAGTTAGCTGGTTAGAGAACTTCAGCTTCACCCCAACACATCAAAACAATTGTGACTTTCATCAACACCAGTCAGAAAGTTTCTGATGGACAAGTACTTTAAAAATCAGCTTGCCACAAGTGAAACAATTTAGGGAAACAACATGTCACTTTTGCAGAATATTAAGCTTCCTCCAGTATCCCATTTGCAGAGGAAGATATTACACTCCTAACTGCATCCATGATTCTTCCAATGGTTTCCTAAAATAATTGTTTTTATTTTGGAACTTAAATGGAAGAGGCATACATATGTAGTGCAGGATATATTTGAGTCATCACTTCTATGCACTAAGCTGGTCTAATTCTGTTTCCTTCTTCATTCCTGACAGTGGACTTTAAAGCCATTTGCATCAGATCCATGAGTTTGTGCTTTTGCCCAGATATTACCTCTCACTTAAAATGAGAGAAAGAGAGTTGTAAACAGACAAATCGTGCACCAGTGTGACCCATGGGCACTCAGCATAGAGGACAGTCCTTCAGGTGACCCTGAAGGAGGTGAGAGCTGTTCTCTCTGCAGGACCAAGCTGGAAGGAGCCTCCTGGCACACCATGAGATGCACCTGGCTAAAGACTGACACAAACCCTGAAGAATGCATTTTGTGGGAGCAGATGACCTGAACTGAGCTTCAAAATTATGAACTTTGTTGGAGAAGGTGTTTAGCTGTTCTCTGAAAGTAAGGCAGGAGGAATATTTTGCCTCATCCCATGGGAAAATGAGAGATGTTTGGGCCATTGAAACCACAAAGACACACTTGGAGAGCAGGCTGTCCTATCTTAACTACTCTCAGTATCAAAATGCAACTGGTGCTTACACAGAGTGAGTAAAAGTTCGTTTGCTGAATGAAACTGCTGAAAACATACTTGGTTCTTAATTTTCTCTTACAGTAAAACCAGAGTTTCTACAAACCCTGAAAGACAGCAGAGCTAGAATGAAGGAGCTTCAACTACACCAAGCAGAACTCTTTAGTGATATGAACTTCAGAGAAAGGAGGACCCAGGAATACACTTAATATGACTTATTAAAATTGACTCTGAAAATAAATTCTATTTCTCTTACATACCTATTTTAAAACATGAAGGCTTTTTCTACTTAAATAAAACTGTTTCTGTATTTGAGGTCTTAATTATATAATTAGTAACAACAACAAATTAAAATGAATTAATCCCATTCTGATTTATTTTGCTTGCAGTGTTAAATAAGAGGTACACAAAACACAATTAAGTAATTTTAAGTCTTCTCTTTAAATCCTAATCAGAAATTGCCACATCTAGATCAAGCCAAACCAAAACAAAGCTTTTCATTTGTTATGAACTGAGAAGTGTGTAAAGTGCACAGTGCCCACTGACTTCAAGATAAATACTTCTGCTGCTTCTTACTATTTCTGGCTTAAAAATTGCTCAACAATTTCAGGACTGTGCACAGATGATTACACAGAATCTACTACTTGGAGTAATTAGTGCAAGAAAGCTTTAACTACAGTGTACAGTATACAGACAGACATTAGCCTGAGGATGGGGAAGGTCTGACACTTGCTAAAATAAAGAGAGGAATGGTTTGCAGACTTGCACTGCTATCTCCCTCATGTTGTGTACTGACATTTCTGCAGGCACCTCATCCCCAGGCTGCTTTGTTCTTTTTTAAGCACACAGATAAACCCAGACTTGTGTCTCTAGCTAAGGCATTGCACACGCCCAGGTAAAGCCCAGACACGTGGCCCACAGACCCCATCTGAGGGTCAAAGCCCTCCCTCAGCTGACAGCAGGCACAGACAGATGCGAGCACTGCAGCAAGCAGGGGCCGAGCAGCGGGGCCGGGGCGCGGTGCCCAGCACTGCCAGGCAAGGGCTGCGGCTGCGCTGGCACAGGCCGTGCCACGGTGCCCAGCACTGCCAGGCAAGGGCTGCGGCTGCGCTGGCACAGGCCGTGCCACGGGGCACAGCACTGCCAGGCAAGGGCTGCGGCTGCGCTGGCACAGGCCGTGCCACGGTGCCCAGCACTGCCAGGCAAGGGCTGCAGCTGCGCTGGCACAGGCCATGCCACGGTGCCCAGCACTGCCAGGCAAGGGCTGCGGCTGCGCTGGCACAGGCCATGCCATGGGGATGCAGCATTGCCAGGCAAGGGCTGCGGCTGCCCTGGCACAGGCCGTGCCATGGGGATGCAGCATTGCCAGGCAAGGGCTGCGGCTGCGCTGGCACAGGCCATGCCATGGGGATGCAGCATTGCCAGGCAAGGGCTGCGGCTGCGCTGGCACAGGCCGTGCCACAGTGCCCAGCACTGCCAGGCAAGGGCTGCGGCTGCGCTGGCACAGGCCGTGCCACGGTGATGCAGCATTGCCAGGCAAGGGCTGCTGGCTGCCCTGGCACAGGCTGTGCCACGGTGCCCAGCACTGCCAGGCAAGGGCTGCTGGCTGCCCTGGCACAGGCCGTGCCATGGGGATGCAGCATTGCCAGGCAAGGGCTGCGGCTGCGCTGGCACAGGCCGTGCCACGGTGCCCAGCACTGCCAGGCAAGGGCTGCGGCTGCGCTGGCACAGGCTGTGCCACGGTGCCCAGCACTGCCAGGCAAGGGCTGCGGCTGCGCTGGCACAGGCCGTGCCACGGTGCCCAGCACTGCCAGGCAAGGGCTGCGGCTGCGCTGGCACAGGCCATGCCACGGTGCCCAGCACTGCCAGGCAAGGGCTGCGGCTGCGCTGGCACAGGCCGTGCCACGGGGCACAGCACCAGCAGAAACACACGAGAGCTGTGCACGTCCCCAGGGCAGTGGGGACACCTCAGCTGCTGGCAATGTGACTGCACCGCAGAACAGAGCCTCACATTTCTTCCCATCCCATATACCACATCATGGCCATGTGACTAGTAGAGCCCCAAGAGTTGTTGGGCTGGTTTGGGTGTTCTAAATTAGCCCACCTGTGCACACACAGAGACTCTAACTATCTGCCCACAGATGTACATGTGTCCCACCAATGCCCATTGACACTCACGGGGTCAGTCCTGGCACGGAAGTTGGTAACCCCAGCACAAATCAGAAAAGAAATATAACATGAAACAGATTATTTGTTGGATGGTCCAGCTGCTCTCCCACCACCTTGATGCAGTTTGTGGGTCCCTGTCTCACGTCATTTTTCTCCAAGCGGTGCCTAGACTTCTCCCCTGCATGGGTGGACAAACCTTTCCCCTGAAGATGGCAAACGTGACCCTGCCCTGTTGGGCTGCTCCTAAAGCCTCTTGAGAGCCAAAGCTCACAACTGTATGCAGCACAAATGAGAAGGTCATGAAAGGGAATCAACATAGTTGTTGATTTTCAGGCAGCCTGAGCACCAAAGAGAAAGCGTTGTTCCCTTGGAATGCACCAAAGACACAACCAAATGCTAACCACAAATTCTCCACATGGCAGAAAACACATAAAATAAACATTGCAGAGAGAGCTCTTAACTACTCCCAGGGCATCAGGCAATGAGGAAGGTACCTCATCTGCCAGTTTGGCAGCATATCAGTGAACTGTGTCCCCTCAAGAAGTGTCATCACAGACCACACCAATTACCTTTTTACTGCAGGGATGGGTCCTAACTAGTGCCTCTGTCTGCTCCAGTAGATCTATTTGTGGGTAGATGGGCACTGCACATTGGACATTTTCATTTCTCTGCTGTACCAATCAACAATCTTAACCTACATTCACTATTCATTCAATATGGGAAGGAGTCCTTCACTACACCAACACCTTCTTTGGTCTTTAGATGTAATTGCTGTCAGGTCGGACTCCATTCTTCTTGTATATATCATCTAGTCACACGTATCATGGCTGAATAGTACATTCATAGCCTCCAGCACTGAATAGAATCCATATGTTCTCCTCTTGTACCCCTGCAGAGATTTAGCAGTCTGAAATACTTCCTATGGGATCATTCATATCCCATTTTAGACCAACATTCAGACATAAAGCAGCATCATGAGAATGTGGGGAACAATCAAACATCAGTATGAAAATCCCCCAAAACACTGGTATGAACTGCAGTGAAGAGAGGATAAATATAATTTCCATTTCTAAACTCTCTATGATTTTGTCTCACCAGAAAGTGCAGATTTCCACAGTAAAAGTAGAAATATAGCAAAAAAACATTACAGAATATAACCAGTAAACAAGGCAGAGAGGGGCCATGTCTCCCATTTTGCTTGCAGCCACCTAGAAGGCAAAACCAGACAGCCCTGATGACCTGAGAGCTGCTGCTGTGACACAGCTGGCAGGCATTCACACAGTGTGTGTGTTCCACTTGCCAAAACCTGGGCTCCAGCCCAACTGGGCTCCACACACTGGGACACCTTCAGTGGGCAGGAGCGTGGCAATGTAAGGGCTTCACTTTTGTGGAAGTGACACAAAACGCTGAGCATGGAGCCATTGCATACTTTGTTTTGTAAATCTGCCTCTCAGTGTCACCAGGAGCTGATTGAAGGGGATGTAAGTGTTTGGATATTTATAATAGAGCAGTAGAGTCTATATTATAGTCTGTATAACTGTGATGGCAAGTCAGTGTTTCACTGAATTCTAAGTTTTCTTTCATCCCTCAAACTTTCTTTCCCTGAAAGTTGATGAAATAATTTTTCTCCTACTCAAGCACCAGCGTTCGGATTGGTACCAAGGAACAGCAAAACATTAAACAATTAAGTGCTGTTGTATGTAAACCCTTTTTCAGGTAATCAGCCAGAGGTGACTCATCTCAACAAGTGTTCCTTGTATATATTAAAACAAATGGTTGCTTTTAAAATTAGTGGTTCCTTCTGTTGCTCTCTTGTCCTTCTGCAATATCAAGGTAAGCAAAAAACAGAAGCTTATCTTAGACGAGCAGTCTAAGATAAAAAAACCTCATTTTCTATCGACTTCTGTTGTGGAGTACAAAGAGTACCTAGAGTGCATAATGAGAGCACAGCTTTTCCTAGGCCCCAAAAATGTGATGAGTGGTTTTGTGTAGAGCAGTGGGGTGAATAAGACTGTGTTGTTGACATGCTGCTTAAGTAATCAGTCTCTTCAGTTACACCTTTTTTTTTTTTTTAACATATGCTCAGTGAAACTTATCCTTAATGTCCTTCAAAAGCAAAGACACAATAGTTGGGGCGCTGCTGACTGCAGCAGGAATAGGGCTGGATCCAGATTTCCATAATTATAACCAAGGTACCACCAAACAATGATTTTTCCTGCAACCACCATGTGCTCATAGATGAAAAATGTATTTTAAACACTGACCAGTGTCTTTTCCCGTGTGAACAGGTTAGTTAAACTCAGCAAACAGCTCAAACCAAGCAGGTGACATATGTAGTTGTGTTAAAATTAACATGATATTTTCCCCATTTTGTCACCTGCCCAAAAGCACTGGAATGCTTTCAGGCACTAAACTCAATAAAAGATGTCTGACCAAAAACATACACTCTTCAGGCTCTTCATTCTCCTCCAGATCAACATTCCTCTGGCACCAGCTAAAATTTCCCCACTCAGTTCTGTGTCAGTCAAGAGCTAATGTTGTCATACCAGTTTAAAAATTATAAGCACCAAGAATAATAAGACTTCTCGTTTCTACTTAGAACACTGCACTTCTTGCTACTTAGAACCTGCAGCCTCTACACCTTCCAAATAAATGTATTTTATTTCAGAGTATTACAGTAGCGCTTTGTAAACACCAGTTTACATAACTGTAAATGTGGATTTACTTGTAGACGTAAGCAAACATTTCGTCAATTGTAACCTGTGGCCAGCAAACCAGAATCTCGTTTCTGGAGGCTCTCTGTGTTTTTTCGACCTGGTATGAACGAATCACCTTTCTTTCATTAGCTCCCTTCCCAGTTTGCCCACTTACTAAACAAAACAGCTTAGCTCGCTAGTCCCAAATGTGCTCGATTTTTAACAGATATTTTCACTTTAATACAGACACTTAACACTGTATAAACAGTCACAAATTGGCCGCGGAAGAATTGAAAAGATGAATCTGCCCTGAAACACTGTTTTTTCTCTAAAAGCATTTGCTGTTCTGTGGGGAAGGGAGCTGTCGTTCCTCACAGCGGTGGCTGCCTGTGCCCCCCCGGCGGGGGCTGACGCCCACCAGGGCGCGTCGGAGCCCAGGGCAGCCTCCTCCGAGGGGACTCGCAGCCGGCGGCGCTGCCCGGCTGCCGCTCGTCTCGGCCAAACCCCGGCAGGCTCGAGTCCCTCCTCTCGGGGACGATGGCCAGCGGGGCCAGGAGCAGGCCGCGGCCAGGTTCGTCGTCCCGGGCCCGGCGGCTGCCCGCCCGCTCTGCCCGCCACAGCCCAGGTGTCCATGGAGCCGCTCCCGGGCCGACCCGGCCGGCGCTGCTCGCCGGGCGTTCTGCGCTGCCGGCCGCTAACTCTCGCCTCGGCCGCCCCCTCTTCACACGTCCTTCCCCGGCATCTCTGTCCTTCCACCGCCGCAGCCCCGACAGCGATCGCGGCCCACGGGCCGGAGAGGGCTTGCGCGAGACCCGGGGCGTGGGCGGCGGGGACGGGGCCCGGAGAGTCCGCGGGCTGCGCACGGCGCCGGGCAGACCCCACGCGCGGAGATCGCGCTCAGCTGGGCGCGCTGACCGCGCTGCCGTCGGGCGCGACCCCGGCCCCACCGGGAAGGGTTCCGCGGGCAGCTGGGAGAGTACCGGGTCTCCACGATACCTGCGCGGGTCCCGGCGCAGGCTCCCTCCTTTCCCGGGCCCCGCGGCGTGCAGCAGGGCAAGCTGAAGGACGAACAGACAGATGGGTGCGCACGGCCGTCGGTGGCACCGACCCCAGCCGGGCGCGGCTCCGGACAGAGCAGCTGGACAGCCTGCGGGGGCAGAGATAGCTCCTAGGGAAGCTCTCCTACTGCCGCACCCCTCGGGTGTTCCCAAAGGCCGTCCAGGGAGGGGCTTCCCGCTGTGCCCTGTCCATATGGACGGCGGCCGAAGCAGCCGAAAGCCTTCCGAGCCTACTGCGGCCCCCGGGCCCGGCCTCCCCCTCGCAGGCTATCCCGCCTGACGGCCCGGGGCTCTTCCAGAGTGATTATTCATCGCATAATAAGAAGCGAAAGGTGTAAGGCAGGTAGACCCGGTATCTTTCGGGCCCTCCAGCGTGGAGTTACCGTGCTCACCGAAACCAGGACATCCTTACAATGTTGTGCCTGTGTGTGTATAAACAACCCACCATGGTTTCCAGTCTGTCTTTGCCTTCCATTACTTTAGGGGCAAAATGCACTTTTACATAATCTGATCGCTGCTCTGATTTCCTTTGTCCTCAGCACTTTCCCTGAGTGACAGCATGACACAATTAGCATAGATACTTAAAAAGTCAGCTTCTACATCAAGTGTTCACCGCGATTTCAGGAACGCAGAGAGATGCAACACTTGATTTGAACAGGCACGGCTTGCATCCAGATAATATGTTCAGAGTGCAGAGACCAAGAGTTGGAATTAAGGAAGACGCTCCAAGCTGGTATGTCGAAATTATTCCCTGCACTTCTGGTCGCAGTGCAAGGGCCAGCAGCCTAAAAACATGCAGGGCTGCATCTCGCTGATTCCTTTCTTGCCATCTGCCTCCCCGCCCCAGCTCCCTGCTGAAGGGAAGGGAAAAAAACGGAAATTGCATAACAGTCTTGGTCTTGGTAGGGGAACCACAGACTCGGGAATCCAGTTAGGGAATAGAAATTTTTCACTTTGACAGATCTTGCCACTCACAACTAAGCAACACAGAGCTCTACACTAGAAGAGTCGTGGACAAATGCTACATGTCTGCAGCCCTGAAAGATCATAGACCCCGCAAACCAGAGACAGACTGCCCGGCCCAAGGAAAGTGCATTGCACTGATTTGGAAAACGAGTCACTGGTAAGAGACTGGGTTCGTTTCCTTCCCGTTAAATCAGCCCAGAGTCAATTATTCAGGGCTAGTCCAAACCCTGCATCTTTTACCACTGGCTAGGGTCAGTGGGGGTGCGAACTCACAGAGAACAAGCCTGAGGGCGCTGGCTCGGCTCTTTCTTCCACAGCTCACAGAGTCTCCACAGCCCAAGACACGGCCATCTACAGATGAAAAACCTCTGGACATTTGCAGGTGTACAAACACCCAAGTAGTGCAAAGAGATGCTTGAGACGAGAGGGGAGTTTCCGGGGAAGTGAACCTTGTCCCGAGGGTGTCGGGCTTCCCTCTCTGAGCCGTCCCTCCTCTCCGAGCTCTCCTGCCAGCAGCTGCTGGGGGGACATGGGGTGGCGCTCCGCTGAGGGGACGGTGCGTGCCCGCGGTGCCCCCAGCCCTGCACGCGGAGGGACGCGCCGGGCGGGCGCTGCGATGCGCGGCTCGGGCACGGACAGCGCCATGCCCAGCGGGACCGGTCGGGCGTGGGCACCCGGTTTACCGTGGCCCTGATGTCGGTGCCCGTTTTTCGTAAGCTGACCACAGTGGCGGTATTAATTTCTTACAGAACTTGTTTTAACGGGAGAACCGGTGTCGCTGAAGAAGACTCCAGAGAGAAGCACCCAGCCGCATGCACTTGCAGCGCGGTGTAGTCTCTGATGAAGGAGTCCGTGTGCCAACACCCTTTCGTTAAAACAGCCCTAATTCTCCGCGTTCAGTATTTTCTTCGTGCTGTACCGAATCGTCAAATTTTTAAGAGATCTCTCTTATGTGCAACTGGTCAGCGCTTCCACCTACAAACATCCTACTATAACTCTTGAGAGAGGGGAAGCGGAACCAGATACAGACCCCGTCGGAGGGTCCCCCTGGAGTCACCCGCTCTTCTCCACCCTCAGCCTCAGCAGGATCAGGCCAGGGCCACCCTGCCCGCTGCCGACAGGCTCCCCTTCCCTCCCGTCTCTGCCGAGACCGCGACGACCCGCCGGGGGGTCCTACCGGCGCCCCCAAAGGGGACACATCCTTCCGATGTGCACAGAGACAGCAGTGGGAGAGCAGGGTGCGCATGAGTCGGGAATTCTCTAGAGCCTGCGCGTCCGCCCGTTTCCATCTCTTCAGAAAACGATGCAGGAAATATTCACTAAAATGTCGAGTGCGTGTAATTTAAGCGATGAAGTTTAGACTGAGCTTCGGAGAGATCGGTGATAAAGGTGGACGGCCCAAAGTGTATCCCGGATAAACAAGCCCATATACTTCCCACGTCCGCCCCACACACGTTATCGCTTTTCTGACCGCTTCTCAGAAATAACGCCTCTCTCCAGTTAGCTCGGCAAAACTGCTCACCTCTTGCGAAGCCCCTCCGGCCACAACAGTAACCCGGACCTGCTGACGGACTGTTCTCTGGGCGCGTTTTCCTCCTGACTCGCCGAACCTCCCGCGCCCCGGGGCGGCCGACCCAGCCTGCGACTCCGCGCAGCCATCGGAGAGGCCCTGGGTGAGCCCGCCAAGCCCCGCACCCCCGCGGCGCGTCCCCCGCCCCGCCTCCGCCGAGACCCTCGCCCTGCGCGGGGCTGCTCCGAAGCCTCGGGGCGGGCGGAGAGAGCGAGTGGCCAGGGCGGCCGCGCCCGCTCGTCACCTGGCGGAGCCGGCTCCGGACGCGGTACGGAACGTGGAGATCTGCCGCACGCTGGTTTTCCTCCAGCACCGCAGTATGAATTACCGATGCTCGTAATCTCACGGTCGCCGCGAAAAATAACGCGCAGATAGACTTTGTTGATTCCTACCGCTGTATTTTCAGAGCGAAAAGGCGCATAGGAAGGGGATTGTTTCATAGAAATCTAACCCGCAGCCCTTCTCGGAGCGCGCACCAACCTCATTAATTATCTCGTTGAAGGCGCCGGAAAACCAAAGACGATCGACAGCCTTGACCCTGCTCCCGGCCGTGCCCGATCCGCCGCGACCGGGCTCACCACGGGCTCTCATCACGGTGGCCCGGCCCCGCCGCAACGCATCCCTCGGAGCCCCTCGCCAGGTGCTCATTTTCTGTCGTGCTACCTGCGACAGACGACAGTAGTGCTGTCCTGCCTCTGTCGGTCACGGATGGGGAGATCCGCGTGGGGGGCAGGATGGGGGCTCGGCAGGACCCGCGCTGGCCCCGCTCCGAGCCGAGCGCTCCGCTCCGCCCCGCCGCGACCCGCGGGGCCGCCCGAGCGCTCGGCCGCTGGCGCCCCGACCTGCCCTGCTGCGGACAGGGAGCAGAGCCCAAGGGGGAGCCCTGCCGCGGGGGGCCTTAGAGTGCGGCGGCGAGGTGCGGTTACCGGGCGCCCTGCGGGGCCGCAGCCCGTCGCCTGCGGGGTGGGTGCTCGGGCCGGATCGGGGGCCGCATTTGCGTCGGAGTTTGAGCGAGCACACCCCGGGCCCTTGCGGGAGACGCCAGAAAGCCAGCTGCGGGTCAGCACAGGTGTTGGTCAGGGCTGGGCCGGCACTCCCAGGGACCAGCGTTGTCCGCGTTCCCGGCCGGCGCTCGGTGCTCTGGACGCCGAGCCACGTCACGGCCGTCCGAAACACCAAAGCGCCGCTTGCCTTGCTGAGGCAGCGGTGTCAGGGACACCGAGACCGGATGTCAGCGAGATTCTGCCCACAGTTAGATCGGTTAAAACCGCTGGACAAACGAGTAATTGACGGGATGTCTCGGCTTTACCGGAATTCGGCACAGCCGAGTTACGGTTTCACAAGATCGGGTCTCGGGATTTGAAACAACGATCATCTTTTTTAGCGGGAGAGCAGTACGGGGCTTCTCCTTCCACATAGCTCCTCAAACGCAGAATTCCCTTTATTAAATGCATCATGTTTAAAAACGTAGGGGCAATTCTCTCAGGTCGCTTTACTGAGGCTCAACAGCACGTCCTGCATCCGTGGTGAGACGAGGCTGAACCACAGAGGTGAGGGGAAAGATGGAAACTAAACGACAAGTTTAATTAAAAGCAGCTGGCTGCTTAAACACGTGCCTAGAAGTAGATACCCGGTTATTTATCTCACCTGTGAAGGACGAGCTACTGCTTTATTCTTCTCCAGTGTTCCGAGAGCACACCACTGCTGCTTGGTGCGAGGGAACTCTGCAGACAAGATTTACAATCGTGGAGAAAGGGTGCCCGTAACCCACAGCCTCTCCACGGAGAGACGCCGGCTGGTTCTGCAGGTAGTGAGGGACAGTCGGCCTCTGCACCCTCTGTTCCTGGTGCCACCGGGACACCGGTGTTAACCAGCAGCACCTGTGGGAGCTTAGAGCCGGAGGAGCGCTTCCATAGCTCAGGTCCTTCTATTTTAGCTAAATAGAGAAAGGTTTTATTATGGGAGGTGCAAGCAGGAGGTGAGGTAGTGAGACAGATGGAAGAGCTCTGAGTTTGAGAGACAGAATTCGCTTGGGCTTTGGGATTTAGGAGTGCGGGGAAATCGCTCATACTGGCTCACGCTTTCCTTCGTGTCTGTTTTATTCGCTAACAGGGAGATGTAACTGGAACGTGTGCCTAGACTGGGGTGATTGGGGGAAGTCGTGGCAAAAGATTAGGACAAGTGAGGGGGTTCTCAGGGGGGTTGTTTTTTGTTGTTGTTTTGTTGAGGGGGTTCCGTGCCTCCTCCCCTCACTAAATCCGCACGGGCTCGCTAGTGGAGATAACGGCCCCGCCGCGCTGGAAGGCGGGTTCTGTGCAGGAGGTGAGGCCAGCGGGGCAGGTCCACCCACTTGAAAACAAAACTTTTTTCCTGCAGGCGCTGAGAGCAGAGACCGGCGCGGGGTCCCCGGAGCCGGCTCGCCGCCCGCCGGGGGCTGGTATGTGGTAGGGTAGGGCCATGTATTGGAAGAGTGACCCGATGTTCGTCTGCAGGCTGGAGGACAAGGACTTGCCCGCGCTCGGGGGCCCGGCGGAGAAGGTGCGCGGGCGGGGGGCGGCGCGGCTCGGGCGCCTGGCGCGGCCCCGCGGGTCCGTGGCCTCGGCCGTGGCGCTCCCGCCGGACACCGCGGCCTCCACCAGGGTCCTGGCGGGACCCACAGGCATCGCTGGGCCGGACCGGGCCGGCGCGGGGCTCCTGGGCGTGGCGGGGCGCTGACCGTTGTCTCCCCGCAGGCCAGCCCCGCAGCAGCCGACGAGGACTCCTGCTCTTCCTCCGCTGCCCTATCGCCCTCCTCATCGCCGCGGTCCATGGCCTCAGGCTCAGGCTGCGCCCCCGGCAAGTGCGTGTGCAGCAGCTGCGGCCTGGAGATTGTGGACAAGTACCTGCTCAAGGTAAGGGCGCCCGACCCGGAGCCCTCTTCGTCTGGCGACCTCCCTCACCGCTGAACCCGGAGGGCGGCCTGCTTAGGCAGAGCCTACCCGGGTAGCCGGCAGTGCCCGGAGAGCCCCGGGGGACCGGGCCCGGTGGGATCTGGGGGTGCAGCCCCCCAGGCCGCCCTATCGCTGCGGCTCAGCCCTGCCCTTCCCTCCCCGGACGGCGCGGAGTCCCAGCGCGTTTGTTGGCGGTGCTCGGGCCAGAGAAGGGACCCCAGCTGCAGTCGCTGTTTCGGGTGACGCTACTTGCACTGGGCTGCGTGTCCCTGACGCGCCGGGAGAAGCGGGGAAGCGAATGGAACGGGGCGTCCCGGCCGCGGCGATTCTCGCTCTCTCTCGGTCAGACGGCGCGACCTGCATTTTACTGGCATAGGCCTGGGGGGAACGTCGTGAGTCTCAAAGCCAAAAATGCCTCTTGAGAAATGGAATCAGTTATTCCTGCAAAAGGTGGTTAGCTAACATATTTGAAGGAAACGAGCTGTGTGTGTGCAGAGCTGTTCTCTTGTCTTAGCAATCAGAACCGAGTAAGGTAATTTAAAAACAAATAAACAAAACCAAGTGGCTTTAAATATGAAGCGTTACTGCGGGGGGAGGTGTGAGGGGGAAGTTTATTTGCTTTTCCTATTATAGCCGTTAAAATTATTCTGGGTCAGAGTTTTGCCGTCTTTCCTCCCAAAATTGAGAGTTACGATCATGGCAGAAGTCGGTTGATACCATCAATCTTAAACGAAGTTGTTGTGTAGTTGCAAATTGTTAGTGGGTGACACCCCTGGAAGCACATCTATGGTGTTGTTAAATCATCCGGTTAGGTCTGAGTTGAGGTGGGGAGATCTAAGCAAAATGCCTGCGGGAGCTAGCGTCCATTTAAAATGGGGCTGGTGCAGGAGCTGCCGCGCATCCCTGGTTCGGGTGACCCCGTCTCCCTCTCAGTAGCTTGGGCTGGCACAGAGCAGGCGGGTGGACAAGGAACAAAACTGACTTGAACCCGACTTCAGTTCTGTTAACTCCCGTGGCGTTTTGGCAGCTCATTGATAGTTTTCTGATCACTGCTGTCTCCTATCTGAACAACCAGGATAACGGGACTTGGAGCAAAAGACCTCTAAATTATTTAGCCTCGAGTTTAAATTAGCTGTTACTGCTTCTTGTGTAGGCAGAGAGGAATCGATGCTGGTATGCATGTGGCCAGCAGCAGCACGCCTTTCAACTTCATCCCTGTCAACAGACAAACAGGAACGCAGACAAATGGCATTGAACGGGACAAGCACGGAAGCTGCTGGTGTCCCGCGCTTTGGAAGGGCGTTGGTCCCTGAAGAAGAGGTGGCTGGCTCCGAGTGCCTGGGATGCCAGCTCGCGTTGCGCAGAGCTGCCTGCCAGGGCTCGATGCAGACCTGGGGAGGCCCAGGAGCCCTGGCACGGCAGGACTGGCCGCAGGGCAGGCTCGGTCTGGCTCAGCGCTGCCCCTGCACTCTGCGGCCTTTCTGAGAGGCGCCCGGGAGGGCGAGTTTGGTGACAGCCAGCAGCTGCTATCAGCAGTTTCATACATTGTGTGTGAACTTGTCAGCACATGGGAAGGTGGCTGCCAACAAGGATCAGGGTTAGGAAAGCACTGGACAAACTGTAATATTACAGCCTGAAGAATGACTGGAATGGGTGATCCCAGCGTGGGTGTTGGAGTCCATGCGTTGCCTTCTCTGAGGTTTGTCTGGCCACGCTCTGATGAAAGGCACATTCCGGATTACCTCAAATCTGCTTTTTCATAGGGAATATATGGGCTGTTTGGTACGAGATGAGAAATTGGCTCAGTGGGGAGAAAAAAATTGAAACGTAATCATTTTTTGGTGTTCAGAATTCCTCCTATACAGTATGGGATTATCTAGAGGGTTATTACTTAATTTTTGTGGTCACTGGGAGTCTTGGGTTGTCAAATGATTTATTTAGGTGATGTGCAATGTCTGCGCAATTAAGAGTTCCTCTTATAGGAAAGCAGAAATTAAAATAATTGCTCTCATTTTATTTATTTTATATGCCCCAAAATGATAGGTAAGTTTCCAAAAATGCTGATTTCTACCACATTCCACGACTATGTTTAGTTTTGCTATGGACATACTAAAGAAATATTGAACTTGCTATTAAAACACCTGCTGCTGTTTTGAAACTCAGATGCCATTCACCAAATTTGCTTTAACAGAAACATTGCAAATGGAGGAGTGGTTCATGATGTATTTATATTGGACACACCTTTTTCCCGTTCAATACTCATATTTTAAAATTTTAAATAAGTTTGCAACGTTTGTGTTTTGCTAGGCAGGAATTTGTGCAGACTAGGAAATAGACGTGTGTAAGTTAGTTGCCTTTCCAAGGTCACATAAGGCCAAAATTCGCTCTCTTACTCTAACGCTATGAGAACAGAACTGGGCACAAAACACCTCCACGGAACTTGTATCTCTTGCTTCCCCTTCTACTGCTTTTAATTACAAACCCATGAAAGCTTATTCTGAAGACTTGAATCAAATTGGTTTGCCTTCAATATACATGCAGTTCTATAAGGAAAACATTTTGCATTCAAGGTAATTTTTCTGTGAATCATGGTGCATATAACATTTGATCATTTCTGGAAAAAAACCCAGGGTTTGTAAATATAAAATGCAATATTGGTAGTACAGGTATTGAGGGGTGGTTCTTTGTTGGGTTTTTGCAGGTGAATGACCTCTGCTGGCATGTGCGCTGCCTCTCCTGCAGCGTTTGCAGAACGTCCTTGGGAAGGCACACCAGCTGCTACATCAAAGACAAAGATATCTTCTGCAAACTTGATTATTTCAGGTATATCATACAGGAATATAATTTATCAGATAACTTGTTATACTTGCTTGTTTCTTTTCGCTTCAGCCACAAATGAAATTCAGTTGAGACTTTTTCATTTGCTAGGTTTATTTTCAGAGGTTTAAACTATGGCTTTTCTTGAGGAGGGACTTGGGGAACCCTAAGTCTGTGTAAGGTGACCTCCTGCTAAGTCTGCAGTCTGCCCTTCCCCTGTTGCACATAGCTGCTATATCTATACCATCACTTACTTGTGTGTGCACGGAGGGAAAAAATGCCAAAGTCCCTGCCACAGTTTGGTTGTAAAGCCATCCTGTGTGCAAGGAATCGTCCTTGGATAATGCTGGCTGAGAATGCAATGTAAAATTGAGATGATCTGTTTGGAGCAGTGCTTCACTGGTGTAGGGCTTAAGGCATCACAAGGAGCTGTAAAATCAACCCAGAATAAAATAAAGAGAAGCTTTCAGCAGTTATACCTTTCTGTGATCAGTTTGATTTAGAATGTGATTCCTTCAAAATTACAGGCTAATCCTGTAAGGAAGAATATTATTTGTGTTGGCGATGGAGTATTCAGGATGCCAAGTCTTTGATCCAGAAAACTGCAAAAATCGCTGCAGTTAATTTTGATGTGATTGCTAGTACTTCTCTAGTTTGATTGCTAGACCCAACTATTTCTGGGATTCTCAGCTGTGCAGTGAATAGATTGCATCCAGCTAGTCAAGTCTGAGACATAGTGGGAGGGGACAAGCTGAGTGCTGTAAACTTCTGAAAAAACTAAATTTTGTGGGACTTGAAAAAAATTTGAGTCTGAAAAGATCTTGGGGACAAGTTCTTATCTAAGTAATCAACATATTTTGGTGGCTACTTTCCTCTTCAAAGAGAGATTTTCTAGTTTATTTTAAAATCATAATGTGATGTGAATTGAGGAAATAACTCTGAAGATGCAGGTTTTCCCCCATCTGCTGAAGATGCTAAAGATTCGTAAAGGGGTAATCTAGCTAAATATATTAGTTCAGACTACCACTAGAGTAATGTGAAATACATTTGAAAAATTGGAAGAATTTTCAAGAGTCTGCTGTTTCCATCTTTCAGCTTTTAAGAGTGATTATCTTTATAAAAGGAATGATGAGGAGCTATGAATTCATGTAGCAGTTAAAATGCTCTGATTTTGCTCTTTGCCTTCTGAAAATACTAACCTCTGTATTTCAGTAGCGTCTTGCCTTAAGCTATCGTATTGAAACTTGGCGATTTTCCTTTATTTCGCAATGCCAACGCAGTCGTGCCGCGGGCTTCAGCTGCGCTGCCGCAGCCCGGCCCTGTGATCCTGCCGGGCTCCGGCTCTGCGCCCGGGGCCGGGCTCCGGCTTTGCGCCCGGGGCCGGGCTCCGGCTTTGCGCCCGGGGCCGGGCTCCGGCTTTGCGCCCGGGGCCGGGCTCCGGCTTTGCGCCCGGGGCCGGGCTCCGGCTTTGCGCCCGGGGCCGGGCTCCGGCTTTGCGCCCGGGGCCGGGCTCCGGCTTTGCGCCCGGGGCCGGGCTCCGGCTTTGCGCCCGGGGCCGGGCTCCGGCTTTGCGCCCGGGGCCGGGCTCCGGCTTTGCGCCCGGGGCCGGGCTCCGGCTTTGCGCCCGGGGCCGGGCTCCGGCTTTGCGCCCGGGGCCGGGCTCCGGCTTTGCGCCCGGGGCCGGGCTCCGGCTTTGCGCCCGGGGCCGGGCTCCGGCTTTGCGCCCGGGGCCGGGCTCCGGCTTTGCGCCCGGGGCCGGGCTCCGGCTTTGCGCCCGGGGCCGGGCTCCGGCTTTGCGCCCGGGGCCGGGCTCCGGCTTTGCGCCCGGGGCCGGGCTCCGGCTTTGCGCCCGGGGCCGGGCTCCGGCTTTGCGCCCGGGGCCGGGCTCCGGCTTTGCGCCCGGGGCCGGGCTCCGGCTTTGCGCCCGGGGCCGGGCTCCGGCTTTGCGCCCGGGGCCGGGCTCCGGCTTTGCGCCCGGGGCCGGGCTCCGGCTTTGCGCCCGGGGCCGGGCTCCGGCTTTGCGCCCGGGGCCGGGCTCCGGCTTTGCGCCCGGGGCCGGGCTCCGGCTTTGCGCCCGGGGCCGGGCTCCGGCTTTGCGCCCGGGGCCGGGCTCCGGCTTTGCGCCCGGGGCCGGGCTCCGGCTTTGCGCCCGGGGCCGGGCTCCGGCTTTGCGCCCGGGGCCGGGCTCCGGCTTTGCCCGGGCCGGGTCCGAGCTCCGGCGCCGTTCTCGCTGCAGGCGCTACGGCACCCGCTGCTCCCGCTGCGGGCGGCACATCCACTCCACCGACTGGGTGCGGCGGGCCAAGGGCAACGTGTACCACCTGGCCTGCTTCGCCTGCTTCTCCTGCAAGAGACAGCTCTCCACCGGGGAGGAGTTCGCTCTGGTCGACGAGAAGGTCCTTTGCAGAGTACATTACGACTGCATGCTGGACAATTTGAAAAGAGAAGTTGAAAATGGTAACGTGCTGCTTAAGAACTATGTTTGTGGTTCAGATTTAATTAAATTGTTGGGGTTTGCTCCATTTTCCATACTGGGAGATAATTGACTGGTTTTACTAAGACTGGAAGCACAGGTACTTGAATCCAAGTAATGGTAAATTATTTAAAATTCAGGGGATTTTATTTGTTTGTTTTGGTCTTGCTGTTTTGGGTTGGGTTTTTTGTTTGGTTGGCTTTTTGGTTGTAGTTTTTTTTTTGGGGGGGGGTATTGTTTTTTTGTTTTGTTTTAGTGCTTTGGGGTTTTTTGTTTGGTTTTTTTTTTTTTAGTCTGCAGAACTTGTTTTGTATCCTAAGGAAAATAAAGTATCAGCATGTCCTGTTGATAAAATATCATGTTAGATTTATTTCTTCCCTCACTTGCAAGGGAGTTGTTTAGGGCATAATGTGTTACGATGCTAGACCAATTGAATTTTGAATAGATTATGGGGTTTTTTTAAACTGAAATTCAGCTGACCAACTACTGTTGGTTGTTGTTGGAGAACAGTCTGACTTACAGCAACATTGTGAATGTTTAGAAGGCAGTGTTGTTTTCTTTTTAATGTTTCAGGTAATGGGATTAGTGTGGAAGGAGCATTACTAACAGAACAAGATGTTAGTCATCCAAAACCAGCAAAAAGAGCTCGGACCAGCTTCACAGCAGATCAGCTCCAGGTAGAGACAGTGCTAAGAACTTGTGTGGCTCAGGTTTAATGCAGGACATGGGCACTGAACCAATAGAAAGTTTTATGCATACAGGGGGAAAGAAAAGCTTGAATGCTTTAAACTATTTCATAAACTATCAAGACATGGCATGTTTCTGGAAGTTTAACATGAAATAGTACTCTTCCAGCTCTTTATTTCCCTGGGTAAAGGTTGTAATTCTGAAGAGTGGAAACAAAGAAAAGGTGATTCTATTTGATTGCTCGATGAAATCTATTTAATCAGCCATTTAGATCACTAAGCATAATAAAAACAAAATATTTTTTAGATTATGTAATGAGAAAAGTTGGCTGAAGATGGCTACTGTATGTGACTTCAAGACATTAATAGGATGGAAGTTGGAATTGTTGTAGTGCCTGCATCTCCTCCACTTTCCAGGTTTCTTGTCTTTTTGTTGCCTTGACAAGAGTTAACTTCTATTGAGACAGTCCAGAGCTACTTCAAACTCTAGATAACCACTTGAATTAGCTTTCTAGGGAAAAACTCTAAGATAGGGCCAGCTTCCAATGAAAGAGGGGATGGTGAGACAAGATTTAGAGGTTTTAACCTGTAGTGAGAAGGAAGTTGTGACTTTCTACCTAATCCTGGCTGTACATCCCTGCCTTCAGTTAAACAGGTCTTTGAATTTCTGGTAACAGTGTGAGTTATTTTGTTGGCCTGTCCTCTGATAATGAAAGCAGCTGAGAAACTCATTGAGGTGTAATAACATGTGAGGTGTTAAAGCAGTGCTATAAAAAAGGGCACGGAGTCGTTCAAAGCTTGGGCTCCTATTATAGTCGTGACTGGGGAGAGGAGGTGGTGTTAAAACACAAACAAGCATGTAAACATAATCCAACTGGGGGCACAGGGCTCTGCACACTGAGCTTGAACTTCAGCAAAAGGGAACTTTTTTCCCCAGCAGAAGCTGAAAGGGAGGTAAGACCAGCCCTTAGGAGGGGAGCTGTACTCAGGGGTTCTTCCCAGCTGCTGTCGTTCAAACTCCCATGTTCCCTTCTTTTCCTGTTTAGAGGAGGTTGTAACATACTTTAGCCGGGGTTTGAGGTTCCTTGGCATCTTGTTGTTTCATGATACTTTCCATCTGCTTGCTGTACCTCTGTACCTGTCCTCGAGGCTGCTACAAGACTTCACCTCCACCAAGAGAAACATTGGGCTAAGTGCACTGTCAGAGTGGCAGCATGTAATTACCTCACAAAGTACTTGTACAAAACAATGTCCACACCTGTTGGATGGTTTTGTTCTTTAGCACCTCCCAGGACCTAAAAAGGCTCCAAGAATGCTGGAGAGGCAGTTTGGATAAGGGCCTGGAGTGATGGGACAAGAGGGAATGGCTTCCACTGCCAGAGGGCAGGGCTGGATGGGATATCAGGAATTGGGAATTGCTCCTGGCAGGGTGGGCAGGCCCTGGCACAGGTGCCCAGAGGATCCCTGGCAGTGCCCAAGGCCAGGCTGGACACTGGGGCTGGAGCACCTGGGACAGTGGGAGGTGTCCATGCCCATGGCATAGGATTGGAACAAGGTGAGCTTTTAAGGTTCCTTCTAACCCAAACCAGTCTGTGATTCTATGAAAAATTACAAAAGTAAATAGTCTGACTCTTCAAAGATGAAGCCAGGAAAAGTTTGATGGGTCAAAAATCCAAAAAACAAAATAATGCTTTGAAATTGCTGAAGATACCCTGCAGAAATCCTTGAAGCCCTATTTTTACAAACAGACCGAATCCTTAAAGCCTGTGAAAGTTTTCAGGATGCAGGCCAAATTGACATTTACTTCCTCAGAAAAAAGATGTAATTTAAAAAGATGTATTCTTAAGAGAAGTGCTGACTACTTCAATTTTCTGAGTAGCCAAACCATCAGAAAGGCCAGGCCAGCCACACTGGAGCCTGTTCTTGGTTTGGTGAAAGACAAAGGAAACAGAGCATTCCTGCATCCTCCATGGAGATGAAAAGATCAATTACTCCATTTAACATAGGATGCAGATAGTGATTGACAAGTTCAGAGTGGTGGATCACGGCTTGGGCCTTTTTTATGCTGTGGTCTGCTGCTATAGGTGTTTATTGAGCATATTTGAGTTGCTCTGCAGTAAATTTTCTCCTATAGTTCTTTTAATGCAGTCTTACAGAGGACTTTTTCCAGTTTTTACTACTGCCAAGCAGAATGGATTTCTCTAATTTCTGATAAATGTCACAGCTCACTCAAGCATAGCAAGGACTTGTACTTTGACTTTGGGAGGTTTTTTTTTGGTTTTTTTTTTTTTTTTTAATGTATTGAGTACTCTCTAGAGACTACTGATCACAAAAAAAGTTTCCTGAGGACAGGCAAGGAGTAGTACCATAGTCTGAAAATACTGTCTAATGTGGCTTTTGACATAAATGCTCCTACAATCTCATGTCTTGCCTTTTCAGGTTATGCAAGCACAGTTTGCTCAGGACAACAATCCAGATGCACAAACACTTCAGAAACTGGCAGAAAGAACAGGCTTGAGCAGGCGTGTTATACAGGTAACAGTGGGAAGTTACTTGACTCAGTCTGGTTCTTATCCATCGGAAATGTTCAACCAAATGTTTTTCTGAGGTTATTCCAACATGGAAAAAGATTCTATTCTCTTTTAACTTTGGACAACATCCTTAGTCAGGAATAGGTCTAGAACAAGCATTGTAATTTGGGAAACTTGCTATATTCCTCTTGCACTTTGCATGAAGGGATTAAGTCTTCTAGGAAGAAACTTCTCAGCCTAAGCAGTATAGAAATTGGTATTAATTTATTTCAAATATATATTTGACTGCAGTAGTCTGTTCTTAAGACCTGCACTCTTTTTGAAAGTGTCTGTGGTATGACATTAGGAACAAGTGAATATCTAGTCATTTGTTATAGAGAGCAGAGTTAAAATATATACCCACGCCAACCAAAACTAAAACACAAACTGAATCCTTCCTTGAAGACGTCTCTCAGCAAAAATATGGATGCATTTTTTTTAAAATCACATACACAAATGTGATTTTAAAAAGATAATACAAATTATATATTTACATGTTAATATAAATAAAAATTAATTTTGAGCTGCCTTGGCCCATTCTAGCCTGGAAAATTGACAGAGTGTTTCCATAGAAATGAGGTATCTGGCTGCTGCCTTAATCAATCCTTAACAATAAAAAAAGGAAGTCTTTTCCATGTGAAAAGGCCAGGCAGGTTCTGTATGTGAAAGAGGCTTTGCTGCAGTGGTCCCAGGCAGGAGGAGGCTGTCAGGGTGGTGTGGTCCAAGGACAGTGGGGCTGCAGGTGATGTTGCTTGGCCTGGGGCCCTGGGAGATGCCAGCCCCTCCCTGTGCCTGTCCTTGGTGGGCTGCTGGCTACTGAAGATGCATTCCTGACTTGACCACACTGGTATATTTAGAATGGGTGTTTTTCCATTTGGACTGTCAGCTTTGTATCAAAGGCCAAATGAACTATGCAAACTCAGCTTAAGACAAACTCCAAGGTCGTTGTTGTGCTAGTATTGAATGTGATCTACCAATGAGATGTATGTTTCCCTCTTTTTCAGGTGTGGTTTCAGAATTGCAGAGCACGCCATAAGAAACATGTTAGCCCTAATCATTCATCCACTGCTCCTGTCACAGCAGTTCAGCCCTCCAGGTTGTCTCCACCCATGTTAGAAGAAATGGCATACTCTGCATACGTACCCCAGGATGGGACTATGCTCACTGCTCTGCACAGCTACATGGATGGTAGGTATAACAGCCTTGCTCTTTTTCTCCTCATAAAAACGTTATCAGGTGTAGCAAAACCAGTTTACCTTTCTGATCAAAGAAGCCTAATGGATATAGCAATACTCTACTTGCTATCTACACCTCATTAAGAAAGCAGTAGCCCTTCACTGCGACAGCATGGCTGAAGATCTGAGTATGAAGACACTATTTGTGCTTCTTCTAGTCTATTAAAACAAGAATAAGAAATTAAATACTTATTTAAACATCTACTTCAGATATTTGAATAGCACTTAATTTTAATGAAAACTGTTTGGCACCTGCTCCCTGGCTTTTGTCCCCATGGACTGTGAGTATGCTCAATCCAGCCAATTCCCTGAAAGCTCCAGCTTTCCTCTCAGTAACACACAATGGGAGGGAGTGGGGGAGGCTGCTGGTCAAAAGTGCTTCAATCTTCGTTTGTCTTATCACCCAGCAAGTCAACAACTTTGTGTCCCATTTGTGATTAGGAGGATTGTGAAGGTTTTGGGAGAACCAGGCTGAGCTGCATTTGTGGCCTGAGCTTGTTTTCCTCCAGAGCAGTGGTGTTAAGAGTGGCCAACCTGGGAAGGAGTGCAGATGCTGGGTTAGGAAAAACACAACACGCTGCAGGGTTGGGACACTGAACTGTCATTACCAAGTGGATTTACTGACTTTTGATCTTGTGCTATTTTCAATGAAGTTGACTGGTAAATGTTTCTGTTTTTGTAGCTCATTCACCTACAGCTCTTGGACTTCAGCCTTTGCTACCCCATTCAATGACACAGCTGCCACTAAGTCACACCTAATTCCTTTTCATCAGGGAGCTAAACTATTAAAGATGTAACCGTAAGTCACCGTGTATTGAAAATATAATTGGAAAGATATTAATGTTAACTTTTTATTTAACACCCAGAGCATTTTCAAGAAAATTTTTGCCCAGGTATGTACATCTGTTTAGCCTGCAAGACACTTTTATGGATTCTGCATAAGTAACTATTAATTGTTTACAAGCCTTATTAAACACCTTTTTGTATTGTCTGGAAGTAGTCTGCTCTAGTTATGTTTGTGTTAATTTATTTGTCACCAAAAGAGCACTTTGCCTAAAAGAAAGGACTGACAATTGTGCAAAATGTTTACAATTCTTTGTGAAATTGTAGTTTATAATTAGGTTTGTATTTGTAAGTTATTGTTAAAAGTATTACCTGTATTTGAGTTGTGTAGAGCCTATATGTTAAAGCTTATTTCTGTGAGTTTACAAAAATAAATTTTGGTTGCGAATATTTTCAAAAAGAACTGAATAAAGTTTCTGCTGTAGCATGCCAAGCAAAAATGTTGCTGTGTCTATGGCTGAACTGTGATCATTTGTCAAGTGCACAAATTGAATCCTCAATTTTAAGAGAAAGTCCCTCGTATACTGAGGAACATTACACTGAAGTCCTTCAGGAGGGCTCATATCTATTTCCATTGATAGTAAAAATCATTTAATGGACTTACATGGATCTTGAAACACTTCAAGGATGTGCTATACAGGTGGGTACATGCAAAGCAGTGCTGCTTCTGAGGATGCACACCTGGAGGGGAGGGAAACTGGGTGCACGTTGGACAGATTTTAATCTGTGACTTGGCAAGTGGAGAACCTGAAGTCACATCTGCTTTAACATTTTGAATCTTTCTTACTTCAGCTTTTGTTTTCTTCCATGTTTTTGTCTTGTGATTTTGTTAAGCAGGGCGATAAGTAAGAGGCAATACTTGAATAGTCTGCTTTTTAAAAGTAAAATCTAGTTTGGCATTTTAACTGACCAATATCAAACTGCATATGAACAATGACTGGAATTTGGTCAAATGCACCACAGTCCACGGTGTTTAGAGCTGTCAGTGTGCCAGGACTCACTAGCAGAGCATGTTTTATATACTAATTTGATGCATAAAGGTTACTACAAATTCAACAGGTTTTTGTCTTCAAAGACTAGTTCCCTTAAATGACTTAAGACAGTTAGATCCCCCTTGCTCACTTAAACTTTATTTGCATCAGAAGGAAACCATATTTTGTTAAGGGTGTATGTGTCCATATCCCTTTTTTTTCCTCTCCCAACTGTGCATTAGTGTCTACTCTGTGAAATTCCTTAATGGTGCTGGTCAAACCATTTCAATTTGGAAAAGGTAGTGTTCTCTGTTGATGACTTTTGTGAGCAGAAATTTGATGGCAAGCTCTGAATTAATAAAGTTCTGTAAACTACATGCTGGCACTGTTTTAAGTGCTGCTCATAGATGTCTGAGCTAATCTGAGTAGTCAAAACAATCTCCAGCGGTTTAAGGCTTTTATTACCCTGCCTTTTTTTAAACTTTTTTTCCCCAAAACACTCAAAATTGGGCCTGTAGTGGCACTTGACTGACCTTACATTTTATTTGAGCATACATAACTTCTAAATTAAATGCCCTGGGTAGAATATGGAAATCCAGATGTCATCTTCAGTACCTAAGCTAGCTCCAGATATTTGCATGCTACCAAAGTACATGTGTAGCAGTAGACAAACTACTTTTTGTTCATTTGTCTGATATGCTCAAGTTTTACCAGTTAAATGCTAAATAACGTTAATTTAGATGTTAACATAAATTGGTAATTTGAAATGTAACATGGGCACTTGTGCTGAGCCCCTTTAAGGAAAAGTAATTATTCAGTCTTATTTAAAGAACTGAGTAGCTTCAGGTTGTCTGAAACAAAAGCAAGTTTAAGCTTATTTATGAAGCACCTCCTTCTGTTCAGTTCCAAAGTCAGAACAGGATTAAAGTACATGGGGGAGCAATTTTCCTATTTCCCTATGCAAATGGGAAACAGGAGCATTGATCTTTTGTGTTGTTGAGTGCGTGAGCAGATATTTGTTTATTAAAAGCCATGTGAGATATTTGTGGGTGGGGCTGGGCAAATGCAGACTGCATTGAAAATAGGAGGCTGCAGCAGAGAACCTGGGCTTTGAGCCTTCCTTTGCCAGTGCCAGAGCTGTCAGCAGCTGGTGTTGGGCTGACAGTGTTTTTAAAACTCTGCCATACTGCAACAGAAACCAATCCCCTCTGAATGACGTAACAGCTGCCATCACAAACTGCACCAATATTAATTTCCCAAGATATGGCATGGGAGGGAGATGTCTACTGCTGCAAGTCTCCCAAAACCAAAGGTTATTACCAAAATAGGGGAAACTTAGGACAAGTAACAGTCTACTATTATATAAAAAAATACACATTTTCCTATTTTAAAATAAGACCATTGCATGTTTAAGATAGCTACTTCATTAAAAAAAAATCACACAGGAAAGAGTTGGAGTTTTGTTTAATATAGGTTAGCAAGTCATTCAAGTAAATGAATCATAAAAATATAATTTAAATACTATGTAAGCTGCAATATGCTGAACACGGGCCTCACTAGCAGCCACTTTTTTTTACTATTTTCAGAAACAATCAGCAGAAATACTAGCATTCCTGTAATAGGATACAGACGTTTAGCCAAAATATGATTTTAAGATCAAAGAAGTGTATATCTATGTTATGCATAGTTAAATGCATAAAAATATTACCTTTCAACATGCACTTTGATCTTCAGTGTCTCTGCAGGAATTTGTACAGGTGACTGGCTGGGCTGGGATGCTCAGACATGCTCCACTCATACATTCAGATATGCCAGTTGCCACTGCAATACCAGAGCCACTAATACAAAACTCTCAAAGAGTTTAACAACAATTTTTTTAAGCTCTGGTGACTCAGAACCACTACAGCTGACTGTTATACTTTGATTTGTTATCTGTTTTGGACCATTGTTTGTGTTCTCAAAAAAGCAGCCCACTTGCAATTTTAAACATACCAATGTCATGACTGTCCAAATTGTCAGTATTTCTGTAAGAAAGTGGAACTTTGTAAACTAAACCAAACAAACAAAAAGTAAAATAAAAACTACTAAACCCTTATGACATTATCATTTGGAGCAAAAGTACAGACCCTTCTCCTGGGAGGACTGAGTTTTTCCAAACTTAGCCTCTTTCAGACTAAAATTAAAACAGATTGCCCAGAGAGCCCAGCCAAACCAACAGAAATGAGAACCTGGGACTTAATGAAATGAAAGTTGATTCAAGACAGGAAATTGAGTTGGTCAGATGTGTTGAAAATGATGGCAACCAGAAACTACATTACGAAGCTCTGCATAAAACAATCCTTTCCTTCTTTAAGCCATCTGCAGATGTGTGGATTTGTGAAGGAACATGCCAGGTTATTGCAGAAAATGCACCAAAAGCAACATTCGCTGCAAAGTCAAACCACAAAGATGGTATACATCAGATGCTGGCTGAGACAAAACCAGAAATATTTTCATCCCGAATTTATCACCAGGGTCTGTTGGACTGTAACAGGTCAGTTAAGTTACCATTTCCTTCTTTAGCAGAAATTTCCATCAGACCACACCGCTGCTGCACGGTTGCTGTGGCTCTGTACCTGCAGCACAGTGACAACCCATTGCTGCAGTGCCAGAGCAAGGCAGCCTCTGTTCCCCTCCCCTGAGCAAGGGGCTCAGAACAGAGCTGCTTCCCAGAACAAGCCTACAGACAAATGAGCAGCCATGGGTTGTCACTGAGCAAGGGGCTCAGAACAGAGCTGCTTCCCAGAACAAGCCAACAGACAAATGAGCAGCCATGCTGTGCTCCACCAAGTGCTGACACGGGTCTCTGCTCCACGTGCCAGGGCTGCCAGGGAGACTTGCCACCGTGTGACATTCCTCTTGGCTAACCAAAGAGAACAAACTGTGCAAAGGTAGGATCCCTCGAAAAGACTGGAGAGCAGACTGCTCGTGCATGAGAAAAAGCTCCAAGTAGCATTTGAACTAATCTGGATGTGGATTAGTTTCTATGGCATGCAGCCAACATTAGATTTAAATGTAATGTGAATAGCAAGAAAACCATGCGAGACAAAAAACCCATCAGTCCGCACACAAATTTTAAAAGAGGCAAGAAAGCAATTTTATTAGTAAACCTGACATTTTCTGAAGGAGGACAACATAACTAATAGCTGCAGTCAGTTCCAACAGGCTGCATGTGTTAACAGGAGACACTGATGTTACTTCAAAAAATAAAATTGTCCAGATTTCAATCAAAATAACAACATACATATGAGACACATAGTAAAGGTCCTCTGTGCTCCAGAATCCCCTTAAAATAACTTTAATATTACAATTTACTTTCCAGCGTCTGGGGACACTATGTTAGATTCTTCAAGGCTATACATGATCACTTGAACTCAATATTCTTTAACATACAAAATGTTTTACTGCTATTGTTACTTTCTGGAATGAAAAAAAATTGAGATTTACAGCAATGCTTTACAGAACAAAATGTATGCAGGTTTTATTTGCCAAATTTGCATCAGATTAAATGTTAAAAAGAAAAAAAACCCCAAAACAAATAAAAGGGAAACAAAAGTAAATACACTTTCATGGAGATTAACCATAGAACAGTAGGGTTTTTTATCTCTTCCACGCAACTGTAATGTACCTCTTCCCATGTGGCATGGTCTAGCTGCTAACCTGGGCTCAGGGAACACCAATATTCCTCTAAAGATCACTTTTGCTTGTTCACCTTTCACTGTCTAATTTATACTGAACTGGCCCACATCTAAACCTCCTAGACTGTGTCATTCTCCTCTCCATAAGCATTTGCTTTCACAGAATCACAGAATGTTCTGAGTTGGAAGGGATCGTCAGAGATCATCAAATCCAACTCTTAGGTGAAGAGCCCACACAGGGATCAAACCCACAACTTTGTCACAGAATCCCTTTTCCAGCAGCTGCCAGCCACCCCTTGTGGCACAGAGCTGGGCCAAACGAGTACTGCTGCTCATGGCCAGTGACTGGACAGCACAAATCAACCAGTCGCCCCACCAAAGGTGATAGCATGTAACCCTTGCAAAAAATAGCATCATATAGTATAAGCCTCATACACACTCATTTTCCCTCAAATGATGTATGCTGCAACTCTGGTACACAGAGTCTATGTCTGCATATATTCACTATTCAGCCAGTGAATCCCAAACACACAGCCATACCAGCTTTCTTTGCTAACTCAAATCTTGCTTTGCTAATTCAAGGTCTCATTGCAGGGAATGCTGAATGCCAGAAGCAACTTCAGACAAGGCTCCCCACTTGGAGTGGAATGACTTACAAGGCATACCTTAACCTTGAGTCCAAATTCTTCCTTTTTCCCCACTCGAAATAAGTGCTCCACTGCTATGTCTGCTGAATTCCATCCCCATCCCTGAAAAGCTTTTGCATGGGGCTTGGTGGTGGCCTTTTTCTTTTTCTGTCCTCCAGAAAAACATATGCAAACTGGCCAGATTGGGAATCATCTGCCACAGGTCATCTGCCTGTGATGCTCAGCCAACTCACGGCGTACAGTAAAGGTTTCTTCACTTCTCACAGAGACAGGGGAAAATATGACTGCGAGCTTCCTAAACTCCAAAATAGATTTCTACTGAGTTCTGTGGTATCATTTCAGCATACACCTTGCTTCATTTAAGATCTCAATTCAGATTCAGACAAAACCCAGTATAGTTTATTATCACATTGTTTAAAAAAATCTAAATTTAAATGAAAAAATGTAACAAACAATCCTCCGTCCTTTATAAACAAACCCCAGAATTCCCCTCCAACCAGGAGCAGCGGCCCCTCCTGGGGCTCCCCGGCTCCGCTCCTCCGCATGCCCCGGGCCCCAAGCGCGCCCGCTCCGCCCCAGCGCGGCCGGAGCCGCCCCGCGCCCGCGCAGCCCGCGCGCAGCCCCGCGCGGCGCAGACGCACTCCGGCTGGTATCGAAATCTTTATTAGAGCGATCCCCAGGAACTGCCAAACAGAATGAAGCGCTTCCGTTATCAAAGATATTTAAACAATAGGATTCTATTTCTGCATAGCAGAAGCGACAGGATTTAGAGCTCAAATCATCATGCTCGTGTTAATTCGGTTTTGACAAAACAATACGATCTTAAGAATCATATTAATGAAACCTACCTTTCATTTCTTAAACCTCAAAGAGCCACTTTTATGGCTTTAAAACTCATTATTTGGGACAAATGCATGTGGACATTTTGTAGCATAGGGTAACAGACAATTTTAATACTAATAGCACTAGTATTACTTGAACATGAAGAAACACTCATTTTCAATTGTTTACAGTGCAGTACAAATTACAAATTACCCCAAAAATCATTGCCTGTATCAAAAGTTTAAAAATTTAGAACAACTTATAAAACGGTTCCAGAATAGGAAATTATCAGTCTTGAAATGGAGAGGGAACTTTATGCTTATAAACACACAAATAGATGTATTACAATAATATATACGTAATTTTTAGCTTTTTTCCTTGTGTTGTAAGTAGCAAGAGCCCAGTTCTACCCACAGTTACACAGGTACAATACACATGATCATTGTAAACAGAAAGCAGAAGAGGCCCTACTCAGAAGTCCACTATATAACAAATTAAAGCTATTTTTAAAATCTACTGTATAAAAATGGAACAGTCTTGCATTGTTTTCATTTATTTGCAACACTATTGTTACCTGTTCTCTTGGACCACACCATCAATTTTCATAATCTCTCAACAGCAACAGTGTGCTGCATCACACAGTGCAAACACACCTGACATCCTTACTACAGTTGATTTTTTGTTAGTCAATTTGAAATAAAGTGTTGGTTTTCCTCTTTAGCCTTTTCTGTTTCATAGTCTACATGGTATAAATGAATTTCAAAATGTAAGCCAGGTAAAGTAAAAGCCAGTAAGGCACTTTGTCTGCAAGGATACAGCTGTCCAGGCTGAGCAACTGGTCAAAGGGAGACATTCTGGGTCATTCAAAAACAGTCAGTTTATTCTTCATAACCAGTTCTCTGACAGCCCACTTCTGGAAGAACACTTATTGACAATTGAAGAATCAGCCTGACATTGCATCCACAAAAATATTTTTCCTGTTCTACAGTAGAACATGCAATAGTGAAATATTTCATAGAATACTAACATTTAAAGGAATATTCAGCGCCCTTGGATCACCCAAGAATCATCTGCTGAATATTGTTTGGAAAAAAAATCCTCATCAGAAGAAATGATCCTATCTCCTTGTTTCTGTGTTTTGTTTCCATAGGGGTTTTTTGTTTGTTTTGTTTTGATGGCTGTGTGTGTGTGTGTGTGTTGGTTTTTTGTTGTTTTTTTTTGTAGTGGGTTTTTGGTTTTTTTTTTTTTTTTTTTTTTTGTTCTTAAAAAATTTGAAGGCTTGACATTAAAACTTTGGTATAAAACATGTAAATGAAAGCCATTCAGTTATATGCTTTAGGGAGATACAATGAATCCAAACCAAACTAAACACATGTGATCGCATGGATGTGACAGCAGGTGTTTTCTACTGTCTTGGTTTCTACATTCTGCTTGTTTGTGACTCTGAGAATGTTTCTTTTTCTACTCATGTAAAGGGGTCTTTCTTCAGCTCCACCTGCTTCCGCAGAGCCCCGGCCAGGGGCAGGTGCCTGGCACACCCTGAGGCTCCCCCCGGCCCTGGCACGCCCGGGCAGCCCAGGGGCTGCGGGTTCTGGGTGTCCCACGCCCGCACCCACCAGCGCAGCCGGCGGCACCGCGGGCGCCGCGTCACCAGCCCTGCTGGGCTGAGCAGCAAAGCGCATGGCATACGGCACCGTGTTCCGCTCTCTACACTGAAAAAGGGATTTTCAATTTCATATTAAAGCAAGTAACAAAGTAAAAGTTCAAATCCAAAAACATCAATATTAGTACCTCCTCTGTGGTGTGCATCTACAGACTCTGGCCCACAGGATTAATTAGGAAACATTATAATAAGATAGTCTTCAAATATCTTAGGCGAACCTTTCCCAAGTAAATATTTGTATTATTGTGACTAATTATTTGCAATTTATTTCTAGAAAGCCAATTTTAATATTAAATAATTACTACTTACGGAATTTATTGATTACAAAATCTACATGGTATTGCTTTGTATTTTCACAGTTCTCATAATTACATCGTAAGAAAATGGCTTTTAAATTTTCTTCTCAAAAATGATGATCAGTTACATTCTAAATACTTTCACAAAATAGTGAGAGGAGCAAACTTATACATATATATAATTTTTACCATATATAAATAATAATACAATTTAAAACTTTCACTTTTAGAAATTCCTTTAGTAAATGCATAGGTTTGTTACAAAAGTTTTCTAATCAAATAACTGTATACTATTTCCTATTATGTTTTATTCCTAGTAAACTCTGTGGTTACATTCATATGATAAAAAAGCAAGCTATATTCAGAAATACGCTTTTTCAATTGAGCTCCCAGTAAGACACTCAAGTCGAGTAGAAATATAGATCATGTAATGCTATTTCTTTAACTGAAAATTAATCAGTAGTATTAAAAAAAAAT
Source organism: Setophaga petechia (assembly GCA_024362935.1). Classification (NCBI taxonomy): domain Eukaryota; kingdom Metazoa; phylum Chordata; class Aves; order Passeriformes; family Parulidae; genus Setophaga; species Setophaga petechia. The sequence goes on along the minus strand of JANCRA010000006.1, from coordinate 229,118 downwards.
GCTTTAAAACATGGATTGTAACTAGACCAACAGCTTCTTTAATCACAGAACGGTTACACATACCCCCAAAAGTTACTGACTTCATTCTCAAAAAATATTATAATCATGGGGGTGGGGTGTGTGTAATCCATACCACCCACATAATGAGAAAGGAATGATGATGATGATGATGATGATGACGATGATGAAAAACTTAATCTCTCGGGAGTCTTTTTTTTCCCAAAGATGGGATTCCTAGTCCTTTCTAAAAGTCAAGTTTCCTCTAGGGTATCTCAGGAGGGGTTACCAAAATCTAAAGGTGCCTATAATCAGTAGCTGTATTTGAAACCATATGCCTTTATTTTACATTACTGGAGTCCTAAACTGAACTCCTCATTTTTGCTTCAGGGAAAAGACTCCAGCATACACTGGACCAAAGAGAAAGTTTACAAGGATACTCCCACCTGCACCTCAGATCACTGACTGCAAGGGTGTGGATGGTGGTCGCTTGTGCATCAGCATGACCCCAGACCCATGGCATGAAGGACAGTATTACTGCCTTTGCAGTGATCACAGACATCACAAACCAGAGCTGTAAGTTAGAGAGCAAAATCCCATTGGGATGTAGATGGTCAGTAAACTTTCCCCAGAAACTTGCCTTCAAATCATCTGGAAAAGAATTTGCACTTCTTTTTGTGACACCAATGGACATCCAGGGTTAGAAAAGTATTTCCAGGTGCTAAACTCCAGTCACAGAACTGGCAAATGTATGGCACATGGCACTCCTGGAAAGTGCTGGAATAACTTTTTCAATCCACTGGAATCCATGAAAAATAGGGGCAGGCCTCAGTATGGCTGGGTCCTTGGCTCCCCCAGGAGACTAATAAATTAAAGTCTTTTTAGCTCCATCCTGGTAGTAACAGACTTGATAAACTCTCCAGTGTTAAGACTTTTTCCATCAGCAGAGTTGTTACCTAATGGCAGTGACAATTCCACTACTGGGAGGGTCATAAACCCCACCAAACGGTAATGTGCTTTCTACCAACAGGTGTATGAATGATTTTGTACTAATGACTGGGCAAATTTAACAATCAAAATGCAAACTAAATCTTTCAGAGCATCTTTCAGTGGTTGAATAATTCATTCTGTACCATGAGAAGATTTGAGTTCAATGTCCTAGTACCTTACTGTGTGAGCCACTGGGAGCACGGAGACGTGCAGGAAGTGCAGCCCCAGCCCTCTGCACCTGCAAAGTCATTCCAATGGCTTGGAGCCCTTCTAAGCTAGGCAGAGGCAATGGAACTCCTTGTGCACACACACAGAGCGAAGATTTTCATTCAACGAGAAAAGGACTGCATTTAGTTTTCCTTTCAGTGAAGCTCAACCTCCCTGTAACACAGAACGCAATCAGAGACTTGTCAGGGTTAGGGGGATATTAACACATGTGCATCTCTCTTAGACATCAGCTAAAAATTATACATTCACCATCTTGTACCAGATGAAACCTCATTTGTGTAAACCACAAATCACTTCAGCTGCAGTGGGACCTTCTCTCAGTTATACAATCTTTTAAGCACAACTCCCATAAAACTTCACTTTAAGCAGTATCAACTTAAGTATTTTCTGACTACCTTCTTTGGGATCTGCAGGGTACCATCATGTCTTAAAAGATGCAGTTGTGGATGTGATTAAAATATCACTACATTTTTTCAGTGTAGGAAATCATTAATGCATGTATAATCACAGTTTAAATAGCTGCAAACCAGCTTGTACAAAAAAATACAATCATAGCACCATATTTACAAATTTAGTACCATCTCCTCGTTAACTGGAGTCTCAAACTATCTTTTTTTATGGCTAATTAGGTTATATGTTAGTGCTTTCAAAAAATTGCCTGAATTTCTTTTACAAATATACACGTATAAGAAACATTATCAAAACTGCTGTCATCTAAGGCAGCAACTTGTATTACAAAAGTTATTAAAACATTATACACTTATAAAAGTTTCAAATTTACATTTTCCTTTTCATAGGCACTCTATAAACTAAAATGTGGCCTTGTTTTCACAGCTGTTAGTTTAAGCATTTAAACTAGTTAAATGCTACCAATGTTGCTCCTTTTCTTTATATAAGCAAAAGGAAAAAAGAATCACCCATTAACCAGAAGCATCATTTACAGTTTTTACTTTTGCCTACTTTATACACGTTTTGCTTAAAAGTGACACTTTTTGATGTCGAGGTTTCGCGTTCATTATCCCGCTGCCTTCTTAGGGCTTAGTTTCTTCTTCCCTAGAATTCGGTGGAGGCTAGCTGACATGAAGTAGGGTTTTGCTGTAGATCCATCATTTCTTTCCAGGTCTTCACCTGAATTTACACAGCAGGACCAGTCAAAAAAGGAAACAGCAGTACAACCACACACACAGAGACAGAAAAAGAATTGAAAAAAGGAGAGAGCGATAGACCCAACATTAAAAGAAATGCAATCAAGGTAATTTAGCTTTATTATTAAGTTGATGAATGACATTATAAAATTTCTATTTTCTTAGACCACTAGGGGATTTACATGATGCAGAGACACAATCATCTTGTCATTTTTTAATGATAGCAACATATCCCTTTTATTCTCCAGATCTTTGGTTTGGCAGTATAGGTAGAAGTTTTCAGAAACTCTCATTCCTTCACTGAACCCTGCTATTTTGGAAATCTCTTGCTGGAAAATGTGTCACAAAGACAGCCATGGAGTTAAGCACTTTCTAAAACTGGACCATTTTTCACTGACTAAGATAAAGTTTATTTGAGAACCTGTTGCCGTGAATTAATAATATTCTATCTAATGTATTGTTCATTACTTAATGGGAGCATGGGAAGTAGAATAGAATATGAATAAACAAGGCAGACATTACTTTTTTCCCTATAGAAAAGTAGGAGCTGAGTGTTATTAGTGCTATGTGTGCCTGTGATCATGTTTGCTTAGAACCAAAGCCCATAAATGAGATAAACAGGATGTAGCTCTCAACTAAATACCAATTTTGAGTTTTCTAACTGATCTTGTTCCTGTGATTCTTTGGCAGCCCAGTTTTTCAGAATCCCTGCTAACCTTAGTTTCTATGGAAGTGAGGTTAAAGTGAGTGTTTAAAGAATCAGTATTACCATGTTTGCTTCACTTCAGTAATCCGTTGCGTATATTTATGAAAGATGAAGCCTATGACTATTTCCCTTGGTATTATCAAATAATTTGCAAATTGCAAGAGCAATCACTACCATGTAACTGACTTCTACTTGTGTCCTGCCACATGGCAACACACTTGGACCTACCAGAATGGCTTTCATTATAGAAAAATACAGCACATGGAAGGAACTACATGCTAAGGACACCTGCTTCATATAATCATATCCTAATTCAAGAACGGCAGATTTCTTTTGTGATTTTAGTATTCTCTATCAGGGCAGCCTGAACAGCAGTCCCTTTGATTGTTTGCCATTGGGAGTCCAAGAGACAGTTAGCTTCAAGTGGTATTTCACAGAATCTTTGCGATAATTCAGCATAATACTTTGCTCAGGCTTATTAAACTGAAAACAAAGTACCATCTATATACCAAAGAATATATTTGTTACTGTCAAGACACTTAAGCAAATCAATACTGTACAGGGCTGTTCCCAAAGCACCCAGAAGCAAACTTAATGAAATTTAAGGAACATCTGAAAAACAAAAGCCAGATATTTTCATAAACCATAAAGCTACCTTACACTTCTTAAAGTAATTAAATTTGAACACTAAAGCATGGAAGACAGTATCACAGAGCCAATATGAAAAGAAGAAGCTGCTAATTTTTCAATAGAGTTTGCTAGTATGCCACCAGACTTCTGTGTCTGGAAGGATGGATAAGATGATTTTTTACTCCTCTTTCCATGACTTGCAGGCATTACTGAAAGAAAATGTAGTACTTACAAAAGCAGAGGAAAAGCGTGTCAACACACATTGCATAGACGCTGAAGAACCCATGTGCAACTAAGTAGGAGCCAATGATGACTGTCTACAAAAAACAAACCAAAATAAACCCCCAAATTTCTTTCAGCACCACTGTGGTAGTAATAACACAAGTCGGAAGCCTAGTCTGCTATGCAAATTTAGAAGAATTTAATCTCAGCTCTGTATTTCTACCAAAGGTTACTAGTGCTGTGGACAGGAAATACAAGTTCAAAACACCACATCCTAACATGTAGTAGCTTCTAGTTTTCCAGCTGGAAATAACTCCAAACTAAAATTATCTGAACCTCTGAGGAGAATATATGCCAAGAATATTCCAAACTCCTTCAAGAATCACTCAGCCTAGAGATGTTCTGAAATTTAAGGGAAGGCTTACAAAAGGAGCCAGAGATGCATTACAAGTCCCTTCCATTAGAAAACACACTGTCATCAGTGTCTTGCTGCCTGGGAAGTCTGAGGAAATGAGAAACCTAATTTTTCTGAAGATTCAGAGCCACTGCAGTGCCACTTCTGCCTGAAGGATCCCAAGGATTGGAGGGCAGCAGCTCAGTCCTCACTTGAGTGCATACCATGCCACTGAGACGCTGACCAAAGCTGTTACCAGACCATGCCCTGAGTAGTCTGAGCACCTCAAACTGCCCCAAGCATTCAGGAAATTAAATGGTTGCCTTACCAACAATGGTACCCAGTAGTAATTTAGCATTGGCACTTCCTGTGCAAAGACTGGTATTCTCTGTGTGAAGAAAAAGAATGCAAGAACACCTGCAAGAAGCACAGGCAATTAGTTATTTCCATGCTAGCTCTAATTTCCCAGGATCTAAAGAATGGATAAGACAGAAAACAGATCCAAGGCTGGTTTCAATAAAAGTTTGTAAACAATACATTCTTCAATACTAATTATCTAACAGAAGAGATATGTAAATTAATCAATTACCATAAAGATATTTTTTTAAATTGAATATTTATTGGCCCAGAAAGACTGTAATGAGTTGTTTTGTTTCACTATTCTACTGAATTTAACAGCAAAATTAATAAATACTGTAATTCTACAGGGATGACAAAACACTTTATATCAGCTCTTGGTACTAGTTTTACTTTTGATTAAAATATAATTAATTAGTTAACTTTGAAAGTATACAGAATACAAAATATGGCTATTTGTAAAATAGGTTTTTGAAACTACTGTGACAATTTGGAAAAACCACAACAGAACACTGCCAACCTGAATTTCTGAAAGTACTTCATTTAAAAGATAGAAAAACATTTTTCTGTCACAAAAAACCATGAATAGTCTACTTGATAACTACTCTACTGAATATCTATTTGACATCTACAGATAACAAAGAAAACCCTATAAGGATGCTAGAAATACCCTATTTCTTTTACTATAGCTTATAGATATAAGGGGCTCAAATTCAGCAAAGCTTCAGGTCCTGCAGACCTGTACCACCACATCTATAGGCAATTGTCTGTTACCAGGTGAATGTCATTTGCAATTTTGTTCAGTTCTTATAAAAGGAGAACTGACTGTGGCTGACCTATTGGATGTGAATTTGGTTTGATCCAACTATGATGATGCAGCTGCAGAAGTCCTTGCACCAGCCACACATTCAAAAGCAGTAAAAGCAATTATGGAAAAGACACTGTCAAGGCAAACCAAGTGCTGGGCAGGGGGGAGAAAGGGAAAAAAAATGGTTTTAGATTAATGTAGCAAATCCTAGAAACACAGAAACAGAAACTATTTCCAAATAGTTAGACAAATGAGAACCTCCAGCTGCTAACTAAGCACATATGAATATGGTAGGCATGCTTGTGGGTACCAGAAAATAAAGCATACCATTTAGAAAACAAACAAGCAGCTTACCTACACCACCAGCAACAAGGATTTTCCCCAGAAATAGAAGGAAGTCTGTAACTTTGTCCAGAACTGCAACCCTGTTTAGCAAAGGACAAATGAGACATAATCGTCACAACCAGACATTTGTACTCTTTCTCCTTAAATCTATGGATAATTCCAAAACATGACGAGGAGCTGCCTTCTGCTGGTTTTACACGCTGACAACACAGCACCACAGACAGGCAGTGCTGAGATGGGTACTGCTGCAGCATCATCTCAGGAGGCAAAAAAGCACCGAGCCTTTGCTGGGCAAGGCCTTGATGTAGCAATGCTGCCACAGGACTGACATGGAGACTATTTATTCCTCAAGTTGGTTTAAAAAAATCAAACAACCCAAAACTTCAAAATATTTTTATTTCAGCCTTACTTCTAGGGGCACAGATAAGCCAGGCCAGAATAGGAGAAGTACACATCAAAACAAAAAGCCATATTTATGTAGATTGCTGGTAGGCCTCCTTTTCACTTAGTCCTATCTGGTCATTTTCATGATCTCATAATATGCCAAGTCTACTATTCTAAGATACCATGGTACAACATGGAAGACAGGAAACTTCAGAGTGGGAAGATAATCACAGATGAACAAAGGCAGACAGAAAAGCTGATAATAAATCTGCAGCTCTCATTGAAGCACAGCAGGGAGTTTCTGCTCAATGTTCTGCCAGCCTGTCTTATCATAAACTGCAGATAAATAATGGAATGAAAAATTAACTTTGTATCTTCAACCTCTTGACAGCACAGAGGGCCATATTACCACCATGGATGTGGTAATACACAGAACTGACTACTGCGAAAAATAAATGTTAAGAACTACTGAAGAGACAAATCATCATTAACCTGTCAGAATTCAGATTTAGCAAAATGCACAAGATAAAAACATCTTTATTTGAAACAACAGAATTATATGTCTAGCTTTTAACTATTGCTCTAACTGACTAAGAGCAAAACCATAAAGGGCAGAGAGGTGATATTCTGTAAGGAAATGAAGGCAGCCTCTCTCCTATTGCACAGGCATTACTCAGTATGGACATCACTGTCCTGATATTAGTACAGGGTAACACAGTGAAGATATTCCATCTCCCAGCTCCAGTCCTTTTCTTTCTTAAAGGCCATTTCCACTTTCGTCTTTCAGCCCTTGCCTCCATTTCCCTGCTCCTCCAGTCCTTCACCCAATGCTTTTAAACCACCTAACCAGTTTTACTGAGTCTCTTTCTTGGTAATTAGATTCTGTTGTATTGCATCAATATGGCTTGCTCCTAAGTTATTCTCCCATTACGTTTTGATCTTACAGTAGCAAAGGAGGAGCCAGGAGCAAAGAAGGAAAGCACCGATGAGAGCAGGGAGTTTGGCAACACGCTCGGTAGTGGAAAAAAGGGCCAGGAAATTTCCAAGCATCAGAGGATATCTGGTTATATTAAAGACAATCTTTTTGAAAGGAAAGTATTCTGTCTTCTTTACTTCCACTCTCCAAAACCTCATAAGATTTCTGAATGAATCTGAAGACTTAGGTTTTTCTGCTTTCCCTTTCACAGACCAAGTGGACCAAAGCTCAAAAAACAAACATATGACAGATGATGAGCACCCCATTCCCATCTATCTGCAGATCTCCTCTCAGGAGCTCCCCTTGTTTCTTGGAGGCATTATTACAATGTACTGGGTACTTAGGAATTTAAAGGACCAATCACAACAAAACAATGAGATTCCATCAACTCTGCATAGGTTACTATACTGGCCAGCCTGCTGTTATACAGAGTGTAAGAAGTGAGGGCCACATTTAAAGACAGAAGTGGCCCTCAGTATTTGGAGAAGATATGGGAGAGGAAAGAAGTGTGCCCACAGAGTGCAATAGCAGGAACTCCTGCCATTTCCAAGAAGGGAAGGAGACAGTCCCTTACCTCACCACATTCCGCATGAGCAAAAAGAATGCTTCCTTTGCCGAGGTGCAGAAGTTTTTACCATATATGGCAATCTGTAAAATAACAGTGGCTGCTAAGTAATTTAAATAATTAGGGTACCTTCTCATATGCCAGGATCCATTTGCATGTAATGCATAGTTCTCCCTAATTTGTGGCCTTGAAACTCAGATGAACATAAAACACTTTCCTCAGTCACCTGCTACTTCTCGATGTTTCCCATCAGGCTGGGGCAGAATATTGTCCATCTTTCCCCTTCAAATCACCTGGCTATGAGCATGCCACCCCTTGTGATCTCACGGGTACTAGACTAAGTACTTAGTTTGCTAAGCAGAGCAAAAAAGGTACTTGTCAAGGGGTTCTTCTCCTTTTGCTAGTTACCTAAACTAGATTTATAGTCAGTGGAAAAGAACAGGCACTTGGAGAGCTGAAGTGAGCTGACCCCTGTAGTTATCTCCTTGGACCTGATGCAGCTTTCCCTGAAGAAGAAATCTGCATAAAATAAAGCAGCAAAAGTTATTCAGGAACAAAACTACTTCTTCCTGGTATAGTGTTCACCAGGGTAAGATATATCAGAACAGCTCTCAGCTCAGACAGTTCATGAACTGTAAAGAAGATTGTCAAAAACACCTCCTCTTCAAGATGGCAAAAATTTGAAATATCAATTGCATCAACACAGGTTGTAATGGACCCACTACAGCCACCTCCTCTGAGACGAGAAGTCTGTGACTGTACCATTCAATCACCAAAATTGCTTCCAGTTGGAAAAACCACAACATCTTCACATAAATTAACATACACAGACTTCAGCTTAGGATGTTCTGGCTGGAACATCCTAGGCTGAAATCTGTGTATGTTAATTTATGTGAAGATTTCAAACTTCTCTTATCTGGAGGCTAAGAAGGCTTATTTGAGAGAAATATCACTGCTTCTGCTAGTAGAATTTGTGCTTCTAACTTCCAGGTGGAAATACAATCATCACATGCCTTCTGACCTCCTTATTCAACTATCACCTCCAAACAGAAATGTCATCAACATGCAATATGAAATAAGCTAGTATTCCTGTTGAAATCAGGGTACCAATTATTGAATTACAGGGGCAGTTAACCAGCTATTCCATCCCTTCCCACTTATTTTGGGGGAGAGGGTGATGGACAAAAACAGGAAAAAAAAGAGGTTGAAATTAGAAGGAAAAAAAAAAATCATACTTTTTCATAGTGGAACCACACACATGTACTGAAAACTCCCATAAATCCCATTATCAGCAGATTCAAGTACTGCCAGCTTTTCATGAACTAGTAGTGTCTAGGATATTTTAATGTTCTAGATAGGGGAGATAACATGCAGACACGGGACATACCATGATGTAGGCATTTCTGTTTATAAATTTTAAGAATTTTTCCAAACACCAGAAACAGCACTTGAGGCAGCAGAGTAGGAACCTAGTGAAGGAGTTCTGAGTACCTGAAAAGAGCAGGAGAGAGTACATCATACATAGAACTCATTACTAGTCTTCAGAATGTATAAAGCTATTCAAAAGAAGACCTTAAATTGTGACATTATTTTTTTATTTCTAGGTATGAACTCTCTTTCTCAACCAAATTTAACTCACTAGCTTTCAATTAGATCAGATTCATATCCCATCTGAACTTTGCATTAGGTTCCCAACAACATAGACTCAGCTTGAGTAAATGGACACAAATTTACTGGCTTCCAAAGAAACTACAATGGATAATGTGGAATTAGTCTCTTTTCCTTGCTAAAAAACAGCTTGGGAAAGTAAGGAAGTAATATAGCAAGGAAGGTCTTAACAACCTAGGGCAGATTAACAAATCTCACCTTTCAGCTTGTGATCCAGGTATTCCAGTATTACTCTAATAAGCTGGACAATTGCAAGAATTAAGGCTCCAAATGCCAGTGAACCTGTATGGTATCTAAAAAAAAAATTTGACTGTTACGTCACACGTGTGCCTATGTACATGGATATATGTATGCACATACGCAGGTACATACAAATAAAATCAGGAGTGAAGGAAGGTCCTTTAGTGGGAATTACACAAAATGAACGGACCTTCATCCCAATCCACCCAGAGGAACAGGATGAAGCCATTGGTGCTGCTGTGTTTGTGAGTGTCTCTCCATCTGTGCACACACGCTGTGTACAGGAGCACCTGCTCAGCATTACAACTGGCTGGATCTAGGGGCAGGGAGCTGCAGCAGCCTTGGTGCTGCAGGGCTACAGGATACAGTCTTCACCTAATAACTACAGTTTCCCAATTGTGCTGGTTGGATGGACTAGAGTTAGTTTTTTTCATAGTAGCTTGTGCTATGCTAGGTTTTGGATTTCTGACCAGAACAATTATGATAACACACCCATGTTTTAGCCATTGTTGAGCAGCACTTGCACAGCACCAAGAACTGCTCTGCTCCTCACCCTGCCCCACTGATGAGCAGGTTGGGGGTGCATGAGGAGCTGGGAGGGAACATGGCTGGGACAGTGGATGCCAAATGACCCCAGGGATACTTCACACCATACTGTGCTGTGCTAGGCAGTAACAGCTGGTGGAAGGAGGGGTAGGAAGGGAGCATGTGAAGTTACGGAGTTTGTTGTTCCAAAACACTGCTACACATGAAGAAGCCCTGATGTACTGGGGACGTGGCTGCCTGTGGCAAATGGGGAATGAATTCCTTGCTTGGCTTTGCTTGTGCATGCAACTTTCTTTTACCAATTAAACTGTCTTCATCTCAACACACGTGCTTTCACATTTTCACCCTTCAGATTCTCTCCCCCACCCCACTGTGGGGAAAGAAGCAGGCAGCTGTGGGGGGTTTGACTGCCACTGAGATTAAACCATAATGCTGACTTGTAGTTATCATATTGTTGTTCTCTAGAGTCCCATCACAGCAGCAGTGTTGTTGTTGTTGTTGTTGTTGTTCCTCCTCAGCCAGGGCTCCTCTCCAGCTCTCCCTGGCTGTCCCACCCCTCTTGTCCCAGCTGCCTCCACGGGCTGCAGCTGCCGCCCAGTTAAGGACATCACAGCTGCAGCCCACTTACAACAGCTGGAACTGGGGCAGGGTCACTTACACAATACACAGATCTTTACTGGGACTCATGGGCCAGCTATACAATACATACTAGAATCCCACGGCCCCTATACTGACTAATCATTTTCTTATGATATTCTAAGATTGGCTTCCCTAGATGGAAAAAGAGCATTTGTCAGACACATGACAAGGCTCGCTTCCAGTTCCACAGTCTTACCGTATTGCTCGTCCAAATGAAGAGAAGAGTGGCCACAGTGGAATATCAGCTGGTTTTCTATAAGCCCAGTAATAAGAGGCAAAGGCACCAGCAAGGGTACACTGACCCAGTGCAATTGCAAAGTTCACCAGCCAGAGAAAGACAAAGGCATTGGCTAACTGGAAGATGAAGATGTACTTATGGTACAGGCTTTCTCCTCCATAAAAAGCAAAAGTACACTGAGCACCTGGGCACAATTTAGTCACATTGGTTGTGTTAAAAGTCTAAATGGAAAGAAAAATAAACAATCATAAGTAATGAATTCTATATACACAGTGTCTGAAGTTTAGCACGTTAATACAAATAACATAACTCTGCTTGATGTTCCATTACGTTATTCAAAACTGCAACATTATGTAACCTGTTTACATATTTAAGGATTCATATAAAGGATTTATGCAGTCTTCTGCAAAGACTTAACTTCAAACTAGGTACTGGCAAACAGGACTGTTCACCACATCCCTGAAACTTGAATAAACGAAATTTGAATTTCAGGAATCTACTTTTAAGATATATAAAAGCTTTGTTAAAGAAAATCTGCTCAATTAAAACAAAAATAGAATTACTTGAAAACTAGATGCCAAACTGGATGTTCAGGTAAATTGCTGAGGTTGAAACGAAAAATGGAGCTATACAATTTAATAGAAATGTGGATGTGGTCACAACTTAGTTCATGTATCTCAGACTATTAGAAAAAGGAGTAATCTAAACATTTAATTACTTTTACCTATTTTTAGAGTTCATTTCATGTATTTGATTGGTTTGGACATGAAATGAAACCAGATCAATTCTAATTCCTTTATTTTGTAGTGTTTACACTACAGGGTGTGCATCACCACTGCAGTACAATGACATTTAATGCATCAGTCTCTGCTCATTGCCTCTTGTCCCACTGCTGGGCCCCAGAGCAGAGCCTGGTTCATGCTCTGCCCCTCCCTGCACACAGGGACACCCCGGGCTGAGGTTCCTCTCCCTGGGGCTCCTCTCCAGGCTGAGCAGCCCCAGCTCCCTCAGCCTTTCCTGGGCACTGAGATCCTCCAGGCCCTTGCTCAGCTCCAGGGGCTCCTGTCCCTGCTGTGCTGCGGATCCAGAGCTGGACACAGCGCCCAGAGGTGTCCCCAGGGCTGGGCACAGGGGCAGGATCCCCCCTGACCTGCTGGGAATGCTCTTCCTGAAGCACCTCTTGGCCCCCAGGACAAACTGCTGGCTCAGAGACTGCTTGTTGCCCCCCAAGATCCCCAGGTCCTTCTCCACAGAGCTGCCCCCCAGCAGGTCACCTGCAGCCTGTGCTGGTATACAGGGTTATTCTTCCCCTGGTGCACAACATTTGATAAATATATCTATTTTTTAAAGAATCCTTAAATTCAAACCCACAGCCAAGTAAAAAAATTTACTTTGAAGGCAAATTTATTTTGAAAAATTTAATTTGAAGGCAAAATTAAAAAAAAAGAAAAGACAAATATTATTGGAGCTTCATAAAGGTAATTACTGTGCCAGAAGAAACTAAGCTTCGGCTTCAAATCATGGCAAGTCCCTGAGCAACTTCGAAGCGCAGCTTTCAACATTTACCACTGCCTTCAGAAGACCTCACAAATTCAAGAACATCTTTCCTGTAAAATTTTATTTTTGTCTCTTCCTTTCTCACTCTGTAAATTAGAATGCTAACATTTACAAGACAGTTTAGCAGAAAAACGAGTTTATGTCTGTAAAATACAGAAGTGTTACCTGAACATCAGGTAATATTTTCACATTTAACATGGGGACTCATTACTTAAAACATGCACATTTTTTACTAGAAGTGCATTCAATAGTGATTAAGAAATGCAGTCAGTATAGCTTTCCCTATAGGTAAATATTTGTTACACTTACCTCTGGGTCACAAGTCAGGTTTGCATACTTGCACAGTGTTTGATTAGCCATTACTTTATACACAGGTTCTCCTGATGTGGCCAGAAAACTGAACGAAATATTTTAAGGAGGAATCACAGAACTGTGGTTTTTGAGCAACTTAGGATCCTGCAGTGGGTAACCACTAGCTCTAAAGAACTTGTATATATCACAGAAAAACTGCTCTTGCTCTGCAGAGATATAGCTGAAGGGCTGACAGACAAGACCAAGCACTCTCATTACTTAATGGACTACTGCAAACTCATACCTGGAGCTGTAATAACCCCTGACCAGAATGGGCAGGGTGCATAACATTGAAAACCATCCCCATCTCTCCTCCACATCTATCTTCGACAAAGCAGATTATACAGTAGTTCTTGTATTTTGGCAGAAGTAGATACAGAGCATAAGGATGAATTAACACTGCCCTGATCAGCAACAACTGACACTCTTTGCATATGAAATAACAGCTGCCTTTTAATCAGCACTTTTCCCCTTTTTTAATCCTTACCAAGCCCTTGTTGTTGAGGAACAAACAGTGATTGCTGTTAGGCAATTCAGAGGAGATAGTGTACTGTATATTCACTCGCTCCTTTCTCATATTTTTCTGAACAAAACACACACATAACCCATTCCACCTCCAGTTAACTACGAAACCATTAACACCAGGGATACGGAGCACACAGCACATTAAAGACCATATTTACTCTTCACTGAGGGCCCATTTCACCCCCAAGAGTCAACCTGATGCAGTACACAAGGCTTTGTACGATCCCCCTGCCTTGGCCTGACTTTTAGTCCAGTTTTTTTTTTTAATCTAATAAAATCACTGTCTGGTTTGTGCATCACATGTAGGTGTGCAGTGCAGAAGACTGCACCAGAAGAGTTAAGTGCTAAGTGACCAAACAGTCCTCTTAATATTGGCTGAATTAATGTGAAATAGCAGAAAATTATCTAGTCTTGCAGACCAGAAAACTTGCTCCAGATAGGTACACAGACAGAAGGATACACAGCTGTCACAGCCCAGTAGGAAATACAAATTGCAATGAGTAAGAAGGTGACGATTGGGTAGAACAGCGTAGACATTATATAGCCAATTGCCCTATAAGAGAAACAAAATATATCAATAAGCTGTAACAATTCCAGAAACTAGCTTTTTATCAGTCCTCTTCTAGCAATTTTACTTTGAGAACCTTGTTGACACTGATAGCATAACCTAGTACTGGGATCTCAGAATACTGCAGGAATTTTTTTTCTTATGTATTCAAGCCTTGACTTTGTCATTTCTACCACTCCACTTTTATCAATGGTACTAGAGTGAACTTTTTCCATTTGCCATGTTCCAGCTTATCTTCTAACTTTCTCTTTCTTCATGATTGCTTCAGAGACCTATCTCTTTCCAAGGCCATTAACTGATTTCCATGACATCTTCTTGCCAACTGCTGCAGACCCTTTATGTCCTATTCCCCACTCTGCTTATCCTGTGTTCTTCCTTCACTCCTACAGAACTGAAACTACCTTATTCTATTTTATATTTGACAACTCTGTTCCCAGCAACTTTCCTGCCTTAAGCGCTAGCTATGCAGGGGCAGAGACAGTCAACTTGTCTTTGCAATGCCTGGACAGACTGCACCTTCCTGCACTTATGTGACTTTCCTTGCACATGCTGTACATAAGTGGTGCTCACCTATGACTAATGGAAGGCAAAATGAATAATTGTCTTTTCCTGTTGACAGCTTAGACAGCTTCTTTTAATATCAAGGTACATGTAGCCTGATAGTCTGCTGCTAATTCCTGTGGCTAGAATGTGGCTAGTGGCAGGAACTTGAGCATGCTAGTTCCCACTCTGCCAGGGACTCATTCTCTGGAAGTGGGAGTTGATACCAGCCCTCCTGATGAACCTGCTGCTATCCCAGAAGTAAACATCTCCAACGGGGTATCTCACTGGATGTAAATTTAGAAAGCATGTGCTTTGTTTACTCAAACTTACAGGCTGGCTCTCTTTATCACAAGCCTTTTTGTCTAGTACTATTTCTTACAGTATTTCTTCTATAACTTAGGGCACCTCTGATGTTATTTGTTTTATAGGACGCAGTTTCCAGACAGCAAAAGGAGAAAAATTTACTCCGTGTCTAAAGGTAAAGTAGTAAATGCTGGGGGGAATTCAAGGAAACTGTCATGTCCAATCCAGAGGTTTTGAGCCAAACATCAATTGCTGTCTGAGCACAGAGACAAAAAAGTCTATTACAAGTCACACAGGAGGAACAGACTTATGCTGTTTGAGAAATAATCACAACAAACTGGCTGTGTTCAGCAGTTATTGGCAGGCCTCTTAGTATCACAACAGGACATGAAATAAAACAACACGCACACTGGAACCTCCAAGGCAAAAAAAAAAAGGAAGTTTATTTCTTGATCTTGATACTGGAAAAGTGACCCTGGATTGGAGGATGAAACTGCCACTTCTCCAATGACACTGGTCAAATCAACAGTCCACGAAATTTCTCCTCCTCCAGAAAGGAATGCAAAAACAATCATTATTTACATAAAGTGCATGAGAACTCCATTACAAAAATGTAGACATCAAAAGACTTAGAAGAACTTAGAAGAACAGGGCGACTTAGTTACCATTAAGTTAGTTACCATTAAGATAATGCCCTATTATTCCAAAACACTGATTAAAAACTCTAGTTTCTAACTATGGATTTCAAGTCAATTATTGGCATTATAACTAGTATTTTTGAAAATGTAGCCAAAAGGTATTGAAAAACATAATTCGATTTCCAATCATTACCACCTTATTTTTTATCTTCCTAAATACATGACCTGGTCTGTTAGGTTTACAGTAATTACAGACAGTGTTTCATCTCATCCATTATGCATGAAAGCAAGAAGTTCACCTTCAAGTGACCTTTCCATGCTGCTGGAAAACTACAGAATGTTATTACTAATCAGCAAGAAGTTTATGAACTTTCTAAAATCCTTCCACCTGTCAAGGTTGTGAACAAAGGTTTTGAAGAATGTTAAAAGTGTTCCTGGATTTTAATGAATGGGAATTAAAGAGTATAATTTATTGCTGCCTAAATTAATTGCTATGTTCTAATTGCATAGTAGCATAAGACAGGAAACAGATACCTTGCTAAATGCAGAACTTCAGTATTTCTTAATCCCATGACAAAAATCCCAAATTGTGATTCCTGGGAACCGCAGCGGCAATAAAGATGGCAGAAAGCCACAAGCAAGTGCTCATAGATAAACTCAGAGCTAACGCTATGTGCTCTGAGAACACAGGCTTGCTTTCAGGACCTATGAGACCATGGCCAATCTGCAATGAAATCCAAGGGCCTGACATTTTAAGTCCGTCAGTTTTAAGTCCATTTATCCTTTGTAATACTCTCAATTAAAAAAATCCAAACTCCAAACCAAACCAAAACCAAACAAAAAACCCAAACCAAAAACAGGAAAAAAAAAAAAAAAAAACAACAAAAAACGCAAACAAAACAAAAAAACCCCACTAAATGTTCTGTGTAAAACTGTGTAAAACTGTGAACAAAGTCTATGCAGATTTCAGGAAACACACAACAGAGGTGCCTTTAGCCCTGAACTCCCATATCCTGGTTTGCCTTCATCTTTACTCAGAGGTAAAAAGACATATCTTAGACCACATCCTCTTACAATGTCTGGTCACAGAAGTTTCTTTTTCTCTCTACAGATTTATGCCTGTCCACACAGAAGTTCGACTGGACCCAGAAGAATCTCCCGGTCCTTCCTAAACAGAAGCCACAGCCAAAACAACACTAATCCTCTGCCACTAGTATAAGACTCAAGGAACAATCCAATGACAGAGAAAAGTTGGCACTTACAGGTCCCAGGCTCCTATAAACAGTAAACCACACTTAGATTTTCTGCTGAGACACCTTCTTTGCACTAAGTGTATGTGGTAACATTAACAGTGTATGAATTCTTAGTGCAAGAAGCAGAAAGATAAGAAATACTTTACTTTATAAGAGAAAGCTCTATTAAGCACAACCTCATTAAAAGGTAAATGATACTCCTTGAACGCCTCCTGTGAATTCCTTGTTGAACATGTTTCATGCAAAAAATGCAGTGTTGTATTTTAAACCCCAATTTTCTGCCCTTGGTAACGCAAGATGGAGTTCACAAAGAGTGTACTCTAGAGACCATTAATAAAATTCAACATATATTAAAATCAGACAAACATACCTACTACCTTCCTTCAACAGTGCAATAGCAATCCGAATCCGATTTCTTAGGAAGATCAGCATCAGTATGATTATGACCTCAACACCACAAAGTATTATCACTGTAAACAAGCAAATAAAGAAATTAGATTTATCAAGAATGAAACCAATATGATGCTTCTGTAATTTTTTCCTTGTAATTTCAACTATTGTTCATGAACTCTGTAAAATTCTCTGTCTGAGCAGTTCTTTCTCCAACTGCACCTGCCAAACTTCAATCCCATTTCATAGGTTTTTAAGTCCCATTGAAAAAAAATTCTATTTGCAGTGAGTTAGTCAGAATGTACATGACCCTGATATTTATGTTTTTAACAGAAAAATGGAACATATAATTCTCAGAAAAATATTAACTTCAATGTGACTG
Organism: Setophaga petechia; assembly: GCA_024362935.1. NCBI lineage: Eukaryota > Metazoa > Chordata > Aves > Passeriformes > Parulidae > Setophaga > Setophaga petechia. The sequence goes on along the minus strand of JANCRA010000006.1, from coordinate 211,530 downwards.
CAGTATCTAGCCTTAGATACAAATCATCCTTTACAAATTGTACTTTCCATAAACAAGAAATTTGCTCATAATACAAGCATTTGTTCATGCTATACTGTTGCTCATTTGTAGTATTTAGATAATAAAAAATAGGAGATGAAGAGTCAAGTTTTTCATGGAGAGCGCATTTTTCTGATCTACATTGTTCTAAAATATAGATGTACTAAAATCCAAAGGTTTGTTTGAGTATTACATGGCATGAGCTCCTTCCACCTCATTTGAGTTTAAAAAAAAAAAAGAGACTAAGATAGGACCATCCTGGTCAAATTACTTTCACCTTCCAGCTGCATTGCTGGAATCATGCTCCGATATTAGAGAGCTGAGAGCTCTTAATTATAAGCAGCATTTGAATCATAACTCTGATTTCAGTAGAGTCTGCTTCTGTCTGCTTTCTATTCGTGTTGGTTCAAAACCTACTTCTGCAGTAGAAAGTAAGAAAAATCTGGGAACTTCACCTAGAGAAGACTGAGTCTTTAATGCCTGAAGCACACATCCTCCAACTCTGAGACATACCCATTTATTTTTGGTGCTTCAGATCATTAGACAACACTTAAACCAGCCCAGTAGGGGCAGATTATTGTATGCAGCCGGACCTGAGTCCTCCAGCTGAAACCATGAAGTTCTGTGGAGGGAGAGGAAGACAGAAGGGACGGTGCCCCTAAGTATCCAAAAACTTATATGAAGGTTTGCAAAGGAAGATGAGATTTGGCTTTAGGTCCCACAGCTTAGATAGTGTCTCAGAATATCAGAGCCAATACTCACAGACGATGTTGAATTGCAATCCCAAGTATTACCCCTGGCAACAGAACTGCAGGTGCCATTTCCCCATGAAAGAATATAAAAACAGGTTTCTTTGAAGGTGGTCTCATTCCAGTTTGTCTCTGTTAGATTAATGTACTTGTCCAAAACATTGTGAAAAAGGCAAGCATTGTCAGTACATGGTGAGTTCTAGACTAGGACTCCAACTACACTTTCTTCAAGGATATGTAACTATTTACTTTGCTGCGTGATTTTGGAAAAGAAATTTAATTCTTGAATACCATAATTTACTCTTGTGAAAGTGACACTAAACTCTAGGTAAACTATACACTGGCTGCTAAGAATCAGGCAGGGGAAGAGCCTAAAGAGTTACAGGGGAAAAAATGCATAATAAAGTCCTAATATTCTCTAGGGAGAGCACACTAAAAAGCTTTGCCTCAACAGTATATATAGAAGATGTCTCATAAGCTCAATGATGCAACACAGAAGTAAATGAAGACATAAAGAAGAAACAGGAGATTTAAGCAGTAAGCTACTGTTCTATTAATTTAGCTACCAATAGGGAGAGGCAGTGTTTTTGGTTATGATCCATTCATCATCAGTTAAGTCTGTGTGTCTTCTAGCAGAGCAGTAACAGGAGTGCAAGTAATATTCAACAGATACTTCTTCCCTCTTCTGCTCTTCCTTTCTTGGGGTGGGGGGAACATGTATGCTGCAGGTTGTCTTGTTCCAGTAGGATTTTGTTTAAAATGGTTCATTTCACAGTCTTAGATCAGAAAACAAGAAAATCCAGTGACCTAAGTGTAAACTGACAGGAGACCTCATGGTGGTCTTCAACATCCTCACAAGGGCAACTAGAAGGGCAGGTACCGAGCTCCTCATCCTCATGACCAGTGCCAGGACTCCAGGAACAGCTGGAGCTGGGTCGGGGGATGTAGGTGGGAGATCAGGAAAAGGTTCTTCCCCAAGAGTCAGGCACTGAACAGATTGCCCAGGGAATGGCCCCAGGGCCACCAGAGCTCAAGGAACGTTTGGACAATACTCTCAGGCACAGGGTGGGATTGTTGGAGTGTCCTGTGCAGGGCCAGGAGCTGGACTTGATCATACTGATGGGCCCCTTCCAACCTGGCATATTTTATGATTCTAAGACACAAAACAAGTGTAGTTATTAATGTGATTCATTAATCTCATTTCTGGGGCTCTAAAAGAGGGAGAAAAAATAATCTGAGAGAAAAGTACACTTCCTTGCACAACTTCATCCTGATGAACTTAAGTACTGCCTTCTGCTTTCCCCATGGTGAAGACTGAACTCACAGGAAGTAGAATGCTCCTAACAAAAGACTTTTTCATTCTTATCACCAGTGTTATTGCATTATCTCCCCTTACAAATACACTAGTCTCTTTTAAAAAAGCATATTTTTTCACAATACAGAGAAAGGGAATTCTGCTTTCTCCTCTGAGCAACATGTATAGAGAAGGAGAATTAACATGGCAGAAAATGTATTAAGACACTGACTGATTTTCCTGAATATCCATAAACAGATACCAAATGTAAAAGGGCACTTACTAAATGCTAACCATGTTTGCCTCAGTTGCAGGTACACTTTGAAGTCTGTCTGGAATCCAATATCATAAACAGTGAGATCAGATCCAGGTATTCCTTTAAGATGATCATATTCCCAGTAACAATGCCAGATGCCTTTTAAAAAACAATCAATAAAATAGGAGTGTGTATGAAGAGTGCAAAGACAAATTAAAAAAAAAATCTTACAAGCCAGATGTTTTGCTTTTGTATAAGCCTGTCAGGTAAGCAAAGCCCAAAAATGCATCACTGTGAGACTAGCCAATTATGATATCATATATATGGGAAAGAAATATCAGTACAAGTGATTACAGACTAAGCACACTATGCATAGGTAATGCAGGTTACTGCATCTGCTGCTGAGTATCAGCACAGCTGGATTCTTACTGCATTGTGCTGCCATTTATGTCCTTCTCACTTAATTGTGTCCAAAACTAGGTATTAATTCACCCAATTGTACCATTTAATTGAAGTAACTACTGATTTTCCAGACTTAAGCAGTAAGAAAAAATAGGCTCAGAGGCTAGAAAATTACACCTACCATAACCTATAATTCCAATCACACCGAAGATGAAAATCCAGAAGAGAACCCCGGCTGTGAACCTCAATAACACAAGGAACAGCAGACTCAACATCATGGCAATGAACAATCCACTAGAAAGTGAAGAAACAGAAACACAGGGAAAATGAGTCTAAGAATCTATTCACATCCTTGCATTCCTGTTCCTTCAAATGAGGGTCACTTCATCTCACATAATAGCATGATTTGTAAAAAAGTATTTCAAAATCTTCTTTATGAAATACATTCTCATGGCTGTTATCTGCCATTACAAACAAACAGCTTATATATGAAGATCTCAGATATGTGTACTAGGTTCTCAGGCTGGTTGAATGGGATTGATAGAATGCCTTTTATATCACTTACACCAGCTGAAAAACTCACTGCCTTTTTCAGGCCACAGTCTAATCTACAGTACAGAAAGTTAAATTGGAGGGATACCTATGTGTGGGGAAGTTGCTGGCTTATGTCCTCCACAGAAAATCCCTGCTTGCAAAGAAACAATGTTAGTAAACAACATTCTAGAAGCTTCCTAGGGAAAAAAAAAGAATTACATTTAGGAAAAAGACCATCAGGAGGTTAGAAGGACATAATTTCTACTCATCACTGCTTCTACTAGTCAGAAGAGGAAATGATCAGGGCACTAAGATGCATAGAAAGAAACTGTTAAGAGCCTTTCTATGAAGTCATAGGAAAGACATTTACAGTGCCTTTTCTTCATCAAGACAATAATTAATGTAATGTAATGTAATATAATGTAATGTAATGTAGTATTTGTTTTCATTTCACTCCTAGAAAGCAAGTCAAAAAGGAAAAAAATTATTGCAAAAGGCTTTTTCACTCCACACGGCTTTCTAAACCATTATGAAGAAAGCAATATGAGTATTAATCCCATTGAACAAATATCCAGCTCAGATGCTTTAAAGAACATTTCATGTCTCATTATTTTTAGTAGGTGTTGCATGAGAATTTTGTATTAGTATAGACTCAAAAATATTTAAACCTTCTTCTTGCCTGTGTTCAGTAATTTTTCTTCTGAATGTGCCCAGCTTATTTAGCCAATAACCAAAGCTAAAAATGGGGCAGCCTGATCATAAAAAAATCACATCCGCTTGTTTAGTTAAACCTGTCTAAGTTTGCCTTAAGTCCTATGTCTTTAATGGCTTCCTAGCCTGAAGTATTTTCCCTTTCTGAATGATTTACTGAAATTCAGAATGTATTCCTCAAGAAAAGTTGTAGTTTTGGAGCTCCATCTTGAAAGCAGTAAATTACCTTTATCTAAAGTTATCTTTAGCTATACCTGAGTCCTAGTAACACCAAAACTGAGTACACAGTAGCAACTGTCTTCAACAAACTAGTTCCCTTAAACTGAGGCTTGAAGCAGTAGTTCTTTTGGGGTATGCTAAAAAGACTACAGCAATTCCATATTTAAATTCTAATCCAGCCTGCCTTCAGTGTCAAGCCTTCACTGTTAAAAACTTCACCCAACCTCTGGCACTTAAATATATTTGTCCAGAAATCAATTGATCTGTGCTATCATTGGGTGAAAAGAGTGAAGAAAATAATATCAAACTACTTTGAAGTGGTAACACTTCCTTACAAAAAAATACCATATTTGAAATGTGGAAACTTGCTTCAATACCTAGAACTTCTGTTCAAAACAATGGTCAGTTCTCTGTCCACTGTGTTCAGTGGTATCTCCTTTGAAAGACTCTGTACCACACACAAGCCTGATTTCAGTAAGAGATAGAGAGACCCAAGCTTGCTGAACATCCATGAGTTTCCTGCTACTAAATATTGTGAGCTGAGTATCAGACTATGAGAAAGCTGTCTTTCCACCAGTGTCTGAACACCTTTAGGAAATTACAGTTTCTCGAGTTTTAAAGTAGAATATGTACCAAATACATACACATTCTGTTTTTTTATTTCCTGCACATTCCAAAATGACTTTGGAAACACTAAAAGTACCAAAAAACCCCTTACATTAAAATCCAATACCAAGAAATGGCATAGTCTTCAAAAATTTTCATTCCAACTGATCTTGCATCCAGGACATTATTGATGCCACTGAGAAAAGAAAAATCAAACAAAAGCTTGCTTCAGGTAGAAAAGGAGAATTTATTTAAACAACAAATATGATCAGTGCAAGAATTTGAAATACCTTTAGTAGCAATAAGAGTATACTACAATTTTTTTTACAACTATACTCCAGTTCTGTCACCAAACCAACATCAATCACAGTTACAGCCAAGAAAAATCTGCATAAGAATGTCTCTACAAGTCCTGAAAAAAATTAATTAAAAAGGCTTTATTGTCAGAATTGCTTATTATGTCACAGGGCAAGTGTATACTATCAATATCTGCAATGTACCAAGGGACAAACAGCAGTGACTCTAGAACTGCTAATAGCATAGAACCAGATAGCAGGACAGTGAAGCAACTTCATGGAACTGTTTTTCTATTCTGCAGAATGCTTGCCCATATAATAGCTTTCTGAAGAATTCTGAAGCCCAATACATTATTTGGTACCAGAAGCAGGAGCACTCGGACGCGGTGAGATGCCCAAAGTACTAGGCCAGCCCAAGGTAGAGGAGAGGTCGTTACAGAACAGCACAGCCAAGGCCACTCCTGGCTGGCCTGAGTCCTGCAGCACCAGGGCTGCATTTTGAACCTCGGGTAACTTTCCTTGCAAAACTTATTTTTGCTAGAAAAAGCAATAATTATTTCAAAAAATGACTGAGACCATTAGACTTAGGCTTTTTGCACTTTTTGCTCCTTCCTGCACACCACAGTACTGGATTTCCTTAACGGAACTTTGGAAGTGCTCAGGCACAGAGAAACCATTTGCTACCGAGTCTAGCTTGGATACCCTCAGTCATTTGCTACAACAGATTCTGATTTTTTAAAATTATTAAATTATTGTGCAATCTCAGAATCCAACAAACACTGAAGAAGGGTAAAACCTACTTTGCAGCTTCCCTGAGATCAGTTACATTTCTTGTTTTCCCTCTTCCATCTTTGAATGTAGTCTGATTTGCCACGGTCAACACACCATTCTTCGTGGAGAAGTCTGGGAAGCATCTCTTCAGAACTATTCAAAATATCAAAACAAAGCCTGCATATTACATCTCATGTCAAGCTCTGCTTTTATCATGTGTGTTTTGTAGCATATTTAAATAATTTCAGATTCACAGTCAATTGTTTTTCAATTGATTATATAGCAATATGTTGACTTTGACAAATCTTGGAAGAGCCATTGCATTCAAGATTATGATTTTTATGCTCGGAGGCTTTTTGTCTAAGTTCAGGCAGGGTCGGATCATAGATTTCAATTGGAGATTCTAGGTCCTACCAAATAACAACAGTATTATATACAGGAGTTTAAGAATTTGTAATAAATGTGGAACTTACTCTCTGTCAGTATCTGGGCAGCTTATAAAAACTGCAGCTTCTCAAATATGCCATTTTATGGTAATAATCAGACCAGCCCCCAAGGACAGATTCAATTTGACTGATCATGAATCATATTAGTCCCAAACCAATATATTAACAGCAAGTGTTGCTTTCCTTATATGCCAGATGAGCTCCAGTACCAGCCACTATCACTAGATATTCTTGGAGATGAAGCAACGGAAAAAAGACAGAAACAACTGGTTAGAGAGAGGGAAGAGGAGATTATAAAAAAGCAAGAAAAGGAGGTGTTTGCATACTCATTTACTCTGCCCTGTTCTTTGCTGCAAAACATCCTTGATTTCATACCAAAGAGAAGAGCAGCTGAGTCCTCCTTCAGAGGTATACTTCACATAACCATTCAGTGCTTTCCTTACCAGATTCCAACAAATACTGATGCCAGGGCTCAATATTCAGTCTGATCTATCTCCCCCAGCAATTATTCTGAACAAATGATTAAGCAACATATCTTAACATATCTTTTCCTCCCGCTGTAATCTTTGCTCATTGATATAGTCTGAAAGAATATAAGAGCTTCTTTGCAACTTATTGTATGTCTTTTGGGTCAGCACTTCGGTTTTCATAAAAATTCAGACTATGTTTTAAAAATTTAATCCATATCTTCTCCTTTTAATGACATGTTCCTGGTTTACATGATCCCTACTTTAAAGTACAGCAAAACTAAACAGCAATTTCTTCTTCTGTCAGATGCTGGGTCAATACTACACTTGTGCAGCTGAGATGAGCTCCGAGATCAGTGGTTATCTACTCAGAAACTCCGAGATCAGTGGTTATCTACTCCGAGATCAGTGGTTATCTACTCCGAGATCAGTGGTTATCTACTCAGAAACACTTGCTGACCATAGTGACATTTTTTGCTCCGGAATTCCTCCATATGCCCTGCATAGCCAGCACTGCACTGAAAGGAGAGCTGCATTGTAACTGGGCTGAGGTATCGTTTGAACTTCAACACCTGGCCATATGATCCTTCCAACATTTGTAGTATTTTCTTTATGCCAATGGCATCGCTTGCTCTTGTTTTGGAAGGCACAATTTCAGTTGAAGAGCTTTTGCTATCAGTGATGATTCAAGAGCAAGAAAGAGCTCAGCTTGACCTGATCACATGCTGAATATTCCCAGACGACTCTTAGAAAAAATATTAATAAATATTTGTATTTTCAAGTTGAATTGATTTACGCTTTGAAACTGAATGAATGTGAATGTCAGATAACAAACAGCTCCTAGTGATGTTGCCACAAGACACATTTCAGACTGGAGTTGTGCTTTAATATGAATGCTCACAATCTGCTAAGATGTGTATAAGAAGTAGAATCACTCACAAGGCCTGCTTGGAATGATCATCGAAGGACAATCTTCATCACGTAGGACTTGAGCAATAGACTAAAAAGGGGAAAAATAGGAATGCTGAAAAACAGTATAATAGTATGTTTGTTTTTTACCCAGTCTGAAGGAATGCCCCAAACTGGGCTTTGTAGCCTCCTCCCCAAATTTCACTGGTGGAGCTGCAAGATACATTTATATCTAAGTGAGAATCCAAACTGTCATTGTGATTTGGGAAAAGACTGTTCTTTTCTTTTCTAATGACACAAAAGAAAAGACTTTTGGATCAGCATCTAAGCCAGAACTGACTGGACAATTGTTCCTTGCCTACCCTTTATCTTTTCTCTTAAAGAAAAGCAAGATTTTAATCCAATTAATATAGCTGAATTGCAAGACATTTTAAAGACAGGAAAAGTAACACAGTACATTTGAGTACAAAATCAGTTAAATGAAGGATAGATTAATTTTCTTAGCGAAGTTTCCAACTAGCTATAGATGACTTAGGAGCCTTAAGAATTGGTTTGAGACACTCTACTGCTGTGGGGTACTTAAGTACTAAAGGATACTGCTTGCCACAGTACTGCAACTGGATGAGTAGCTGCAGGTAGTCTTTTAAGCTAACAGTAATCATTTGAAGAGTGGAGGTTTAATGTGCATTCAAGACCTTCAGCCTGGATTAAACAAACAACTGTCAAATCACATAAATGGGACATCTCCTTACATGTTGAAATCAGAATAATTCAAATCTTTGATGCAGCTCAGTAAAATCATGCATATTAAATACTGCTTGAAGAAAAAATGTACTATATCATCTACAGATACATACACACCTTGCGAGGATTGTTAAAACCAGGTTTGCAGAACTGTCTGAAGTAATTCCACTGATCTGGTCTGTATCTGTAGGAAGCCTGAACATCAATGTAGGTTGCAAACCTGTCTGGGCACTTTGAGACACAAAGCTGCAAGAAAAGAAAAAAATAAGTAAAGACACACTCTGGGTAGAGAAGGGTAAGGAAAGTCGGTGTAATGGAAAAGCAGGAAAAATGCCACTGCCTTCATTAATGTTTACTGCCGGATTTAGAAAAGATATGGTCTCCTTTTTATTCCCTAAATGAATACTTCTAGAATTCTTTGATAGAAAACACTTTCAAAGTGTGTTCTCCTCATATCTGGCATACCAAGCCCCTCTCTGTATCTTCTTAGGTTCTACACATTCTGATAGGCAAGAAGAGCTTTCAGTCTGTTGAAAAGAGTATCATTTTTCTGGGCAGCAAGAAAAAACCCCTCAAGTCCTCCTCTATGTCTATCATCAGCAGCATATAAGAGCAAGGGGATGTGACAGCTACTTCCATAGGATACAAACAATTTTTTCCTACTACATGTATAAGGAGAACTTTATTTAACGGAAGTCTCGCTAAAATCCAAAGTCTCAGGTACTGTTATTTCATCCTTCTACACAACCTCTTTAGTCAATTACATCTATACAAAAATTGTCAAGTTAGGTGTAAATCACTCAAAAGTGACTTTTAACTGTAGACTAAGAAAGGACTTACAAAGCCAGGGGATGCCTATGACAAGAATGATGCTCACATGACTCAAGGTATAGCCATTAGAAGCTGGATTTATGTGAGAAATCAGGTGAGGACTGGGATTTATTGAATGCATCCATTGAGAGGTTGTGATTTAGATTTAGGATATGGAGAAGTGGCTGCCCCAACAAACAGACTCTGAAGGTTCTGCTGGTCCCTGGAATCACACTAAGGACAGACATTCTGACTCCTCAGCATTAAGATTGCGAGGTTGTTTGAATTCCATCTTTACAGCAAGTTTCAGCCTTTTCTAGAAGGCAGTTTATTTCCAAAGCTGTGCTATCCAAACACCCTTTGCAAAGCTCTGCTGTCCAAGTACCAGAGAGACATCATGCACCAAAACTGTCTTTCATGTCAAGGGCATTCCGTCCTAAGTAATTCACCAAAAAGAATTTTGGGAAGTGTTCTTGTACTAATCCTTAGAACACAGCAGATACTGCAAGAGGGTCTTTCTATAGGAGTATTTCAGTCCTATGGACTACCCACAGGCCAAGGAACAAAGAAAGAAGAGTTTTGTCCTTGCTGGGACAACAGGTGACTAACAAATAGATGCTTTACTATAAACTGTTTGCTATCTATGAAACAGGTAGTGAAATGTGCTGTCTATGGATCTAATGGACTGTATTAACTGTTTTCAAATCCAGCCTTATTCAAGAACTGAAGCTGCTCTCATGTTAGTTCTTGGGGGTTCTTCCTCCTGATATTTATATGTATAGGTCAGGAATGAAGGACCCTGTTTGCAGTTCAAAAGAGGAATGATCAAAAAAAATTTCTTCAGCATTTTTCGAAATGACCAGTCTTTTAACCATCTGCAGTAACAAACGGCATTCAAAACCAGCATTCTTAGTTCTGGAGATGTTGCATATTTGAAAATGAACCAAGTAACTACTCTGCTCCCAAAAACTCTCCTTTAGCAAGTATTTCACCCAATCTGATTCATGGCCATTGCCAACCTGACCACCGTACCAGTCAAATCCCACATAATGACCTCATATTTCTGAACAGATTGAACTGTTCTAGTAAAAGAGTCTTAAGACTGCAGGGCAACAGTGTCAATGTCTGCATGTGGACAGATGGGGATTCCTGAAGCAAATCTACAGCTGATGGAGCAAGTTTTCATTCTGACAGCAACTAGCCAGTGTTAAGAGGGTTCTTGCTCTTTCTTGTTGGAGATTTTCTTGTTTTATGATCAGGAAAATTGTCTTGCAAGAAAGATCAGGAGGTTAATCTTAACCCACACAAATGCAGTGACTAGGTTTATTTCACAACTTCATAAGAAGCCATAGCACAACAGAGTACAAATTGTGACATAAGGCAAGAATAAGCTTTCAAAATCTTCACTTTTGAAAGAGCCATAGGCTCTAATCACACTCAGATAATCCTGTCAATGGCAATATGCACAGTTTCTTGAACATGTTCAGCTCTGAAAACCTTAGGTATAAATCAATATTTTCTGCATGCACTGAATACTACTGGATAGCTGCTTGCGATGAATTCATAAATAAAAAATTGTTGTGTTCAAGTCAGTGGACTTTTTTTGTCTACTCTTATCCAAAATATACAGTCTTGTGCATTTCCACTTCATTTTTCTGACCATCACACACTACAGAGAGTGTGCTTGCTACAAGTAATTTATAAAACAACTATGTTGTATTTTGAAGGAAATGAACAATTTTTAAATCCAAACAAATACATGTCTCATTTTTAAGCACCATGACTAAGATGCAAGGAGAATATTTTATCTCTACATTTTCACTCACCTGTGTTGTAGGGCACTGTAGGTTTATTAACACTACGGGGCTGGCACATTTCAGAATGTTGAAGTAAAACAAAATGGTCTTGTTCCTATGGAAATGGATATAAGATAATAATCATCATAAATACAGGTGCTTATACATCCTACCATTCCAAAATTTGTAGTATATATTGATATTTAAGTTCTATTACTGTGAACATCCATATTGCAAATACAAGACAAAAAAATCCCAAGCAGACCTTGAATATTTCACATCAAGACATCTGTGAAATCAGAATTATTTGCTCTAAAGAATGATAATTTTGACGCGTTTTTATCTGCAGCATGATTTTAGGCTGAAACAATCTGTGTAGCTGTAGTCCTACCTTGAGAGGGTGAGGTTTATAGAATAACCCTGCAAAAACATCATAGTCTCTGCACCACCGACATCCTGTGTATGAAGTGCATGCAAACTTACCATCAGCAAATGCTCACTGTAAAAGCTGCCTAATTTTTGTTGATCAGAAGGTGGCACCAAAATCAATCAGAAGCTTTTTATGATTGGAAACCAAAAGCAGTTGTCCAGAAAACAGAATATAATATAATCTACTAATAACACTGACAAGATCCCCCTTGATATAAATAAGGGTCAGTCTGGCAGTCCTGCATATTTGACATCTACTGGAACTTGGAGCCTTGTGGCAGCTGACACTTAAGTCTGGATTTGTTGGAAAGTTAGGACCCCAAGATCTCTTGATTTTAAGACTTGGGTTTTGAAGACAGCAAAATGTCATGTTAGACTGCGCGACATCAGAAAATTATCAGATAGCTCTAGTGAAGATAATATGGCAGCAGACCTGCCCTTTTTACACAAAACTTCAAAGCCAGTTAGTCAGGGTTATACAGTACCCCTGCATATGCTCCCCAAGAAATGGTGCATATGCTCCCCTATGGACTATGAAGGGCCACCAAGTTGATCAGAGAGATGGAGCACTTCTTCCATGAGGAATGGCTGAGAGAATTGGGATTGTTCAGCCTGGAGAAGAGAAGGCTTCAGAGGTGTCCTAACTGTGGCTTTCCCTGAAGTGAGCCTACAAAAAATATGGAGTTGCTACTTACAAGGGCCTGGAGAGATAGGGCAACAGGGGATGCTTTCCACTGACAGAGAGTAGGTTCATATAGAATATTGGGAAGAGATTCTTGGCTGTGAGGGTGGTGAGGCCATGACACAGGCTGCCCAGAGCAGCTGTGGCTGTCCCATCCCTGGAAGTCTTCAAGGACAGGCTGAACAGGACAACCCGGTCTCGTGGAAGGTGTCCCTGGCCATGGAATGAGGGTTGGAATGAGACGAGCTTTAAAGTCCCTTCCAACTCAGGCTATTCCATGCCTCTGTGATGTGCAAGAGACTCCACAAAGCAGTGTTTGAGCCCCCACTGACCTTCACCGTGGCGTTGCAGCACAGTGGGGGCTCTGTCTTGTGAGCAGGACGGCAGTATTAACAATGAAGGGTGCTCGGGCTAAAAAGGCTGCCCCTCCTCTATCTGTCCTGGTTCAACATCAATCATGCTTCTACATTTCATTGTGTCCCCCAGTCTGGGACATATCCTCTGTTTTCCCACCAGCATGTGACTCCCACCAATTGCTAAATAGGGCTATACCATCAAAGACACTATTTAGCACCACTGCACATTCAAACTCCATTTAAGACTGGGATTAACTCAACTGCCTGACATTTTTGACAAGGTTAACTTGTTTTCACTGAAGTATATTCATTCTGCTATGCACTGTTTAAGAAAAGACACATTCTGGCAAAACTAATTCACCACCACTAGTTGCTCTTTCTTTAAATTAGTAGAATACAATTTTGGACTGAAATGCCATCATTCTTCAATAGTTTCTTGACGGTATTTATGATCTGTGAGCTGCTCAAAACCACTAATGAATTCTTTTTTTTTTTTCTTAGCCCACTTGCTGGTATTGACAACAGAAAGCTTAAATATATACATAACACATGAAAACACACACTGAGAATTAGATCTGTATTCTGTATAATGAAACTGTGTTGTATTCCATTAGTACATTATGCTCTGTAGAATGCAAAACGAGTTCAGAGATTACACATCAACTAATGGATAGATTACAGGAAGACATGAAGAGGTCCAACAGAGACTTTCATGACGATACAAAAATAATTTACTTGACTTCATGGCATTCACTGGAGTTCAAATGGGTTTTTGCACAAGCTGTGAATGTTGGCTTTGTTTCTAACTTGCCTTTTCTACTCCTCAGTGAGATTACTGAAAATACTTGTTACAAGGACAAGATTCAAAACACAAAGATTGTGATTACTTTCCAAGAAAAATGTCTCAGACTAAACCCCTGGAGACTTCAGAATACCACAGCTCTGGGTTAGTCTTTCACACTGCTTACTTTCAAGGGATCTGAAAAACAGTGGTAGTGACAAAAGTCTCACAAGCACATCCTCAGCCCCATTCCCGGGACTAGAGGGACTCTTGCAGAGGAATATCCTGGCCTACTGCCATAAACGCTCCTGCTTTTCTGGTAGGTTGGATTATGTGTCTTCTGATTTATATTTTTATAAGAATCTCCTCAATGTACCAAATAAATGCCAAAATGCAGTCTCAGTAGCTGTATTATTTTCCAGCAATCCTATATAGGAAGGGTCATTTATAAATACAAACCGAAAATCACAGTGTAAGAAATTACTAAAGGGAAGACTCAAGTAACAAACAGAAAGATGGAATGGGAGTGAATGGTAAGAATCAGAGAGAAACACCTGGCTCCACATCACACAGGACATTGAAGCTGTGTGTCTGAGACTCCCAAAGTCATTTGTCCTCTACTTCCTACTGGCGACAGAGGGGACAAGGACAAATTGGCAGCATGGTAGGGAGAAGTGTTGCAGTGAGGGGAACACACACGCCACTACAACACTTTCCTCCTTGCTTTTCCTCTTCAGGAAGTTTGACTCTCCAACAATTGCTATGAAGAATAGTCTTGAGTGTGGAACAGGTTTTCTTTCACTAGCCTGTTTCCCCTGTAAAAAAAACTTGAGAGGATATATAGGCCTAGTTCTGCTTCTGTTCCAGTCTCTATTTCCTGCTCCTCTCCTTCTGAACTGCCCTTTGAACAGTGGTTTCCAAATTTTTTTCCACAGAAAACTAAATGGAGAAAGAAAGAAGCAGCAAAGAATTGTTATCAAACACTAGCATAACATCCAGCTTCTTGACAGTGACAAGGGCATAAAGCATGCCTAAAACTTACCTTTTGAAAGGAAGACGGTGGGTGAAGAAGCAAACCTTTTTAAAATTCTGTTTCATAAACCATTTAGATTTTCAAAGAAAACGTAGATGCAACATCTTTCTTCCCTGAGCAACTATTTTCATGTGTAATTACTCTGTTGGTATCAACTAACTAATTTAACTCTTACAATTCAAAATCTAAAATGACAAAAACAGAGACAAGTAAATAGAGCCATTTAGCTCCATTTTCCTCCTGTTTTCCAAGGAGGATGTAGTTACGGCTGCTCGTCTCCCAGACTACTCAGTCTCTTTTCTACTGGCACAGGAAAAAAACCAAGAGCCTTTCACTACAGACTTTTATGTTATTTGGTGCATATTGACAAAAACTACAGACCGGGATAAAATGCCTTAAGATTCCTCTTATCCCAAGGTGGATGAAGAATTACACAACAGGCTATGAATTACCCAAACTTTGGCAGTTAGAAGCTGTGCCAGCTAGTCACCTTCTATGCAACTGCTGACACAATCTTTAAGTTATATTGATACCTTACAAAAAATAGTCTCTAAATGACACAAACAACTGCCTTACAGTAATAATTTGGATCTGGATTTGCACTGGGAAACTAATAGATTTCTGAGGTTTATTTGGAATAAATACAGAAAGAGTGTCACTGTCTCTTTGACAGAGACTTGAAACCTCACATCTTATTCACAGTACACGACTAATAAAGGTATGTGAATGGATTTAGTACTCACTCATTGAGGGTATC
The DNA here is from genome assembly GCA_024362935.1 of Setophaga petechia. Taxonomy (NCBI): domain Eukaryota; kingdom Metazoa; phylum Chordata; class Aves; order Passeriformes; family Parulidae; genus Setophaga; species Setophaga petechia. Next base: position 196,443 of record JANCRA010000006.1, on the reverse strand, counting down.
TCTCTGACCACAGAACTGCCCATAGCTGTCAGTTGGATAAATCACTTTCCTGGGGTCCCCGTGCACCCAAGCTGCAAAATACACAATACCTCTTAAGATACTAGTCAACTGTTCATAGTTAATGATTAAAATTAGTTGGCATGAAAATGTACTGCTTCTAAAGTACCATTTTATACTTTGTAGATCAACACTGAAGAGTACTGATTAGTAGGTTTCCTAATGAAATATTAAGATGCAAAGCACAGTAAGTTCTACTAAGATATGGATTAAACTGTAAGAAAGCAATCCAATGCTCCAAGTCACTTCCAGCCTGACCTTGAACACTTCCAGAGATGGGGCAGCCACAGCTTCTCTGGGCAACCAGGGCCAGGACCTCAGCACCCTCACAGGGAAAAACTTCCTAATCTCTAACCTAACTCTGCCTTCTGTCAGTTTACAAGCCATTTCTCTGTGCCCTTTCACTCCTGTCCTTGTGCAAAGTCCCTCTCCAGCTCTCTTGGAGACCATTTAGGCACTGGAAGGAGCTCTAAGGTCTCTCAGAGCCTTCCTTTCTCCACACTGAACAACCCCAACTTGTCAGCCTGCCTCCATAGCAGAGGTGCTCCAGTCCTCAGAGCACTCCTCCTCTGAACTCATTCCACTATGTCAACGTCCTTCCTGTGCTGGGAGCCCCAGAGCCAGATGCAGGAGGGCAGATGGGGTCTGACAAGAGCGGCAGAATCCCCTCCTTTGACCTGCTGACCACACCTCCTTCAACACAGCCCAGGATACACTTGGCTTTCTGGGCTGCAAGTGTACATGGCTGGCTCGTGCCCAAACCTTATCAATCTGCATTGCCAATTCCTTCTCCTCAGGGCTCCTCTCAACCTAAATAGTTTTTCTCTAGCTTCTGCTACCTGAAATTTTCCATCACAGTTACTTTATGATTGCAAACTTTCCAAACCGTGTCATTTTTTTTAAACACACCTATTTTTGAGTGGGTTTTTTATCAGTAAACACGTGGCTTTGAACTTCTCCCTAATTACCTGCAGAAAAGCAGCTCTTCAGAGAAAGACCTTGGGGCCTGGGGGACAACAAGCTTTCTCTGAGCCAGCAGTTTAACCTCAAGGCCAAGAGGGTGATGGGATCCTGTGGTGCTTCAGGAAGAGCATTTCCAGCAGGTCAGGGAGGGATCCTGCCTCTCTGCTTAGTCCTGTGAAGCACCTCTGGAGTGCTTGCTCTGGGCTCATCGGGACAAGAGGAACACGGAGCTCCTGGAGCAGGGTCAGCGGAGGCTGCAGAGCTGAGCAAGGGCCTGGAGCATCTCTGTGCCCAGGAAAGGCTGCGGGATCTGGGGCTGCTCAGCCTGGAGAGGAGTCCCAGCTGAGAGGGGCCCTCAGCCCTGCCTGTCAGCATCTGCAGGGAGGGGCAGAGCATGAAGCAGGCTCTGCTTCGGGGCCCAGCAATGGCACCAGAGAAGCGCGCAGGGACTGAGCCCAGGGAGTTCCATCTGAACGTGAGGAAGAACTTCTTCCCTGTGCAGTGATTGTGCATTTGAACAGACTGCCCAAACAGGGTGCGGAGTCTCCTTCACAGGGGATATTCCAGAACCATCTGGACACAATCCTGCGCCATATGCTCTGAGATGACCCTTCTAAACAAGGATGTTGGACCAGATGAACCACTGTGGTCCCTTACATTCTCACCCAGTCTGTGCTTCTGTGAATTACAGCAGATACTGAATGTTAATTCATTACTTGCTTCTGTGAAAGGCATCACTTATTGATTGGAAAGCTTTGCACTAATATTAGCAAAAGGGACATTTCAATAAAAAATTCCAACATTCATAAAGCTGCTTCCCATCTATATGAAAAGGCATTACTATACCTCTATTTACTTACCCACAACTCCTAAAGCAATGTAACCCAGAATGACAACTATGAAGATCACACAGCAAATAATATCTGTGCAGTGCCTAGGAGCAAGAAACACTTTTTAAAAATAAGGTCTTTAATATGACCCCTCAAAACCACTGATTGTCGTGTGGTATTTTAACATCTGAGTTAAGATATCTGCACGAGCATTTTGCAGAAATTTTAGTCACAAACTCACATTTGAGGTATAAGGTCCTGTTTTTGCAGCAAGACCAGCAAATATGCTTTTTTTTGCTGTAGACAACGGAACATATTGCAGAACAGATTTAAATTCTGTTGAAACAAGTAATACCTTACAACACTGAACCCATGAGATCATTTACCATACAAGCGATAAGTGGCAAAACATACTACAGGACATCTGTCTCAGAATTCGTTTTTAGAATCTGCCATTCTTTCTGTTTTCCAATCCATGCCTCCTCTTACAGAGAAACATTTTTAACATAAAAGAGACAAAGGGAACAGATTTTTTAAACAACTGGAGAACTTGAAATGTGTTTCCAAGTGTGGATACTTCTTTAGAGAGGAACAGCTTTATAATCTCACTGAAATAAACTTTTGGTGAGGTCGAGGTGGTACAGGGTCAATATGATAGTAACCTAAGATAGGACAAATGTTCAAAATTGAAGAAGCAATGCTAAAACAATGCTTCTCATTTCCCTATCCTCCATTCAGAAGCAGTTCTGACACCACTCAAGCTTGGCTTGATACACTGTCAATAACATAAAGATACTTCACAAATTAGGACAAACTCCCTAAACAAGTATTTCTATTTATTTCTAAAATTACTAGTTTTCAGAGAGGAAGAACTACATCCTGCATAGACAAGGATAGCGTTTTTGTGTTCAAATGATAGTATGACACGTCTGTAGTGTGCTTCTCTGTCATAAAGTTTCTCCTGAGAATGGTAAAACTGAAGTAACTTGTGGTTCTCTAATTTGTTCTTCTCAGTTACAGCACTAAATGCTAGTTTAGAACTCAGCTCTCTACATCTGGAAAAACACTGAAAAATTGCCCATGATTAAAAGTTGGACCTGATGATCTTGGAGGTATTTTTCAACCTTAATGATTCCGTGATTTCCTTAGATGCTTTCTGAGCAATTTCACTCTGCTTGTAAACTAATGAACCTTCTAAGTGGTAACGTGCTTTCAGGTGCATTTCATAAAACTAAGTGAAGTCAAGCCAGATTGCTCTGTTAGGTGGCTCTGTCACAAAGAGGTGTATCAGAACTACTACACATGTTAGACAGCAGACACCAGCCAGTGCAAGGCACACAGACTTGGCATTCAAACTAAAAGGACTTAAGAGCACACAGCTTAGTACTCTCCCTAGTAATCATCCATCCTCAAGGGTAGTAAAGATGGTGGTCTGGATTTAGAAGACTTGCAGAATCAAATTCACAAGTTTTGCTAAAAAAAATTTAACTCCTGTTCACCAAAAGAATTTAACAGAGTGAGTTATGATACTTACCTGTTATGAATAGGTCCTCTGAACTTTGGGTCGAATTTCCTTGGTTCACCTGCATTTAAAATAAAACAGTATAAAAGCATGTCATTGTTTAAAATAAAATCTGTCCAGAGGGGGATGTTAACACCAGCCTTTGAAGAGCATTTTCCATACATTAATATTTAATAATTTTTCTTAAAATCATTTCATATGGGCAATACCAGTAATTCACCAATAAAATTACCTAGGTTTTGTATATGAGATTAAAGCTTTTTTTCTTCCAACTTAAAAATATTGAGGGCCTCATATCTACCATGTAATAAGTTACCTCTAATGTACATCCTATCACTCTGCCTATGCACAGGCTCACAATATATTTGAGAGACAAGGATTATGCCTCCAGTCACATGCTAAGTGTGTCTGACAGCGAGTAAACGAACCCACCTCTCTGCAGTTACAGGCTAAGAGCTTCTGATTTTTCTCCAGAATCATAGAATGTTAAAGGGTTACAAGAGACCTTAAATATAATCTAGTACCAACACCTCCTGCCATGGGCGGGGACACCTCCTCCTAGACCAGGTTGCTCAGAGCCCCATCCAACCTGCCCTTGAACACTGCAAGGGTTGGGGCATCCACAGGGTCCATGGGCAATCTGTTGTTCATGTGGCTATCCTGGTTAGCACAGTTCCAACTGATTCATTCAACACATAAAAAACCCCTATATTAAAAACCCACCAAATATTAACCCACCAACCGGTGCTTCCCATGGGGACCTGAATAAGAGAAATTAAAGTACAATCTCACTTGGTAAAGAGTAATAAAAAATTACAGTCAAATCAAAATGTTCAGGATTGGGCTACTGTATGAAGTGAAACAAGCAGCTTTTCATTCAGCAGACCAGAAGTTGGATTTTTCCTTTTGAAGCTAGCTATTCAGCTTTAGGGGACCTTTTCCTTACAAAGTTCAGTGATTGTGAGGATTTAGTGAACAAAATCCTGTGCAATGAAAAATTACTCCTTCATTCAAATGTCAAAGCTACAACACAAATTACTGCTTCAGAGTGCTTTTTCACTGCTTTCTTAAGGATTTCCTCCTCTGAATATCCCTAGTATTACATGGTGCTACCAGCCTAAATTTCCTCCCCTGGGTCCCAAAGAAAAATACTTATTTTTGTCAATTAGAGAACAAGTCAGCAACTTCTCAAAAGCGGAATTTGCTTATTAACTACATGCCAGACTTTGTTCTTGGTTTGTATCAGAAAAACCTTATCAAAACACACACACACCAGTACAATAAACACAGCAGTTAATAAAATCCTATTTGCCCTTCATCTGAGGTACTCAGATCCACCTCAGCAAGCTCCTGCAACAAAAATATCTTAATACAGAAGAGACCAAAAAAATTAAAACTTTAGAGAAGTGATGTATGACAGCAGTGCTGGGGAGTGGAATAAGCTATGCTGTGATGCACGGTCAGGAAAGCAAATGTACCATACACAATACCTAATGCTGGGCCATCACCTGTATATTGAATGAACAATTTCGAACAGAAATTCCTGCAAAACAAATATTTCTACTACAAAATAATTCACCACCAGAACAAAACCATATGTAACATCACGCCCCATAGACAAGTTCTGGCTTTAAGGCACACTGAAGCTGAGCTTCTGTTCTTTGCTCTTACAGGACCTGTTGAGCACATAAGAACAGCCACACCAGATCACACAAAAAAATCCACCAAATCCACACCCTGAATGTTATAAGGGGCCATATCTGAGGAGGAATGCAACACCAAGGCAAACACTGTACTACTTCCCCAACACTGATATTACAGAGACTTCCAACTGCATTTTTCTTACCTAAAAGTACTGACTTTGCATTTAACAGCTCTGAGTGAATTTCTTTTTCATTCATTGAAAAATTGAGATTCAAGGAATCTCTATTTACCTTGCATATACTTTAACAGTCTGCAATGCTCTACATCACAGAGTACTACAAGTCAATCAAACATTGAAGCACTATCTCCTTTTATCTGTTTTAAGCTTGCAGTCAATCAGTTTATTACTGCACTGCGTAACACGGCAGCATGTTATGCTAACAAAAATGTTACAAATTATTATACTCAAATGTCCTGGTCTGCTCAAATGTTTCTTGTACATAAGCCATTTCATAGTTTTGGTCATGCTTATATTCCTTTTCTTACCCTTTACAGTGCTACTACAGATCACCAGAAAAGAAGGGGCCAGAATGGCACAGGATATTCAGCACGAACATTGGACATGATTTATATAACCCCATAATGACTCTTTCTATTTGACTTCAGTCCTTTCCTAACAATTCTAACAGTCTACTTGCTTTTACAGGCAAACATTTTTATAGAGTCACCCATTAAGACTCCAAGTTCTCACTCTTGAATTTTAGTAGTTAGCTCAATCCCAGTACAGGAGGAGCCTAGTCTCCGAAGTTATTCAATGTTCTCCTTAAAAATTAGAACAATTAAGTAGAATGAACATTTTGAAACTGTGCAGGTGACAAGTGTTAAAATACTTCTGGAGACAGAGGTATTTATCAAAAATTATTTTTATAAACAACACTTCAAAGTGAATTTTGTAAAGTAACAAAAGTTGTAAAGACAAACTCTACTCAGGAATCCATAAGGAACAACTGATTTCAAAAACACTGTTGAGAAGAATCCTAAAGGATTACAGCACACTACAGAGAGAGAATGAGTCAGTCAAGCAATGTCTGCAAAAAAAGCACCACTCTTTCAAGATGTACGAGCATGACTGAAAAAAGTCACTATTCCTTGTGCTTGGGGACTTGTGAGGCCTCAAATGAATATTTCTAGATCATGGCACTGGAATGTCAGAAGATACAAATAAATTAGAGAGAGCAGTGGGACTTATTAGAGAGAAGATACTAGGAGGTTTACAGAAAGCAGTAAATCAATGCCTGTGATTAAGCAAAGGAGAACAAAATAACAGTCTTCAATCACCACGAAAAATTTACAATGATCAGTAGTTCTGTTTCCTCTACCAGTTAGATAAGCTAACCTCAGTTGCAGCAAGGATGGTTTAGATTAGGCATTAGGAAATCTTTCAGAATACAATCATATACTGAAACACACACTGGAATTTTCATCACACTAAGTTTTTAAGAAAGGATTATACAAATGTCACTTGAGAAGAGAACAGGAAAATATAACATCTCAGCACAAAGAGAGCCAAATGGATCTAATAAATAAGAGGATAAAAACAAAGCACTACACGAAAGGAGATCTAATTCAAATGGAGACTCTCATCTCCAACAAGCCAGAAGACAGATGCTGAGAAATAGAAGTAACAGCCACTAACAGCTGTAAAATTATTGCACTACTACAAGTTCCTTCCAAGAACTGTTCCTCACACCAGCAGTCTGTATGCTTAAAGTGGCACAGTGTAGGGCAACATGGCTCAAACTACCTCCTCTGCAACTGAGCTCTTGGTATAAATTCACTACAGAATATGGTAAGAAACAGTAACAACATTCTAAGTTCAAAATACATTTGAATTCGCTGTCAGAATTAGTCTGGATCCCTGGAACACTTGTTACAGTTGATCACAACTGTGATCAGTTTCATGGAACAGGAAAAAAAGGAAAAATGCCATTTGTTTAATTTTTCTAGCTTAATTCTAAATTAAATTCAAATTCTCTACTTTATTACTACTATTCTTTAAAAATTCAGAAGATGTTTTTTGGGGGGGGCCAAGGTGGGAATTATTTCTGTTTCTAGTATCTACATTGCTCCTGGTAAAGGAAAACCACTTCCCCAGCTATAAAAGCCCAAATATATTTAGAAAGCAAATTCCAAGCTTTAGGAGTTTGGTAGGCATAAGGAAGAAAGCAGTGGTGAGGAGGGACTTACACCCTTCGCTAGGATTAAAAACTGGGATTATATTTTTTCTTTGCAGATGAGACAGATCTATTTTACAGGTTGCCTTATACTACGAAACTCGTGTATATTGAAGTAAAATATCATTACCAGAAATAACTGACAAGGTATCTACAAATTCTGACTCCAAATAGCATATTAAGTTAATTGTTACACTTTATCACCGTAATAATTTTAAAGAGCAACTCCAAATTACTTACCTAAAGTAAAAATCGACAATATACACATGTAAAACTTACCTTTGATGTGCAATTTAAATAAACTAGCAAATGGCATGCAGGAAAAAATTACAATATTGCTAATAATTGAAGTTACAGGAAACCATTTGAGTCTGCATTCAAGCCCATTTAAGTCCATTGAAATTACATAGTTGAAATATGTGAGATTTAGATCAGGTATTTTGAATTGTTCTAAGAAAGCAAGTAAATTACCATGTTTTCCATAGTAGTTTTCTTCATCTCTATCCATGTTACTGTACCTGGATCAGTTGAGTAAGCTGTCTGTGTGAGATACCAGCTGTGTACTTCTGTGTTGCTAGCTAGCACACTTACCCCAGCAAGCAGAGATACACAAACATACTATTTAGATTTAAAAATAAAGGTGATTGTCAAGGACTTCTCCAACTAGAACAGAAATTCACAAAGTAGGCAGGCCTTTCTCTGAATAGAGGGTTATCACTCAGTGCCTTGTCCTCCTACCCAAGCCAGTCTGTACAAAGAGGAATGACTCTTATCAGCCTGTACTAACCTACACTGCACACACAGAAAGGGAAACACCTGCACCTTCCTGCATCTGGAAGTGAATATAACCCCCAAAAAATCCTGATGATTTGCTAACTGAAGATAAGATAAAACACTCTTGGCTACATTTCTGTAGCCTGTGCTACTGTGACAGTAAATAGTCTTTACATGCAACAGATGGCCACATCTTTCCTTTTCTATACATATGACTAGCGCCCCAAAGTTCAAGCCATATAAGTCTAAAATGTAAACTGTCTGCTGTATACTGCATTTCCAATCTTGTCAAGTGGAAATCTATCTGTAGAAGGAGTCATAATTTACTAAATTATTTCTTACTAGTATGTACTTTTTGTATTTCTGCACAGCATAAAAGCGCAGAACAGAAGAGGTAACGCCAGAAGGTCTCAGCATTGTTACATTGATACTGTAATGTTTTTATAGTGAAACAAAGTACAAGGCATTATACTCAGTATGTGAATCTGAAAGCCTGAGGCAATCTCTCCTTTGAAGCCACAAAGGAACAGAATCTATATGTGGTGATCCTGACCAGAATGAAATTTCCATTCTCTGTGGAATATGATTAAAACATCAATTGTAGAATTTTGCAATGAAAAATGTGTACACTTGCATATGCACTCCTATGATACTGTACAAGACACGGCTGAACTACAAGCTGGAACGACAAAAACAACACTCTTAAGTCAGCCCTGTCACTGCATAGTACGCAATGACAAAGAATAATCTCATATGATGTTTAACTAATGATGCCTGTGATATGAAGTCAAAGCCCATTTTGTTATTAGAGAACTTAGCAGCAATGTTCTAATGTTTACCAAATCAGACACTTAGTATAACCGGTATCAGGCAACCAAACGTTGAGGATGTAGACTGATCTCCTGCAAAATATTAACTGTTGACTGAACCCTGGTACTTAACTACCTCCCAAGACCTCCTGTCATTCCTAGGCATACAGGAAAAAAAAAAGAAATGTGTGAGGCCAAATGACTGATTTTACTGTGCTCCCATTCAAGTTTGCACCTCTGTGAAAGGCTGCCTCACGAAATCTCAATATAGTAAAGAACAGAAGGCACTGAACACAGTGCTAAGCAAAAATGCACACTAACTAACATGCATCTGGTCAGCAATATATTACTCAACTCCAATAAAATGCTATTTCTGGTTTGATGACTATTAATTTCTTCAGGTCTCTTCCCTGGTGTTTGGTCAACAATTACACGTGCCAGTGACTAGAATAGGTACCGCTTTTTAAGAAAATAGTGTTTTTATTACCAAGCCGTTGGATCTGCATGCGCAGGCACTGCTCCCCTCTACTGGAGCACATCAGTCAGTTCAAGTAATTCAAAATATTGCTAGAAAAGGCCTCAGCAATAGTAAGGCCTCCACTCAAGTTGCTAATTGAATGCTCAAAGATGCAAGTGAACAAGACAACAAATTAGGCTGCTAACAAATGCACGTAGTAGTAGGATTGAAAGAGGTTCATCCTAGTTATGTTTCTCTAAAAAAAATCACATTAAGATTTTGATACTTCTGATCTGTTCTCAGCAGGATAATAAACAAATCCCAACACAAGTTCCTGCAAAACTGATCTATCCCTTTCAGAAGCAGAAACTTCTTGAACATATATAAAAGCCTAAAATTTTCAAAGTTTACAGTCTTAATTTTGCAAAGAATCCACATAAATCTTTGAAATGTACTGCTGTTTAGTGGCAGTCAACTTAATTATATTTAGAAGATTTTTTTAAGGCAAACTTAAGGTACATTTTAAGCCCTATGCAATATTCCTTATCCAGACACAGCCTAATAATCCTAGTAATGTAAAATAATACATTATTACTCTAAGACACACGTATGTTGAAGCAGTCTAATAAGTCAAAAGGTTGACATTAATACAAAAACATCTCTTTCAGTAAGCCTTGTACCTGGTATACTGACATACTGGGGCTTTTTTCCTCTTTGAAAGATTCAGGTACAACATTTCTTATAATATCATGTGTTGCGGAAAAAACTTATAAAATAAGGGCCTTGTTACCTTTGTAAAATCATGGCTCAGGCCTGCCACTTTGGCTAAGAAAAAAAAGGACTATGGGAAAGTGACTCAGCTGAATTGGAGGTAGAAAAACAATTTATATAACCATTACATGTTCACATCATGGTTTATAGTGGTTGGTTGGATTATGTTTGTTACGTTTGAAAACTATGTAACTGATAAAGGGTTAACTGCTTAAAAAGGCCTGCTTTTTGCAATTAAGAGACTCTCCTTTGCACCTGCCTGGGGACTCTGCCTCGCTTTGCTTCATACAATCATGCACACATAAATTGCAAGCATAAGAAAAACACACCTACGATTCCTCTCCTGTGTAATAAATCATACTAAATGGTAGCTGCCTTTGAAATATCTTTTATGTGCCAGTATAAGTTTCTGGACTGCCATTATGCTACGGATACTGATTCATGACTTGCAAAAAATGGAAGGGTGAAGAGGGAAGAGGAGTGGTAGATGAGATAAACAAGTCACCTCATCACACTTAGCTGTCCAAAGCTGCAAAAACAGAGATCTCAACGTGCAAACCCATTTCCACCCACAGTCCAAATTTCAAAAGTGACTGCTGCTGACTTACAGTGAAGCTGAGGGCATTCAGCACTGCTCACAAACCAAGTGCCATTGCTGCAAGTCTTACCAAAGGACAGAATAAAGGAAGAGGGGGTAAAAAACACAACACAGTGAAAGGCAAGGGTTTACGGTTTCCAGCAGACGAAACTACTATGAACTATTTTGTTTTACCCATCATTCAGACTCCTTTGTTTCCCATGAAGTCCAGGGCATGTGCGCAACATAAAGAGAACTGGCCAGGAATCCTGAGGTCAGTGATTGTTCAGTGGAGAAAGCTGACTGTTTTTCTACTGTGGGTCAAAACCCAAGCACTAATTCAAACTCTAAGGATAAAATTATTATCATTGCAGTCTCCTAATTAGCCAAGCAGCTGAAAAAGTATGATGTCATAGCCACAACACAAAGTGAGCGACAACACGTCATACTCCCAGATGACTATCAGTCCAAAGATTGTGCAATATTTTTTCCTGAAGGTGACTGTACAATTAACATGCTGTCCATGCTCACTTAACATTAGAAAAAAACATGAGCAGCATGATATAATCTCATGTCAAAGGCCCACATGTCACATTCTCCTAATATTAGCGACAGCACAGCTATTAGGCTGGTATTGAAACATACCAGTTGTCAAACATTACCCTCAGAAAGAGGACTGAAAATGTATACTGTTCATGTATTACAAGCAAATTATCAATGAACTGCTATTCTACCATGCAATCAAAAACATCAATAGCTAGTGGAACTTTTACAGTTCTCTGAACAACAAACAAAATATTCTCAGCAGTCTGGATCACATACAGCACTTCATTACAGTATCCATTTCAATGTGCTTATTAGCTGTTCCCTCAAATTATTCTTTGGAGCTGAAATTGTCTGTTCTTTTTTTCTCCAGCTTCGATTTCTTATTTTTGTTCTGCGGCTAATGCAGCAACAAGTTTCATGGAATATCCAAGCAAAGACACAGCTACCAAGATACTTCTGAACTGGTGTGATGTGTGGGAAGAGTACTTCTCTGCAAACTCAACTATTCTGCAAGACATTTTTTTCCAAGTGAGGTTGGGCCCAGGAGACTGGGTGGACTCTAGAACAAAGCAAATTCTGTCTGTTAGTTATGTTTGATGCAACTGTTCTGTTAAATATTTCCTTTTCCCCATGCTTTGATGTATTAATCCAGTTAGAAAGGGCTCTTGATCTTGGAACACACTCTCATGCTTTAGAAAAAACAGCACCTAAAATACAGCCTTGACAATGCTTTACCTAGAAAAAGGAGTGTCTTGAAATAATCAGATGCTTTCTACCAAGAATCAGAAAATGCCAGTTTTCTGTTTCTACTTTGCTTTACTCCAGCTGATCTAGAATGACAGATGGCAGTTAACAATATTTTCTCCTAGCAGAGTCTCTCTATAAATCCTAAATGGTTTATACCATAACATATCATTGTAACTTTTTCTAGTTATTCTTATGCAATAAAACGCAGCATGCAGATACCGTACCAAGATCTTTTCAATAAATCATTAAAATAGCACTTTTATAATCTCAGAGGGATGGTGTTCACTTCAGCATCTACCATTTATAATCACAACACAGCACTGTTGCTGCTGGGAAAAGAAGTGCAACTATACATGGTTTTTTACATATAAAAATGCCAGGTGGATGAAACAAGAGCTGGATTATTCTGGACTTTGTGTACACCATCTACATGCCACTATTTTATTTGTACAAATGCATTAATTACTTTGGAAGCATGAGAACAGTCAGACTCACAACCAGATGAATAAACTAGTGTCTAATTCACAAAAGCCACGTTGAAACTGCAGTAATCAGAGCCTTGACCGCAATGCATAATTTTGAAGATGCATCTTTCTCTGTATACCAAGGCCTTTTCTAATCGCTGCATATTAAACCAAGAATGATCAATGGTTGTCTGTATTTGTTTAACGAGCTGGCTTTTTTTTTGAAAGCTAGATATCAAAATCCTAATGCAACATGTTAGTGAAATGTCCAGTATAAAATGAACATAGCTATCTCATGTCTCATGTTGTTCCATAATTCCAAAATTTGTCAGTCAGTATTACTGACACAATTCTCAGAATGCTAAGGTAAGGTTCTATCCTTTCTCTCCCCTCCTTCCGGCACAGCTTTTTTAAACATTTAAAAATGCAGCTTGTGTCTTGAAGACAATGAATTGTCAGAAGTCCAAATTTTAAAGACAATTACCTCAGTTTTATTTCCCCTTATGGTTCTTCATGTCTCGGGGACTCTCTGCCTGGTATGCACTATCCTGTTACTGATGTAGTACGGATGTATGACACTTCTACTTCAGCAGGAAGCGCCTGCTGAGCACATTCAGAAACTGGCAAATTCACTTTTACGATTAGGACCCCACTTTTAAGAGGAACTGTATTCCTGCAGGTAAGCATAGGAATTTGAACATAATTTTTACACAATTACAGAATGTCTTGAGTTGGAAGGGACCCTCAAGGATCATCAAGTCCAACACCCCACACAGCACCATCCCCAAGAGTCATATCACGTGCCCAAGAGTATTGTCCAAATGTTTCTTGAACTCTGTCAGCTTGGTGCTGTGAACCTTTTCCTAATAGCCACCCTAAACCTCCCCTAAAATGACTTCAGGCCATTCCTTCAGGTCCTGTCACTGGGTACCAGAGAGAAGAGATCAGTGTCTGCCCCTTCTCCTCCCGGCATGAGGAACTCGTAGACTGCCATGAAATCTCCCCTCACTCTCCTCTTTTCAAGGTTCAACAGACCTAATGACCTCAGTGGCCCTTCATACAGCTTCGCCTCAAGGCCCTTCACCATCTCTGATGCCTTTCTTTGGATGCTCTCTAAGAGCTTAATATCTTTCTCATGTTGTGGTAACCAAAACACACGATACTCGAGCAGAGTGGTACAATCCTTCCCTTGCTCCCTGATGCGCCCCAGCACAGTCGGCTCCCCTGGCTCCAGAGCACTGCTGACTCAATACTTCACCTTTCTGTCAACCAGCATCCCAGGATGCTTTCCACAGCACTGCTTTCCAGCATCTCATTCCCCAGTCTGTCTCTACATCCAGGGTTGCCCATTCCAGGTGCAGAATCTGGCATTTGCCCTTGTCAAACTTTATATGGTCAGTGATTGCCCAGTCCTCTAGCTTGTCTTCTGGTTTTTCATTAAACAACAACAAAACCCCCAACATTACTATTACAAAATTAAATTAATCTGGTACCAAAATCAAATGGAAGGTGTAAAATAAATAAGATAATCTTTTGCTCCAGAACAAGTTATGACTTATTGTTAAGGGTAAAGCAGACTATTAATAGCCTTTCACAATTCATTTTTGGGACTAACAGAATTTATACCACTAAACCTTTAGCACAAGATTTAAATTCCACAAAAAGTTTACATCTTGTGGACTCCGATCTTTGATAATTATTATCATTTTCTGTAAGATGGACTCTTGGTCCTACACGATTAATTACTCCAAAATGCAGACAATTCATAAATTTCTCACTATTTTCCATTAAAAACTAAAAACAAATAACAATTTTAAATTGTCTTTTACTTCCTACTGATTTTTATACTACGATTTACTAGAAATCAACTATTACAACCTATTTAGAACCTTCCATTTAAAACTTATGCTGCAAATTTAAGATTTCTTTTTGATGCAAATAGAATACTGGAAGTGGCATTACAAATTATGTTTTCCCTTCTATTGAAGTAGAAGCATTTGAATAAGAGCTTTGTAGCTTAGGCCAGTTCAAAACCAGAAAAATTAAACGAGAGTATTCTGTAAAAGAAGTACATAAAGTTCTGCTTTTAAATATAACATTAAGAAATTACAATTTTTTTTTAATTGTAAGCCAGACATACTGATACACTCAAGACAAACTGCTGCCTCTCACCCTTTGTTTTTCAATAGAATATACAAATATCCACTCCCACAGTCATTTATTCTGAGGGAAAGGGGCCCACCAATTTCTGAAGTATGGTCTTACAAAGTAGCACAAAGTCTCTGGGCAAATTGTCTCTACAATTAAATGCACAGCTTTCAGAAACTCTTAGCCCTATGGTCTATCAGAATCTGGTCTGGCATGGGAGCTGCACTCAACTACAATGGCTGATTACTAGAGAAAACAGGAAAACCACCCAGAAAATATCCCTATACAGCTTGGAGAATTAGTAAAATTTTAATCCATTTCTTTAACAAGTCCCTGGATGCCATTATTGTATGACAAGCTGTTGCAACACATTTTCTCTGTGTGTCACCACCATTCTCCTTGTATTCCATCTCTGAAATAAAACCATTCTTTTGCTTAGAGAGATTGAAAAACCGGAAGCAGAGCAAGACATTTTCTGCCCTAGTTCAGGTCTGCGGCTCAGGCATGCCCTTTTGGTGCACATCTGAGTGAGAGAAGCGCTAATGCCAAGCCCTGTGAGCTCTCCGCTCTGCCCCGGGCCTGTGCTCAGCACAGCCACGGGACGGCCCCCGTCAGCCGTCTCTGGAGAAGCTCCGGAGCAGCGCCGCGCGAGGCCTCAGCCAGGGCTGATGCCCGAGCCGCAGCTCGGCCGTGCCCTCGCCATGCACAGCCCAGGCAGCTTCGCGCTCCTGCCCGACGCCACGGAGCCGTCCGACCCTACTCAGCCCGCGCGGCCTGCCTGCTCTGCCCGCGGCACCGGCCCGGCGTCAGCTCTGCCTGCCGGCCGCAGGCTGGAGCAGCCCCGGGCTCGCTCGGACCGGCTGGCGTTGCCGAGCGCCGTACAACAGGCCCTGCCGGCCGGCCCAAGGCCGGCACTGGCAGCCCAGCTCCAGAGGCAAACCTTGATCTGGCAGCAGGATGGTTACATAGAGAGTGACTAATTAATTTTTATTAAAGAACAATGTAACAGAAGTCCAAGCATATTCAACATTAGTAAAAATTTTTCCCTCAAAAGAATATCCTCCACAACAGCTGAAAGGTTGTTTCACTCAAACATAACTGAATACCAATAGATCGTGTCTGCAGAGCAGCGTCGGGTAAATTACCCTACATAAAGCTGCACAATTTAACATATGACATGTTGATAGTTCAAGGCATTTCCAAAGCTCGAAAATGTCTTAATTTGCCTTTAAAAAGAGCATTCTTTGAAGCAAGCACCCACAGTTTCACTGGAAGTCCCACTGCCCAAATGCGTGACCAACTTTTGCACACTGTTACTAGTACTCAGTATGCTATTAGAATACAGAAATAAAACCGTTCAGATGGGGATTTGGTGAGTCATTAGTATTTATGTTTATTTAACATTGTACATAAAATGCATTATTATTATTATTATGAATGCCTGCCTTTCTGTACCGTTTCTGTACAGCATACTGTCTGGTATAATGAACAAAGCACCAGCTCCTGGTTGTTTCTGAACCATTAGATATGCAGCGACAATTAAGAGTTTGTAAGGCTATGTTAACTAGATGCAGTATTTTAAAAGGCAGGCATATTTTCACTTATTTTGCCTTCATTTCTGAAACTTCTGCCACTTACTGCAGGATGTGCTCTGTAGTCCTAGCAGTGTTAACAGTGGCTCTGTGTCTGGAACAGTGAATATATTCTCTAAATGATAATACAGGCAGATTCAATTTAATAATATATTTGAGCAAATACAGTTGCTTAGAAAGGGTCAGAAGTAACCCTTTATTCCAAGTTTTTTCACTTAATAATAAAAACAGACTTCTACTGTATTCTGTATTTTGTCTTCATAAAAGAAAATACTCTGGAATCAAAAGCTTGACTTTACACAAAGCCTACTTAGACAAAAGAAGAGAACTGTGACTACTGATGTTTTCTGTTTTCTATAGGCTTCTAAAGGAACAATATTCAATGGTCAGTTGGTGTGCATCCTTTAAGCCAGGTTCAATTCCTAGGACTGTTAGCAAATAAATAATCCATTATTAGTTACAGGTTTTTATTCCTCAAAGAACTTCTTGGCATTTCAAACATACACAATTAATGAGAGATTGTTACACACTAATGCAGAAAACAATGTCTCCATACATTTCGTTATTAAGTGTTACAACAACGAAATTATTAATTGAATGGTGATCTGAAAACTGAATAATTTTAGATGTAAGACGACTAAGTCTGGAAAATTTCAAATTAGCTAGATATCTGTAAAAACTGATACACAATGACTCCTAAACCTGTACACAGACTCACTTGCGATGCTACTATACCAAGCACTGTGCATTATGAGAAAAGTCTTTCTAGGAAATGACCCATTTTTGCAGGTCGTTCCTGCAGAAGCAGGTGTCAAGTTAGTGTCTAAAGCACAGAACTGCCTCAGATTCCCCCTCTATTTCAACAGAAAAATACATGATATGCTCATTGCATAAGACTAGGTTTATTATAACTTGTTTGAAGATTTTCCATTTTGTGATGGGTAACCTAAACCTAATTTGGAGCTTGTCTTCTATTGCTGTTGGTGTATCAATTTAGAACAAAACAACTGAAAAGTATAATCCTAGATGTAAATCCACATCCAGACCAAAATTATTTTAAGACTAAAGCCCATATATATGAATCATTAGATGTGTATCAGGTATGTGTAGAATTAATGCAGACGTGACCACAAAAGATAAAATCTTCTGGGAATGCTTCTTATTGTTCAAAAGAAAGGGTACTCAATGATAACCCAGCCCAGTATCTGCTTCATTACAGGAATGGGTCATGGGCCTTCCTTGTTTCTTAACAAGTGTTCAGGATCCAAAAACTGGACATTTGGTTAAATACAGATGCTGAATCAGACCCTCACTATTTTGTAAGAGAGAGGAGATATTCTTACAGACTTCGCAGCAGCTCCAGAATACAACACACTCGTTGTACATAAATGACATGAAAAGTGTATTCCAGCTGCAGGAGGGAAGGAGGAAGGCAGGAAGGAAGGCAGGCAGGAAGGAAGGCAAGCAGGCAGGAAGGCAAGCAGGCAGGAAGGCAAGCAGAAAGGAAGGCAGGCAGGAAGGCAGGCAGGAAGGCAGGCAGGCAGGCAGGCAGGAAGGAAGGCAGGAAGGCAGGAAGGAAGGAAGGCAGGAAGGAAGGAAGGCAGGCAGGCAGGCAGGAAGGCAGGCAGGAAGGCAGGCAGGCAGGCAGGCAGGCAGGAAGGAATTTATATTGCAACATGGAATTTATAGCGTAAGGTTTCTGTGGCTAGTAATTCTGCTCTTGGTGCCATGAAGAATTCTACTCTGTCCTTCCCAATGGTATTCTAAGCAAATGCCCTCAGGACATGTGTACCTTCAGATACTGTGCTTAAATTCTGTAGGTAATGCCTCAGAAGGCATTACCACAGGACACCTAACCTTATCTCTTGAGACCTCGAAGGAATTGTACATCAACAGAAATGTTACTGTCTGCACTCTGAATTTGCCTTCTCCAGTGAGACTGGAGATATTATATTCACTCTGATGAACCTCTGGTTGATGCAAACAAAAGGTATTCAAAAACCTCAGTGTGTAGAGGGAAGATTTCACAGTGCATGCTTGTACCCTACTTTTTCCTATGTTCCGTTAATCCACCCATCTCTTTAAAAAATGGAAAGTGAGGAGAAAGACATATATATATGTATGTACTGTACTATATTATGTATAAATGCGAAATATGTGGATTTATTATCAGCACTCATTAAATATTCCAGATCTCTGGAGAAGCTAAAACACCCCAAACTATTAACTAACAATTTTGCAACAATTTTATTTTACCTACTTTTTATTTCTATGTGTGGTCTGTGAGCATACACACACATAGATTTTAAATTTTAATTGGAAGGATTTTTTTCACTGTGACTCTAAAATGCAAGGTTTTAACACTCAAGGTGACATGTGTCCACATGTTATTGAATAATAACACATTTTGTCACCTATATTTAGCTAGCAGGCTACATACATTCTTTCCAGTTGAGTGGAAGTGACTGTTCTGCTAAGAGAGCAATCCCTTCGTACTAGGGACATCTTCATGCAATTCTTCTGGCTAAAAAATAAGCAGAACATGTTCAAGGATTCAGAAGTGCTATTTCCATTATCTGTAACCTCCAAGGTCCCAGGTCCTGTAATCTGTTTCCTTCTGTTCTGTCAATGTCCTTCAACCTTCATTTCCTAGTTCACACTCTTAAGTAATTCTCCATCCTGAATCCCAAATTATTCTCCCTTCTTTTCCTAACCACATTTTTATTACCATTCTGCTGCCATTTATGAAACAAGACTGCTCCTGAATGACATTTCCATTCTGCCATTCTGTTCACCCTTAGAGATAAAAGTGTTTTATACATTTTTAATGTGAAGAGTTGGTCCAAAATCAAAAGGCCATGTAAGAAGGTACATAAAGACCAATCAAATAAAGGGACTGCTGCATACTAAATCTACTTTCTATACCTGAATACATAGCACTAATTAAATATCTCAGTGAGCAGTAGCATTTGTCTAGTCTCCTCTGAAATTGTGTCATTTACACTGCACCATCACCCATTAAAACAAAATCAGCTCTTCATGTCTCCTAAAACATTTTGCCAGCCAAGAATCAATCTGATTGGAAGCCTGTCACAGAAAATAACTGTGAAGAGTGACATCAACATTCCAACAACATTGTAAATTATAAGATAACTAGAAACTAATTTGAAAAAAGAGAGATGTTTTGCACAAACAATTCTGTGTTGACAGAGAGATTAATAAAAGGAAATGTCCAAAAAAAGACTTTATGTTACAAGAAGAAAAATACTCAATATACATTCCTTTCCTGTGTATAATTCAGCATTATGAATTTGAAAGTTGAGATTCTAAATCTTGCAAATATTTTTTAACTTGCTCAATTAAAGACAGTGGCCTGGGTTAAGTCTTTCTTGTAAGTCGAATGAGGCTTGAACTAGTCTGAAATAATGATTCAGAAACGCCATCTTTCTCTTCTCCTTCTATATTGTATCTTCTCTCTTTTTTTTTTTTTTTAAGACAGATGGGGTTCTTAAACAGCAACCTAAATTTGTGTGGCAATTACTGCAGAATTCCAAGAAAAGCTACAAACACATGCATTAAAAATAGCAAGAAATTTTGACTTTCTCGTGCTTTAAGTAGCAGACCTCATGCCAGAGAAACTGATGCCAAAGTATCAGAAGTTTTTTGACTGCCCTTTAAGTATTTTCTGGAAGGTTTTCTTTACTCTAGTTAACCAGTTTGGGCTTGCCTAAGGTGAAGAGAGTGATCTATAAACTGAACTAGGGGCATAAAAAAATGAAAATAAGCAGATATATGGGATCCTGTTACAAGCAAACAACACGGACCGTATTTAAAAGTTAAGATCACTGTCAGTAAGCCAAGGGGAAAACAGGACTGACTGACAGATACACTTGCCTGGTGGGAGAAGCTTGGTTTCCAATCTCGGAGTACTAATTTTATGTTAAAGAGCTCTCAGGAAAAAAAAAAATCAAAACAAACAAGTAAACAAAAAAACCCAGAAAAACCCAAACAACAAAACCAAAAAAAGCCAAAACCAACTTATTCAGGATTTTCCTTAGCCTCTTAGCCAGAGCATCCTCATACAGGAACCACTCTGTTGAGATTTTTACAGCAGCAGAGCTCTTCTGAATGTTTGCCCATTCAGACTTCCCAATCACCTAAACAAGACATGTTATTGCTAAGAAAATATGTGGTCTGAGCAATAGCAGTGTTTGTTTTTTTTATGAGTGCTACTTCCAGGATGGCAGGATTGTGGGGGTTTTTTGTTTGGTGCTGGCTTTTTGATGGTTGGGTATTAAAATAGGGCTGATCAAATGTTTTAGAATGCTAATGATTTTGACATCCCAGACTTCCTTCCCTGTCAATGCAGCAATAGCAATATTTGTTCTTCAGCTTAAAAGGCACAATACCAGATGTCCATCTAAACTGCAATTAACGGGGCTTGATTAATGATTAAGTGGAATAAAAAATCCTCTGGAGGGGAAAAAAGGAAGTAATAAAAAAAATAGAAAATAGAAAGCAAGTGGAAATGGAAACAACCAGGTAAGCAAGGGAAACAGGAACAAGATGATGTAGAAGGGTAAATTGAAGAACAACCTGTAGCATAAGTGCAGAAGAGTTTATAAGACTGATCAGGTATCCAGGAACAGCAACTAATTATCCATATGTCCTTCACTGAAGACAGGTCCACCACAAGTTGTATTTAGTAGGCAATCTAAAAGCATTGAACTATAAAATGGGACTTTGGTTATCCTGACAGCTGCAAAATTGAATAAACTATTCAAAAAGTCAATTTCTGAATCAAAATTTGGAATCTAAAGCACAGCAATTTTGTAATTAAGAAATGTGAACTGAAAGAAGTTCAAATCCTATCATGTTTTCAAGATACAATTAATATTGTGACATACAAAGAGTTGTTTCTTGAATCTTAACCATCAGCAATAATTTCTTTTAACGCACCTAAACATTTTCTAGTTAACAGTACACTCCCATCCATTGAATCCATTTAAGTCAAATGATAACTGTAAACAATGTAGTAAACTCTGCATAAATGAGAATTTGATAGTGACAATAAGTTATTACTTGATCTTGATTTCTGGATAATGCGCTAATGAAATTATTCCTGAATGCTAACAAAGACAGAACCCTAAAGATAATGAGTATGTACTGGTAAAATGCAGAGCGAGATGACAATAGATATATATCCTGAATGTTTTAAGAAATGCAATAAGGAACTTGACTGAAAGAAAATTACCTGAAACACAACTATATATTTTCCTATTATTAATAGACCAAATGAAGGTTAACATATGGTTTTCTTCTTGGAGTACCTTTTGTGAGAGATCTCAATCGTTAAACTTAATCAAAGCTTCTATAAAACCTGAAAGGATTAATATAGATTAAATGGGACAAGTTGGGAATACCAGGACACAAAGACTGACTTTCTAGTCTCACATGCCAGAAGGCTGTTCCAAATTGCTATTCTATTCTAAGGATGGAAGCCAATGCTTTTCAATTCCAGGCTTTTTTTGACATACCAATAATTATCCCCAGTCTCTCTTCCTGCTTCACTACAGGCTAGGAAAAGAAGTAAAAAAATGCTTGACTTGTGGATTACTGTCCTAAAAATCTGAAAATTAAATCAGTTTGCCAGTGACTCTATAGTCTTCCTACATAATCAGGAAACACTTTTAACTATGTGTTTCCTGATTATTTTATGCCAAGACATAAAATAAGTCCCAGTTTCCCTCACTGTGATTGGATACCTACCCTGCTAAGCCCTACTTTGTTAAGCAACTTGTGCTGGAACACTGAAGCAGCTCTATGTCTACACAGAACATATAAAAGCCATCATTCAGACTTAAGGAGAAAAAAAAGATGGCAGTGGATTGGCCCCCCACTCTTCAAATACTCTTCAAATACTTCCCACCCACTAGAGAATTCAAACAAAAAACTGTTCCACAGCACACATTCCATCCTACTGGTATTTCCAGAATAGAAGTGTTTCAATTGTTGGGCACAGTGCATCACCAGGAATAAATACATCAAGCCAACCAGAGCTTGCATGAGGTATTAAGACCTATTATTTCTGGGATATTCTGACATTTTATCACAATATCAATACAATTACATTTCCAATTGCTTTGAGTGCTACTGGGAAATGGTCCTGAAGCACGAACAACTTCTCACACATTCTGCAAGCCTCCCATCTCCCAACACACAAGTATTAAAACCAAACAAATAAGAGGCTTCCTTTACCAAATAAACATCTCCTCATCTTTTGTAATGTGATAGTATATAGCAACATTCTTCTTACTCAGTAGGTCCCATGGAAGATTTTCTTATGGTCAGAATATTTATTTTATTACAGACTCAGCATGTTAACTCAGCAGAAGATTAGGAAAAGATTTCCAAACAACTTTCAGCTGTATAGAAAATCTGCTGCAAACTACTTTCCACCTAGTTCTATGAAAGCTGCTAAACAAATGAACAAAATCACCTCCAACAACTTCTTGATCAATGTTTACCACTACTAAGGTGTTGCCAAAGAAAATGGCAGGTTTCCTTCAGGGGTCCATTGTGCATTACAGAGGACTCTCAGCTGCAAGTCAAATACAAACTCCTCCTGAGAGAAATCTTGTGTTCTAAATAAGATTATAGTTTGGCAATCTGCAATTGCCTTTAAAAAAAAGTTTCAATGGTGAAATATACTGCAAATATAACAGAAAAAGCTTCAGATTCCTTGCTTTTTGCTCATATTTATTTTGATGTAGAATTGAAACCAATGGAGTGAGAATAGGAAAACCACAAAATTCTTCTAAAACAGAGGACAACAATGAAGAAGCATGCGATAAACTAAAACTGCATTTTCTAACAAGAAGACAGACTGACAGAACAGAGAGAAAGACAGACAATAATGAAACACAAACCAGATATTCCAGATGCCAGATGCATAGATAATGTCAAAATTGATGCCTGTAATGACAACAGCTATAGTACAAAAAAATGGACATCCATACTAATAATTTGCATAAACTTTCTTTACCCTTGGAGGGATGCAACCTCACAATTATTTAGAAGCATCTACATTAGTAACATTAACAGCATTGGGTTGAGGGATTGTGTCAAATGGTCAGGAGGAAGCTGTGAGTAACCACAACATAACTTACCACAGCTTCTGTAGCGCAGCTAAAGCAGCAGAGAAAGACTACATAATACGTAGCTGCCATCAAATAAAAACATAGCCCATATAAACATAAGCACATAATTTAATCTTCTAATCAAATATTCAGCTTTCATCTATCTTTGAAAAAGAAAAGGTAAGAACATGGGTGAAAAGTAAACCAATCCCAGCTTACTCCACTTCCCTGTAAGTGGAAATCGTACAAGACCATAGCAAGGGAAAGCAAACACATATGGCTTTCTCCTTTATTACACTAAGCATGACTGATATCAAAGTTAAAATGCCCTAACATCAGGAAAACATGTTTTAAGATAGTACCCAGCTATTCCAACAGTCTGCAAGTGCTCATCAGGTCTGGGTGAGAGGATGAGCAGACAGGCCCAGACAGTGCAAGCTTGTTTGAAAGGTCAAAAAAAGCACAGCTATACAGACTACAGTCCTACCCTTCCACAAATCTCCAGAAAGGCTCTTGGGGTCACACAGTGAGAACAGAAGCTACTTCCTCTTTCAGTTTCATTTATTATGCAGTCTACAAGCAGAATGTTACCCATAAACAAGAGAATCTTTCCAAACGCAGAGCGGGCTGTATTAAGGACCGCTGTCATTCAGCTGCCCTAGTTTGGTTGCGCAACTACAACTTATTATTTTAAAGGCAAAATTAATACAGGCAAATGCAATACTTTAAAGCAAATTCACTGCAGGATGCCTTTTAAAGATAATCTTTGGTACAGACATAAAACTATGATACTTTGCCTTAAAGTATGACAGAAAATGGTTAGAGATGACACATTTTAGCGCAAGCCCCTAAGGACTAGTCAAATCCAACAAACTTTAATTCCCACATTGAATGCAATATTATCATTAACTGATCCCACTAACTGAACTGACCCAACAGCTTAAAACAAGTCAAAAAACAGGTGACCAAATATACATTAATTGACCATCCAGATCCCCCAAGAGTCACTCTGCGGGGAAAAAAAGAAACACTTCCCCACACTGTTCCTTTACCATGCCATCCTTTCTTACTATATTTTTCTTATACTTTTGAGGGAGAAGAACATAAATAAACAACATTTTTAGGATTTCTCATATATCTTATTCTGGCAGTTGTTAGAGTGTACATAACAGGGAAGAGTCTTGGGAAAAAGCTCTTGGCAGTTGGGGGGGGTTTATTTTTTTCTGCTTGCAGAGTGACATTTCCAGGTGTACTATTCAACTTCATCGATTGTCATTGACTCAGAATTCTAGTGCACTTGTTAATTTGTTTTCCATCTCCACTTACAGATTCACTTGATTTGGGGGTACTTTCACTTTGTTAAGAAACTTCCACTGATTTCTCCTCCTATTCTGCTCGTCAGTATCCTAAACTACTCATTCACTACCTACAGATTTTTTATTCCCCCAGCTGAAAGGAAAACCTTTCATTATAAAAGGATTGGAAGAAAAAGCCTGGTTCCCAGTAGCTGAGCTCTCTTTATGATCCTCTCTACAATTCCAGAATAAGCTTCCAGATAGCTGCCAAGATGGTTGTTTTCCCTCAGACTGGAGCCCAAAATGGTGCCTAACCTCAAGTTTGTGGACTGTTGTTACATGGCTCTTGCCACAACACTTAGTCATTTGTGAAAAGCCTATCAGCATAAATCAGAAAGGATCTGCTCTGCATGAACTGCATAACTGCAAATACAATATAATATAACATTATGTTACTTGCTTTCCAAATGAAATTATGCATTCCTAGTTATAATAAATCTGTTAGCAATATATATGTACATATTATTTACATATTTACTTAAATACACACACACATATATGTGTGAAAGAACTGCATTATCTCACAAATCCTATAAAAACCTTTAAATTACGTATGGGGGTAAATATTATAAGAGTTCAAGAGTATTGGTCACAGGGCACATCACTTCCCTGTTTATAGCAGTTGCTAGAACAGATATTGCATTGTACTGAAACCAAGAAAAAGGCGCATTCACAGATACAGCTTATTGCCTTTTGTCTGATAGAATAAAGCAACACAGCATAGGAATTATTTATCATTCTGCCGGGGGGATGGGGGGAACCTAAAAATAAATATTGTATTTTGCTACACTTAGCTAGTTTTTAGCAACCTGATCATATCCAGGAAGTTATGACTCTTATAGAAAAATATCAATGATGAAAAAACCAGTTAATTTTAATGTAATATCCACTAAAATAATCTTATATAATAAATACCAGAGTTATTATTCCACATATTAATTTATTTCAAAGTATACTGAATATAAAGGACACTTAGCTACCAAATTTCAAGCACATCAGCTTGTACAAGTGCAGATGATCTGCATGCAATAGATACTCACTTTCTTCCATATAAAATCAGCTGTACAGAAGAGATAATTATGTGGTATCCCAGCCCACTCATGTTAGAGCTCCTCTTTCTGGTGAAACATACTCCTAAAGTACAAATGGGTTACCACTCTTACCACATCAGAAGTACACACTAAATCATCTATTTTAACAGATATCTATTGTTTTAAAGGAGGTAGAAGCATGAGACTTCCTGCTGAAGAAGTAACCCACCAAACATCTTTTGGGAGCCTTATCAAGTGGTCCTCTTTATGGAGGGGATCATTCTAGGCAAAACTTCTTTCTCTTGGCAGATGTCAGAGGTCAATCAAAGGCATCATTTCAGGTTTTAGTAAAACAGAAGACCTTTGACTTCAAAGTGACTGCTCAACAGAATACCGTCAAAGAGTACAGTCACTTGTACATCTCTCTTCAGCACAATCTAGGAGGGAAAGGATGATTTCATTTATGTGGAATGAGGCTGGAAAAATGCAAATATCCCTTAGTTAGAAGGAACAGTCAGATGTATCCCATCTCTGCCCATGAAAAGTTGCCTATAATTTGTATTGGCA
This sequence comes from Setophaga petechia, assembly GCA_024362935.1. Lineage (NCBI taxonomy): Eukaryota > Metazoa > Chordata > Aves > Passeriformes > Parulidae > Setophaga > Setophaga petechia. The sequence continues at coordinate 170,216 of JANCRA010000006.1, read as the reverse complement.
TGTGGACAGCACTGAATTTCTACATCGGCAGTAGACTCTGTGGGATTATCCCGCAAGAGAGAAAGATTCCCTCCTGGCTACTTTTATTTCTGGGTGCTTATAGCATCCCAGATGCTGCAAAGTGCTGCAGCACATTAATGTGATAAAAACTCTTGGTGCTTTATATGGATTGCAGCTCTATTATTTGGAATGGCAGGTATGAAGCTATTTATATCTATACCTGGAGAGAAGTGAATTCCAGAGACTGGAATTCCAGTACCATAAAAGCCTGGTACCAAAATTTAGACTGACAATATGAAAAGAAAAAAAAAAGCAAAAGCATTCGCATAAAGTTTATGTTGCACAAGTCTTTTATTGAAAATTATACTCAGTCACTGTTGGGATCTGTTGCTTAAGAATACTTAGATATCAAAGACATCCACTTAACTCTAACAGGCAGGCATTTGTTTCCTGTCATCCTAGCAAAAATAAAACACAGGTTTATAATAAACTCTTAAACCCCCCACAGTCACCTATGAGACTTGTCACCACTTTTGCACACCATCTTCATGGACTTTGAGTCCTGTGTATCACACCACCTCCCAAGTAAGTTCTCACAGAAAATAAAGTTGAAAAGAACTTTGAAAGGCTCTTCTGTTAGCCTTCTTCCAGGATTTCTTGGGTACTTCTTTACTGTTTCCTCAACCTCTGACTGAAACACCTTCTTCAAAGTCCCAAATGATTCAATACAAGTTCCATATATGGAAATCTAAACAACCAGGTTCACTTATATGTTGTACAGTGCACAGCCATCACATTTTCCTTACCTTCACTGTAACAAAGTAAGGTTGTTAACAAATTTGGGTATTTACCTTCCCTACATTAAGCAAATCAGAGTATTATTCCATAAAATACACCTTGTTCCTAACCTCACGGAAAGCTCTTACATTTATGTGCTTTAATAGTCCTAAATTAATGAAATTTACACTATTCCTAGATGCTTCTGTATCATTATTTTATTAGATTATTAGACAATAATATTATGTCAGACTCCCTGACACAGTCCTAAGTTAACGTAACTTACACTATTCTTAGATGCTTCTGTATTATTTTATTAGAATATTAGACAATAATGTTATGTGAGACGCCCTGACATAATATCCAGATGCTAAGGAATCACATTAGCAGATTTTGTAAATCTGACTGCCTCTGAGTCGGATACTAGCAACAGAAACTCAAAGAAATACAGTTAAGCAACTGTGAATGTGACATGCCTTTACACTTCAGGAGTGAATGCAGAACAAACAGATTTTCTCATATCCAAGTGAAGATCAGTTACCAAATTTACTAAATCATTTCCACATTTCTGTGTGTTTAACAGCATCTTTTCTTCTGACCAGATGATTATGGTCAATTTATTTTATTTTTGCTTATTACATAACAGTAATAACTACTTAACCTCTGCAGAATGAGATATTTATGACTCTAATATAAGGATACAGTGTAGAGAAATACAGGCCTAGTAGAACAGGAGAGACTTTGAGAAGCAGAGATGCAAGATTGGATGACAGTACACTATACAGGCTTGGGATGGTAGTAGAGAGAATTTCCCCTCAACTATGTATTAGTATCCTGCTTGTTAAAAAAATATAACCAAGTTATATAATTAGTCAACAAGAAGCCTAGCTTATTAAACTCTTACTAGATAATGTCCAGTGACTGTTATACATAACCCACTCAATAGAGCATAACTATGCATAACAGTTCCATTAATGTCCTTTATTGTAGGTGTTCTGATTGTATCGTCCTTGTTCATGGCTGAGCCAATACCTTACTACCAAGAATGGCTCAGCTTAAGTCAATAAGCTAAAAGATCCACAACACTCAAGTGCTAAAGGATAGCAAATGTAGAACCTGGATACTTTCAGATACTCTAGAATCTTACCTGGACTTGAAAATGCAGTACTTAATTTGGCTCAAGAAATACAAAAAAGCGCTAGACCACTAGGTGAGGAAAAATTGTTTTACCTAAATCCTACCAGTTTTATTGCCTATTCACTTACTGACTAAACCATCTCTGGTATGGAGTACTTTTCATATTTTCACAGAACCAAAAAATGGTTTTGGTTGGAAGAGACCTTGAAGCTCATCTCATTCCAACCCTATGCCATGGGAATGGACACCTTCCACTCGACTAGGTTACTCAGAGTCCCTTTCAACCTGGCCTTAGAGACTTCCAGTGATGGTGCAGCCACAGCTTCTCTAGGCAACCTGTTTCAGCACCTAATCACCCTTGGAATAAAAAATTTCTTCCTTACATCCAACCAAAATCCTCTTTCAGTTAAAAACCATTGCCCCTTGTCCTGTCAATAGAAATCCTGGGAGAAACGAAAAGGAAAAAAAAAAAAAAAAAAAAAAAGAGGTTAAAAAATATAGTAAAATCTTTCTCCATCTTTCTCACAAACTCCCATTATACATATCAAAAAGCTGAACAATCTCAACTCTTGTGACCTTTCCTCATAGAAGAGGTGCTCCAGCCTGTTAACCATCTTTGTGGCCCTCCTATGGACCTGCTCCAAGATTCCTGCCTTGCTGGTGTTGGGAGTGCTGGAGACAGATGCAGTACCTTCAGGGTCTGAAGGTGGGGTCTCACCAGGGTGGAGCAGAGGGGCAGAACTCCCTCCCTCAGCCTGGGTACCAGTTCTTTTCATGCAGCCCGGGACACCGCTGGCTCTCTGGGCTGCAGTGCACATTGACAGTCCACAGCCAATTTTCCATCCACCAGGATCCCAAGTCCTTCTTCTGCAGCACTGCTCTCAAATCATTCATCCTCCAGCTTGTGCTGAGAATGGGGATCACCTGACCCAGTGCAGGACCTTGCACTTGGCCTGGCTTGACTTCAAGCAGCTTGCAGATCCTAAAGCTTGCAGATCCATGCCCCCTGCCCCGAATGGCATCCCTTCCTTTTAGTGTATCAGCTGAACCACTCACCCTGGTGCCATTTGCAGCCTGTGCTGAGGGTGCACTTCACCTCATTTATTTTGTTGATGTACATACTGAATAGCACTGGTTTCAATACAAACATGACTCATTACTTGTTCTCACATGGATACTGAACTACTGACTGTAACTCTTGGGACAAGGATGGTGAGAGGACATTATGACAGAACCAGACAAAAAATGAAGCAGCATGCTGAGAGAGAAAGTTTTCACTCAGAAAGACCTGTCTGCAGTAAAAAACAACAGAGAGCATATTACAAAGTGTTTAAAATTCTTAAAAATCTGCCCAGCCTCCCAAGTTTATTCCACAGTGAATTATTTTATGTAAAACTAGGATGCTGGCAAAATCAGGTATGGCTGAAGTTCTGTAGCTAGGTTTAGCAGACCTACTCCAAGAGTAAATTATTTATCCCACCTAAAACATGCACAACAAAGCCTAAATGAAGGGAACCAAACTTATGTCAGAGAGGAAATGTATAAGCCATCTGAATCTGCATTTCACTACTTCCAACACTTCTGAGTATATTAAAATATTAATAAAGTGTTAAATTGAGTTTCACTTCTGATATGAACCTACCCCACTGGTATGAAATTTGAACCTCAGAAGGCAAAATTAATTACATACACACACACAAGGATTTACCAGCAGTAGCTAGGGAAGTTTTATCTGCAGTAGTGTCACAGCCAATAGCTTCCATATAGTACGACACTGCTGTGGCTAAATAGCCCATTTTCTTCAGTTTGAGGATGCCCTTCCTGGGTGGTACACATACATGAATGGAGGAAATTAAGAATGGTAAATGCAGGCCAAGTGACAAAAATGACATCTCGATAGTGTCACAGTTCCTCAAAAGCTGTCCCAAGTGAAACAGAACTTCCCTAGCTTGGAAACATAAAAAATAGAATTCTTCTTAGGAGAAACCTAACATGATCACAGCAGTAACTAGGAAATCACAATTATAAACTCAAGCTTTAGTTGCATCCATTACTGGCAAAAAAAAATCATGGGTAAGTAGTTCTTCCTAGAGAAGATCTAAAAACACAGATATAAAAAAGCTAGATGAATTCGAGTTGTAAATAATAAATTGGGCCTTCTCAATGTTTCTTAAAATAGTGATAAAAGTTTTTGTTAAAGATGTCATCATCCCTTTGGCCTTCAGTGTCCATCTGTAAGGTAAAACTGAACTGCAGTTCACTGCTACAGGAAATTGTTTATGGGACAATCACTGATTCTACAATGAAGTAAAAAATAATTTCAACATTCATTTCAACAGTCACATGACAGCATTTAATACTGCAGTCACATTACAGAAAAGTACTGCTTCCCTTAAAAAACAAAACCCCACTCCTAAACTATGCACTTGACTAATCTCTTCTAAAGAATCAGACTGATGACACAAGTTAAAAAACTTTGAGAAGTATTTGCCTTTGTCACTTATAAATGTTGTGAGGAATCCTTGAGATTCTAAGGAAAGAAGTTTAGGACATGTATTCCTCTGAAAAATACACCTGCAGGCTAATAAATAACAAGTTGTAGACAAAGACAACAAAGGCAAGAGAATAACTATTACAGCAATCTAATTTAAAAGGAAAACTATATTACATATGCTCAATTTGAAAATGCTCCACTTTCTGTTTTATAAGTCCTCAACATTATGGGATCTAATGAGGGAAAGAACCTTGCTTCCCAACACAAGAACATAGTAATTGCTCAGGATTTCTGCAAATGTAGTAACACAATAAACATTACCACTATTAATACCCATACATGTAAATGAACTAAAATGGAGTAAACCCACTGACGAAACAGCTCAAATAGACAAAATTCTACAATTCTTCAGAATGCTGCCTTCCTCCCTAAAGATGAATAAAAAGATTCACCCTTCTTACCCATGTAACATGCTTTCAAAATGAAGTTTAAAAGATTACTGTATAATAACAGTAAACACTTGGTATCACTCATCATGACTTTATTAGAGGATTCCTGCTTACAAATAGCAAATGAGGAAGCATACATAGTACTTATTGAACTCTATTTGAAAGCTATTTTTCCCTTTCTGAATACTGTGTTCCTGCTCTTCTTCCAGAGTAATACTTCCACTCTTTCTGCCATCAGTGCTGAGTATCTATGATCTTAGGCCTACACTCTCACTGCAGTAATCTGCAAAGCCATTTGAATTCCATAGGAGTAGAAAAAGATTCTCTCAGAAGTTAAATTATTTCAGACTCACCAATTTTTATTTCACCTTAGTTTTGTGGCTTGTCTTCCCTCCCTAAAGGCTTTTTTTTTTCCTATTCCCCTTTCCGAAGGAAGGCAAGCCATGGATTTTCGTTTAGTCAGATCAAGGCTCACACCATGTCAGTGAATTAAAAACCAGATTTTTCCAAGGTGTAAACCAGCATGCCTACGGTACCGAGGCAAAGGCTGCTTTACCGACCCACGTTTACGCTTTTGTGCAATTCGGCTCATTGCTGGAGGCCCTCGGGGCTCCTGGAGCAGCAGACCAGTCCTAAGGGGGTTTGCTCACTCTGCACGTTTGTTTTGCCACGGAAATATCACGCACATTGGAAGAGGAAATCAGCTTTGTAGCAACACCTTCAAACAAGCTAAGCAGCTTTGCAAACCCCGCGCCCCTCATCGCAAATACACGGCCTTCCAAGGAGCAATTAAAGCAGAGCCCAAACACCCAGTTCTGCCCCCGGTGACCTTCCCGCGGCGCCGCTCGGCAGGACCAGCGGGAAGCTCCCGCCGCCCGCGCCGCGAACACCGGCAGCCCGCAGGTAGCGCCGCTCAGCGGGCTCCGCCCCCGCGCACCGCTCCGGGCACCCCACGGCCCCCGGCCCCGCACAACGCTTCAGGCATCCCACACTCGAGTCGGCTCGGCTCGGCTCCGCTCGGCCCGGCCCGGCCCGGCGTGTGCACCTGCCGCCCGGCCCCTCTCTGCCCCAGAACGCGGACAAAGCGGCCACAACGCACCTGCTCCCGCGGCGAGGGCGGCGGCGGAAGCTCCAGGTCTGCCCGCCCCCATCTCTGCGCCCACCGGCTCTTTCCCTGAACCGATCGTCCTGCTTTGCTCCAGGCCGAGCCAGGCGCTCCGGCGTCCCGCGGTCTACCGCCAACACGGGGGACCCTGCGGCCACCGCACCCCCACATTCGCCAAGGGGCACAAACTCCGTCTGCCTCTGGCCGCCGCTGTTCGGCCGGGCGGATCTACGCTGTAAACAGGCCGGAGGGCAGTACAGGCGCCGACCGCCCCCGCCCCAGCACCGGCGCTCGCCCCGCCGTGCCCCGCGCTCACCGTAGAGATGTGCGGAGGCTTCGCCCTTCCTCGCCATCGTCTCTCGATGCCCTCCACGCCGGCACTGCCGGGGCACAGCCAGGGGCCCGGCGCTTTCCCCCGCCGCTCAGCGCGTTCTTTGTTGCCGTGAAGACATGAGAGGCGGCGGCGGCCGGGCAGCCTCCCGCTCCGCTCAGCCGCGGCCGCCCGCAGCACCGCCCGCACCCCACGCCCACCCTCCCGTCCCGCCGGCTTCGCGGCGACGCCTGCGCCGACCCGCGGGGGCGGTGCCGGTGCCCGGGTCGCGGGGCGGGGGGTGCGGGCGGAGCGGCCGCGCCGAGGGGCGGCGAGGGGTGCCGGGACGCGTCGCGCGTCGCCGACTTCGCGTGGGCCCGGCGGCAACTTCGGCATCTGGGGAGAGCGAGCGAGGCCGGACCCGGCGAGCCGTACCTGGCAGGGCGGTTTCCATCCTCCCGCGCCAACCACTGCTGACCGCAGCCGGGTATCTGTGCCCGTGCCCTGCGCAGAGCTCGGAGGTGCTGCCGCTGGTGGGAAGCGGCCGGCCGGCCCTGGAGCCGCTTGCCGCCCGGCCGGGCCCCGCCGGGAAGCGCCTCCCTTGGCGGAGCTGTCCGTGCGGCCCGTGCTGAGCGCCGGGCCGGCCGGGCCGCCCTCGGGCTGCAGTCTCCTGCCCAGCAGCCGGCGCTGGAGGAGGGTGAAGCGTTCGTTCTTACGTGCTCACCGACAGCCGTCCGTCTGTCCCCGACGGGGGAAGTGTGTTGGTCCTGGGTTGGGGCATTTTCATGATTCAGTCCAGAAACACCCTCAATACTGAGAAATACGCATTTCTGGTCATAAACTTTCCTTCAGTTGCCATCCTCCTCCATGCGTTTTATCTGAATGGGACAAAGGCCACTTACGAGCAATTAGTCTAAGTGCTGAGATTCTTTTACAGTCGTGACACCACAAATCATCACGACAGCAAAAGGCCACTATATGCAGATGTCATGATGTTATTATCTGGTGTCACTAAGTCCAAGACAACAGAGTATTTTATAAAACAAAACATTTTGAAATGACAGAAGTGCACCTATCGGCCATTACTTGTATTTTCAGACATGAGCTTTGGAGGAAAAGTTACTTTCCAAGGCTTGCAAATAAAGGTATCCTTCCTAAAATTGGTTTAAGACCTCAAAAGCACATGGCTCATTTATTGATGAGTAAATTAATGTCCATAGATCATGGAAATTGTTGCTCTGCTTGTATGGAAATGTAAACCAATCATCTGTGCATTAGTAAGGGTATGTGCCTCTTACATACACGGTGTGTGCATTATCAGGTCTTGTAGAGGCAGCTGCCTTGGCTGGTTTCAAGAAAATTAAATCAGGCATATTTACGACCTTATCCATCCTCCTAGCGGTCTCAGTTCAGGCCAATCACTTCAATAATTACTGGATTTCACATATGTAGTTTTCTCTGATGTAGTTTTGTCTGCTAGTAATGGAAATACTGGGGTGAATCACTCCTCCTCCCCCACCCCCTATATAGAATTGTTAGAATTTATATATTTTTAAGTATTATATTTTCAAATGAGTACTTGCTTCCTTCCTTTCATCCCACTTTATCATCAGAGTGGGCAGAGGTTTATGATTCTGATTTATGATCATAAACCTGGGGAGAGGTTTATGATTCTGTGCACTGTTCGTAGTCTACAAATTTATTGAGAGCTCTTTCTTAACCTTGTCTACCTGACCACTAGGCCACTTACCTATCCTAGCTACCCAAGATGCCTGTTTGTGTTCCAGGGAATGGACCACAAGTAAATACCTGATGTGGAAAAGGGTTGATGTACTTTGCTAAGAAGAAATTCTTATTCAATCTCAGTGATGTTGACTAGGAAAACAATTCAGACAATCTCACTTGCAGAAGAAAGATCTTCTTGTGTCAAAGACTGAGTCGAACATGAGAAATGCGGCATAGGACAGCTTTGTAAGAAGGAAGGAAGTGTATTAATGTCTTCTGGCTCATTCTGATAAGGCATGGCAACCTAAAGGTAGCAGGGCATGACCGTATTTGATCGTCAGAACTTTAGTAGCATGCTTGAGGAAGCTTCAGTTATTCTTCAGTGTTCTTCGGTGCCCCTTGTGCAGGGGAATGTATCTATATATAGCTGTACTTTTGGCACAGCCTCATGGGTGCCTGGCATCGGGCCGGTGTCAAACAACAACAACAGCCTGCCTTCAAGAATGGATATTGGAATCTCAACAATAAAAACATAGGTAATACATAGGTAGTATAGCCTGTTCTACAAATAAATATCTAAGATACATAAGTATCAGAGCTTATACAATGTCTATATTGTGTCTATACTAGAGAGGTTTTATAATATAATAATTATATCCTCCAGGAGAAGTAACTTTTTACTTGGTTCTGACTACCAGAACCAAGGAACAACTTAAAAATACACTAAAATAAAAGAGAAAACTTGCTAAAAAGCATTCAAAATGTTAGAATAGTGCTAAAAACTACAAGACAGCTATTCAGATAGATAGAAGGCTATATAAGGAGACCACTTTGAGACAGAGCAGATCATCTTTGTATATTCATGTTTCTCTGAAGGGCCTGAGATATGGCAGAAGGAAGTCACCAGGACTAGATAGAATGAAAAGGGCAGTAGCTACAAACAAGGAGTAATATACCTATAGTCCTATAACCTACCAAAACAGGGAACAATTGTGTTCAAGTGAGTAAATTATAAAGGATCACAAAATTTGGCATGTTAAGTGTGAAAGAACAGTAAGGCAGGCCAAAAAAGAGTTTGACTATTAATTGCAAAAAAGGATGCCAAAAAGAATCTTTTGTCTAAAGGTCAAGAGGAGGAAAAGAATATGTGGAGTTAATAGGATATTTTCCATAAGTCTTCTATGCACATATAGACTTGAAGGTGATAAGCATTTTCACAATTTTTTGAAAATACTTTCAATGAAAATCCATAAAACTGCCGACCATGCCCCTGAATGTTGCAAATATTGAAAACTACAATAATGCAGATAGATTTAATGCAGACAGATTTTTGTGATATATTGGAAAAGTATAATTTTTGTAAAGAGAAGTCAAGGCTCAGAGAACTACTGAAGACTTCCCAAGGAGCCAGAAGACATGAAAATGAGGGCATACAGCTGATTTTCAAGTTACTTGAATTTCTGAAAACATTCCACAAGGCTCCTCATAAAAAAAGTTTTAAATAAAATAAGCTACCATAGAGGGAAAAGTTATTTTATGGCAGAAAATTGTTAAAGGGTGTTAGAATGGTCTATCATTCCTCGCAGCACCAGGACCCTTCCTGTCCTGCCCTGCCATTGGAGCCCATGCCGGTGCCTGGGGATGCAGGGTCCCTGCCAGGCAGAGTGACGTGGCTGCTGCTGCCTTCCTGTTTGTGGTGCACAGTCTTTAACAGCACCTACACGCAGGACTCACCCTCAGCTCCAGCGCAGAGCACAGGCAGCCATGTCCTCTCCTCCTCCTGGGCTGGCAGAGACAAAAGGTCGCTAGTGCAGGCACGCACAAGACTCCCTGGATGCCCAAGCACATGCCCAAGCACATTCCCCCAGTACTCCTGGCCAGATCCCAGCCTCCTCACCTGCCTCAGGAGTGCCTATTTCCAGGCTGGTTCAGCTTGATGCTTGCTGCAAATATATTGCACTCACATATCCCACAGGAACTCCACACTCACAGGTTGCCATGGATGACAGAATGGAGCCCTGCCTGTCTGATGACCTGATGTCTCCTAGTCATTGGCAAGTCCAGCTTGAAGTTTGCCAGGAAATGAGAAACGCACACCCACTATGGAGAAGATAATCCAGCACCACACACACAAGGTGTGACATGTGGTCACGCTCCAGCTGTGCTGCTGAACCCATCACTCACCTCACCCACAGCAGCCCCTCCCAGTAGAAGATTTTCAGGACATGCACTCACTGTGCCCACCTCATCAGCTGGCAGCTAAGACCTCCAACCACTTCAGTAGCAGATAATGAGACCTCCCCAACACCAGCAGCACCAGTGGGCACTTTACATTCCCAAATGTAACCTTGGTACCAAATCCACTCATAGAGGACTCTCACTAGTTGCCACTTTATCCTTACAACACACATACACATGGGAGAGTGAGATTGGCCTCAGTCAGACAAGTGTACCTACTGCCTTTTTTAACATTGACTGGTCCATTTAATGGTCCATTCTTTATTTTCTCCTCTGTTCCTCCAGATGCACTTCCCCTGCACATTCCTTCATTAGTTTGAATAGCTCCACAGATCCGTTTCCAACATTATGGACCCTCACATTTGCATCTTATCAGGTGCAAAGTCCCAGTTTGCCTGCAGTTTACTGAGAGACAGTTTGTTTCTTGACTTTATCACTGTTATCTTTGACTGTCAAATGTGTGTCTCCATATTTTGTTTATGGCTTTCCACCTTTTCTTGTTATCTCATTTGACAAGACCTTTGATCAGATAATCATACTGAAATAAACATTCCTCATCAGTTAGTAGGACTGATTTGTGTGTCATCCCTGATTCCCTTACCATTTGTCAGTCAGGTCTTTCATGTTCTTGTTTATGGCTTCCTCCATTTCTGCACTGAAAAGGTTCCTGACCAGATATCCTTAATGAAGCATACATTTTCCTTCCACATAACCTTATGAAAATGTTTTTTAATTGGTGGGGTCACCCATAGATTTTCAAAGGCTTGTATGTTGGGACTCTTGTTCCAGATACTCATCAAAGATTTTAAAAAGGAGAGGAATACTGAAGTAGGAAAATTTGATGCCAATAGTTATGGGCCTGAAAGAATTTCAGAGAAGCTCAGGACAAATAAAATGTAAAATGGCATGGAAAAGGGGTGCAGAGAAATAAGTACATACAAAGATGAGCTTTGAGTTGACCATTACATCCCACATCCTGTCATCATAGATAATACACAAAAATTTTCACTTTGGTGTTCAGAGGAATTTTAAAAAAGAGTAACAGAAAATCACACAAAAAATTCACTTTGGTGTTCAGAGGAATTTTAAAAAAGAGTAACAGAAAATCACACAAAAAGACCATAGAAGTTATACTCTTATCTTTTTGCAAGAACATGAGCGACTTTATGATTCTGATTCTTTGACACAAAGCTAAGATATTGTAGGAAGTACTCAAAGATGATTATTCAGCTTGGAAAAGAAATTGCTATTTGGATATCAACAATTTTTTTAATCAAATCTTAGACCCAAAGAGGATGATTGCCTCAAAGATGTTATGTTTCAATGTGCCTGTTTGAATTCAACTAGTAGGGACCACAGATGAAATTATCAGATGTCTGATTAAAAAGCAGCAACCTGGGGTGGTTCTTCATACTGTAGAAACTAAGCTGTGGTTCCCAACACATTCGAAAAGCAACCAGCCAAGTTCATGGAAGAGACATTTATGAAGCATTACTAAACACAAAGGCATCACCTCCAGCTCAGGAAACTTATAAATTGAAAAAATTTTGGAGGGTAGAAAAAATTTAGGAAAAAAAAATTTATAAAATTACTACGTTATTGGTAAATGACCTGGAACCATTTCCTCACCATTCTTTGTTGCACTACCATAAACTGGATACTATGTCAAATGACCTTTGGTCTGACCCAGTACGAGTCTTGTTACTTCCATGGAAAAATGAGCTTCAGCTATTCATGTTGTAAAGAGCCTCATTGTTTGTCACATGAATGTCAGATGAAAATCTCAATTGCTACCTTCTTGTGCTCGTATGCTCAAGCCCAGTATTCTTCTTCCAGAATCTCCAACCCGAGATGTCTCCCCTTTTTCGTTTTGCACTGCATGTGCCTCAACAGGGCTATACCTCACCTAGTGTTTCTAAATTCTACCTTATACAATTCAACAAGCAACAGCTATAATGATTCTTGAATTCTGTCTTTATTACGCAGGCGCAAGTTCTGTCAGCTGTTATAGAAACTGAACTCTTGTGATTTAAGGCATGTTTTGCTTAGTGTTTTGTCACTTGCTGCACTTCTCAAAATAAGTATACATGTCTTACTATAAAATTAGTGTCTACATTGTATCAATACACATTTACATGGTTAGGTTCTAGTATACTATTAAATATTAGCATTGGTATAGTCTTGCAGAGCCACAAATGGAGTTTTACAATATAAATGTTTATTAAAATCCCAGCCACCATAGTGTCACAGTGGTGCTCATGTGGTACCTCACCTTTAGTCAGCTTGGGCTGGCAGAGTTGTAACTTCACTGTTCTAGGTTCTAACCTACAAGTAAGTGTTAAATTCATTTGCAAGATGTATGCTCACTACAACTGGACTTTTATTAATATATGATTCTACAAGGAGAAATGTACCAAACAATGTATCTTAAAGATTTTTAGGCTACTGAAGTGCCAGCTACAGCATGTTTAGTGCGAAAATCTCCTAGTTACTTCCTTTACACACGGCTAGGCCTACCTCTCTTTCTTAATGATCAACTTGTTTTCATATTTCATGCAAGCAAAACCATTCTTGTTTAACTAAGCACTTGTTTCTTAAAGCAGTTAGTCCTGAAAAAGTCTCACCATACTTTAAAAAAAATTAGGACAGGTGATTTTTACATTAAGGCGTGGTTTAAAAATGATCTTCTCAGGTTTCTACTGAGTTTCTTTTTCTTTAGAACGTCAATAGAGAGCAAAATCATTACAACATGCCGCTGATTGTTTTTTATTTTTTCTCAAGCTCTGTACATCTGTCCCTTCTCTTTCCTTATGGTTCAAGTTTGATAGTCACATAAGTGTAACCCAGTGTGGTTTGATGACATTAAGGAAAAATATTTGGTCTGTTTAAAAATAGTAGTTAAATAAAAATCTTTCAAGACTTAGAACAGCTATGACTTTGTGATTAAATGAGATTGAAAATTTGACATTAAGTACTGTTTGTGATACCCAGAAATTAAACAATCTAAAATATACCTCAAAATATTTCAACTCAAGTATCTCATTATCTTGATTTTAGATCATTCTGAGTTTTCCACAGAGTTGCTTTCCTTTTTTTTATTTTTCCCCAATAAATTTATTGTTTTAAAAACCATGAAAACACTAGGAAAAAAACCCTAACCACCCACCCTGAGCTCAACTAAATCCCAAGACAACTCAAGACAAACTAAAAAAAATCACAAGAGCTTGCAACAGAAATTTAGAAAAAAATGTTTGGTTTAAGATGTTTTAAGTTACTATTGTATCAGGGACCAAAGAAAAGCAAAACAGGTCATAACTATGAAGAACAAGTTGCCATGCTTGTTGCATTGCACTACATCAAAAATTATTCTACTTTAGAGATCATTAATTCAGAACTTACACACAAAATTTTACTATTTTTGTTTTGTGTAGTAACTTCAGTAACTCTTAATATATAAATCACTGCAGAAAATTTCATTTGCTTTCCATTTCTAAAACAAAAGTTCATTAACAAATGGTAAAATCCTGTTTGTTGTTAACAATTTAAAATACTCCAAACCGGTAAAACACTTAAAATTAGTAATTAGTAATTACTACCATTTAATTATTACTAATTAGTAGTAATTACTAATTAATAAAAAATAACGCTTCAGCCTAGAATACAGCTGCTAACTTTAAGGGATAAGCATCCTGGTTCTGGCCAGGACCAGGTTAATTTTTGCAGTGGCCAGGAGGCTCATGGCCAGGACCCAGAGGTTATTCTTTACCACCCACCATTGTTGGGGTGGGAGGAAGGGGCTGCTTCTGGTTGTAGTAGTTAGGATTAATGAGAATTTTGCATATGGATCACTCTGTCTCTTTTGCATACTTTTATTATTATTGTTACAGTTACTGGCATTTTTTCTTATCCCATTGCTGTTTCCAGTAAATTGGTCTTAACTCATGACCATATGTGTCTCCTCCAGGTCTCCTCTCCAGCCTGCCATAGGGGGAGTGAGAGTGATTTGAAGAGTCACAGAGGGAGCTCTAAATCAGGGAGTACCATTCCTAAACTACAACATTACAAAATAACTCTATATCTAACATTACATAATACAATTTATACTTTTATATGTTTAGTGGAGGAAAAATATGTAATTTGAAGAAATGGAATTCAGAGATCAGGTTATTAACTGACTGCACAAACTCAGATTATGAATAAGCAGTGTCAAATCTTGTGCACATAATCCATTTAGCTTGCTCCTGTAAGAATGTGTCTCCCTCCATGTTTCATCATTGGATTTATTGCCCCGAATACCCTTCCAGGAAACAGATGCTATATTGTTCTCTTCAGCCTGCCACAGGAGGAGGGGAAGAAGGAACGAGCAAGAATAGTTTGAAGACTCTCAGCATCAGCAATATATTGGGGAATACCATTCCTAAACCATGACAATGAGCAGTAGTTTGTAATGTAATAATCTTACTGTGTTTACTGTAAATGCTGTGTTTACATTTACTTACTGAAATGCTAAGTTATGCATTTCAGCAATAAGCATCATGCATTCTCCTGGTTAATATATAAGAGAGTATTCTAGGTTAATAAAGCAACATACTGGGCAGTATATAATTCTTACTGCAGTAAAAGTTATCAGAGGAATATTAATTAAGAAATATGACACCGTATTAAGTGTTTAAAAAATGAAAGGCAGATGCTGTATTTCTTGCTTCAGAGAGACAGGCAAAAAAATCCAACTACACCTTGTGGAAATTTTTATCCATTCTCACTCCTTATGTAAATAAGTTTGAACCTCAAAGTTCTGCTAGTTCAGGCTTTGACAATAACCTTGCCATCCTTCATACCCCTCTAATCCCAAGCACTTAGTAGAAATGGACCATCTGGGTTTTGAATTTTCTCCTCCAGATTGGACTTGGGAAAACTATGTTGACAACATATTGCCAAAAGAATTCTCATTTGTTTACTCAAGGAGATATGAAGAGAGGTAGCAAAAAAAAAACAATTTGAAGGAGAGAAGGAAGGTAAGCAAAGGTATAGCTTTATCAGTGAAAGCTGCATAGTGAGCAGCTGATTTTAGAACCTTAACCTTATCATTTAGGGGAAATGTGCTGGAACACCTTTGTCTTGGCTCTATGCACTCTTCCCGTCCTTCTTCTGGAACAATTTCTTTTCTTTAACACCTACAACCCTGCAGGAGATCACAGATGGTTAGCAGCTTTTTACTTACGAAGCTTGCTTCCAGGAAGTACAGACATCTGTCTTCAGAAGCAAGTAGCAAATTTCACATGCAAAGATGCTTCTATTGTAAGGCAAACCAGGACAACATCAAATGTTATTGTGTATTCCTGACTCAATTTCTTCAATTTGACAGTTTCAGACAACAACCTTCTCAGTCTCTGTCTACATGAGCAGTTCAGATCAGGTGAGGAGTGTAGTTTTGAATGAAGTTTCCAAATTGTCCCTACTTACGGTGTCTTACTTGATTCACAGAGAGATCTCAAAGCACATGGACTGATTTTCAGATGAAATTTACTCAGACATGGTCTAGGAGTGCACCCAAAGTGTTCCAACCCCTTACTAGAGAACACTCAGTCAAGCTGGAATTAAAAACACTCCAAAATGTTCTTGAGGTCTTGAATACAACATTTCACTGCATAAACCAAATAGCAGTGTTTTGCATTACTTCCTGATGTCAAAATTCCCTCAGTGTACCGATGTACTCAATCTCCCTGACTTAGGGATGTCCTCAACCTCATTCAAAGCTGTCTCTTCAACTCAAAAAAGACCTTATTCACTACTGAAGGGCTATGGATCCTAAAGCATCTCAAAAATCTCTAAATCTCAAAAGCATCTAGAAATAATGTTTCATTTCTGATCACTGTAGGATTTGAAGCACTTCCTGCAGCTAGCAACTATGTTTAGTATATAGCATTCTTACACGTGTTTAATCACGATCAGTCAGGTGAAGTTGCTTGTTACATAGACAGGATGTATTACATACAACATCAGCTTTTTATACATACTCTGAATCCATCTATGCATCTTTAGATTTTGATGTGTGCCATTTTAGAATATGCACAGTATAATCCATGCCAAAAATCAAAAATTAAAACTTTAAAGCTTTCAAACGAGATTAGCGTATTTCCTTATGTACGATCACAACATAGTGTTGCTATGAGAAATAAACTGAAGAATACAAAGATATTGTGTACGCACAAACTACACAAATAGTTAAATAATATATAGGTGGAAAATGGACTGCTCAGTAATGAAATTCCCTCATTATATTCAGAACCATGATCTATGGAAGAGAACCCTACATAAAATGGAACACAAAATGCAGACTTTGAGTGCTGGTATTTTAAAGCCCCACTGGAGCTTTACATTCCAAAGGTATGGTGTACTTGAAACAGGAACATACAGAATCTTCAAAAATACTTAAACAACACAGAGTTTTAAGTTATGCTTATGTCTTTTACTCCATTGCCCTTAAAGTACAGGGGGGAAAAAATCTCCTGATATTAGAGTGAAAAAGCAGCAGCCTATACACTGAATCAAAGCTGTCCACTTGCCTCCCTTAGGTAATCACCTGAAATCACAACAGTATGAAGTCTATAAAACATTACAATCATCTCCTTTCAGACAACTGATAAATATGTCTGTAAATAACTTTTATATGGCTAGTTTTCTATCAAACTGTTTCTTTTGTATTAACCACAAAATCAATACTGTCAACTGTCAGAAACAAAACGAGCAACTAAGAGCCAAATATAAAAGGCAATAATGACACAAAAATATTTGTTGCATACTATCTTGTATTATTATGCAAAATAAAATATTATTTAAAATTCAGCTTCCAGAAAAATACTTTATTTTGTTAATTTTGTTGAAATTTCACACCAAATAAGGAATTCACAGAGAAATCAATGGCTGCCATTTTTCTTGGTATCCTTGTTTTAATAAACCCCTAAATAACACTGCTGGGAAACAGTGAAACAATACTATTCAAGAAGAGCATATATTTTATACACCACAGATAATTTCCAAAAGCATTGCTTTTCCTTTAAAATACAACTAGAATTAAGAGCATTTAGAAGCACATTTTATGTAACTATCAACACAGTTGATGGTTAAAACTCCCGTGCGCTAGGCCCAGTCACTCTCCAGTTTCTGGCACACCTCCGAAACATGAGTTTATGATTCCCTGAGGCACAAATTACAGTAAAACTGCTTACACGGGCTTTTCTGCTAACAGGTGAACGATGTAGGCGATTGGAACCAGCCTAGGACACTCGGCAAACAGGCAGCGAAGCAGCCCAATCCGGGGCACGGACACTGCCCGTGCTCGGGCCAGCGGGCCGCTCACGGGGCACGGCGCTCCTCGCCGAGCGAGAGGCGGAATAGGAACTCGCCAGAGGCTCTCCTCGCAGGAGCAGAGCAAGGCGAGGGGCGGCGGTCAAGTCCAGGGCCTCCCCAGCGCCTCGGCCCAGCGGGCGGGCCCGCGTGGCACCGCCCCGGCCGCCCGAGCACCGCCCCGCCGAAGCTGCCGCGGCTGCCGGGCTCTCCCGCCGAGATGGCTGCGCTGAGGGCGACGCGGGTGAGCGGCCAGGGCGGGTGAACGCTCGGTGGACACAAGAGCCAGGGAGAGGCATGGGACGGGACTGACCAGACCGGACCGAACCGAACCGCTGCCGGGAGCCCGGGCGAGCGGGGAGGGGAGCTCGGGCGGCGGGGAAGGGCGGCGGGATCGCTGAGGGCGAAGGGCGGAAGAGGCAGGGCCAGCCCGCGTTCCGCCCGCCGTGACTGTCGGGACAGCTGCGGGCATAGGGGCTGCCCCGGTGGGGAGAGCTGGCGGGGCTGGAATCCACCCGCTGTGCTGCTTTTCCTGCCTCGCAGTATTACCCGAGTTTATGCCGTAATCTTCCCGGTTCGAATGGTTATTGCCATTTGATGTTCTGCAGTGGCGATACTGCACAGCCCTGGGGTTCCTCATATGGCAAAGGCCGCGTCCTGCCAAGTGTGTCTGGCACCTCTCCATTTAACGGTTGAGACAGCTTCAAAACACCGGGATTAAAGTTCAGGGTATTTTATCCAATGCATTTCCTTTAGCATACGTAGCTGTACTACGTATGTTAATTTTTAAAAATATGTGTGAAATATAATAGTTGGTTTTCTGAAGTACCAACTTTCTACTGTATTGAACCACCAATAACCTCACAACTTCAAACTAGAAAATTAAAACTATTCAAAACTCACTTAGCATTGCACATGCCTTTTTCTGGATTCCCCATTTCCAGGGGCATTCATGAGTCTGAATTACTTGAAAGGCCCTTCACAGCCTCCTAGTAGCAGTGTTAGTTTGCCCCAAATTGATGCAGCTTGGCTGCAGGTCCTAAGTGTTGCTGTGAGAGTGAGGGAAGTCAGTGAGGGAAGAAGTCTCCATCTGAAGTTGGTATATTGTGGCTCAAAAGTAATGCTTTAGGCAAAGGAAGCCCATAGGGAGGAAATTATTATTTCAAGTTCAGCCTCCTGACATGTTACCCCCGCAACAAACTGCTCTTGATAATTCTTTTCCTTTTTGCCCTGAGATACATGAGGCAGAATCAAGGTTAGCGACCCTTAGCTTATTGTTGTCCCACCATTTTCTGTGACGTGCATCTTTTCAAACAGGTTCTACAGTTCTTTTGTCATCAAGGTAATAAAGAGATTGCATCACTTTTGTGAGTAGCCTTGTCATACCCTTTTCCTGGCAGCACATTCTTCCAGTGTTAGTCTCGCTACACTAATATTTGTAATTGCGACAGAATTTATACAGTAGTGCAAGGAAATGCAGTAGGAGTTGTATCTGAACATCACTAGCAGTAGTTTGTCACTGAATCCAACTGTTCCTCAGAGTTAAGCAGACAGATGGTTATCCAAATTTTTACATGTAGCAAACCCTCATCCTTTGTCACCTGATCAGTCATGCAGCTTCCAGGTATGAGTCCTGTCTGTACATATTTCTTTGTGGGGGTATTGTTGAGTTTTTCCAGAGTAATCTTCAGTGTTACCTCGCATACTATACCACAATAGACATAATTTCACTGGTTTAAATTTCACAGCTTCTTTCATATGGGGTATCACTTTCAGCATTAGTTTGAATCCACTTTTCCAAGTGTAGGCAAAACCTTTTGGTGGCAAAGCTATGCATTAGTCTATCAGGAGCTGCTCCTTAAAAAAAGAAAAGAAAAGAATTTCAATCATCTGACTTTTTTTCAACCTCATCTTGTCTTTTTTCCAGATAAAATAAGGCATAAATAATTCTGAAGAATCAAGGTCTCTCTAGATTTTTGTGGTATTGTTTTGGCTTTTAATATGAGAGGTAGCAGTAACAGAAAACTTAGCAAGATACTCTTTTGCAATGTCTATTTTTTCTAAAAACTTGAAATTAATAATATATTACCTACAGCAAAATGCAATCCTGAATTATTAATAAATTGACATTACCAGCACAGTATGCAAATATGTCATAACCTCTCCCTCTTCCCTGCCTAGAAGTGTTCCTTCTGCATTTCTTCACCTTTGAACTTTATAGATGTTTTCAGTATCCTCTGGAAATATTTTTTTCACTGTGTTGATACCTATTATTGGCAGTATTCGTCATGCTTCTTGTGCTGTGTTATAACCATCTATCATATAGCATTATTATTAAGAGCACAGTTTATCTACTATAACTTTTTTGAAGGTACTTGTTGCCTCCCCAGCTGTGTAACTTTCTGCAATGTCCTTGTCTTCTAGAGTTCCCAGTAAAAGTTCTGTGATATTTTTTGCCTTACTATCAATAATGGTTTTTTTGTGCTAGGAAGCAAGTGACTGCTCTGATCACAATTAAAAAAAAAAAAAGAAGTCCACATTTTCACAGAAGAAAATCAAGAAGAAGCCTTTCCTTAGTGTTCAAGCAAATTTGGTTTTGCAATATTGATTTGGATCATCCTAAAAAATTATCCAATTTCATATTTTTTACTAATTTTCAAACATTTCAGAGATTCATAGCTCCTGAAGAGGGTAAACCATCCTCTTAAAACAAATTCAGACATGTTTTTGCACATTATTAAGACATTATGAAAATACCTGTAGCAACAATATTTGGGGCTCTAAAGTTGAAAAAGCAGAGAAAATATTTACAATGAAAAAGAATGAATTTGTGGTAAGTATTAGGAGGAAAAATAAACTTCAGATAGTCAGCTGTCTCTCCTGTTGGAGGACAATAATAATCACCAAGTGTCAGTGGCTTATTAAAAGAAAGCAGAGATTAGTGTAGGATATTATCAAAATATTCTGATATATTGGCTAGTAGGTAGGTTGTTTTAAAAATCTTGCTAAATCTGAATGTAGGTAAGTATTGAGTAATAGGATATTCACTAGAGGGCCAGAAAATGAAGTTTGATGAGTGTGAGTATAAATGAAACAAATGTATATTGTTGTGTCTCTGTGAACATAATTTTAATTATAGTTAATAATTTTTAAATACTCAATTGCACAATACTTAAAAGTGCATGCAGCAGTTCCCTCATCCTTCATCCCGTTAAAGCCTGAGATTCTTGGTAGAGGTGTCAGTTCATGTAAGTGCTGCTTGTCACAGGAGGAAAACACAATGTAGCCAGTAATTCTTTTATCACTGTAGTAATTGTATTTTAGTTGATGTGACACAGTTTCTAGAGAGGGAGTCTAAAGTTGGGCTGCAGATAGGTTAGTAGCTTTAGGAGGCTTGAGCTGTAAAGATCTTACACCTCACGTTCTTTTCCTCTCTAGCAAATGCTTCAAACCATCACAGGGCATGGATGGAGGTCCTATTCTAGTAAACCTGCTCAAAACTTACATGTAGGCAAACCTGGAGCTGGCTTTAGCTTTGGTAAGTAGTACCGGTTTTGAAAGAAATGTAACAATAACGGGCAGAGTTAAAAAGAAATCCTATCCTGTATTGTAGTTCACCATGATTTTAAAACGAAGGTGTTTGTTCTAAATATAGTAAAAAAACAGTTTGAAAAACAAAGTAACTTCATCCTTAACTGAGGCAAGGCAGATATGTTTGTAGTGTTCTTAAGATTTTCTTCTTTTTTTAACTGTCTATGATAAGTTTTTTTTTTTACTGCCAGTGTCTTAGCTTTGAATACTTACCTCATATTGCTGTTTTCAATGTTACACTACCTAAATGTAGTCATAGTTGAACTTGGTTATCAAGAAATGTAAAAACAGAAATTTATCTTCATCTTGGCATATTATATATAATATATATACAAGCAAATTTAGAGGATCAGAGCTAGATGTTTGAAATTGAAGAGTCAGGATCTTTGGCCAACCTCTGTATTTTTATGTTTTTAATTAGCACAGCATTCTTCTTATTTCTTTTGGTAATACATTTTATGTTACACAGTCCTCTCTCCTTCGTTTTCAATATTTTGTGGATAATTTCATCACACATAAGTAAGTGCATGTAGCGGTTGATCAGAGGACAATAGAAGTTTTCTCCCAGAAGGCAGAGGAACCTGAACATTTTTGCTTCCTAGAGAGCCCCAAATAGTGATGGCTTGGGTTATCCTGGAAGGATACTCTTGTTTTCTTTTTTATCATAGTCTTGACAATTGGCAAAATAAAAGACAGCAGAGGATTTATGATCTTTTTCTCTTTTTTAAAATAGAACTTACTGATGAACAGAAAGAGTTTCAAGCTACTGCTCGTAAATTTGCTGTGGAGGAAATTATTCCTGTTGCTGCACAATATGACAAAACAGGAGAGGTAAATTCTACCATAGTGTAAGGGAAAAATTGGGGAAAAACAATTTTATCTTAACCTGCATAAAATTTAAAGTTTTGGTTGTGATGAATCAGAAGGTGATTTTACCATGTCTGTTTCAGTATCCTGTTCCACTTATAAAGCGAGCTTGGGAGCTTGGTCTTATGAATTCACACATACCAGAAAGCTGTGGTAAGTAAACATTCTTTTTAATCTGTAAAATGAAACAACAAAAAAACATTAGATGAGATTCCTATGTGTAATTATGGATTCTGTACTGTCGCATTAATAGTTGCATGCTTGAATAATCTAAATTTAATCAGTAGGCAAGTTGACACATACAAGTGTGGTACTAGGTGTGGGTGTAATCAGGAGACAAATTAGGCAGATTATGGTTTAGTAATTTATGACCAGATTTCTCTACCGTGATTACAGCTGCTTAATGTTCCCCTGGTGCAGTGTCAGCTGATCAGGCAGAGGAATTAGAAGGTCATGTTTTGTTCTAGTCTCTGACACAGGCTGGAGCAATTAAAGAGTTTATTCCAGAAGGACAGGTTTTCAGTTTAGATTAAGTGCAGTACAGCAGAGTCCTGACTCATAAGCTGTATGAGTGATACAGACAAACATGATATGCTAGAGAAGGGTTTTAGTGAAAGGAACTCATGCCTCATAAAATCATTGAAGTTCTCTGAAGCAGCTAATAAATGTGTGAGCAGGGGATAGAGAATGCCTGAACTTCCAAAGTAAGTTTTAAAGATTATCAAGTTTCATACTGGCAAAATTAGCAGCACAGCCTTGCTAGGTCTTGTGCTATTTGGGATGTCTATAAATAAACGAAGGGCACAAATGCAAAGGTGATAGAGTCTGCTGATAATACTTAGTTATTCGGCGTAGAAAAGATGATCTGGTTCAGACAGCTGCAGGAAAAGGTCACAGAAGAGAATGAGAGTTAAAATGGCAATGTGATTCCAAAAAGAAAAAGTGATGCACATGTGAAGGGAAAGAATCAATCTGAACTTCACAGAGGAAAGGTATGCTGTGCACTAGATACTGCCTCTCAGAAAAGACATCTTTGGATCCTGTGAACATGAGCATAATGCTCAGAAGTGGTCAAAACTGTAAAATCTAAGGTCAAGAGGGACTCTTAAGGGAATGAATTAAAAAGAAGAAGGCATAATTATGCTGCCTCCTGAATGCAAATTGCACTTGCTTCTTTAACTCATTATATAGTCAGATCCTTCCATCTCAAGAGAGTATTAGGGAAATGGAGAAGGTTTCTAAAAGGATGACAACGAATATAGAAGTTTTATCTTCTGTGTGAGATGTAAACTCTATAGGAGAAATTACTAAAATGTTAGTGTCATGGGAGAGTGTGAAAAGGGATTGATGGGTTCACTGTCCCTTTCAATACAACTAGAAGGCATCAAATTATGTCAGCAGATGCTAGATTCAAAACAAGTAAAAGGAGATGGTTCTGCATGCAGTGTGGAGTTAATTTGCAACTTATTGCCCCTGTAGGATATAGGTGCTAAAATCTGACATAAATTTAAAAAGACACTGGATAAATTCATGTAACAGATTCTGTCAGGGGTTGGCATAACAAAGATACCAAAGAGAATTATTTCTTTGACCGAGGAAGTCACCTGAAAGTTCAGAAAAATATTTTTGAGGTAGTTGTTATTGTACTTGCATGTAGTGTTGGCCCGTTTCCCATAGTGTTGGCTTCTGTCAGAAACAGATTACCGCGTTGGTTGTCTGCTAATATGGACACTTTTTTGTTCCCAAATGCTTTTGGCTCAGGGGCCCTTTCTCTGCTTCCTAGAAACTCTTAATTCTTGAATGTACAGTAGTAAAAAAATGTGAGTGGTACATTCTTGCCACTTTGTGCAAGTTATCCCACATTAAGCAATAACTCTGGACACATGACACATAATTTTCAAATCACCTGTTACTTTTCTGATGAAGATTTCTTTAAAAAACTTGTGTGAGAATGCCTAACCAAACACAGTACATCAATCAAATGTATATGGAATAATACATTTTCATAAGTATGTTGTGTAAATCATTAATATGAATACATTACAATTTAAATCCCCTTGAGTAACTTAAATACTTCAACCATAGGTGGCCTTGGCCTTGGCAGTTTTGAAGCGTGCCTTATTACAGAAGAGTTAGCTTACGGATGTACAGGGGTTCAAACCGCCATTGAAGCCAACTCCCTAGGGGTACGTTCTGTCTTTTCTTACATCCCTTAAACTATCCTCTCTGCCCTTGAAGGAGCCACATTAACCGTCGAAATATTTTTTTTTCAGCAAATGCCAGTTATCATTGCGGGAAATGAGCATCAGCAGAAAAAATACTTAGGAAGAATGACAGAAGAACCAATGATGTGTGTAAGTATAAGCTATACTGCAGAATGTTTCTAAACCACATTAATTGTATTACTCCTTTTTTTTTTTAATTCCTTTTTTTGTGATTTTTTTCCCCTGAACACTTATATGTACTCACAACTTAGCCCTGTTTGATTTATATGTAAACAGTGACATTTACTGAAAGGTAGCAAATACCTAATGAGATACATCCAGTAAGTAAACAGAAGATATTAAATTATCCTCATCCTAAATCACTTACCAAAAATCATAGGGTTTTTTTCCCTTTCAAGAGGGTTGTAGATGTTTAGGAAAAATACAAGGTTTATGTAAGGAGACCCTCAACTTGGATGGCAATGACACTCGATTTGTAATCTCAAATATTACATAAATAGTACTTGTTACGTAGAAATAAGTAAAGATTCGTGTGCAATGTATATCAATTTACAACTAAGCCTTCTAAATTGAACGACTTGGTGTTCCTATTTTCAGACTTTAAAGATCTTCAGCTTTCACATCAGAATTTTTGAATCCTGGAAATAGTAGTAGTAGTAGTAACTTAAGGATTACAGAATGTTTCTGTTTGTTTAAAAGCCAATTTGATGTATTATTATGAATTTATAAAGAAAATTAACCCTTACTCGGCCAGCTGTTTGCAGGGGGGAGGGGGCCATGTGTAGGGTTGTTTTGGGGTTTTATTGGGGAGTTTTGTTTATTTGGTGTTTGGATATTACCACGCAGTTCACTTAAACCTTCGACAGTTAGTTTGATGCACATAATCTGCATGAATTTGTAGTTGACTGAAGACAGAACTTTTATTCCACAAGAATTTGCATCTGTATTTCTTTTAGGCTTACTGTGTAACAGAGCCTGGAGCAGGCTCTGATGTGGCTGGTATAAAAACAAAGGCTGAGAAGAAGGGAGATGAATATGTTATTAACGGTCAGAAGATGTGGATCACAAATGGGGGGAAAGCAAACTGGTATGTTGACTGGTGTCATAGTTCTATGTCGTGTCTTTACCCCACCCCTCCAACCTCAGTTAAATTCTTTAAAGACCAATGCTTTAAAAACCTATCCTTCAGACACTAATCTGAATGTTCTCTGTGTTTCAGCAGACTACATTTTAATCTCTGCCCAGTTTATGAGGATAGCTATCAGGATAGCATATACAAATGCAGTCTTGAGTGCCATGCAAAGCCTAAAAAGAAAAATGAGTGATGACATTATGACTCCACACTCAATAATAGCCTCTTGAATCTTTTGGCTATCAAAATTAAATGTGATTCTACTAGAAACACCTCTGACTCCTAGTGAAGCTAGAAATGCTGTTAGATTGTAGTGTTACTTTTTGTTTTCTGAAAAGAAGACATTTTCCATCTGTCAAAGATCGCAGATATGGCTTGTGTTGTCTGGTGTGTGCTTTTACAATGTAAACCTCTTAAATCATGTCTTACATCATGCTGATTCACAACACAGAAATTTCCCTGAATTCAAGTGGAAGAAACTTTATACATTTACCCAAAAATGGAATTTTCTAGTTATTTTCTTGTTGCAGGCAGACCCACCAAAGACAATCAGATTTCTTTTGACCTTACTGAATACCATAGAAGTGATTTACAGCTGTTTAATTTTTAAGAGAAATACTTATTTACAACTTACACTTAGAAAAATAAAATCAAGATCTTTGAAGTCAGATTATAACTTTTACATCCAAGAAATTATGTTCTAAGCATTAACTTTTATGTACATGCTATGAATAAGTTTCTTTTGTACTATATGGGAAGCTGTTAATATCATAAAGACTTACAATACGTGGAAAAGGTAGGGAATATTTGCATGTTGATCTGAGTAACTTTATGAAATATTGAATCTTTACAACTTCTACTCTCTTGCTCCCTCTTATTTTATTTTCAGGATGGGCAAGAAAGAAAGGCTGTTAATTCACAGACAAAATTTATTATATGGTAGAAATGCACATAAAAATGTTTAAAGTGCTAGATAAATATATCTTGTTGATTGTGAAGATAAACTGCATCCATCTACTTTGTTTTACACTAGGTATTTTTTGCTAGCACGTACAAATCCAGATCCAAAAGCTCCTGCAAGCAAAGCCTTTACTGGATTCATTGTGGAAGCAGATAGCCCAGGGATACAAATTGGAAGAAAGGTGAAGACTGTATTTCTTGTTTGACAAGCCAGGAACTGTTGTTCAGTTCTAAACCAACAATAAAACAAATGTACCACTAAAGAAAAGAGACTGTTACACAACTGAACAGTCTCATATGCTTATGTGGTTATGTATGCTTATCTTTTAATTTTCAAAACATAGAGGAACTATGCATGAAACATAATTTTAAAGCTCTTAATTCAGAAAAGGAATTATTCAGAATGGTCTAAAGTAAGATGACTACTTTGAACGTCTGCAAAGAATCTTTGAGAATGACTATATTGGCAGGTGCCAATAAATGAGAAGTAGTATGCCTTGAAAAAATAAGCAAGCTGGACAATTTTGACCGCAAATACATACCTAGTGAGTTTTAATTTTAGCTAGTGCTGGTCAAAGAAGAGGCCTTAGAGATACTGATGCTACTTCTCTCTTTACAAAAATTACTATTTTTAATAGTAGGTAAAACTGAATGTGGAACATGAGTCAAGAAATCTGAAAACTTGAAAAACTCATTGATTTATTCACTTGTAGTATACCTGTACTTCCTGCATATTAGATTCTTTCCTTATTCCACATGCATCTAAAAGATAGTTGAACGAGAACACAAGAACACTGATTACAGTGACAGAACTAATTTCATATTAAGGAGAAAGTAAGCTGCCCAGCTTAGACAAGTTAAGGGCATGCTGGTCTGCAAATACAAAACTGGTATTTGTCTTGGATGTGGTAATTTTTAGATGAGGTGTTTTGGGGAAGAAAAACTATGCTTTGAGTCAACAAAAAAAATGAAAACATAATGTACCTTTGAATAATCCAAATTAGTAGCACATCTGTAAATTTCCCACTTCAGGAAATGAATATGGGTCAACGCTGCTCAGATACAAGAGGCATTGTCTTTGAAGATGTGAGAGTCCCAAAAGAAAATGTATTGATAGCTGAAGGAGCTGGCTTTAAAATCGCAATGGGAGCCTTTGATAAGACCAGACCACCTGTAAGTATCAGAAAAAAAATAGGTTATAAAATAAAGCAGGAATTTCTGATTTTTTATTCTGGCCTGTATTAAATTTAGGTAGCAGCTGGTGCTGTTGGATTAGCAAAAAGAGCCCTTGATGAAGCTACTAGATACGCTTTGGAGAGAAAAACCTTTGGGAAACCAATTGTTGAAGTAAGTGTGGGGGCAGACCATGCATAAAAGCTTATGTTTTCACACTAGATGTACTACTTCTGATTTTTCAAGGTTATTCCTTAATATTTATATATTTATATATTTATATTTGTATTTCCTTAGTTTTTATATTATACCTCAGCCATTTTGTGGTTTCCAAGTACATAGGTTACATTAGAATACCAATAGAATACATTGCCCATCATGCTGCTTACCAGTTCTGAAAAAATATGAATAAACAAGATAAATACCAACAAATAGGAAAGAACAACTTCAACTGTTGTTTCATCAGTATTTATTCCCTGTGACTAAATGGATTTGGAAATAGAAAACTTAACATACCTATATGACAGCGTGATGCATGTTCTGTATAACGTCTCTCGTACAACTTACTGAGTTTTTTGAAAAAGATCACTGCATTAAGAAGATTTTATCTTTGGTGCATGTCATAGAATTTTAAGCAGGCAATATTAACCTAGTTTATTTCATCATAGCACCAAGCTGTGTCTTTCTTGCTTGCTGAAATGGCAATGAAAGTTGAACTCGCTAGGATGGCTTACCAGAGAGCTGCATGGGAAGTTGATGCCGGTCGCAGGAATACCTACTATGCTTCCATTGCAAAGGCATTTGCTGGTGACATTGCTAACCAAGTAGCTGCAGATGCAGTACAGATTTTTGGAGGAAATGGATTTAATACTGAATATCCTGTAGAAAAACTAATGAGAGATGCTAAAATCTACCAGGTAAGTAAAAGAGAGACTGATAATGCATAGAATTTATACAGAATAAAGTAATGGCCACTTACTTCAAATCATGATGTGCACATGTTTAAAAAAAAATTTGAGAATTAAAGTAGTAATCCTTCAATTTAAAGAAACAATTATTCAAATCAGGGAATTACTTCATACTAAAGTCATTGCACTTGATGAAAACTGAAACCGCTTAAGAGAAATAAATTATATTGTGTGGGTTTTGGGGTTTTTTTCTCCCTTCTGTGGTAACTTGTTGCAATTCTTGGATTGTCAATTTTGAAGTCTTTGAACTCTTAGGGAAAAAATCTTGATCAAAATACCAATGCTTGCTTTGGGATTCTGTTAGTAGATGTGGTTTACATATCATACCATTCTTGAAAATCTCCAGAGATGCAAAACTTTTGACCATCTGTCTATATCCTGGACTGATGTCTTTTTATAGTTCAGCTGTCTTCTTAGCCTGAACACTAAAGCAGTTTCTTACCCCAACGACTGATGAGGGAAGAGGTGTTTTTTGTTTGGTTAGGGTTTTTGTTTTACTTTTCCATTAAACTTTCCGTTTGAAATTTTGGTATTATAAGCTGTGTAGAATGCTGGGGCTGATGTATCAACAGATTGGGTATCATGGTGTTGTAGTTTAAACCCAGCTGGCAACTAAGTTGCCACACAAGGAAGCTGTGCACTCCCTTCTCCTTTCTCCCTGCTCCTGAGGGATGGTGGAGAGAATTTGGAAAAAAAAAAGGTAAATCTCAAGCACTGGGAATAATTGAAATAAATTTAATAATAATAAGTTTAATAATTGAAATAAAGTAACTTATAATACTTACAATAAAAGAGAGAGGCAGATAGGAATAGAACCCAGGAAGAACAAGTGATGCGCAATTGTTCACCACCTGGTGACCAGTGCCCACCCTGCCCACCCACAGCAATCCGCACCCTCCTGGTCAACTCTCCCTAAGTTTATGTACAGGGTGTGACTCTCTATGGCATGAAATGCCCCTTTGGCCACTCCAGGTCAGCACTCCTGGCCATGCTCCCTTCCAGCTTTTTGTGCACCTCCTCACTGGCAGATCACAGGAACCTGAAAGTCCTGGATTTGCAGTAAGCACTACAGAGCAAGAACTGAAACACTGGTAACATGTTCATGTTACCAACACTATTCTCACAAAACACAGCACTGGACCAGCTACTGGAAAAACTATTAACCCTATCCTAGCTGGTACCATGACATGTAAAGTGATTACCTTGGCTATGTTGTATCAACAGAAGTGTGATACAAACTAGAGTGATTATCCACTTTTTTAACAAGACCCTTTTGTACTCATATTTAGCCCATAGTTCGCTGTAATCCCCAGGTTTTTTACTGCAGTGTTACTGTCAAGAAATTATTCCATGTCATGTTGTAACTAGTATATTGGCATATACTATGCTGCAGTTCTTAATTCAGCAAGAGTATGTTAATTTCATTCAGCAAAACCAGTAATCTTCATTGACATCTAACACTGACACTAATTGTGACTAGATAAAACATACCAAAGTAGATGATTTCAAGAAATGCACATAGACCATGACCTCTAATGATTGTTAGCTATGACAGCTGTCAGTCCAAGATTCTAGGCAGTTAATATTTGTCTTAGAGCTGACTTCAAAATGCAAACTAATATTGCCACTAGCCAAGAATTTATTTTTCTCAGTTTAAGGAAAGACAACTGCTGTGTTGGTATCTAAAAGTCCCTATAACTAACTTCACTTCTGTGAGTGAGGAAATGAAAGACTAAATGAAATTTATGATTGGGATTTTTTTCCTGTCAAATTGCATGCTTTTTTAGAAAATGATGTTGCAAGGGTTGAAACTCTGATTAATTGAGACTGATTTGACAAAATTCCATTATTACGTAGTTTTTTCATTGCAGTGATCCAAATGCATGGTTAAGTAGGTTTGTTTTTGTAATTAATCAGATTTAGTATTAAATTTTTGATAACTGTCAGTTCCATTTCATCCCCAAAAGAATTCTGGAAAGGGTTTTGTCTTGCAATGATTTAGTCCATGTCTCTTGATTATATCCCACTTCACTGTGCTTTGCTGTGTTACTGCTCAGTTCCAGATGGTATATACTTTTGGCCATACATTGCATGCAGAAAAACTTGATTTTTCAAATTATCTTTCATATATTTGATCTTTTTTGGTAATACACAATCCTTTTATTTTGTTTACTGAAAACATTTTTACATGTCCTTACTGTGCCCTAGTTTTGTCCAGCTAGAAATCTTGGCTACTTTGGTAGAAACTATTAAGTTTGGAAACTCTTAAATTCGGAAAACTTCCTTTCTTTAATTGTCAGAGAGTCAGAAACTATTTCCATCAGCTTACAAACCAAAACCTTTCCTGTAATTACTTAATGAGATTGTGAGTTGTGATTTCTTTGATTATGGCTGTGTTCATCAGCAGGTGCAGATTGAGTGGAATAGGAGCAGTTTGGTAGACTGCAGGAACAGCTGCTGAGACTGACAGCTGCACTCTGAGCAGTTTGAGCAGGCCGAGTTCATCGCGAGCCTGTTTCCTGTCCCTTGCAGTGTATGTCCCCGACAGGCAGCCAGCTGTTAGGGTCCAGCTGTAGGCTTGGACCATTCTGGCTTTTCTAGGGGTTGGTGAATGTTTAGTATAGAGAGAAAGCAGAGCTTCTATTTCAGTTGGCTTCAGAAGGCACCCAGTACTCAGTCTGCTCTGTGGACTGGATCAACACAGGGTCAGCAGCAGCAGAGAATTCCCCTTGGGAATCAACAGCTTGTTCTGAACCAGAACACTAATGCGAACACAGGTGATAGGATTCTTATTTTTAAAATGCTCTTTAAGGTTCCTGGAAAGATTAGTCCTAGAAGTGAATTTGCATGATTTCCAGCATTTTGCCAAACCAAGTTTTGGCAGAACTGGGAGCTGAAACATTACAATCTCTAGACTATGTTGCCTCAGCCCTTGCATTACATTGCAGTATACCTGTGGAGCCTATGTCCTCCTTTGGCATTAGAACTTCTTCATAGGTGCTTTTTTGTCTATTTTTGACTTTGCTGCCAGCAAACAAACAGAAGAGAGGGATGATGCAGGCTGTTTCTAGAAGAAAATGCAAGAATAAAGAAAACCACAAACAAAACTGTGTGGGAGAGAGTACTAGTTAACAAGAAGCAATGGAAATAAATGGATCAAAGACAACAGACCTTGAAAGGCTACTTAAAGAAAACACTTAAGGACAAGTCATCTCTTCCCTTCTACCCATGATTTCAGATCCTACTTCGAAAAATCTAAATAATGTATTTTCTTCCTTAAATAAGAGGAATGTTGTCACCTATTTTCATGAGAGCCCTACTGGCTTTAGATAGGAGCACCTGACAGAACAAGACTTTCTCAGTATCTTGTACGATTTACATTTAATTTAGTCCACTGTAATTACTCCGGCACACTGGAATTTCCTCTGTTTTCTTCTGTCTTCCTGCACATCCTAATCCACGCTGGATTAGTGCCATGGAGGTTTGCAAATGTATACCTGTTATTACCTTTTTAAAAATCACCAGTAACATTATTGCAATTCTTCTTTTCAGATTTATGAGGGAACTGCTCAGATTCAAAGGATGATCATAGCTCGTGAACATGTTGGCAAATTTAAGGCTTAAAGAAATGTATAAAGTGCGTCTGTGTTCTTATGGAAGAAGATTTTAGGGTGTTTCTCAATAGAATTAAAAAGAGATAAAATTCCTTCATAATATTTTTATTCCGTTCATTATTAAGCACTGATCCTGTTCTCAGTATAAAATAAGATAATCAGAGTGTAATTTTTGACAGTCAATTCTGGATTTCAATAAAATATTTTTAAGAGAAGTGTGGCTGGTTTGTATTAATTTTGCTTGTCATATCACTTTCACTGGACAACTAACCCAAAATACTGTTTCTGAAGTACATTAATAGCTGTATTTCAGTTTCTCTATGCTCTTGCCCCAAGCAGCTGAACAGCCATTCCAGCTGAGCAGCAGGAAAGCCTGCATTGCTATTGTCTGCGTGTGTCTGTGCTGGGGATTCATATACTAGTCAGATTCTGGCCTTTACACTCTGAAGCAGGTACATATTAAATGAGGATGAATCACTTCAAGTGAGAATGTGTAGCTTTCCCTTAACAACGGCTTACAATATGTTTTTTATTTAAAATCCAGTATATTTAAACACAGAATCAGAGAGTATGCAGAGTTGGGAGGGACCCACAAGGACCATCAAGTCCAGCTCCTGGAGCTGCACAAAAATCCCACTCTGTGCCCAAGAGCATGGTCCAAATGCTGCTTGAGTTCTCACAGCCTTGGAGCTGTGACCACTGCCCTGGTGAGCCTGTTCAGTGCCTGACCATCCTCTGGGGGAAAAACCTTCCCGTAATACCAAACCTAAACCTCCTGACTCAGCTCCAACCATTCCTTTAGGTTCTGTTACTGAGCACCAGAGAGATGAGATCAGCATCTGTCCCTCTTGCCCTTACAGGGAAGTTGTAGACTGTGATTAGTCTCCCCTCCTACTCTTCAGGTTGATCAGACCAAGTGACCTCTGCTGCTCCTCATGCAGCTTCCCCACAAGGCCCTTCAGCATCTTCACTGCCCTCCTTAGGATGCTGTCTAATAGCTTAATGTCTTTCTTGTATATATAAACCTATTACTCCTTTCCAGCATATACTTAACTAGGCTTGCAGCAAGAACAGCCAAGAAAAAGAAATTAGGAGATTAATTTTTTTTTAACCTTGGGTAGACCTTTCTTGGCAATGCTGGCAGAATAGACATTCCCTGGAGTTCTTGGACAAATTACTGGATAGGTGAGGCTATACTGCATCCAGTTCTAGGCTCCCCTGTGTAAGAAAGATGGGGACTTAAAGGAGGGAGTCTAGCACATGGCCACAAAAATATTAAGGACCTGAAGCACCTGTCATTTGAGAAGAGGCTAACTTTTTAGCCTAGACACGAGAAAGCTCAGGTAATTTTATCTATGTGCATTAATTCTTGATAGGATGTAATGAAGAGGAGGGAGCCAGCCTCATAGTACCCATTAACAAGACAAGAAGCAATGGGGACAAATTAAAATACATGACATTCCACTGGAACACAAGTTAGTTTTTACTGTGAGGGATGTCATATGCTGGCAGAGCTGATGGAGTCTCCATTTGACACTCAAAACTCAACAGGTAGTGGTCTCGAATAACCTGCTCTAGCTAAGCCTACTTGGTGTAGGTGAGTTGTGCTCCATGATTTCAAGAGGTATCTTCAAACCTCAATTAATCTATTAAGTAATTTCAAATTTCACTCCAAAATGTCCTTGCCTGTGTCTGGTATCGTTCATGTCTCATCTGAATTTACTGGATTGGTACTAATACTATCATCAGGTATAAGCTCTGCAATCCTTATTTCTTTGGTAAGCTAGCTGGAAAATCAGTTCTTTAAAGAAAGCATTTAGTCTCTATAAATTACTGACTTTCCTCCAGGAAGAGTCATAATGCAACAGCTTTGGTAAGTATTTGACATATGTATGACCTTATTTTTGACTGTCCAATGCAACATTATACATACTACAACTGCTTTGATGTTCCTGCCTGGTATAGTTCAGAGGCAATCAAGAGTTGGTAATCATAAACAGAATCACCCAAGGCAGTTTTAATTAGGAAGCAAGAAAGACGGTTTTGAGCAAAAGGACATTTATCTTTACCCATTTTACCTGCGACTAAATTCTTAGATTTGCTTTTTCATAGAGCTGAGGAAGGAAACCGAAGTTATTTCTAAACGCTGTCTTATTTGATGCGATGCAAGAAAGCGCACAGCTGGAGTCAGTGTACTTTAAACTACCTGTTTCAGAGTAGACTTTATCTGCGGCAAGCCAGAAGACCGCAGCCGCCGCGGGGCGCCTGAAGGGCACAGCGCAGCGCCGCCCGCTCTGCGCAGCCACCGGCGGGCGGGCCCGGCCGGCCACCGCCTTCCGCTCTGCCTCTTCCCTCTTCCTGTGCGTACGGAGAACATGGTGGGTGCCGGGGTCGGTGTTGCGGCTCGTCTCGCCTGCGGGAGCGCTTTGTTTTCTAGCGCGCGGCTGTATCGGCCTCGGAGAGACGCGAGTGGCGCCGGGTCCGCTCGGGGCACGGGAGCGGCGCTCGCCTTTGCAGCAGCCCCGGGAGCGCGCGGCTGGGCCGGGGCCGTGGGGGCGCGGGGCGGCGCGGCTGGGCTCGGGGAAGGAGCCTGCGTCCGGCGCTTCAGGTTATTCTTGGCGAGTTGGTGTTGTTTCTTTGCTTTATTGCAAGGTTCGGTTCGTAGCCTTTCCTGGGGAAGGGTTTAGCCAGGCTGAGCAGTGATGGCGTGAGATGCGCAGGCTGACCTAGGCTCAAAATAGCTGGAGAGATGTTTTTTTCCCAGAGTCACAGTCACCGGTGTTGGCTATTTTATACCAAGTTGCTAAAACGTTTTGACCTTACATTTCAACTGACTTACTGGTGCTTTTTACAGGGGACACCGCAAAAGGATGTTATAATAAAACCCGATGCCCCAAGCACATTACTTTCAGAAAAACATGCGGACTATATAGCTTCATATGGAACAAAGAAAGATGATTATGTAGGTATCAGTTTGTTATAGTACAGCTGTGGTTTTGTTAACAGTAATAACCTTTATTTATTGGCTCAGAGCTAAGGGTTCGATGCATGTTAAAAAGCTAATTGATTTTTACCCTGCAATCCGAAGTATAAAATAAAGGTACACTTGCTAATGTTTCTAGGTCTGGGATGAGTTTTGGCATGTATTATCTGACTATAAATTTGAAGATTATCATTTTAGCTCTGTAATTACTCTGAGACCTGAGAAACAAGCTACTAGCTTCTTCATTCACTAGAATGCACAAGTAGAATTGTATTTGCATGTTACTCTTTTGATGGAACACCTTGCATCAATTTTACAGTCATAAGTGATTGGATGTAGTCCAACTACATCCAACAATGGGATTCCACTTCCAGCGAGTAAAAATTGTCAATAACTGCGTACGTGAGGAAAAGTTGCGGTTACCTTCACCGTTCACAAGAGCATGCCAAGCCCTGTTGCTTTCAATTGTAGTGCATGTGAAAAAGTTTTTGTAGTGCAGGTGATGTAATCAGTGTAAGAGAATTCAATATGAAATTTCACTCCCTAGTGCGACTTTAAATTGTGAGAGTTTTGGCACTTGCAAATAGACTTGTTATTTTTTGAGACTAGTTGGGTGGTAATTTGAGGGCTTCTTTGAATGTCAAGATAATAAGTGATCTGAAGTGAGCTGGTGCGCAACTATTTGTGGCTAATTTGACATTGAGCTTGATGGTTTGAACTAGAAGAATACAGGGAGGGAGGGAGTGTAGTACGTGTGGTATCTACATGTGCATTTTCCCTATGTATGTGTATATGCACATGTGCATGATGTACAGAATATCTGTGAGTGGCTGATGTGTAGTTGCTAAATGGTTGGAAAACGGTTGACTAACTAGAAGCTATTTGTGAAAGTTAACTAACATATTTTCATTACCCTACATTGATGGTGTGCTTATCTGATCAAGAACTAAAATAATGCGCTGTTTAGGAATACTGTATGTCGGAGTATTTGAGGATGAGTGGTGTGTACTGGGGACTGACAGCAATGGATCTCATGGGGCAGCTGCACCGAATGAACAAAGAAGAAATTCTGTCATTCATCAAATCGTGTCAACATGAGTGTGGTGGAATAAGTGCCAGCATAGGTCATGATCCTCATCTTCTGTATACCCTCAGTGCTGTCCAGGTAAATGTAGGAGGGTAATTTTACAAAAAAAGTGTTTCTGATTAAGATTTTGATGATTGCAGATTTATGAACCAGTTACTGTTGGAG
Source organism: Setophaga petechia (assembly GCA_024362935.1). Taxonomy (NCBI): domain Eukaryota; kingdom Metazoa; phylum Chordata; class Aves; order Passeriformes; family Parulidae; genus Setophaga; species Setophaga petechia. The sequence continues at coordinate 133,869 of JANCRA010000006.1, read as the reverse complement.
GCCTGTGACAAAAATGATTTCAGTATCTTAATAAAAAAATAATCTAGTGGACAAAACGAAAGGATTTAGATGTATTACTTTCTAAAAATTGACATATTTGGGAATGTTTTAATGGTCAATTAATGGTTACTGCGTTGTTGCCAGTTTAGTAAGTTATCTTGGAATACTCCTTAGCTACAGGTTTTACTGGAGCATTTTATAGATAATTTTTGATTTTATAAATTCTTCTTAGTGTACGTTGAGGTGACAGTATGACCAGAACAAGAGTAAAATTTTTTATTTTTATATGAGTTTTTTGGGGGTGTGTAATTTAAAAATTGTACCAGTCTGTTGAACATTTAATTTATTTGGTGCATATGCTCCCCCTGATAAGAAGTAACTCTCAATCTTATTTTTTCACTGCAGCTATCTCCATTATAGACTTGTTTTCTCACTATTGCTCATGCCTTTATTTTGTTTTGTTTTTTGTTTTTGTTTGCTCTTGTGATGCAAACCATTTTGTGAAAAAGTACTGAAAAGGCTCAAACACTTCTGAACAATTAGCTTGATTGCTTGCAGGGTGCAGCTCTCATTCAGTCTTATGGATGAAGTATTTTAATGGCATTACAAAAAAAACCAAAATGGCATTCTTTTCTAGGCAGAAACTATGCTGGATTTAAGAATGGGTTTGAACCCCTTAGGTAGGACAGGATGCTCTAAGGTTGGTCATTATTACCACTTCAGCACTAGAATTACTCTGAATACGCTGTGAGAACCAGGGCACTAAAGTTTTTCCAGGCTGTGATGTCTGAACTTTTCCACTGTCCAATCCAGCTCCTTTCACAATTTCCAATTCAGTGTAAGGGGGGGTACATTTTGTGGTTATTACCTTACCTATTAGATGTGTTAGTTCTTAAATATGTACTTGATGTTACTAGGAGATATTTTCATGTTAACTAAATTGAGCTGTAGCTGTCCAAACTGAAAAAGTGTTCACAAATGCTGACGTAAAGTTTTTGTGGTAAACCTAACCTGCGTATCTTAATGAGTATGCGTGGTCTTAATGAACAAACACCATTTAGTGCTGTCTTCATATCCAGGATGTTTAAAGGGTCACATCATATGTTCTTGTGATCTCAGTTAATAGTAATTTGTTCAGGTTTGCATTTAGGGTGCATGTTGTGATTACATATTTTCTGTTGGAGTTGTAGGTTCTTTTTTTTGGAATTTTCCGTAAGACTTATATTTTATTTGACTTCAATTTTATCTAACAATTGAAAGATTCCAGCTAACTAGATTTAAAGTCATAGTGTCCAGTGTTTTTCAGATTGGTACTATAATATTGCTTCATTTCAGCTGGGGTTTTTTCCATTTTGTGCTGTGTAATAAATTCTTATTTACTGTCTTTACTGATTTGCAAGGTATGAGTAAAAACATAAAGTCAGATAGGGCTCAGGAACACTACTGTTGTTTTCACATGATATTGTGTCATACAGATTTGCTGGTTTAAATCAGCGATGGAAATTGGAAATTGGTTTGGAAAATTGTATTCACTACTATAACCTTCATTTTTCTTCCAGAATATATTCACTGTACAGTTGGTGTATAATCATATTGTTCATACTTAAATTATTGCATTTTGGTTCTATTTGTTAAATTTAAAATTTTAATTTAAATAAAAATCTAATAATTTGAAACAAGTTATTGTTGATAAGTTTGCACTGTAAGTGAAGTTAGTAACTTAACCTACACATATGCAAGTAGCTGCAGTGCAAAACTACAAATTGGTGCATCTAAGGTGTCATTGTCCCATTACAATATTGACCATAATCAAATAGTTGTTCTACATATGTTATGCTAACGTAAAATAAATAAACCTGGTTGTGCTTTTGAAAGGAGACCTCAACACTGGAAAGTAACAAAGCATGATAGATTTCAGTTTGAATTGTTTGTATGTCCCTTTGAGAGTGTCCTAAAGGTTTTAGACAAAGATAATCTGCAGTGCTGAGATTAACTACTAAGGTGGGAAAAACATTTAATAAACCTTACCAAATAGTATTCAGAGTTAATTAAATCATGTCTTTTATAAATCCATGATCATTTTTTTGTTAAGAAATAAATTTTTAAAGTTTTCGCTCCTCTTTGATTATTACTGTGTCCTTCTTTTCCTCCACCAGATTCTTATTTTATATGATAGTCTCCATGTAGTTGATGTAAATAAAATTGTTGAATATATACAGAGCTTGCAGAAAGAAGATGGATCATTTGCTGGAGACGAATGGGGTAATTTTTACATCTTTTAAATGTAGTGTCTAGGTTGACTCGTGTAAGTCTGTACACTTAAGTTTCCTTGGATGGTCTTTTTGCACATGTATTATATGGGAACACTTTTCTGAGTCATGAAAAAGAAGAGTTTGTGAAGGGTAGAATTATGTTTCATTCCTTTCATAAATATTCTCAACTTCAGTTCCATTCTTGTATTAAGAATAAAGTGTCTTGATGAAGAAAATTTTCGGGCATTTTTAACTTAACAGTACTTTGAAATACTAGATAAGCTCTTTCCTAAAGGAACATTTTATACTTGCTATTTGATGGTAGTTGGTAATGGCTTATATCCATGTCAAATATGAAAGGATTTTTCACTTTGTCAGAGTGAGAAAAACTGGGTTTGTACTCATTAATTTCTCTTAATACTGATTTTGTTTCTGCATATAAATTCTTTATGAACAAATACAACATTTTTAAGCTGTGGCATAAATATTTAGTCACTCTCAAGGTATTTATCACCACGGACGACCTAAATTTTAAGAAAATCTTTTGCGTATCATTCTTGTTCCGGTAAAATTCAGCAGCTGAGACCTTAGCAGTGTATGTATGCTACTGTAAAGGTAGACAATGTGCTGAATTGGTTCATAGTTTGCTGCGCCCTTCTTGTTGAAGTATTCCGAGAGGCGCAGCTGAGGGAGTGTGATCCTTGATGTAGGATGGAGCAGCAGATATTTGGTTTTTGTGTTTCAGCTTGCGGATTTCTTAAGAACAGAAGTCTTGCAAGAGTTCGACCAAGAAACAGAATGTTTGCAGCTCAGTTAAATTTTAAATTGTGACTTCAAGTATTAATTGCCTAGAGTTTGTGCTAAAAGAGTTATATTGGACTTGACAAGCAACCTTCTGTTATAGGTGTAGGAGCTTGGGTTTTTCTTCCAGGTACAAAAATGCAAAAGAAGCCTTGTAACTTTAATTAGATTTCCCCTAAAACAAGAAATGGCTTCTACTTCTGGCTGGATTTAAAGCAAAGCAAGAGCTGTCCAATTATTTTTGCATTATTTCCATTGCTCTGCAACTGTCTGTAGAGCACTACAGAAAAACTCTAAAATTAAACAGCTGTTTGTAAATTACCACTAGCTGAATTGATTTGGATATATAGCTGTCCAGCTCTAAATGAGTTGTTGACTTTTACGCACAGTAAAACATACAGATCACTGAAATGGTAATGTAAATTTTCTAAATTACTGGGGAAATAATTGGTAAGCTGGAAAATTAAATTGTATGGGGGGACTTTTTTTTAGCTGATTTTTGTTTTTTGATGTAGAACCTAGGATTTTAGCATTTTGTTCTGTATTTTCAGTAGTGATTTAAATGTATGTCGAAAAAATAATTGATTTCATTCCTTATCCCCCACATTATAGGAGAAATAGATACAAGGTTCTCTTTCTGTGCTGCAGCAACTCTTGCACTTCTGGTAAGTCCTAAACCATCACTTGCATAAGTAGAGAATCAATTGGTACTGCTCTTTGGTACTGCTGAAGTTTCTGCAGAAGATCAGCTTGATAGGAGATCAAGTGCATTAATTATTTTCTGACTTGCAGGGAAAGCTGGATGCTATTGATGTGGGAAAAGCAGTTGAATTTGTTTTGTCCTGTATGAACTTCGATGGAGGATTTGGTTGTAGACCGGGTTCCGAATCACATGCAGGACAGGTGAGTTTCTCTTTATATGGAAATACTTTAAATTAGCAAGCATCACATACTGCCTATAAATGTTTCTTTACAACATGTATCAGTGATGACAATGGATGTACCTCTTGTTTCCCAAATGCCTGATTCTAGTGTCTTAGTTAAAATAAATGAACAGATAAGTAACCTAATCTGGGAAGGTGAGTCGAGACTTGAGAGTTTAGGTAGGAAAAAAACCAGTAAATACAGCTTTTAGGACTGTATTTGAGTCTTCACATAGTGATTATGAAATTGCTAGCATGAAGATTTTTAGAGAATTTGAAATGGGTATCAATGGAGATGGTGAACAAGATTTATCACTTGTTTCTGACAGAAGTCACAATGAGAAATAAATATTAATTGCATAGTCTGTTTGAGATTTATCAGCCAGTGAACCCAAATAAAAACCAGACATGAATCCTGTCAAGAATTACTTATTTTTTTGAGGAAAGTCAGTTTTTAGATGACATACCTAACTTAGTAATGGGCATATTTCTCAGCTGGAATCACTAGTGTTACACACTGTTACTGGTGACAATGAATTCTGAAAATAGCTCAATAAAACGTACTTGAGAAGAAAATGCAGTAGTATAATTAGAAAAAATGAAGAGATCTCACGAGGAAGACAATCTAAATAACTTCTTTCAACGGGAAATTTACATAATGGAAATAATTTTAAATTTAAATTTACCTTTCCTATTCTTTTTTTCATGGAAATGTTTAGTGCACTTAACCTGAATATGTGAAAAAAATCAACTTTTAATGCTGTTGCAGTTACCTGTTAATTTTGCATAATTAGGGTGAGTAATGCCATAGCTAGGATTCACCTCATCACATGAAAATATTAAAGGCATTTTGTTGACAAGTGTTGGGTTTCCTGCCCCTTCTTTGTTTAAAATCAGGAAAAAAAGTTAAATCTGTTACAGGTAATTACCTTATAGTTTTAATGTACAGTAGCATTGCCCATATAGTCTAAATGGCTGGACCATGTTCCAGTGTTTGAGCAAGTCAGTTCCATAGCTGAAGCCACTCTGTTTGCAGCTGGCATTTTCTGTGAGGATGAGATCTATTGTGCATGCTCACATACCCCTTAAAAAGCTCTCTCTTTTACCTCCATGAAAGTTGAGCATTTTTCTGGGAATGTTGCCAAACCTGATCTCCTTTTATGAGTGGGTGACCTGCCTAGTAGGTGAGAGAAAGGCAGTGGAAATGTCTACCCAGACTTGAGTAAAGCTTTCGACATGCTTTCCCACAGAACTCTCCCGGAGGGGCTGCAGCCCATGGCTTGGTCAGGGTGCAGTCTTGGCTGCATGGCCAGACCCAGGGAGTATGGGAAATGATCTTAAATCCAGTTGGTGAAGGGTCACAAATGGGATTCTCCAGGGCTCAGTTTTGGGGCCAGTCCTTTTGACATCCTCATCATGCGGTCTGGACAAAGGAATCAAGTGCATCTTCAGTAAGTCACAGGAAGGACCAGTTTGTGTGGGAGTCTTGACTCATGGGCAGAAGGCTCTTCAAAGCCTGGATCCATGGCCAAGGCCAGCTGTGGGATGGCCACAGGGCCACGTGCCGGGTCCTGCCCTCGTGTCACAACAACCTGAGGAACGCTCCAGGTTTGGGCAGGAGTGGCTGGAAGGCTGCCCAGCAGGAAAGGACTGAGGGGTGCTGGTTGACAAGAGCTGTATATCAGGCCAGGTGTGTGCAGGTGGGCAAGAAGGCCATTGGCACCTGTACCAGCCACAGTGTGGGCACTGGAGCAGGGCAGGGGGTGTCCCTTGTGCTGGCACTGCTGGGGCACCTCCAATCCTGTAGTCAGTTTTGAGCCCATCACTTCCAAAAGGACATTATGGTGCTGGAGCATGTCTAGAGAAGGGTAATATAGCTGGGGAAGGGTCTGGAACATAAGGCCTGTGAGGAGCAGCTGAGGGTACTGGAGTGTTTAGTCCTGAGAAAAGAAGGTTCAGGAGAAACTACCTGAAAGGAGGTTGTGGCAAGATGGGGGGTCAGCCTCTTCTCACAGTCATTTAGTTACAGGACAAGGGAAAATTACCTCAAGTTGCACTGCAGGAGATTCAGGTTGCATATTAGGAAGAATTTCTTCACTGAAGGAGTGGTTAAGCATTGGAGCAGACTCCCTAGGAAAGTGGTGGAGTGTCCATCTCTGGAAGTGTTCAAAAAATGAGTAGATGTGGCACTTTCTGATATAGTGTAGTGTTATTTGGTGGTATTCAGTTAAAGGTTTGACTTGATGATTTTAGAGGCTTTTTCCAGCCTTAATGATTCCATGATTCTTGGCTTTTTGTGCTTCGCTGCTTTCTTAGTGACTGCATGAAATGTGACCAAAGTATGCTGTTGCATTGTAAATGTATTTCTCAGAAAAAAACTATTAATTTTAAAATTATTATTAAAAGGGAATTAAATTAAAATTAATTAATTTTATCAATTAATTCTATTAACTAATTAATTTAGGGGATTAATAAAATTAAAAGGGGATTAATCAATGCAGATATATTACATGGCACTTTGAAAGCAAGCGTGACCGAACACATAGGGAATTGCCAAGATAGTTAATGATCTGAGTTAGTCTGTTTCTGTTAGGGAGTTCATTTGGTCTTTTGTTTACTGTTTGCAAGCGTTGGGGTAAAAGGCAGGTACAGGAACAAACCACAGACTGGATGCAAAATTTTTATAAAGGCCATATCCAGCCTGCAGAAGTCGGTTTGACTACTCTGGCTTGAGAGTCTGCATTTTTAAAATAAAATTAATGGCCCTCTCAGGATCTCCTAGGATTACGTTCCAAACCTTGCATCACTGTCTTATATTAGTGAAATATTACAAATTGTGCTACTGGTACCTTTTTACAAAAGGAACTATTACAATAACATGGTTTTCTAAAGGAAAAGTCCTTGAAACTGAAAGTTGAAATGTGTGTGAGCTTATTTTGCATTGTTTATGTGACTGTATTGTTGCTTTGAGATCTTCCTGCATTTAGTCTGCTATACTCTATTTAGTTATTAAATACTCAAAAAATTTATGTCTGTAATTTTAGATCTATTGTTGCACAGGATTTCTGGCTATAACAGACCAGTTGCATCAAGTAAACGTTGACTTGCTGGGTTGGTGGCTTTGTGAACGTCAGTTACCTTCTGGAGGTCTCAACGGACGACCAGAGAAGGTATTGTGTGGCTTCTTTTCTTTGTTCAAACCTCAATAGAGATTGCTTTTTCTGAAGCTGAACTACTGCAAAATGTTATGACTTCTATAAAACATTTAGTAAACTTTTCAAAGAAGGCAAGCCTTCATGCTGATTCTCTCTTTTGTTACTAACACCTGTTCTGCAGTCCTTAACTATGCTTCACTTGAGTCCTCAGTATAGCAAAGTACGCATGCTGAAGGATGTCTTGCTGACCACTTGAACCATTATCCTGTTAAACTGGGTCTTGAATCTTTTATGACTTGGGGAATGATCTTTCTACAGGGTTTGTATAAAAATTGCTGTTCTACTGGATGTAAATCCTGAGTGTCATAGTGTTCCACATGACACTAGAGATTTGTGTAACCTAGAATAGTCTCTGGCAAATAGATAATCAACCAACAGATTCCTCTGCTTCCCCCCTTGCCCCCAAAATACAAATAGTTGATATGAACTTCTCTGTATTTCCTCTTCAAAGAAGTGCTGTGGTTTTTCAGCCTCTCTTACAGAAGGTGAAGTCTTTAAAAATCACATTCTTGTGGTCTTGTTTCTTGAAGAAGTTTGAAAAAGATAGTTTCCTTTCCTGAAAACAGAAATCCACTGAAAAGAGACTCTGTCAAGAAATTCTTTTACTCCAAAGACACTCTTAAGTGTTGTGTCTCCGCAAGAGTATTATGATAGCACACCTGATAATGTGCAGAATTACCAGTAAAATTTGCAATATTATGTTTAAAACCCAGGCAAACATTTAATCTACCTCTCTGCTTGCCAGTTACCTGATGTATGTTATTCATGGTGGGTGCTAGCTTCTTTGAAGATGATTGGTAGGATACAGTGGATTGACAGAGAGAAACTGCGCTGCTTTATTTTGGCGTGCCAGGATGAGGAGTCTGGAGGATTTGCTGACAGACCAGGAGATATGGTAAGTGATATTTTTTCTAAATAAAATACACATGAAAATTTCAACTGGAAATATCAAGTGTAACTCAACTCCTGGTCTAGGTGGGTTTTGCAGAGGCTGCAGGTTACTCTGAAGGAAGAATAGTGTAGAATTGCCATTGAAGGCGTACTTGGGGAGCGCATTCTTTGTAACGCACATGTATCCCCCAGTGAAGTCATTTGCCATTCCTTACTAAATCTGGTTTGGTCCCCCATAACACACTCAACACAAACCATTTCTCACAAGACCATTTGGAAGATGTATGTAAAAACGCTCTGTTTGGTGGTGGGTTTTTCTGCTGCATGTGTGGGTTCTTTGGGTTTATTATTTTGTTTTGTGAAATGGTCTGCAAGCTAAAGTTTGCTGTAGGTTAAATAGTCTTCAACTCTCTTGGTGGTTTTGTGTGATCTAATTAAATCAAGAGTTTTTATTAAGAATCCCTATACACTAACTTTCATTCTTTGTTAGCCCAGCCATTGAATAAATCTTGTAGCTGACATTTGTCTAGCTGAGGGAGGAAGAAGCTTTTGTGGTAACATCTTCAACAGGCTGGTGCTATGGATTTTTTGCATGTTGAGAAAGCAGTTACAGTTTAGCCAGTCTGTTCTCTTTGGTTTCAAATGCAAGTAACTGATATTGTCCTAGTGAAATCGCAAATAAAATTTTTATCTTTGGAGAGTGCTGGACAGATAAAATAAAAAGTATTGTGAGATTTCATTCCTTTAGAACACTTGGCTTATTTGTTAATGGACAACACATCTACTCTGGAAAGGTATTGGCTGTTTTTATTGCAGCTGCCCATGTCTGCTCCCTTCTCCACAAATGCGTTAAAAAATAAGGTAACTTTTTATTTTTTTGCAAGCAGCTACTTTATTCGCAGCTGGGGGAGAAATCTGTTAACTCTGATCTGTCATTTGGAAAGTGTTTTTGTGTTCTTAAAATAGGAAGAGTTTTGTATTTCTAAGGAGCTTACAGGAAGACCTTTCCTGTTTTCAGAATTCTTGAAGAAAGGCCCAGAACTTGAAGTCTAAATGCTTTTCTATCTTTGAGTAATGAAATCTTTGTATCTTCTTGGAAGAGCATCTCTGAAGAGCCTTTTCTCTATAACTAAGGAGAGCACCTTTGGGACAGCTTTTCCATGTTACATTAGCAGTCATTTAATATTATTTTTACCTGTCTTCAATTGCTGAAGTGTAGAAATTTCTGCTCCTGTAGAAATGTTGGCTCCCAGGTTTTTGCTTTATTCTTGCAAAAACTCAGTCCTAACAGACCTTGTTGTTTTGGGGTATTTTGTGTTTGGGTTGTTTTTTCATTTGTTTGTTTTGTAGCGGGGAGAGGGGGTGGTGGTCGTGTGGTTTAGGAGTAGAGGTTTGGGGGGGGGGGTTGTTTTTATTTTATTAGTTGTGGGAGGTTTTCTGGCAAAATAGGTTGCTGCTTCCCTCTCAAGGTTTTACACCTCGGCTCTGTACTTGGAGACCAATAAAGAGCTTTATGATGTTTCTGAAGAACAAATGGGCAATTTATGGAAGTGGTACCTGTAGATGATCCAGTTTACTTTTAAAATGTTAATTATCTTTGCTTCAACCACCCTGTGATATTGCATGCTAATAGACAAATGTGAGTGCTTTCTGTCTTACTCGGAGTTGAAAATCCTTTTAGCAGCAGATAATTGACAAGCATGCCTGAGTAAATCATAGTATTGCAAATGCCTGCTATGGAAATTTCTTGCCTGTCAACACATGTTAGCACAAATGAAAATTTATTCAGTTGCATTATCTTCCCCAGAGAAGCCATGGAGATTTTCTGTTCTCTTGCTGGCAAATGAAAATTTCATTCCATACAAGTGAAAAAACAGTTGACTTCTGGAAACAGACACAAGCTTTCTTTTTTCTTCCAGGTGGATCCATTTCACACCTTATTTGGTATTGCTGGACTATCTTTATTAGGAGAAGAACAAATTAAGGCTGTCAATCCTGTCTTTTGTATGCCAGAAGATGTCCTTCGAAGAATAAACGTACAGCCTGAGCTTGTAAGCTAAGCCTTGTAAAAGACAAAAGCTTTGTACGACCAATTGCTTTTTGGTTTTACTGATTTATAATCTCATCTGTGAAACTGTCAGCCTATTCTTCTTTCAGCTCTGTTTACATTATGGAAGTAAAGCAATAGCTTTGCTGTGGACTTTGTCACTTTATAAATTGTTTCAGAACAGGCTGGTTCTCTTAATCAGAGTATAACATGTTATTTTGTTGTATTCTAAGATGTGTAGAAACATTTCAGTTCTGTATCTAAATGTATGGGCCTTGGCATTTTTTTTTAATATAATATTCAAATCAGAGCTTGGCTGTGTGAATGCTTAACTTTTCTATTCCTGTAATAACAACCATGCTAGTACTGGTCTTCATACAGGCCTCTTTTGATGGTGGATCATGCAAAGTACTTTAAAAAAACAACAACAACAAAAAAACCCAGACCAAACAAACCAGTAAAATCCTACCTGAGCCTGCACTTAATACCACACTTACATATTTAATTATTCGTGTTCACATTTGCCATCACTTTTCTGTACTGAGAAACAGCTGCTTCTTCTCACAGTAATTGATACCAGTAATACCATAATTATGGTTCTTTTAAATATACAAATGTCTTCATTTATTGATGAGTCCCTTTGACAAAATTCCACTGATACTTGAGATACAGCACACCTTGAGTATGTAGAGTGAAACTTGCTAACATTAAACATTCTAGAGAATGTCCCTGTTGGATGGTGATTTGTAATCAAACATTCTTGCTGAGTTGAAATCCTGATTTTGTAGCTTTTAAGACACTAATTGTCAACACTTGATTTTGGTGTAGCTGGAAATAAAATTAGTTGTGGAAAATACTTGTTCTCTGAAGGGTGAAATCCTCTTTGTCTTCATAGAAGTGCTAAAATTGCCTCTTAATTTACATTCCACACATCCTAGCTGAGGCTGAATGACATTCCACTTGTAATATACAGTAAAAGGTAATTGGGAATGGGAGGAAGTCTTTTGATAATCTCTAAACTTCTGTTTAAATAAGGCCTAAAGTTGTTTCACCTGTACTTCACTCTGCAGAGACAGCCACCCAAGATTTGGCCCAAACTCACTGAATAGAAAATATCGCCTTAGGCTACAATATTGGGAATTAATTTGATAACAGTAAAGACTACTCTAGCCATGACCAGCTTTTGAACCAAGTTCAGACACAGTAACAAAAGTGCCTTTTTGCACTTTTTAGTGCCTTTTTTAGCACTTCAGAAGCAAAGGCTTTCTCTTGAGTACAGCAAAGCAGCCCAAAGTCCAATTTGGCTGGAGAGAGTGCCTTAAGTCACAGCAGTCAGGTGAACGGTTGAGCTTTTTTTATTCTTAAGGGTGTCATTATATCATTCTGGTGGTTCTGCAGTAAAAGCGCGCCTCAAGCGGAAGAGGGCTATAAAGCTATACATTTCCTAACACCTCAAGGGATCAAGAACCAGCCTTAAAAACATCTATTCCTTCTCCCAAGTTTATATATATATATATATATATATATATGTATATCCCCCCCTCACACCTCCACTACCATCCTGAAAAGTGTAGCCTCTTCCTGCGTCTGGCAACTCTGAAATCCCACATCGCTGTTGCACCACAACTACAGACCTTGAATCAACTTTCTCCTACCAAAAGGCTGACTCTTAAATTATCAGAAATCTGACAGATTTTGAATCTGACAGGCTATGCTCTTGTCTTGAGTAGCCTTGCCAGCATCTCCTGATTCCAAATTCCAGGTCAAGAAAGGCCTCTTTCATTCTCCCAAAACATGTACCCAAATTCCATTCACTGCATCTCAGGCAGAATTTTCAAGGACAAAAATCAAACCCACAGTATAGCCTCCAACTTTTGGGCAAACCTTTCTTCAGAGTAACTAGAGTGATCTGGATCCCTTGCAGTGGTAACTTTCTTCAGAAATAGCTCAGCATTTGAATGAAGTGAGAGGAATGGCCCGGCAGGCCATGTGGAGTAGGTGAATGCTTATGGGCGTAGTGGACATCTTGTTTCTTTGTTTTTTTGGGTGCCACAGGAAATGGTGTGCAACAGGTGAGTGGAGTATAGTCCACTAGTGAGGACAGAATTTTTGTGGAAGAGGTCCGCGTTGGCTGGCATGACCTCCAGCCCCGTGTTTTTACAAATCATGAAGAAGCACCTACTGCTGATGGCAGCAGCATCCCAGTTAAATCGATGTTCCAGTGCGTGTCCGACCTCCTCCGGCGGCATCTTTCCAGGGGCAGAGTGGTTTTTCTGCGTATGGCAGTCTCGCATCCTACGGTCACGCCGTGTTCCGTGAGCCTGTGAGTGCTCGGGGTGGAGCCGCAGAAGCTCAGAGCCCCCCTGCTACTGCGGCCCCGCGGGGCCCCGCCCCAGCGCGCCCCGTGCCGCTACGGGCCGGCTCAGCCGCCGCTGTCGGGCGGGGATCCCCCCACGCAGCCCGGCCCCTCCTCGGCACGGCCCGCGGCGGCCGGTCTCAGGCGCGGGCCCCTCCTCGGCACGGCCCGCGGCGGCCGGTCTCAGGGCCGGTCTCAGGGCCGGTCTCAGGGCCGGTCTCAGGGCCGGTCTCAGGGCCGGTCTCAGGCGCGGGCCGGGCCGGTTCTGCGGGGCGGGGCAGGGCTGCCTGGGGGCGGGGCAGGGCTGCCTGGGGGCGGGGCAGGGCTGCCTGGGGGCGGGGCAGGGCTGCCTGGGGGCGGGGCGCCCCGTCTGCCGCTCGGGCGCGCGAGCGTTTCCGGGGCAGCGTCATCACCGTCGCGCTCAGCGTCAGCGTCGTGGTCACCATCATCATGACAACGCTCCGCGCCTTCACCTGCGACGACCTCTTCCGATTCAACAACATGTGAGCGCCGGCTGTCCCCTCTTCCTGCCCCCGAGCCCCTGCGCGCTTCCCCACCCCGCGGGGTCCTCGCGGCGCCCCGCCGGCCGGCCGGGCCCGGGCCCGGGCCCGTGCTGAGCGCCGCACTCTCTTTCTCCACAGCAATCTGGACCCGCTGACCGAGACCGTATCCTTCCCGCCGGGGCAGGGGCGCGGGGTCGGGCGCGGGCAGCGCAGACTTGGCGGCCGCAGTTACTCCTTAACCTAGCGCCCAGTACGGGATTCCCTTCTACCTGCAGTACCTCGCCCACTGGCCCGAGTATTTCATCGTCGCCGAGGCGCCCGGCGGGGAGCTGATGGGTTACAGTGAGTGCCGAGTGTCCGGGCGGTAACGTCTCCCTTCGTTGCCTCTTTCGGGAATTATAACGCGGGAGCTTTTCTCACTCTTCGCGTTGACCAAATGTCCAACACGGAAGAGGAACCTTGCGTTGCATCTTCCCTTTTCTTAAATGTCTTGGGTTATTATGCAGGACTCGCGGCCATAGCTTCCAGTTTGATGTTCCTAGCGCAGCGAGGAGCCTTAGCTGTGGTAACATCCACCCGTATTTGGCGAATGGGTATTTCTGTAATCTGGAAGATTTTAGTCCCTACCCACAGTCAGCAAAAGTGCTGGGCTTGCGTTTTGCATTGCCCTGTAAAGGAAAGCTCTGGGCCTGGATGTCATTTGCTAATTTGCTGTGGAAGATTTGTGTTTTTCAGAAATCATGCCAAAGAGAGCTGCCAGGAGACGGGGTGGGGCAGAGGAATGTTTTTTTCAGGGACCCAGGAACTAAAAGTATTTGACATACTAAAGCAGAAAGTATGTGTGCTGTATAGAACATTTCTCTGTATCCACCACACTTACTACTTATTAGCAGTGGCTGCAATACCTATTAAAAGCACAGGGTGGAAGTGTGAATGTTCATTAATAAACTAACATTGGATTGAAAGGAGAGAAACTAGAAAAAAAAACCCCAAAACCCCATCCCCACCTCCACTTTCTTTTCTTTTTTTTTTTTTCCTTAAACACATTGTGTTTGCCGGGCCTTAGCTTTCTATTGCCAGACTGGCAAGACTTCCCAAGCTCTATTCCCTTATAATCTTCAAAAGTCTCAAATAGTTGCTGGGATGGTAGTTTTGGATTTCTAGCCCTCTGTTCCTCCTTTATTTCAGTCAGATTTTAGATTTTGGTTCAGTGAGACTTGTGAGAATTGCTTAAAATTTGCATTTAGAAGTCTCAAGCAAATTCCTTCAAGCAAGGAATTTGCAAACTTGTTTGGTGGTTTTTTACACTAGTCAAGAAACTGCTGTAATATTTCAGTAAAATGACATTTTTAGTGGCTGCTGAATCATAAAACCCCTGTTTTAGCCTTTACCACAACCATTATATCATGTGTTTATCCATGGCTTATTCCTCTTGTGAAGCTGTCTGGGTGCAGGCAGTGCATTACTCCAGAGGTGCTGCTGCGCTGATGCTCTGTGTGTTCACAGTCATGGGCAAAGCCGAAGGCTCTGTGGCTAGGGAAGAGTGGCATGGACACGTTACTGCTCTCTCTGTTGCACCGGAATTTCGACGGCTGGGTTTGGCTGCTAAATTGATGGAGCTCCTGGAAGAAATTTCAGAAAAGTGAGTAGTATGGCTATCTTTAAATTTATCCTTTAAAGTAACATTTAAAAGTAGTATTTCTACAGAAACCTGTCCCTGTTTTATGTGGCAGAATTTTCCTTTACGTGGTGTTCTGATTTTCTGAAATTCCTCATAGTTGGAGAAAATAATTATGAAAGTTGTTTAGCAGTTTAAAATCTCAGGGTTTCTCTGAAAGCTAACTTGCCAGAGGGAGGAGGAAATAACCTGAATTCCGGTAGAGATAGTGTATAAAAGAACATTCCTTTACAGGAAAAGAGCTTTGTGAAACATCAGCACTGTTTCCTGTAGGGCCTCCAACATACTTGTTCAGTAACTGTGGACTTTGTGCAATGCCCTCAGGCACAGTCCTGAACAAATTTTGTACTGCAGAGAGTATCTTAGTTTACTTGCCATCCCCTGCTTGGTTACTTGTACCTGAGAAAATTTAATTTAGTGTCAGATGAACCCACTGGGAAATGTCCTTAACTGATTCTAGTAGGGCAACCCCACTATGGTTGGTAGGACTGGAAAGTAGTGTGATGTTTTGAAAAATTTGCCTTGTGGAATTAAGGGTTTATCATCTCTTCTTAGGCAACTGAATTTTGTGACTGATTCCATTTCTCCTAATCCAAGCAATCCAAAATGTGGATACTTTTTAAGTTGGATTTAGGCCTGTGGGGGCATTTAACTTGTCTTGTTCTTTCTGATCAAATTTCTGAACCCACTGACTGGTGAAAAATGGCCATGTGATAAAAATAAAATTAAATCCTTGTCTATGATTGAATTTTCCCTTGGTAAACGAGTGTATCTGTTATTACATTGGGAAAGATGTTTAATTAGTATACTACATTGGACTTGCTGGTGTTGCATTACAATTTATGGGTTGTTAGGTTTAAGTACATTAACCTGCTATTCCTTAATGTGGTTTTGTTGTCTGTTTCTTTTCCTCTCCTGCTAAAGAAAGGGTGGATTTTTTGTCGATCTCTTTGTGAGAGTATCAAATCAGGTTGCTGTAAATATGTATAAGCAACTGGGCTACAGTGTGTACCGGACAGTCTTAGAGTACTACTCAGCTAGCAGTGGGGAGCCAGATGAAGATGCTTATGGTAAGTTCTTGTATGCTCTCAAATTGAATGGAACTAGTCTCATGTTGGAAGTTGCTGGGGTTGTTTGTAAGACTGTTACTATTTTTTTATTTGAAACACATTAAAAAACATGAAACAATTTGAAACAACTATATGAAACAATTTCAAATAGTTGCTGATTAATGGGATTTTTGTAACTTTTGTAACTTTTCCTAATTAAGATTATGTCAGTTACAAAGCTTAATTTTGCCACTTACACATTTTGTAGCATCTCTGGCAAAATCAACCTCAGAACAAAAATAAATGAGAAGGAATGTCAGTGCTTTCTTCCTTTCACCCCATAACAGGGACTTGAAACTTTGTTTTTCTCTGATGTCTATGTGTAAATTAACAATTGTCAGCGTTCAGCAATGGCAAAGAATTGGGTAGCATTTTCAATTTAAAAGGGAAGGAACATGGAAATTCAAGTATGTTAATGTTAATTATGTTAACAAAAGTGAACTACCAAGTGCTTCCTCTTTCTAGGTCCTTTTTAAAATTATCCCCCAAAGGGTTACATGGCCAGGCTGTGTATCGTTTCTGTTCTTGCACTGTTTATTTGATACATAGGAGCGCTGTGAAATACAAGGGCTCAGACAGACACCAACCATTGCTGCATGTGAATTAAGTCATATATTTGTCTCTTTAGCTTGTCATTTCCTTCCCATTTGGCTGAGTTTCATGCAGTGTTTTATATCAGTTGATATCATTGCCATTGGGCGACATTAAGGACAGCAGTGTGTCCTGAGGAAAGCAGCCAAGATGGTGAGAGGTCTCAAGAGCAAGATTTAGGAGGAGCAGCTTATGTCCATGAGTTTGTGCCACTTGGAGAAGAGAAAGCTGATGCATGCCCTTGTCACAGTCTGTAACTTCCGAGGACAGCAGAGAGGGGTGTTGATCTCCTCCCTCCGCTGACCAGGACTTGAGGAGATGGAGCAAAGCTGTGTCAGGGCATGTTCAGGTGCACGTTAGAAGGCTCTTCACTGAGAGGGTGGTTGGTAACTGCAATGGTCTCTCCAGGGAAAGGGTCATGACACCAAGATCATCAGAGTTCAAGGAATATCTGCACAATGCTCCTAATCATACAGTATCATTTTAGGTAGTACTGTGTGGAGCAGGGATTTGCACCCTTATGGGTCCTTTCAAACTTGAGGTAGTCTTATGATTCTAGGAAATTTTTTTGATTAAAAATTATCTTATTTTAATGGAGAATTCACTTAATATGGCTTTGTACAATGAATTACTATAATAGCATTTTTTCCTCTTGCTATAGATATGAGAAAAGCTCTTTCCAGAGATACAGAGAAGAAATCAGTTATACCTCTGCCTCATCCTGTGAGACCAGAAGACATTGAGTAACTTTAAGCTGCAGTTCTCATGCAATGTACCAAGGGTCAGGTTCCATCTCCTATAACCCCCAACAACTTATGCATAAGAAGTTTTAGGCCAAATGTTTTTCCCATAAAATACATAAAAGCAATGTTGAGAAGCTGACTAACACTGCTTCTATTGGTAATGCCTGTATACTGCCACACTTACTCTGTTTTTTCTTTCACATGTTGGAGATTTGGAGACTATTAAAATGGAATTACTTCCTGTATGGTCTTTTCTTGGTTTTCTTGTTGCAGCTAAAATTTATTTTTGTTTCAGGAAGCATCTCATTGTATCATCTGTGATTTAACAGTTCCCATGCCAAGTTAATTGTGGTGGAAGAAGGCAAATGAAGCCAGGACATTCAGCTAGGATGCCCCAAACCCCTGCCAATCACAGGTTGCCAAAAAAAAACCCACCCCAGGTTACAAAACTACTAAAAACTCAGGTATAAAAATACCAAATCCCCGGCATACAAAAATACCCAAAACTCCCCCTACAAAAAACTAGGTTCCAAAATACAACCCTAGGTGTGTTTTTGTTCAAAACCCTTGTTTTGAGACCTAGTTTCAAAATAATAGAAAACCAAATTCCAAAATACCAAAGAAAACCAGATTTCAAAATCACAGATTTAAAATACCAGAATTTTAACCTAACCCAAGTTCCAAAATACAAAAGCAACCCAATTTCAAAATAACCAGAATAGCAAGTTCAGAAATATCAAAATAACACAGTTTCAAAACACTAGAATACCAAGTTCCAAAACACCAAAATAGTTCAATTGCAAAATACCAGAATAAGTTCCAAAATATCAAAATTACCTCATTTCAAAATATCAAACTGCAAAATACCAATTTTCAGATCTCTTATGTGGTCAGGGTTCCCAAACCCAAAAGAATGCAATATTGTCAAAATGGAATCTGTGCTACCAAAATGGATATTTTCTTGTCTGAAAAGCTTTCTTCTGGTGACCATCAATACATGTATTTATTCTAATTGTACAGCCAGATGCAATAAGAATTTTACTTTAAAAGCAAACACTTGTAGTAGCTGTCTGCTTAGTTTGTGTCTGTGAGAACTGGCATTTGGGCTGGAGAACTGTGGTCGGGATCAAAGGATGGAGTAAATCTTTCCCCGCGGACGGACAGCGAAGGACTGCAGAGCAGGCAAAGGGAGCATTTATATATTTCACTGAAATTCAGGGTACAGCAGCAATGGGGGTGCTCAGGTTCATCAGGATTAGCCGTAAACAACACAGCCAAACCCATGACCCCTCAAGGGACGTGTCAAACTCTTCGACAGAAACACAGGTTAGTAATGATTACAGAAGAAAAATTACCAGTAATCACAGTCCATGGAGAATTTCCTCAGTAATTACAAAGCTAGGATGTATGGAATTTTGGAGACAGAATCCACAATTTTGGCCACGAGCACCAGGATGAGAAGGGCGGTTCTTTTCCACGGAAAGGAAAGCCCAGCACCCTGGTGTTTCAGGTGTTTCAGGGGCAGACAAGGGGCCGTGTAGGGAAGGGAATGACAACCGGGACTTTTCTCCGCTTCACCCCCCCCCACTCAAAGGTGCAGCAGCCGCAGGTGTGACCAGTGAGGATGAGCAGGGGGCAGCTCTTGCCAGAGGCTGCTTTCAGAGGGTTACACGGGCACACTGCACAGGGAGCTGAGAGTTGAGAGGGGGCAGCACAGGCATCCCGAGTCCCTCCAGGATCAATGGTTACAGGATCCACCAGGGGCTGGGGAGCAGCCAGCTGCACCTGAGCGTGGAGCATCGCTCCCAGAAAAAGTCCAGGGAAAAGCCCTCTTGCCAAGAGACAGCACCTGAGCAGGCAGAGCAGCATGTGTCGTCCCAGAGGGAAACTTTCAAGTTTCCCCTTTTATCTGGTCAGTCCCCCGCTCCCAGAGCCCCCAGAAAAGAGAGGGGCTATTAGGAGAAAAGTAGTTTAAAATAAAGGAAAAGGCTCCCTTTTCTGTAACTGTCTGTGTCTAAACTGAAGAGGAATCTGCTTCCCCTGCAATTTTAATGGTTTCAATTAAAGGCAACCCTGCCTTTTCCATGGTACTGGGAGTATTAATCGACAGGGAATCCCATCTTCCATTATTTTTCAGTTAAAATGGAAGGCAAAAACCTTGATGATGCTATTTTATGGGTTTGAGTTAAGGGTAGCTCCCTCCTTTTCATCATCTTAAGGTTTAAATTGAGGGGGAAGCCCAGTTGTCCCTCCTTCTAAAGGGTTTGAACTGAAGGAAATTCCCCTTTCCCCACCACCAGAGATATTTAAACTGGGAAAACCCTACCTTTCTCCAGTAGTTTAGGGGATTAAATTAAAGGGAAGAAGCCATTTATTTGCCATTTTATCAGTTTAAGTGGATGTAAGCCCCACTTTTCCTTCAATTTAAGGGGCTTAATTGGGGGAAGCTTCTTCTTTTTCAGCATTTTAAGGGATTAAATCTACATTTCAGGGTGCTCCTACCCATGCCCCAGGACCAAATGTCACATCAGTGTGGGCCTAGCACTGCCCACAGTCTAGTCTCCCACTGCCCAGGAGTCTATTTTTTTCCTTGGTTTTATTTATAATGTATATAGGTCAAATTAGAGATCCCAGTGTGAGTTACACTATTCGTATTAGTACTCTTCTCCACCCTGCTTAGTCACATGTGGAGTACTACTGAGTAATCACTAGGGAACAATTATGCAAGTTAACAACAAATTATCCAACTTACCTAGCTATGCTGCCTAACACAAACCTTATTTCTTATCAGTTTTCTGCCCTTTTACTTAGTGTAGTTGCAGCAAGAAACAATGCACTGTCATTTTCTTGAAGAGTTTTCTCCTTCATCAAGCCCTTTACCCACCTTGAATTTAGTCAGAGGAGTTGCAGTTCCTCTGAAGGCTTTTATAGCTGGTGGGATTTGCCCCCTCCCTTTTCCTGGGTATTGTGGCAATGAGAGGCAGCACAACCAGGGATATATTAACCCCAGTCTTTACCAAGGGCCTTCATTCCGTCTCTGGGATCAGCAAGGATAAGAGTTCTCCTCTTATTTCAGTGAAGAGGCTCTTTCAGCTTATCTCAATTTGTTTTCAGCAGGTGGTTTTGGGCATCTAAAGCAACAGAGGCTTTGAAGATACTGTGCAGAGAATAGCATTGAACACAGGTTATGAAGCCAGAGGGGTCTTATCAGCAGAGCATTGGCCCGAGACCTCTATCCCCAGGAGGACAGAGAGTACCGGGGGCCAGCTCGCTCGGACCCGGGCCACGGGGTAAACTCCTAGCCAACAGGGTGAGAGCAGCTCTTAGAGTGATTGTCGGCTCTTTAGGATTTCAGCTGCTGCTAGGCTAGGTTTCCCCAGGCACAAGGCTTCAGGCAGACCGAGAGAGAGGAGAAGAGAAGGCGCCGGCTGTTCCACGAGGACGGTTTATTCGGGGGGTCGTGAAGGGCCTCAGCTCTTCTTCTTCCACAGTTAGTAGGGTACAGTATGCTACTTTTATACCCTTGGCCAGGCTCCAGACCTGACCAATGGACAAAGGTTAGAGGGACCATAAATGACCAATAGTAAGGTTAATAAGACTTTTCTCCTTATAAGGGTACAAAGATAAGTTGTGAGTCTGGGGTCGGAACACCTCTCTGCTGCTGTGTCAGCATTCCCATTGTTAAATCCTCCACGGTGCCTTGGCCAGGCTTGTGGCGTTTATTACACACAGGGAGTATTTAAGTTCATGATTTTGGATTGTGTCTTCAGGGGTGGTGACTTGCTTTTATAATTTCTGGTTTTCTTAGGGTTTTTTTAGGAGGAATGCAACTCATAAAGAGTTTAGGAGGAGAAGCTCATGAAGAATTGCAGCCCATGAGAAGGACCCATATCGGAGAAATCAGTGGAGAGCGGTCTCCTGTAGGAGGGATCTCACGCTGCAGCAGCACAAGGACTCCTCTTCCTGAGGGAGAAGCGTGAACTGACTGTACCTTCTGTTCTCATCTTCTTGCACTACTGGTGTGGAGGAGGGAGAGAATGGGGAATAAAGTTAAACCTGGGAAGGAGAAAGGGATGGGGGAAAGGTGTTTTAAAGACTTATTTTACTTCTTATTACCCTACTCTGATTTTGATTGGTAATTAATTCAATTAATTTCTCCCTTTTTTCCCTCCGATGTCTCCCTGTCCTTATCCCAGCTCATGAGCTTTTTTATATTTTATCCAGCTGAGGAGGGAAGTGATTGATAGAGAGGCTCTGGTGGGCACCTGCCATCCAGCCAGGGTCCACCTACCACAGTAGTATTCTGAACAAAGTGTCTGGGCTTTCACTGAAGGGAAGACTTAGTAAGGAGCATTTAGTAAATATTGTCGTTGGAGTGTGAAAGAGTGAGTGATCATGTTTAGAGTAGCTACCAACAGTTTTCTAGGCAGGCTCATGCTCCAGGCCCTAGTGGCACATGCATGTCTGCAGTCTTAGAGCTTCTCCAAGGAATCACAACCTTGTATTTGGAGAACTGTCATGTGAAAAGGGAAGATTTCCTTGACCTTTAGTATTTAATTTGTCTGTCAGTGCCCCAGAAAAGCTGAGACCCTTGTGCCTGACCAGTCTGTCAGCATCCTGTTACAGGGACCCTTTGTTGAGCAGTCCTGCTGGATTGAAGTTTGACTGACATTCAGGGAAATAGGCCAAGAGCATATGGGAGACCCCTCAGCAGGTCTTCCCACTTTATGACCCCTCAGTAGGACTTCCTATTTGAATATGTTACCTGCTGCTGGCAACTGCTAGCATCCATGAAGGAGTCCCACTTTGGAATTTTATGGAACAGTTTATGGAACTGTACTCTTTATAAATATAAAATTGTGACAGGTTAAGGTTCAGGGATTCTTGGTGATGGTATCTGTCAGTGATAGTATTTGGCTGCAAAAGCTTGTTCAAAGCAATATACAGACAAGCAGTAGTCCCCAGTAAAATTATTCAGCAGGCAGAGTGCATTTCTGACCCAACAGGCGTTCGTTCCTATGGGGGAGGAGACAGGTTCAGCCCATTGACTGATCCCAGCAGTTATGATGGAGCCTTCACTAACTTCTTCTCCATTCTTGGCTTACTTTTATAGTGTTTCTTTCTATTTAGGTGAAGCTGGAATGACTCTACTCATGCATATATTTGGTACTGATTGGTGTAGAATCCTTTCACTTCACTTACAAAGATACAGTCAAAAAAACATATAGAGCTCATGCCCAATGAGAGGTTGTCGTAATTTGGAGGCAGTTAACTTTGGGATGGAGGTGTGCATTAATATTACAATTAGGCTACAATGAACCACGTTCATCTGAGGAAAGCCATTTTGCCATGTTGCTATTTGGCAGCAAGATATCTCTCTCTCAGCTGCTGTGCAGTTAATCAGCTTCAAAGCACCATCAAGTTGCTGCCAAGGATTTTGGCAGAGCCTGGTCGTGGTATCTCCATTCCACTCCACACCCCCCTTAGCAGGTGCTTATGGTTGTATGGAGAATCATTGTGGAGCATGCCAACCCAGTTCCATGCTGGGAACAGCACCTGTATTCTACCCTAAAATTTTTGTCCCGTTCTAACTCCTATTAGGATATAAATGTAACTTAGTTTTCTCTGATTTTACCTCCTGTCATGTTTCCCTACAAACATTGCTCCACTCTCCAGAGGATTATTGTGAGCAATGTGAGCTCTGCTGTCCCTTTGGACTGAGAAAGACAGAGGTTTTTTCCCAAGTTCCTTTTGAACGTCTCCTGCACCTGTCACAAGTCTTCCGTCTCCTGCAGTTTTGTGGGTCAGTCACATGTAAAACAGCACAACTGGCTGGCGTGCTCTGCTCATGAGAGGAGACAAGAGAAGAATCCCTCTGCTCACACCAGACCTGCAGCTGCCAAACCTCACCAAAGCACCTGAGGAGCCCCGGGGATTGATGGCACAGAAGGGAGGTGATGCAGGACAGCACAGCAGGCAGCCTGCCCTCCCATCAGGTCTGGCTCATGGTGCCACCTTGATGGGAGAACCCTGAGGGCTTTTCCTGCCTTTGGGCAGTCCCAGCTGCTGCAGCTCACTTGGCAGAGACTCACTGTCTACACTGTGCTTGGCTGCACTGGAGAGGATGAAGCTGAGGACAGCAAAGGTTGCCTTCACATCCCCTGACTGCAGACGGGAGGGAGGGCGAGCTCTGACACCTTGGGAAGGCATCGGCAGATTCACTGCTGCCCATCTCTGGAGCATGGCTCCATCGGGGGATCGTGGTAAGGACAGCAGCCCTCACCAAACTTTGCACCTGAGGTCAGCTTCAGGATCTTGTTATACTGTGGGAGAGCAGAGCTTCACAGTAAACACCAGCTAACACACTCACTACCAGTGTTAACACTAACAATTCTAACCTAAATATTAATATGGATTAATTATTAATAATGCGGATTCCCCCGCGCCGCTCCAACAGCCCGCCCGACAGCGCCGGAGCCGTGGCTTTGCCGGCATCGCGCTGAGAGCGGCCCCCGCTCCGTGCCGGGCCGTCCCCGCCGTCTCTGCCGCTCCCTCTCGCTGCCCCTGGCCCGTGACAGCGAGGCTGGGGAGGAACCTCAACCCTTCCGGGGGCTGCCCCCGCTTCCTTTCTTGTTGCAGCAGAATCCCTTTCGGGGGGGATGTACATGCGGCCAGGGCTCGGAGCAAGCGCTGCGCTGCCGTGCGGGGCAGTCGGACTCGTTCTGTGCCTTCTTTGGGGGTCAGGAAAAGGGGCTGGAGACTCGGGGTTCCGACGCCGTCGGGGGCACCCCAAGGTCCCCAGGAGAGGGAGCCCCGCTGCGGTGCGGGGGCAGGTGGGTGGCGGGCGAGGGGGGTCGCGCTGGGTGCCGTCCCCCAGAGGGACCCAAAGCTGCCGCCCAATGCACAGGGAGGGGTGGGTGTACAATGCTAAAACCTGCCAAGGTATTCCTTTCTATAGGTATTGGTAAAGAATAGGAATTTGTCTCTAAATTCATTTAGGGAGAAACCCTTTCTATCCACTCGTTTGTTTACAGCAATGTAGGAAAGTCCGACTAGAGATGGGTAGCAGTTTTGAAGATATTGCCCAAGCATTTTGATCTAGGAATGGAGCAAGCTGTGCCCCGAAACCATCAGAACAGCTGAGGGGCTGAAGGCGATAGAAAGGGCTCTCTGGCACCTTTTGCCTCCGTTCTCCGCCAGTCCCCAAATCGTGTCGCAGTCCCGGAGGAGGCGCTTGTCCTCCAGAGTGCCAAAACGAAGAGCTGTAAAATCCCAGCTCTGCCTTGTGTTTCATGCGGGTTTTTTTCCTTCGTATTTATGTCATTACAGAAAGCAAGGGAAGAAGAAATGTGACAGGTTCCCACTATTGCTGTGTGAAGGCTTTTTTTACAGGCCGGTGTATTTACAGTCTCTTTTTCCACTCCAAGCTTGACTTTTCCCCTCGTTTTTCGAGGTCTGCTGCATGGGGCGTGCCAAGGAGGGCTGGCTTCCTCAGCAGGGGTCTTGGGAGTTGGCGCTGATTCTGCTTTTTCTGAAGGTGTATCAAAGTGTGCTACCAGAATGCCAGTTTTGTGCACTGGAAAGCTTTCCCTCAATGCCATCAGTGCACGTACGCGTTTGAATTGCGGAACCAGACGGACTGAGAAAAGCCAACAGCCGTAGCAGATTTCTGTGCGCTCTGTGTCTGTGAGAAGCGGGCTGTGTGCTGGACAGGGAGAGGCGCTGTTGGAGAGTGGCGTCAGCGCCAGGTGCGAGCGTGAGGATGATGGGGGCTCGGAGCAGCGCCAGGTGTGAGTGTGAGGATGATGGGGGCTCGGAGCAGCGCCAGGTGCGAGTGTGAGGATGATGGGGGCACAGAGCAGCGCCAGGTGCGAGTGTGAGGATGATGGGGGCTCGGAGCAGCGCCAGGTGCGAGTGTGAGGATGATGAGGGGCTCGGAGCAGCGCCAGGTGCGAGTGTGAGGATGATGGGGGCTCGGAGCAGCGCCAGGTGCCAGTGTGAGGATAATGGGGGCTCGGGGCAGCGCCAGGTGTGAGTGTGAGGATGATGAGGGGGCGGCTCCTGCCGGATGGAGGCTGTTTTAGGGGGAGGTTTTGCCTCAGCTCCGTTTTACATGGAGCTGCTGAGTGGAGGGGTTTTTGGGGGGCTCCCGGGGCTGTCTCATGGAAGGACTGCGAGAGCCTCTCACGGGGTCTGGGGGAACACCTGGATTCGCGCTTGGATACGTGGAGCATCGCCTAAAGGAGGTACCGAGGGACGAATCGTTGTGCCGGGAAGCAGCAGTCGAACAGGTGAGCCCGTGTGGATTTGGAGCGGGGACTTTTGTCCTTCCCCTTCTCAATTTCATCCTGCCAGTCCCTCCCCGTTGCCCCGGGAACAAAAATAGAGCTTATGAGGACAAAAGAAATGAAGGAGAAGGAAGCAGCTGCTCTTGTGTTGTTGTCTGTGTTTGAACTGAGGGGATCCCTCTTCGCTCGCGGTTTGAAGGGTGTTGATTGAAGGAACGCCTGCCTTTTCCAGGCCCTTGGGGGTATCACAGGGGTGACAGGGAATCCCTGCCTTCTGTTTGAAGGGGAGTGGGAAAAGTCTTGTTGTGGTATTATGGGTTTGATTTGAAGGCAGCCCCCCCCGTTTTCATCATCCTAAGGTTTAAATTGAGGGGGCAGCGCTGGTGTCCCTCCTTTTCAAGGGTTTGAATCGAGGTCCAAATGCCCCTTTCCCATCAGTCGAAGGCTTTCATTTGAGGAACACCCCTTCTTTTCTGCTCTGCTAGGGGACGAAATGGAAGGGCAGAACACATTTCTGTGCCCTTGTTGAAGTGAGGCGAGCCCCGCCTGCGGCGTCAGTGTCGGGGTTCAGTTGCGGGGAGCTGCAGCTCTGGCAGCGTTCGCAGGGCCGCACTGGGGCTGTGCCGCTGCATTTGAGGGCGCTCCCTGTGCCCGCGGCCCGGGCCGGAACGCTGCCGCTCGGGAGCCCGCCCGGCACGGCCCGGGCAGTTGGCGAGGCGGACGGGGAATTTGGCGCGGCAGCGGCGGAGCCGCGCCGGTGCGAGCCGTGCGGAGCCGTGGCGGGCCGGCCGAGGGCGGCGGAGGCGGCGCGGGCGCTGCTGCGCTGGCCCGGGCGGTGCCGGCCGCTCCGGCCGCTCCGGGCGCGGGGCTCGGGCGCCGCCGGGGCCCCCCGGGCCCGGTGCCGGCCCCGCCGGGCAGGGGGAGCGGGCGGGGGGCTCCGGGGCGGCGCCGCCCCCGCGTGCCGGAGGAGCCGCCGCAGGAGCCGCTGTCCTGCCGGGAGCCGCGCTCCGGCCGGGGCCGGCAGCGAGCGCGGGCTGCAGCTGCTGAAAGCTCTCGGCTGCCGTGGTTCGGAGGCGCTTTGTAGGGATTTATTGCATCGTTTTGTTCGCTCTGCAGCGGGTGTACGCTGAGGGATATGGTGTCCGTCCTGACTGCGATGGTTCTCGGTTCAGGCGGTGATGATAAAGGTTTGTTTGGGATGGAGTTTTGTAGTCGGATGGTTTTTTTGCCGGGGTATTTTGTTTCGAAAGGCGTGCAATGGTTTTTATGTGTCGTAGCGTGAAGTAGCGGTTCGGATTTGAATTCTGTTGTGGTGGCTTTTATTAGCGCGAGTGTGTAGTGTTTGTTTTGGTGGGTTTGAGGTAGCGGCATGCCGTTCATAGCAGCGGGGTTTTTAAAATCTTGATCATTGCGTTTGTGTTTATCGTTTTCCAGGGCTTTTCTTTATTTGGTTTGTTTGGTCGTAGTGTGTGTTTTATTGTTCCGGATCATTTGGGAGATATTGTTTCTGGTTACGTTTGTCTTTAGGCTTTGTGTTTATTTCTAGGTGGTGTTTTTATTTTGATAGATTGAGGCACTATGGGTTTATTCCGTTAGGAATAATTTTTTTTGTTGTAAATGTAAGTTTAGTTGGTTTTAGGGGTTTTTTTTTCGGTCTTTTTATGTGTTTCGTTGTTTTTTATCAGTTTTATTTTTGGGAACATGGGTGTTTATATGATGGGTCTTTTTAAGTAGTTTTTGTATTTTGGGCAGTTATTTTTTTAGTTTTTAGTGGTTGAGATTTTATTCGATTTCGTTAGTTTGGTTTTTAAAGTTGTATTTACAGAGTATTGGTTATTCTTTGAGTTAGTGTGGAGGTAGTGTTTAGGGTTTTTTTTCTAATACCGTTCAGGGTCAGTGGCACAGTTTGGAGTTTAGTAAGTTGGTTCGATTGTTTTTTAGTAGTTTTCGTGATTTGCTGTGTGTGTTTCTATAGGGTTTTCTTTTCTTTTGGTTCCATTTTCCTGATGCGATGAGAATTGTTGTTGAGGAGTGTTGTGTGTTTTTTCGCTGGCAGTTGTTTGGCTGGTGGAGGTATCTCGATGGTTTTGGAAGATACTGGTGGGAATTTGATGCTGTTTGTTTTGTCATTGTCTTTAGGAATTGGATTTTCAATGTACAATTATAACTCTAACTATATTTAAACAAAACAGAGGCGTAGAAATGGGAACAAATCACTTCTATTTTTATGTATTCGGTCTATTTTTAAAATGTAACATGTAACAGAAGTTATGATCTACTACAATATGATATTATATTTTTTCATACAGTATTGTGTATCTTTATAGATATATAAACTGAGAATGTAAATATAAACACAACCCGAACCGAAATATAAATATAGAAATGGTTTGAAAATATGTGCAGATATAGATAAAATTATTAAAGAGTTGTAAATAGAAAAAAACATAAATCGAATTAATATATAATATAAGTAATATTGTATGTATTTTATTATGATATATTCTAGGAAGTAGATATAAAATAGATAGCAATATAGTACATCAATATGATATCCTATAGAACAAATTATAGATATAATAAATATAAAATATTTTTTCAGGTAGTTTAAAAAAGGGTTGGTTTTGATTTTTATTTGGCAAAAGCAGGGGTTTTAGTGCAAAAATTATAAATAAAAATAATATGAAGGTAAACATCTAAGTGTAGCAATATATAATAAATACATGAAGATTTATATAAAATCTAAAAATAGAAGAAAAAAAGCTGTAGCACTAGATATGGTACGTAATTTAAAAAATAATTTTCTCAATTATTTGAATATGATACTTAGTGTATAAAAATATTAATAGAATGCATCAATCGAAACTCTACATATAAATGTGAATACAGTCATGCAAACTATAAATATAAAAATATTTCAATGTAGTTTAAGAGAACGGGGGTTTTTGTATTTATTTAGTTAGGGATGGGATTTGTATTTTGAATAATAAAAGTATTAAAGAAATGTCATTTTAAAAGTCGAAGTATACAATCAATATATAAAGATATTTATAAAAACACAAAAGAGTGCCAAGGGACACGATGGCTGAGAACAGTTACTTTCTTAACATGTGCCAGTTCTTCTGTCAAACTTATCACGGCAGGACAGTGTGAAGACTGAAAGTGTAAGAAGATGTGGAGGGAAACAAAGAATCTGACAGGAGCATTGAACACACAGGTGCACGAATTTTGCTTTTTGCTTGGATTTAAACTCAGAAGTTGTAAGGAATTTGGGAATGAGAAGGGACATTTCAGAAGGAGAAGAAGAAAATGAAGAAGTTGTTACAGTCCTGGCAAAGTCTTTTGTTCTAGCTAATAAAACAAACGAGTTAAAATAAAAAAATAAAAAAATGTGGTGTTTTTTTTTTTCCTTCACTATTACATTCACCGATGGTATATGGTGTGGGTTTTTTTATTTCTCGGTTTTATTAACTCTGTGTAGATAATTTTTTGAGGGAACCTAACTTTCTGGATGGGTTTGTTTGTATTTGAGGTAGGAATAATTTCAATAGGTTTCTTTCATAGACTTGTAGTAGGTATTACTGGGACTTTGGTTTTGTTTACTGTATGTATAAACATAGAGATTTGGTAGGTCCGGCTCAGCTGCTGGAGTTTTGGGTGTTAATTTATTAGATGGCTTTTGTTAAATACAGATTCTGTAAGTTAACAGCAAATTACCCATTTTATCGAGCTATGCTACCTCTACACAAAGTTTTATATCTTACCGGTTTTCTGTTCTTCAGCTCCGAGTAGTTGTTGCAAAAAAGAAAGCACTTTTATTTTTCTGAAGAGTTTTCTTCTCTAACAAGCCCTTTAGTCCCCTTGAACTTGAGTCAGAGGAGCCAAACAGCTGCAGCTGCTCTGAGGGCTTTTAGACCCGGTGGGATTTGCCCCTCCCTTCTCCCGGGCATCCCGGGAACGAGAGGCGGGCACAATCAGGGGTATATTAACCCCAGCCTTTGCTGAGGGGCTTCATTCCCTCTCTGGGATGTGCTGGGGTAAGAGCTGTCCTCTCATTTCAGTGAAGAGGCTCTTTCAGCTGATGTCAGCTTGTTTTCAGCAGGTGTTTCTGGGCATCTAAAGCAACAGAGGCTTGGAAGAGGCTGTGAAGAAAGCAGCATGGAACACAGTATTTAAGTTGACAATTTTGGCATTTGTGTTTAGGGGTGGTAAAGCCCAGCATTTGGAATTTTTGGTGGTCGTCTTGTTTTGGTTTGTTTTTTTTTTTCAGGAGGAGTGCAGCTTGCAGAGACTTGTGGTTGTGTCAAGCACAACACTTTTTTCAGCAGATGGATCATGTCACAAGAGGGGTCTGCCCAATGTCAAAGATGATGTTTGAGATTGGGGTTTCAGGTGAGTTGAGGATGGTGATTAGGAGGGTGAGCAAGTATCCAGTTAGAAGTTATTGCTGGGGGGGAGTTTGAAGGCAGCAGGGTGAGGAAGGGTGTTTATTTGAGGGCTCCCCAACACAGGGCTTTTCAGAAGCATAGCAGAGGCATTCCCATGTCTTAGAGCACACAAGGTCATCCACTGCACTCACAGGAATGCCATTTAGCTTTGCTTTTCTCTAACCCAGGTGCCACTCCAAATAAAGGCTGCACCCTTGGAAGGGGGATGAAGCTGGAGCCTGAAGGAGCCAGGCACACTCAGGAGAGGGCAAGTAGCTGGCTTGCTGGGGTTTGGCCCACATAACTCTATACTCATACTTTGGTTTTGGTTTTCTTTATTGTAGCTGACGGAGAGGCTGACAGGCCATCACGGGGCCCTCCGAGCCAGGCTCATTTCAGGTGCAACGTGGATCCACATCACCGATCATCCAAAAGATAAGTCAGGGGCCATGGCCTGGAGATGGGATGATGGGAGAGTAGCGGGTTGGGAGTTGTTGGGACAGATTTAAAAATGAGCAGAGGGAAAAGCAATCTTCTCCAAGAGGCCTCTTAGGACAGCTAAAGGGACAGGCTCTACTTTTGATGGCAGCTTTCAGGCGGGCAGCGCAGAACAGTTCTGGTCCGTGTCGTGTTGTCCAGTGTTCTGTGTTACCTAGTGTGTCTTTGGGGTCCCTTTTGCCTTTTCCCCTCGAGGCCCTCAGCACAAGCATAATGTGTCCTGTCTAATGTCCCCCTGTTTGTCACGTTGTGTGTCACGGGTGTCTGCACACATTTGTGCCGGAGCTGCTCTGCCCTGCTGCACGGCCTGCTGCAATAGGACGAGTCCCGGGGACTTGCAGTTTGTGGGGTGTCGCCAGATCTAGATGATATTCCTAGATAGAGACAAGATGTTGGGAGATGTGTAGTTATCCTGCATCCCTTTGAGTTTTCTCCTCACTTGCATTCAGATGCAGGAAGATACAATCCAGGGCAAAATCCATCCAGCCATCCCGGGTGAGGAGGTTCCCCCGAGCACGTCAGTCACTGTTTGTCTGTGCAGGGGGGGTGTAAAGTGTGACTCTGTTACAGCACTGTTCTTTTTCTTTTTAGGAAGTAAAGCTGGATACCAGCAGTCATGGTGAGGGTGGGTGAGGTGAGCATTGAGTAGCATACAGAAGCAGTTTTTATTGCTCAAGTCTCACTTTCTGGTGCAACTCTAAGCATCTGTTTCTGCACTTGAGGCAATCCACTCGCAGTACAGCAAGCCCCAGTCAGCAACCGGCTGACGCGCCGGGTTTGCCGCTCTCATGAGCCCTGCAGAAGTATCCCGGGACTCGGGGATGAAGCCTTTGAACTTTTCTATTTAAAAGTGCCATCTGGGTGGCCTTGGGCAACTGCCGAGGAGTTGTGGTGAGTCAGGGAAGTAGGGAGGAGGAGCGAGGGTGCACTGAGGTTTCAGCCATGCCAAATCACCTCCTCTCCTCTTAGCCCAGGCACCCCCTGTGACGACGGCCTCGGTCTGCGAGCGTGCCCGAAGCGTGCGGCCCCAGCAGCTGGGCATTCTTAGGAGCACGGTGAGTAGCAGACTTGTGGGGTTTTGGCTGTTGGGCTGCCAAGATCAGGCTGTGATGTTTGGTTTTTTTTACTCTAGCTGTCTGAGAGACAACAGCCCCGTGCCAGCAGGACCTTCCCAGGTGACGAGGTGGCCTTTTGTTGCACCTGAGAGCAGCATCCCCAGATGTCTGAGAGATAAGTAGAGGGCTCTGACACACAGAGGGGGTGAAAGCGGGGTGCTGGTTTGGGAATTACTGGGAGGGGTTTTTGAGTCTGCTTTGGAGGTGGGGTGTGTCCATGAAGTGGCCCCTTAGGCCCCATGAAAGCCAAGTCTCACTTTTGATCACAGTGCTGAGATGGGCAGGGCAGAGCAGTCCCGGTGTGTCTCGTGTCACTTGTCTGTCATGCATTCTGAGTGTTTGGATATGTCATGTCTTTTACCTTAGCCCTTTGAGAGGCCTGTCAGAAACCATCGGCCTCACCTCGGTCATCTCCTTTTGAGTCCTCGCAGTCCTCGCAGCCATTTTCCTTGCCAGGATATTTCTGTCTGTGTTGTGTCCCCATTGTGTGTCACGTCCTGTCCTGTGTCACGGGTGTCTGCACACATTTGTGCCGGAGCTGCTCTGCCCTGCTGCACAGCCTGGTACAGTAACCGAAGTCCCAGGGAGTTGGAATTTGTATTGTGGGGTGTAGCTGGACTCTGGATGGGATTTGTAGATGGACACAGGATATCTGGAGCTCTTAAGTTGCTCTGCAACAGTTTGACTCATGTCCTAACTCTTTTTTCAGATTCAGGTGGAATAAATCTGTGCCGAAGAACCCCATCCCAGGTGAGAGGTTTCCCCCGAGCAGGTGAGGCACCATTTGTCTCTGCAGCAGAAGTGTAAATGGTGACTGTGTTACAGCTCTGTTCTTTGTCTTTCTTTTTAGGAAGTAAATCTGGATACCAGCAGTCGAGGTGAGCAGTGGAGAGAAGTAGTTGTTATTGCTCAGCTCTCAATTTCTTCTGCAGCTCTAGGCTTCCATTCTTGTTTTTGTGCTTTAGGTAATCCACTCGGGGCGTGCCAAGCCCCCAACTGGCCGATGCACTGGGTTTCCTGCACACGTGAGCCCTGTGGATGCATTAGAGGACCTGGTGATGAAGCCCTGAACTTTTCTATTTAAAAGTGCCATCCGGGTGGCCTTGGGCAGCTGCCGAGGAGTTGAGGTGAGTCAGGGAAGCAGGGAGGAGGAGCGAGGGTGCACTGAGGTTTCAGCCATGCCAAATCACCTCCTCTCCTCTTAGCCCAGGCACCCCCTGTGACGACGGCCTTGGTCTGCGAGCGTGCCCGAAGCGTGCGGCCCGAGCAGCTGGGCATTCTTAGGAGCAGGGTGAGTAGCAGACTTGTGGGGTTTTGGCTGATGTGGTGCCAAGACCACGCTCTGATGTTTGGTTTTCTTTACTGTAGCTGTCTGAGAGACAACAGCCTGATGACAGCAGGACATTCCCAGCTGACAAGGCAGCCTTGTTTTGCACCTGAGAGCAGCATCCCCAGATGTCTGAGAGATAAGTAGAGGGCTCTGACACACAGAGGGGGTGAAAGCAGGGTGCTGGTTTGGGAATTACTGGGAGGGGTTTTAAGTCTTCTTTGGAGGTGGGGAGTGTCCATGAGGCGGCCCCTTAAGCCCCATGAAAGCAAAGTCTCACTTTTGATCACAGTGCTGAGGTGAGCAGGGCAGAGCAGTCCTGGTGTGTCTCGTGTCACTTGTCTGTCGTGCATTCTGTGTGTTTGGATATGTCATGTCTGTTACCTTAGCCGTTTGAGAGGCCTGTCAGAAACCATCGGCCTCTCCTTGGTAATCTCCTTTTGGATTCTCTCAATCCTTGCAGCCATTTTCCTTGCCAGGTTATTTCTGTCTGTGTTGTGTCCCCATTGTGTGTCACGTCCTGTCCTGTGTCACGGGTGTCTGCACACATTTGTGCCGGAGCTGCTCTGCCCTGCTGCACAGCCTGGTGCGATAGGAGAAGTCTCAAAGAGTTGAAATTTGTAATGTGGGGTGTACCTGGACTCTGGATGCTATTCCTACGTTAACATAAGGTTTTTGCAGCTTTTGAGTTATCCTGCAGATGTTTGACTTATGTTCTAGCTTACTTTCAGGTGGAGATGCATTGCAACCATGGCAGAGCACCCTATCCTGGGTGAGGGGGCTCCCACAAGCAGGTCAGTCACCATTTGTCTGTGCAAGGGGAGTTTCTGTTGTGGCCCTGTTACAGCTCTGCTCTTTTTCTTTATTTTTAGGAAGCATAGCTGGATCTCAGCAGTCAGGTTCAAGAGGGCAAGGTGAGCAGTGACCAGTAGCTTCTTTTGTTGCTGAGGTCTCAATTCGTGGGGCAAGTCTAAATCTCCATTCTTGTTTTCCTGCGTTAGGCAATCCACTCGGAGCACGTCAGGCTCCCATCCGGATTTGCCGCCCTCGGTAGCCCTGTCTTCCGGGCAGCTGTCAGGAACCGCCAAGGAGTTGAGGTGAGTTGGGGAAATAGGGAGCAGGAGCGAGGATGCACTCAGATTTCAGCCATGCCAAATCGCCTCCTCTCCTCTTAACCCAGATGTAACCCACGACGATGGCATCAGACTCTGAGCACGGCGGAAACGTGCGGCCTGAGCAGCTGGGCATTCTTAGGAGCACGGTGAGTAGCAGACTTGTGGGGTTTTGGCCGCTGTGGTGCCAAGGTCAGGCTCTGATGTTTGGTTTTCTTTACTGTAGCTGTCTGAGAGACACCAGCCCGGTGACAGCAGGAACTTCCCAGCTGACGGGATGGCCTTTTTTTGCACCTGAGAGCAGCATCCCCAGATGTCTGAGAGATAAGTAGAGAGCTCTGACACACAGAGGGAGTGAAAGCAGGGTGCTGGTTTAGGAATTACTGGGAGGGGTTTTTGAGTCTGCTTTGGAGGTGGGGGGTGTCCATGAAGGGGCTCTTTAGGCCCCATGAAAGCAAAGTCTCACTTTTGATCACAGTGCTGAGGTGTGCAGAGCAGAGCAGTCCTGGTGTGTCTCGTGTCACTTGTCTGTCGTGCATTCTGACTGTTTGGATATGTCATGTCTTTTACCTTAGCCCTTTGAGAGGCCTGTCAGAAACCATCGGCCTCACCTCGGTCATCTCCTTTTGGATTCTCTCCGTCGTTGCAGCCATTTTTCTTGCCAGGATATTTCTGTCTGTGTTGTGTCCCCATTGTGTGTCACGTCCTGTCCTGTGTCACGGGTGTCTGCACACATTTGTGCCGGAGCTGCTCTGCCCTGCTGCTCAGCCTGGTGCAGTAGGAGAAGTACCGGGGAGTTGGAATTTGTATTGTGGGGTGTAGCTGGACTCTGGATGGGATTTGTAGATGGACACAGGATATCTGGAGCTCTTAAGTTGCTCTGCAACAGTTTGACTCTTGTCCTAACTCTTTTCTCAGATTCAGATGGATGAAATCGGTGCCTGAGGGCTCCATCCCAGGTGAGAGGTTTTCCCTGAGCAGGTGAGGCACCATTTGTCTCTGCAGCAGACGTGTAAATAAGTGACTGTGTTTCAGCTCTGTTCTTTGTCTTTCTTTTTAGGAAGTAAATCTGGATACCAGCAGTCGAGGTGAGCAGTGGAGAGAAGTAGTTGTTATTGCTCAGCTCTCAATTTCTTCTGCAGCTCTAGGCTTCCATTCTTGTTTTTGTGCTTTAGGCAATCCACTCGGAGCATGCCAAGCCCCCAAATGGCCGATGCACTGGGTTTCCTGCACAAGTGAGCCCTGTGGATGCATTAGAGGACCTGGTGATGAAGCCCTGAACTTTTCTATTTGAAGGTGCCATCCGGGTGGCCTTGGGCAGCTGCCGAGGAGTTGAGGTTAGTCAGGGAAGTGGGGAGGAGGAGCGAGGGTGCACTGAGGTTTCAGCCCTGCCAAATCACCTCCTCTCCTCTTAACCCAGGCACCCCCTGTGACGACGGCCTCGGTCTGCGAGCGTGCCCGAAGCGTGCGGCCCCAGCAGCTGGGCATTCTTAGGAGCACGGTGAGTAGCAGACCTGTGGGGTTTTGGCTGATGTGGTGCCAAGACCACACTCTGATGTTTGGTTTTCTTTACTGTAGCTATCTGAGAGACAACAGCCTGATGACAGCAGGACCTTCCCAGGTGACGGGGTGGCCTTTTTTTGCACCTGAGAGCAGCATCCCCAAATGTCTCAGAGATAAGTAGAGGGCTCTGACACACAGAGGGGGTGAAAGCAGGGTGCTGGTTTAGGAATTACTGGGAGGGGTTTTTGAGTCTGCTTTGGAGGTGGGGGGTGTCCATGAAGGGGCTCTTTAGGCCCCATGAAAGCCAAGTCTCACTTTTGATCACAGTGCTGAGATGGGCAGGGCAGAGCAGTCCCGGTGTGTCTCGTGTCACTTGTCTGTCGTGCATTCTGACTGTTTGGATATGTCACGTCCTTTACCTTAGCCCTTTGACAGGACTGTCAGAAACCATCGGCCTCACCTCGGTCATCTCCTTTTGGATTCTCTCCGTCGTTGCAGCCGTTTTCCTTGCCAGGTTATTTCTGTCTGTGTTGTGTCCCCATTGTGTGTCACGTCCTGTCCTGTGTCACGGGTGTCTGCACACATTTGTGCCGGAGCTGCTCTGCCCTGCTGCACAGCCTGGTGCGATAGGAGAAGTCTCAAAGAGTTGAAATTTGTAATGTGGGGTGTACTTGGATTGTGGATACTATTCCTTGATTGATAGAAGGTGTTTGCAGCTTTTGAGTTATCCTGCAGATGTTTGACATGTGTTCTAACTTTCTTTCAGGTGCCGGTGCATTACATCTGTGGCAGAGGGTTGGGGTTAGGAGGTGCCGGGCCTTCTGTGGAGCAGGGTGAGTAGCAGACTGGTTTGGTTTTGGCCGGTGTGGTGCCTAGATCAGGCAGTGATATTTGGTTCTCTTTAATCTAGCTGTCCGAGAGACACCAGCCCGGT
The DNA here is from genome assembly GCA_024362935.1 of Setophaga petechia. Lineage (NCBI taxonomy): Eukaryota > Metazoa > Chordata > Aves > Passeriformes > Parulidae > Setophaga > Setophaga petechia. The sequence goes on along the minus strand of JANCRA010000006.1, from coordinate 97,556 downwards.
GCCAGCAGGAGCTTCCCAGCTGGTGAGGCCGCCTTCCTTGGCACCTGAAGCAGAGCGGCAGCCCCAGATGTCCCAGAGATAAGTGGAGGGCTGTGAGCAACCGAAGGGATGAAAGCGGGGTGCTGGGTTGAGACTCCCAGGGTGGGGAGGGAGGGTTTGAATTAGCTCTGGATTTGAGTGTAGCCAAGAAGTGGTCCCATAGGCCCCATCACAGGAAAGTCTCACTTTTGCTCACAGTGCTGAGGTGTGCGGGGCAGAGCAGTCCCGGTGCGTCTCGTGTCCCTTGTCTGTCGTGCATTATGCGTTGTCAGGTTATGTCATGTCTTTTTCCTTTGGCTTTTGAGGGTCCTGCGAGAAAGCCTGGCATCAGCCCAGCAGCAGTTTCGCCTCGGTCTTCTCCTTTTGGTTTCTCTCAGACCTTGCAGCCATTTTCCTTGCCAGGATATTTCTGCCCGTGTTGTGTCCCCGTTGTCGGTCATGTCCTGTGTGTCCTGTGTCACGGGTGTCAGCACACATTTGTGCTGGTGCTGCTCTGCCCTGCTGCACAGCCTGGTGCAGTAGGACGAGTCCTGGGGACTTGAAGTTTGTGGGGTGTCCTTGGACTCTAGGTGATATTTCTAGATAGACACAAGGTGTTTGGAGATGTGTAGTTGTCCTGCAACCCTTTGAATTTTGTCCTCACTTTCTTTCAGAGACAGAAGGATCAAATCCAGGGCAAAATCCCTCCAGCCATCCTGGGTGAGGAGGTTCCCCTGAGCAGGTCAGTCACTCTTGGTCTCTGCAGGAGGGGTTTAAAGTGTGACTCTGTTACAGCACTGTTCTTTTTCTTTTTAGGAAGTAAAGCTGGATGTCAGCAGTCAAGGTGAGGGTGGGTGAGGTGAGCATTGAGTAGCATACAGAAGCAGTTGTTTTTGCTCAAGTCTCACTTTCTGGTGCAACTCTAAGCCTCTGTTTCTGCCCTTTAGGCAATCCACTCGCAGTACAGCAAGCCTCAGTCAGGAAGCGGCCGACGGGCCGGGTTTGCCGCTCTCAGGAGCCCTGCAGAAGTATCCCGGGACTCAGGGATGAAGCCTCTGCCTTGTCTATTTAAAGGTGCCACCAGGGAAGCCTTCAGCAACGGCCAAAGAGGTGCGGTGAGTCAGGAAAGTAGGGAGGAGGAGCGAGGGTGCACTGAGGTTTCAGCCATGCCAAATCACCTCCTCTCCTCTTAGCCCAGGCACCCCCTGTGACGACGGCCTCGGTCTGCGAGCGTGCCCGAAGCGTGCGGCCCCAGCAGCTGGGCATTCTTAGGAGCACGGTGAGTAGCAGACTTGTGGGGTTTTGGCTGTTGGGCTGCCAAGATCAGGCTGTGATGTTTGGTTTTCTTTACTCTAGCTGTCTGAGAGACAACAGCCCCGTGCCAGCAGGACCTTCCCAGGTGACGAGGTGGCCTTTTGTTGCACCTGAGAGCAGCATCCCCAGAAGTGTGAGAGATAAGTGGAGGGCTGTGACCCACAGAGGAGATGAAAGCAGGGTGCTGGTTTGGGAATTACTGGGAGGGGTTTTTGAGTCTGCTTTGGAGGTGGGGGGAGTCCATGAAGTGGCCCCTTAGGCCCCATCACAGGAAAGTCTCACTTTGGATCACAGTGCTGAGGTGTGCAGGGCAGAGCAGTCCCGATGTGTCTCGTGTCCCTTGTCTGTCGTGCATTATGTGTTTTCTGGATATGTCATGTCTTTTACCTTAGTCTTTTTAGGGTCCTGCGAGAAAGCCTGGCACCAGCCCAGCAGCAGTTTTGCTTCGGTCGTCTCCTTTTGGATTCTCTCAGTCCTTGCAGCCATTTTCCTTGCCGTGATATTTCTGTCCGTGTTGTGTCCCCGTTGTCTGTCATGTCCTGTGTGTCCTGTGTCACGGGTGTCTGCACACATTTGTGCTGGAGCTGCTCTGCCCTGCCGCACAGCCTGGTGCAGTAGGAGAAGTCCCAGGGACTTGAAGTTTTTAATGTGGGGTGTACTTGGACTCTAGATGCTATTCCTCAATTGATAGAAGGTGTTTGCAGCTTTTGAGTTATCCTGCAGATGTTTGACATCTGTTGTAACTTTCTTTCAGGTGCAGGTGCATTCCATCTGTGGCGGAGGGTTGGGGTTAGGAGGTGCCGGGCCTTCTTAGGAGCCCGGTGAGTAGCAGACTGGTTTGGTTTTGGTCGATGTGGTTCCACGATCGGGCAGTGATATTTGGTTTTCTTTAATCTAGCTGTCCGAGAGACACCAGCCCGGTGAGAGCAGGAGCTTCCCAGCCGGTGAGGCCGCCTTCCTTGGCACCTGAAGCGGAGCGGCAGCCCCGGATGTCCCAGGGATAAGTGGAGGGCTGTGAGCCACAGAGGAGATGAAAGCGGGGTGCTGGGTTGAGACTCCCAGGGTGGGGAGGGAGGGTTTGAATTGGCTCTGGAGTTGAGTGTAGCCAAGAAGTGGTCCCATAGGCCCCATCACAGGAAAGTCTCACTTTTGCTCACAGCGCTGAGGTGTGCCGGGCAGAGCAGTCCCGGTGTGTCTCGTGTCCCTTGTCTGTCGTGCATTATGCGTTGTCTGGATATGTCATGTCTTTTACCTTTGGCTTTTGAGGGGCCTGTCAGAACGCCTGGCATCAGCCCAGCAGCAGTTTCGCCTCGGTCATCTCCGTTTGGATTCTCGCAGTTTTTGCAGCCATTTTCCTTGCCAGGATATTTCTGTCCGTGTTGTGTCCCCGTTGTCTGTCATGTCCTGTGTGTCCTGTGTCACGGGTGTCAGCGCACATTTGTGCTGGTGCTGCTCTGCCCTGCTGCACAGCCTGGTGCAGTAGGAGAAGTCCTGGGGACTTGAAGTTAGTGGGGTGTACTTGGACTCTAGGTGATATTCCTAGATAGACACAAAATATTTGGAGATGTGTAGTTATCCTGCAGCCCTTTGAATTTTGTCCTCACTTTCTTTCAGAGACAGAAGGATCAAATCCAGGGCAAAATTGCTCCAGCCATCCTAGGTGAGGAGGTTCCCCCGCGCAGGTCAGTCACTCTTTGTCTCTCTCTGCAGGAGGGGTTTAAAGTGTGACTCTGTTACAGCACTGTTCTTTTTCTTTTTAGGAAGTAAAGCTGGATGTCAGCAGTCAAGGTGAGGGTGGGTGAGGTGAGCATTGAGTAGCATACAGAAGCAGTTGTTTTTGCTCAAGTCTCACTTTCTGGTGCAACTCTAAGCCTCTGTTTCTGCCCTTCAGGCAATCCATTCTGATTACAGCAAGCCTCACTCAGGAAGCGGCCGACGGGCCGGGTTTGCCGCTCTCAGGAGCCCTGCAGAAGTATCCCGGGACTCGGGGATGAAGCCTCTGCCTTGTCTATTTAAAGGTGTCACCAGGGAAGCCTTCAGCAACGGCCAAAGAGTTGCGGTGAGTCAGGGAAGCAGGGAGGAGGAGCGAGGGTGCACTGAGGTTTCAGCCATGCCAAATCACCTCCTCTCCTCTTAGCCCAGGCACCCCCTGTGACGACGGCCTCGGTCTGCGAGCGTGCCCGAAGCGTGCGGCCCCAGCAGCTGGGCATTCTTAGGAGCACGGTGAGGAGCAGACTTGTGGGGTTTTGGCCGCTGTGGTGCCAAGATCAGGCTGTGATGTTTGGTTTTCTTTCCTGTAGCTGTCTGAGAGACATCAGCCCGGTGCCAGCAGGACCTTCCCAGGTGGCCTTTTTTTGCACCTGAGAGCAGCATCCCCAGATGTCTGAGAGATAAGTGGAGGGCTGTGACCCACAGAGGGGATGAAAGTGGGGTGCTGGTTTGGGAATTACTGGGAGGGGTTTTTGAATCTGCTTTGGAGGTGGGGTGTGTCCATGAAGTGGCCTCTTAGGCCCCATCAAAGGAAAGTCTCACTTTTGCTCACAGCGCTGAGGTGTTCAGGGCAGAGCAGTCCCAGTGTGTCTCATGTCCCTTGTCTTTTGTGTATTATGTGTTGTCAGGATATGTCATGTCTTTTTCCTTTGGCTTTTGAGGGTCCTGCGAGAAAGCCTGGCATCAGCCCAGCAGCAGTTTCGCCTCGGTCTTCTCCTTTTGGTTTCTCTCAGACCTTGCAGCCATTTTCCTTGCCAGGATATTTCTGTCCATGTTGTGTCCCCGTTGTCTGTCACGTCCTGTGTGTCCTGTGTCACGGGTGTCTGCACACATTTGTGCCGGTGCTGCTCTGCTCTGCTGCACGGCCTGGTGCAGTAGGAGAAGTCCCAGGGACTTGAAGTTTGTGGGGTGTACTTATGCTCTAGGTGATATTTCTAGATAGACAGAAGATGTTTGGAGATGTGTAGTTATCCTGCAGCCCTTTGAATTTTGTCCTCACTTTCTTTCAGAGACAGAAGGATCAAATCCAGGGCAAAATCCCTCCAGCCATCCTGGGTGAGGAGGTTCCCCCGCGCAGGTCAGTCACTCTTGGTCTCTGCAGGAGGGGTTTAAAGTGTGACTCTGTTACAGCACTGTTCTTTTTCTTTTTAGGAAGTAAAGCTGGATGTCAGCAGTCAAGGTGAGGGTGGGTGAGGTGAGCATTGAGTAGCATACAGAAGCAGTTGTTTTTGCTCAAGTCTCACTTTCTGGTGCAACTCTAAGCCTCTGTTTCTGCCCTTCAGGCAATCCACTCGCAGTACAGCAAGCCTCAGTCAGGAAGTGGCTGACAGGCCGGGTTTGCCGCTCTGATGAGCCCTGCAGAAGTATCCTGGGACTCGGGGATGAAGCCTCTGCCTTGTCTATTTAAAGGTGTCACCAGGGAAGCCTTCAGCAATGGCCAAAGAGTTGCGGTGAGTCAGGAAAGTAGGGAGGAGGAGCGAGGGTGCACTGAGGTTTCAGCCATGCCAAATCACCTCCCCTCCTCTTAGCCCAGGCACCCCCTGTGACGACGGCCTCGGTCTGCGAGCGTGCCCGAAGCGTGCGGCCCGAGCAGCTGGGCATTCTTAGGAGCACGGTGAGTAGCAGACTTGTGGGGTTTTGGCTGTTGGGCTGCCAAGATCAGGCTGTGATGTTTGGTTTTCTTTACTCTAGCTGTCTGAGAGACAACAGCCCCGTGCCAGCAGGACCTTCCCAGGTGACGAGGTGGCCTTTTGTTGCACCTGAGAGCAGCATCCCCAGAAGTGTGAGAGATAAGTGGAGGGCTGTGACCCACAGAGGAGATGAAAGCAGGGTGCTGGTTTGGGAATTACTGGGAGGGGTTTTTGAGTCTGCTTTGGAGGTGGGGGGAGTCCATGAAGTGGCCCCTTAGGCCCCATCACAGGAAAGTCTCACTTTGGATCACAGTGCTGAGGTGTGCAGGGCAGAGCAGTCCCGATGTGTCTCGTGTCCCTTGTCTGTCGTGCATTATGTGTTTTCTGGATATGTCATGTCTTTTACCTTAGTCTTTTTAGGGTCCTGCGAGAAAGCCTGGCACCAGCCCAGCAGCAGTTTTGCTTCGGTCGTCTCCTTTTGGACTCTCTCAGTCCTTGCAGCCATTTTCCTTGCCGTGATATTTCTGTCCGTGTTGTGTCCCCGTTGTCTGTCATGTCCTGTGTGTCCTGTGTCACGGGTGTCTGCACACATTTGTGCTGGAGCTGCTCTGCCCTGCCGCACAGCCTGGTGCAGTAGGAGAAGTCCCAGGGACTTGAAGTTTTTAATGTGGGGTGTACTTGGACTCTAGATGCTATTCCTCAATTGATAGAAGGTGTTTGCAGCTTTTGAGTTATCCTGCAGATGTTTGACATCTGTTGTAACTTTCTTTCAGGTGCAGGTGCATTCCATCTGTGGCGGAGGGTTGGGGTTAGGAGGTGCCGGGCCTTCTTAGGAGCCCGGTGAGTAGCAGACTGGTTTGGTTTTGGCCGATGTGGTTCCACGATCGGGCAGTGATATTTGGTTTTCTTTAATCTAGCTGTCCGAGAGACACCAGCCCGGTGAGAGCAGGAGCTTCCCAGCCGGTGAGGCCGCCTTCCTTGGCACCTGAAGCGGAGCGGCAGCCCCGGATGTCCCAGGGATAAGTGGAGGGCTGTGACCCACAGAGGAGATGAAAGCGGGGTGCTGGGTTGAGACTCCCAGGGTGGGGAGGGAGGGTTTGAATTGGCTCTGGAGTTGAGTGTAGCCAAGAAGTGGTCCCATAGGCCCCATCACAGGAAAGTCTCACTTTTGCTCACAGCGCTGAGGTGTGCCGGGCAGAGCAGTCCCGGTGTGTCTCGTGTCCCTTGTCTGTCGTGCATTATGCGTTGTCTGGATATGTCATGTCTTTTACCTTTGGCTTTTGAGGGGCCTGTCAGAACGCCTGGCATCAGCCCAGCAGCAGTTTCGCCTCGGTCATCTCCGTTTGGATTCTCGCAGTTTTTGCAGCCATTTTCCTTGCCAGGATATTTCTGTCCGTGTTGTGTCCCCGTTGTCTGTCATGTCCTGTGTGTCCTGTGTCACGGGTGTCAGCGCACATTTGTGCCGGTGCTGCTCTGCCCTGCTGCACAGCCTGGTGCAGTAGGAGAAGTCCTGGGGACTTGAAGTTTGTGTGGTGTAGCCGGACTCTAGGTGATATTCCTAGATAGACACAAAATGTTTGGAGATGTGTAGTTATCCTGCAGCCCTTTGAATTTTGTCCTCACTTTCTTTCAGACACAGAAGGAAAAAATCCAGGGCAAAATCCATCCAGCCTTCCTGGGTGAGGTGGTTCCCTCGAGCAGGTCAGTCACTCTGTCTCTGCAGGAGGGGTTTAAAGTGTGACTCTGTTACAGCACTGTTCTTTTTCTTTTTAGGAAGTAAAGCTGGATATGAGCCGTCAAGGTGAGGGTGGGTGAGGTGAGTATTGAGTAGCATACAGAGGCAGTTGTTTTTGCTCAAATCTCACTTTCTGGTGCAACTCTAAGCCTCTGTTTCTGCCCTTTAGGCAATCCACTCGCAGTACAGCAAGCCCCAGTCAGGAAGCGGCCGACGGGCCGGGTTTGCCGCTCTCATGAGCCCTGCAGAAGTATCCCGGGACTCGGGGATGAAGCCTCTGCCTTGTCTATTTAAAGGTGCCACCAGGGAAGCCTTCAGCAACGGCCAAAGAGGTGCGGTGAGTCAGGAAAGTAGGGAGGAGGAGCGAGGGTGCACTGAGGTTTCTGCCATGCCAAATCACCTCCTCTCCTCTTAACCCAGGCACCCCCTGTGACGACGGCCTCGGTCTGCGAGCGTGCCCGAAGCGTGCGGCCCCAGCAGCTGGGCATTCTTAGGAGCAGGGTGAGTAGCAGACTTGTGGGGTTTTGGCCGCTGTGGTGCCAAGATCAGGCTCTGATGTTTGGTTTTCTTTATTGTAGTTGTCTGAGACAACAGCCTGGTGACAGCGGGACATTCCCAGCTGGAGAGGCAACCTTTTGTTGCACCTGAGAGCAGCATCCCCAAATGTCTCAGAGATAAGTAGAGGGCTATGACCTACTGAGGGGGTGAAAGCGGGGTGCTGGTTTGGGAATTACTGGGAGGGGTTTTTGAGTCTGCTTTGGAGGTGGGGTGTGTCCATGGAGTAACCCCTTAGGCCCCATGAAAGCCAAGTCTCACTTTGGATCACAGTGCTGAGATGGGCAGGGCAGAGCAGTCCCGGTGTGTCTCGTGTCACTTGTCTGTCATGCATTCTGAGTGTTTGGATATGTCATGTCTTTTACCTTAGCCCTTTGAGAGGCCTGTCAGAAACCATCGGCCTCACCTCGGTCATCTCCTTTTGAGTCCTCGCAGTCCTCGCAGCCATTTTCCTTGCCAGGATATTTCTGTCTGTGTTGTGTCCCCATTGTGTGTCACGTCCTGTCCTGTGTCACGGGTGTCTGCACACATTTGTGCCGGAGTTGCTCTGCCCTGCTGCACAGCCTGGTGCAATAGGAGAAGTCTTAGGGAGTTGAAATTTGTAATGTGGGGTGTACTTGGACTGTGGATGCTATTCCTAGATTAACATAGGGGTTTTGCAGCTTTTGAGTTGTCCTGCAGATGTTTGACATGTGTTCTAGCTTACTTTCAGGTGGAGATGCATTGCAACCGTGGCAGAGCACCCTATCCTGGGTGAGGGGGCTCCCACAAGCAGGTCAGTCACCATTTGTCTGTGTAGGGGGAGTGTCAACTTTGACCCTGTTACAGCACTGCTCCTTGTGTTCTTCTTTAGAAAGCATAGCTGGATCTCAGCAGTCAGGTTCAAGAGAGCAAGTTGAGCAGTGACCAGTAGCTTTTTTTTACTGAGGTGTCAATTCCTAGGGCAAGTCTAAGTCTCCATTCTTGTTTTCCTGCCTTAAGCAATCCACCTGGAGCACGTCAAGCTCCCATCTGGATTTGCGGCCCTCGGAAGCCCTGTCTTCCGGGCAGCTGTCAGGAACTGCCGAGGAGTGGAGATGAGTCAGGGAAGTAGGGGGGAGGAGCGAGGGTGCACTGAGGTTTCAGCCCTGCCAAATCACCTCCTCTCCTCTTAACCCAGGCACCCCCTGTGACGACGGCCTCGGTCTGCGAGCGTGCCCGAAGCGTGCGGCCCGAGCAGCTGGGCATTCTTAGGAGCACGGTGAGTAGCAGACCTGTGGGGTTTTGGCCGATGTGGTGCCTAGACCACGCTCTGGTGTTTGATTTTCTTTCCTGTAGCTGTCTGAGACAACAGCCTGGTGACAGCAGTAACTTCCCAGATGGAGAGGTGGCGTTTTTTTGCACCTGAAGCAGCACCCCCAGATGTCCTAGAGATAAGTAGAGGACTATGACCAACAGAGGGGATGAAAGCAGGGTGCTGGTTTGGGAATTACTGGGAGGGGTTTTTGAGTCTGCTTTGGAGGTGGGGAGTGTCCATGAGGCGGCCCCTTGGGCCCCATGAAAGCAAAGTCTCACTTTTGATCATTGCACCTAGGTGTGCAGGACAGAGCAGTCCCGGTGTGTCTCGTGTCACTTGTCTGTCGTGCATTTTGTGTTCTTTGGATATGTCACGTCTTTTACCTTAGCCGTTTCGGAGGCCTGTCAGAAACCATCGGCCTCACCTTGGTCATCTTCTTTTGGATTCTCTCAGACCTTGCAGCCATTTTCCTTGCCAGGATATTTCTGTCCATGTTGTGTCCCCGTTGTCTGTCACGTCCTGTCCTCTGTCACGAGTGTCAGCACACGTTTGTGCCGGAGCTGCTCTGCCCTGCCGCACAGCCTGGTGCAGTAGGAGAAGTCTCGGGGAGTTGAAATTTGTAATGTGGGGTGTACTTTGACTCTGGATGCTATTCCTACGTTAACATAAGGTTTTTGCAGCTTTTTAGTTATCCTGCAGGTGTTTGACATATGTTCTACCTTTCTTTCAGGTGCTGGTGCATTTCATCCATGGCAGAGCACTCTGTCCTGGGTCAGGGGGCTCCCACAAGCAGGTCAGTCACCATTTGTTGTTGCAGCGGGAGTGTCAAGTGTGACCCTGTTACAGCTCTGTTCTTTGTCTTTCTTTTTAGGAAGCATAGCTGGATTTCAGCAGTCAGGTTCAAGAGGGCAAGGTGAGCAGTGTCCTGTAGCCTTTTTTGTTGCTGAAGACTCAATTCGTTGGAGCAAGTCTAAGTCTCCATTCTTGTTTTCCTGCGTTAGGCAATCCACTCGGAGCACGTCAAGCTCCGGTCTGGATTTGCGGCCCTCGGGAGCCCTGTCTTCCGGGCACCTGTCACGAACCGCCGAGGAGTTGAGGTGAGTTGGGGAAGTAGGGAGGAGGAGCGAGGGTGCACTCAGATTTCAACCATGCCAAATCGCCTCCCATCCTCTTAACCCAGGCACCCCCTGTGACGACAGCCTCGGTCTGCGAGCGTGCCCGAAGCGTGCGGCCCGAGCAGCTGGGCATTCTTAGGAGCACGGTGAGTAGCAGACTTGTGGGGTTTTGGCCAATGTGGTGCCAAGGTCAGGCTCTGATGTTTGGTTTTCTTTACTGTAGCTGTCTGAGAGACACCAGCCCGGTGAGAGCAGGAACTTCCCAGATGGCAAGGAGGGCCTTCCTTCGCACTTGAAGAAGATCCGCACCCCCAGATGTCCCAGAGATACGTTGATGGCAATTACCCAGAGAGGGGATGAAAGCGGGGTGCTGGACAGGGACTCCTGTGGTGGGGAGGGGGGGTTTTATTTGCTCTGGAGTTGAAGGTAGTCAAGAAGTGGCCCCTTAGGCACCATCAGAGAAAAGTCTCACTTTGGATCACAGCGCTGAGGTGGGCAGAGCAGAGCAGTCCTGGTGTGTCTCATGTCGCTTGTCTTTTGTGCATTTTGTGTGTTTGGATATGTCACATCCTTTACCTTAGCCCTTTGTGAGGCCTGTCAGAAACCATCGGCCTCACCTTGGTCATCTCCTTTTGGATTCTCTCAGTCCTTGCAGCCATTTTCCTTGCCAGGAGATTTCTGTCTGTTGTGTCCCCATTGTGTGTCACGTCCTGTCCTGTGTCACGGGTGTCTGCACACATTTGTGCCGGAGCTGCTCTGCCCTACTGCACAGCCTGGTGCAGTAGGAGAAGTCCTGGGGAGTTGGAATTTGTATTGTGGGGTGTAGCTGGACTCTGGGTGGGATTTGTAGATGGAAACAGGATATCTGGAGCTTTTAAGTTGCTCTGCAACAGTTTGACTCATGTCCTAACTCTTTTTTCAGATTCAGGTGGATTAAATCTGTGCCGAAGAACCCCATCCCGGGTGAGAGGTTTCCCCCGAGCAGGTGAGGCACCATTTGTCTCTGCAGCAGAAGTGTAAATGGTGACTGTGTTACAGCTCTGTTGTTTGTCTTTCTTTTTACGAACTGATTCTGGATACCAGCAGTGAAGTTGAGCAGTGGAGAGAAGTAGTTGTTATTGCTCAGCTCTCAATTTCTGCTGCAGCTCTGTGTTTCCTTTCTTGTTTTTGTTCTTCAGGCAATCCACTCGGAGCGTGCCAAGCCCCCAACTGTCCGATGCAGCGGGTTTGCTGCACGTGTGAGCCCTGTGGATGCATTAGGGGACCTGGTGATGAAGCCCTGAACTTTTCTATTTGAAGGTGCCATCCGGGTGGCCTTGGGCAACTGCCGAGGAGTTGAGGTTAGTCAGGGAAGTGGGGAGGAGGAGCGAGGGTGCACTGAGGTTTCAGCCATGCCAAATCACCTCCTCTCCTCTTAGCCCAGGCACCCCCTGTGACGACGGCCTCGGTCTGCGAGCGTGCCCGAAGCGTGCGGCCCGAGCAGCTGGGCATTCCTAGGAGCACGGTGAGTAGCAGACTTGTGGGGTTTTGGCTGCTGGGCTGCCAAGATCAGGCTGTGATGTTTGGTTTTCTTTACTCTAGCTGTCTGAGAGACACCAGCCCAGTGAAAGCAGGAGCTTCCCAGCTGGCAAGGTGGCATTTTTTTGCACCTGAGAGCAGCATCCCCAGAAGTGTGAGAGATAAATAGAGGGCTATGACCCACAAAGAGATTGAAAGCAGGGTGCTGGTTTGGGAATTACTGGGAAGGGTTTTTGAGTCTGCTTTGGAGGTGGGGAGTGTCCATGAAGTGGCCCCTTGGGCCCCATGAAAGCAAAGTCTCACTTTTGATCACAGTGCTGAGGTGTGCAGAGCAGAGCAGTCCTGGTGTGTCTCGTGTCACTTGTCTGTCGTGCATTATGTGTTTTCTGGATACGTCGTGTCTTTTACCTTAGCCCTTTGAGGGGTCTGTCAGAAAGCCTGGCATCAGCCCAACAGCAGATTCGCCTCGGTCATCTCGTTTTGGATTCTCTGAGTCCTTGCAGCCATTTTCCTTGCCAGGATATTTTTGTCTGTGTTGTGTCCCCGTTGTTTGTCATGTCCTGTATTTCCTGTGTCACAGGTGTCAGCACACATTTGTTCTGGTGCTGCTCTGCCCTGCCGCACAGCCTGGTGCAGTAGGAGAAGTCCCGGGGTCTTGAAGTTTGTAATGTGTGGTGTACTTGGACTGTGGATGCTATTCCTCAATTGATAGAAGGTGTTTGCAGCTTTTGAGTTATCCTGCAGATGTTTGACATCTGTTGTAACTTTCTTTCAGGTGCAGGTGCATTCCATCTGTGGCGGAGGGTTGGGGTTAGGAGGTGCCGGGCCTTCTGAGGAGCAGGGTGAGTAGCAGACTGGTTTGGTTTTGGCCGATGTGGTGCCAACATCAGGCAGTGATATTTGTTCCTCTTTTAATCTAGCTGTGCAAGAGACACCAGCCCAGTGCCAGCAGGAGCTTCCCAGCCGGTGAGACCACCTTCCTTGGCACCTGAAGCGGAGCGGCAGCCCCGGGTGTCCCAGAGATAAGTGGAGGGCTGTGAGCCACAGAGGGGATGAAAGCGGGGTGCTGGGTTGGGATTCCCGGGGCAGAGAGGGCGAATTTGAATTGGCTCTGGAGTTGAGTGTAGCCAAGAAGTGGCCCCTTAGGCCTCATAAAAGGAAAGTCTCTGTTTTGATCACAGCGCTGAGATGCGCAGGGAAGCAGTCCCGGTGTGTCTTGTGTCACTTGTCTTTTGTGCATTATGTGTTGTTTGGATATCTCATGTCTTTTATCTTAGCCCTGTGAGGGTCCTGTCAGAAACCCTGGTATCATTGTTAGCATCTGTTCTCTCAGTGTTCCTTGCCCTGGCACCCAGGCCGTGGAACTTTTGACTCAGGACCTCAGACAGGTATTAGAATTGCATCTCTCTTTAGAAGCATCCAGTCAGATGTCTTTTCAGGTCTTGTTCTGAGCTGTGTGGACAGCTATTCCTCGCCAGGTTCCATTATGGTGGCTTAGGAATTAAAGGAATGCGAGGACAAGTAGAGGCTTCTGACTGTGGGATTCTCAGGCATCCATCGTTGCAGTTCTTGGAGTATATATAATATATATTAAATAATATGCAAAATATATTTATATGAAATATAAATAATTCAGTTAGCGTCTTCATCCTCCAGGGTTCTCTGAGCCTCATCAGCCCAGCAGCAGTTTCACCTCTGTCATCTCCTTTTGGATTCTCTGAGTCCTCGCAGCCATTTTCCTTGCCAGGATATTTCTGTTTTTGTTGTGTCCCCATTGTGTGTCACGTCCTGTCCTGTGTCATGGGTGTCTGCACAAATTTGTGCCGGAGCTGCTCTGCCCTGTCGCACAGCCTGGTGCAATAGGAGAAGTCCCGGGGACTTGAAGTTTGTAATGTGGGGTGTACTCTGACTCTGGATGGGATTTGTAGATGGACACAGGATATCTGCTGTTCTTAAGTTATCCTGCAACAGTTTGACTCTTATACTAACATGTTTTTCAGATTCAGATGGATGAAATCGTTGCCAGAAGGCCCTATCCCAGGTGAGAGGTTTCCCTCGAGCAGGTGAGGCACCCTTTGTCTCTGCAGCAGAAGTGTAAATGGTGACTGTGTGACAGCTCTGTTCTTTGTCTTTCTTTTTAGGGAGTAAATCTGGACACCAGCAGTGGAGGTGAGCAGTGGAGAGAAGTAGTTGTTGTTGCTCAGCTCTCAATTTCTGCTGCAGCTCTGTGTTTCCATTCTTGTTTTTGTTCTTTAGGCAATCCACTCGGAGCGTGCCAAGCCCCCAAGTGGCCGATGCAGCGGGTTTGCTGCACATGTGAGCCCTGTGGATGCATTAGGGGACCTGGTGATGAAGCCCTGAACTTTTCTATTTAAAGGTGCCACCCTGGTGGCCTTGGGCAACAGCTGAGGAGTTGTGGTGAGTCAGGGAAGTAGGGAGGAGGAGCGAGGGTGCACTGAGGTTTCAGCCCTGCCAAATCCCCTCCTCTCCTCTTAACCCAGGCACCCCCTGTGACGACGGCCTCGGTCTGCGAGCGTGCCCGAAGCGTGCGGCCCGAGCAGCTGGGCATTCTTAGGAGCAGGGTGAGTAGCAGACTGGTGGGGTTTTGGCCGTTTTATTTGGGGTTAGCCCCACCCAAATAAATGCCCTTATTTGTGTTTGCCCTTGCCCCATGCCCTTATTTCAGTTTGGCCCCGCCCCATGTACTTATTTGGGCTTGGCCCCGCCCACAATGCCCTAATTGCAGGTTGGCCCCGCCCCACACCCTAACTTGAGTTTGGCTCTGCCACACACCTTCATTTAAGGTTAGCCCCGCCCACCATGCCCTTACTTGCGTTTGGCCCTGCCCCATACCCTTAATAGGGTTTGGCTCCTCCCCATGTTCGTATTTGTGGTTTGCCCCGCCCACTATGCCCTTTTTTGGATTTGGCTCCGCCCCACGCCTTTATTTGAGTTTAGCTCTTCTCGCCATGCCTTTATTTGGGTTTGGCCCTGCCCCATGTTTTTACATAGGTTTGGCCCTGCCTCACCCCTTTATTTGGCGTTAGCCCCGCCCACGGTGCCCTTATTTGAAGTTAGCCCCGCCGACCATGCCCCTATTGGGGGTTGGCTCCGCCCCACCCCTTTATTTGATGTTAACCCCCCCCCCCCCAATCCCTTATTTCAGGTTTGGCCCCGCCCCATGTACTTATTTCGTGTTGGCCCTGCCCACCATGCCCTTATTTGAGTTTGGCTCCGCCCCACCCTTTTATTTGAGGTTTTCCCTGCCCACTATGCCCTTTTTTGGGTTTGGCTTTGCCCCATGCTTTTATTTGAGGTTATCCCCGCCCACTATGCCCTTATTTGGGGTTGGACCTGCCCCACGTACTTATTTGGGGTGGGCCTCGCCCACCATGCCCTATATGAGGTCGGCCCCGCCCCACACCCTTACTCGGGTTTGGCTCCGCCCCATGTACTTATATGGGCTTGACTCCGCCCACCATGCCCTAATTGTAGGTTGGCCCCGCTGCACACCCTTACTTGGGTTTGGCTCGGCCCCACGCATTTATTTGAGGTTAGCGCCGCTCACCATACCTTTATTTGGGTTTGACCCTGCCCCCATGTACTTATTAAGGGTTGGCCCCGCCCCCATGCCGTTTTAAGGGAGCCTGTCAAGCGGCACTGTCATAAAAGGTGCTGCAAACCTGCACTGTCGTAAAAGGTGCCGTAAAGCACGACTGTCGCGAAAGGTGCCGTAAAGCGCGACTGTCGTAAAAACGGCCGTAAAGCGCGACTGTCGTAAAAACGGCCGTAAAGCGCGACTGTCGTAAAAACGGCCGTAAAGCGCGACTGTCGTAAAAACGACCGTAAAGCGCGACTGTCGTAAAAGGTGCCGTAAAGCGCGACTGTCGTAAAAACGGCCGTAAAGCGCGACTGTCGTAAAAACGGCCGTAAAGCGCCACTGTCGTAAAAGGTGCCGTAAAGCGCGACTGTCGTAAAAGGTGCCTTAAAGCGCGACTGTCGTAAAAACGGCCGTAAAACGCGACTGTCGTAAAAGGTGCCGTAAAGCGCGACTGTCGTAAAAACGGCCGTAAAGCGCAACTGTCGTAAAAACGGCCGTAAAGCGCGACTGTCGTAAAAGGTGCCGTAAAGCGCGACTGTCGTAAAAGGTGCCGTAAAGCGCGACTGTCGTAAAAACGGCCGTAAAGCGCGACTGTCGTAAAAGGTGCCGTAAAGCGCGACTGTCGTAAAAGGTGCCGTAAAGCGCGACTGTCGTAAAAGCTGCCGTAAAGCGCGACTGTCGTAAAAGGTGCCGTAAAGCGCGACTGTCGTAAAAACGGCCGTAAAGCGCGACTGTCGTAAAAGGTGCCGTAAAGCGCGACTGTCGTAAAAAGTGCCGTAAAGCGCGACTGTCGTAAAAGGTGCCGTAAAGCGCGACTGTCGTAAAAACGGCCGTAAAGCGCGACTGTCGTAAAAGGTGCCGTAAAGCGCGACTGTCGTAAAAACGGCCGTAAAGCGCGACTGTCGTAAAAACGGCCGTAAAGCGCGACTGTCGTAAAAGGTGCCGTAAAGCGCGACTGTCGTAAAAGGTGCCGTAAAACGCGACTGTCGTAAAAACGGCCGTAAAGCGCGACTGTCGTAAAAGGTGCCGTAAAGCGCGACTGTCGTAAAAGCGGCCGTAAAGCGCGACTGTCGTAAAAGGTGCCGCAAAGCGCGACTGTCGTAAAAACGGCCGTAAAGCGCGACTGTCGTAAAAGGTGCCGTAAAGCGCGACTGTCGTAAAAGGTGCCGTAAAGCGCGACTGTCGTAAAAACGGCCGTAAAGCGCGACTGTCGTAAAAGGTGCCGTAAAGCGCGACTGTCGTAAAAGCGGCCGTAAAGCGCGACTGTCGTAAAAGGTGTCGTGAAGCGCGACTATCGTAAAAGGTGCCGCAAAGCGCGACTGTCGTAAAAGGTGCCGCAAAGCGCGACTGTCGTAAAAACGGCCGTAAAGCGCGACTGTCGTAAAAAGTGCCGTAAGGCGCGACTGTCGTAAAAACGGCCGTAAAGCGCGACTGTCGTAAAAGGTGCCGTAAAGCGCGACTGTCGTAAAAGGTGCCGTAAAGCGCGACTGTTGTAAAAACGGCCGTAAAGCGCGACTGTCGTAAAAAGGTGCCGCAAAGCGCGACTGTCGTAAAAACGGCCGTAAAGCGCGACTGTCGTAAAAGGTGCCGTAAAAACAGTCGTAAAGCGCGACTGTCGTAAAAGGTGCCGCAAAGCGCGACTGTCGTAAAAGCGGCCGTAAAGCGCGACTGTCGTAAAAACGGCCGTAAAGCGCGACTGTCGTAAAAGGTGCCGTAAAGCGCGACTGTCGTAAAAGCGGCCGTAAAGCGCGACTGTCGTAAAAGGTGCCGTAAAGCGCGACTGTCGTAAAAGGTGTAGTAAAAACGGCCGTAAAGCGCGACTGTCGTAAAAACGGCCGTAAAGCGCGACTGTCGTAAAAGCTGCCGTAAAGCGCGACTGTCGTAAAAACGGCCGTAAAGCGCGACTGTCGTAAAAGGTGCCATAAAGCGCGACTGTCGTAAAAGGTGCCGCAAAGCGCGACTGTCGTAAAAACGGCCGTAAAGCGCGACTGTCGTAAAAGGTGTCGTAAAAACGGCCGTGACTGTCGTAAAAGGTGCCGTAAAGCGCGACAGTCGTAAAAACGGCCGTAAAGCGCGACTGTCGTAAAAACGGCCGTAAAGCGCGACTGTCGTAAAAGGTGCCGTAAAGCGCGACTGTCGTAAAAGGTGCCGTAAAGCGCGACTGTCGTAAAAACGGCCGCAAAGCGCGACTGTCGTAAAAACGGCCGTAAAGCGCGACTGTCGTAAAAACGGTCGTAAAGCGCGACTGTCGTAAAAGGTGCCGTAAATCGTGACTGTCGTAAAAACGGCCGTAAAGCGCGACTGTCGTAAAAGCTGCCGTAAAGCGCGACTGTCGTAAAAGGTGCCGTAAAGCGCGACTGTCGTAAAAGGTGCCGTAAAGCGCGACTGTCGTAAAAACGGCCGTAAAGCGCGACTGTCGTAAAAACGGCCGTAAAGTGCGACTGTCGTAAAAGGTGCCGTAAAGCGCGACTGTCGTAAAAGGTGCCGTAAAGCGCGACTGTCGTAAAAACGGCCGTGAAGCGCGACTGTCGTAAAGGGTGCCGTAAAGCGCGACTGTCGTAAAAGGTGCCGTAAAGCGCGACTGTCGTAAAAACGGCCGTAAAGCGCGACTGTCGTAAAAGGTGCCGTAAAGCGCGACTGTCGTAAAAACGGCCGTAAAGCGCGACTGTCGTAAAAACGGCCGTAAAGCGCGACTGTCGTAAAAGGTGCCGTAAAGCGCGACTGTCGTAAAAGGTGCCGTAAAGCGCGACTGTCGTAAAAACGGCCGTAAAGCGCGACTGTCGTAAAAGGTGCCGTAAAGCGCGACTGTCGTAAAAACTGTCGTAAAGCGCGACTGTCGTAAAAACGGCCGTAAAACGCGACTGTCGTAAAAGGTGCTGTAAAGCGCGACTGTCGTAAAAACTGCCGTAAAGCGCGACTGTCGTAAAAACGGCCGTAAAGCGCGACTGTCGTAAAAGGTGCCGTAAAGCGCGGCTGTCGTAAAAGGTGCCGTAAAGCGCGACTGTCGTAAAAACGGCCGTAAAGCGCGACTGTCGTAAAAAGTGCCGTAAAGCGCGACTGTCGTAAAAACGGCCGTAAAGCGCGACTGTCGTAAAAAGTGCCGTAAAGCGCGGCTGTCGTAAAAGGTGCCGTAAAGCGCGGCTGTCGTAAAAACGGCCGTAAAGCGCGACTGTCGTAAAAGGTGCCGTAAAGCGCGACTGTCGTAAAAGGTGCCGTAAAGCGCGACTGTCGTAAAAACGGCCGTAAAGCGCGAGTGTCGTAAAAAGTGCCGTAAAGCGCGACTGTCGTAAAAACGGCCGTAAAGCGCGACTGTCGTAAAAAGTGCCGTAAAGCGCGACTGTCGTAAAAGGTGCCGTAAAGCGCGACTGTCGTAAAAGGTGCCGTAAAGCGCGACTGTCGTAAAAACGGCCGTAAAGCGCGACTGTCGTAAAAGGTGCCGTAAAGCGCGACTGTCGTAAAAGCGGCCGTAAAGCGCGACTGTCGTAAAAGGTGTCGTAAAGCGCGACTATCGTAAAAGGTGCCGCAAAGCGCGACTGTCGTAAAAGGTGCCGCAAAGCGCGACTGTCGTAAAAACGGCCGTAAAGCGCGACTGTCGTAAAAGGTGCCGTAAAGCGCGGCTGTCGTAAAAGGTGCCGTAAAGCGCGACTGTCGTAAAAACAGCCATAAAGCGCGACTGTCGTAAAAACGGCCGTAAAGCGCGACTGTCGTAAAAGGTGCCGTAAAGCGCGACTGTCGTAAAAGGTGCCATAAAGCGCGACTGTCGTAAAAGCTGCCGTAAAGCGCGACTGTCGTAAAAGGTGCCGTAAAGCGCGACTGTCGTAAAAACGACCGTAAAGCGCGACTGTCGTAAAAGGTGCCGTAAAGCGCGACTGTCGTAAAAACGGCCGTAAAGCGCGACTGTCGTAAAAGGTGTCGTGAAGCGCGACTATCGTAAAAGGTGCCGCAAAGCGCGACTGTCGTAAAAACGGCCGTAAAGCGCGACTGTCGTAAAAGGTGCCGTAAAGCGCGGCTGTCGTAAAAGGTGCCGCAAAGCGCGACTGTCGTAAAAACGGCCGTAAAGCGCGACTGTCGTAAAAAGTGCCGTAAAGCGCGACTGTCGTAAAAGGTGCCGTAAAGCGCGACTGTCGTAAAAACGGCCGTAAAGCGCGACTGTCGTAAAAGGTGCCGTAAAGCGCGACTGTCGTAAAAGCGGTCGTAAAGCGCGACTGTCGTAAAAGGTGTCGTAAAGCGCGACTGTCGTAAAAGGTGCCGCAAAGCGCGACTGTCGTAAAAACGGCCGTAAAGCGCGACTGTCGTAAAAGGTGCCGTAAAGCGCGGCTGTCGTAAAAGGTGCCGTAAAGCGCGACTGTCGTAAAAACAGCCATAAAGCGCGACTGTCGTAAAAACGGCCGTAAAGCGCGACTGTCGTAAAAGGTGCCATAAAGCGCGACTGTCGTAAAAGCTGCCGTAAAGCGCGACTGTCGTAAAAGGTGCCGTAAAGCGCGACTGTCGTAAAAACGACCGTAAAGCGCGACTGTCGTAAAAGGTGCCGTAAAGCGCGACTGTCGTAAAAACGGCCGTAAAGCGCGACTGTCGTAAAAGCTGCCGTAAAGCGCGGCTGTCGTAAAAACGGCCGTAAAGCTCGACTGTCGTAAAAGGTGCCGTAAAGCGCGACTGTCGTAAAAGGTGCCGTAAAGCGCGACTGTCGTAAAAGCGGCCGTAAAGCGCGACTGTCGTAAAAGGTGTCGTGAAGCGCGACTATCGTAAAAGGTGCCGCAAAGCGCGACTGTCGTAAAAGGTGCCGCAAAGCGCGACTGTCGTAAAAACGGCGGTAAAGCGCGACTGTCGTAAAAACGGCCGTAAAGCGCGACTGTCGTAAAAGCGGCCGTAAAGCGCGACTGTCGTAAAAGGTGCCGTAAAGCGCGACTGTCGTAAAAGCGGCCGTAAAGCGCGACTGTCGTAAAAGGTGCCATAAAGCGCGACTGTCGTAAAAACGGCCGTAAAGCGCGACTGTCGTAAAAACGGCCGTAAAGGGTGACTGTCGTAAAAGGTGCCGTAAAGCGCGACTGTCGTAAAAGGTGTAGTAAAAACGGCCGTAAAGCGCGACTGTCGTAAAAGCTGCCGTAAAGCGCGACTGTCGTAAAAACGGCCGTAAAGCGCGACTGTCGTAAAAGCTGCCGTAAAGCGCGACTGTCGTAAAAACGGCCGTAAAGCGCGACTGTCGTAAAAGGTGCCATAAAGCGCGACTGTCGTAAAAGGTGCCGCAAAGCGCGACTGTCGTAAAAACGGCCGTAAAGCGCGACTGTCGTAAAAGGTGTCGTAAAAACGGCCGTGACTGTCGTAAAAGGTGCCGTAAAGCGCGACTGTCGTAAAAACGGCCGTAAAGCGCGACTGTCGTAAAAACGGCCGTAAAGCGCGACTGTCGTAAAAGGTGCCGTAAAGCGCGACTGTCGTAAAAACGGCCGTAAAGCGCGACTGTCGTAAAAAGTGCCGTAAAGCGCGACTGTCGTAAAAGGTGCCGTAAAGCGCGACTGTCGTAAAAGGTGCCGTAAAGCGCGACTGTCGTAAAAACGGCCGTAAAGCGCGACTGTCGTAAAAGCTGCCGTAAAGCGCGACTGTCGTAAAAGGTGCCGTAAAGCGCGACTGTCGTAAAAACGGCCGTAAAGCGCGACTGTCGTAAAAACGGCCGTAAAGTGCGACTGTCGTAAAAGGTGCCGTAAGGCGCGACTGTCGTAAAAGGTGCCGTAAAGCGCGACTGTCGTAAAAACGGCCGTGAAGCGCGACTGTCGTAAAGGGTGCCGTAAAGCGCGACTGTCGTAAAAGGTGCCGTAAAGCGCGACTGTCGTAAAAACGGCCGTAAAGCGCGACTGTCGTAAAAACGGCCGTGAAGCGCGACTGTCGTAAAAGGTGCCGTAAAGCGCGACTGTCGTAAAAACGGCCGTAAAGCGCGACTGTCGTAAAAACGGCCGTAAAGCGCGACTGTCGGAAAAACGGCCGTGAAGCGCGACTGTCGTAAAAGGTGCCGTAAAGCGCGACTGTCGTAAAAACGGCCGTAAAGCGCGACTGTCGTAAAAACGGCCGTAAAGCGCGGCTGTCGTAAAAGGTGCCGTAAAGCGCGACTGTCGTAAAAACGGCCGTAAAGCGCGACTGTCGTAAAAGGTGCCGTAAAGCGCGACTGTCGTAAAAACTGTCGTAAAGCGCGACTGTCGTAAAAACGGCCGTAAAACGCGACTGTCGTAAAAGGTGCTGTAAAGCGCGACTGTCGTAAAAACGGCCGTAAAACGCGACTGTCGTAAAAACGGCCGTAAAACGCGACTGTCGTAAAAGGTGCCATAAAGCGCGACTGTCGTAAAAGCTGCCGTAAAGCGCGACTGTCGTAAAAACGGCCGTAAAGCGCGACTGTCGTAAAAGCTGCCGTAAAGCGCGACTGTCGTAAAAGGTGCCGTAAAGCGCGGCTGTCGTAAAAGGTGCCGTAAAGCGCGACTGTCGTAAAAACGGCCGTAAAGCGCGACTGTCGTAAAAGGTGCCGTAAAGCGCGGCTGTCGTAAAAGGTGCCGTAAAGCGCGACTGTCGTAAAAACGGCCGTAAAGCGCGACTGTCGTAAAAAGTGCCGTAAAGCGCGACTGTCGTAAAAACGGCCGTAAAGCGCGACTGTCGTAAAAACGGCCGTAAAGCGCGACTGTCGTAAAAGCTGCCGTAAATCGTGACTGTCGTAAAAACGGCCGTAAAGCGCGACTGTCGTAAAAGGTGCCGTAAAGCGCGACTGTCGTAAAAACGGCCGTAAAACGCGACTGTCGTAAAAGGTGCCGTAAAGCGCGACTGTCGTAAAAACGGCCGTAAAACGCGACTGTCGTAAAAGGTGTCGTAAAAACGGCCGTAAAGCGCGACTGTCGTAAAAGGTGCCGTAAAGCGCGACTGTCGTAAAAACGGCCGTAAAGCGCGACTGTCGTAAAAACGGCCGTAAAGCGCGACTGTCGTAAAAGGTGCCGTAAAGCGCGACTGTCGTAAAAACGGCCGTAAAGCGCGACTGTCGTAAAAGGTGTCATAAAGCGCGACTGTCGTAAAAGGTGCCGTAAAGCGCGACTGTCGTAAAAACGGCCGTAAAGCGCGACTGTCGTAAAAGGTGCCGTAAAGCGCGACTGTCGTAAAAACGGCCGTAAAGCGCGACTGTCGTAAAAGGTGTCGTAAAAACGGCCGTAAAGCGCGACTGTCGTAAAAGGTGCCGTAAAGCGCGACTGTCGTAAAACGGCCGTAAAGCGCGACTGTCGTAAAAACGGCCGTAAAGCGCGACTGTCGTAAAAGGTGCCGTAAAACGCGACTGTCGTTAAAGGCGCCGTAAAGCACGACTATCGTAAAAGGTGCCGTAAAGCAGCACTGTCGCAAAGGTGCCGTAAAGCTGGTAAGTTTTGTTTGCCAGGGAAAAGGGGTGGTGTTTGTGTTTGGGTACCTGTGGCCCTGAGGGGCCGGCTGGCTCCTGAAATTCCGCATTGCGCAGGATAGCTCCCAGACCCAAGCTGGCATGCGTTCAAACTCAGGCTAGTTTAAGAGTGCCAAGTGGCTCCTGCAATTTCCCATCAGGAACCTGCCGTGGTCCTTTTGTTTGCCAGGGGAAAATGTTGGCATTTGTTTTCAGGCGTCGTTAGTGGTGATTTGCTGGCCGTCTGCTGGGGTTCTAAAATCCAGGTCGCCCCTGCCCCATCTTTCAGTTTCCTCACCCCCCTCCCAGTGACTCCTTGCAGCACCACGTCAGATCCCACACATGGGCTGAGGGGCAAAGACGGTGGGGCTTGGCAGGTGTAGAGCTGGCACTGAGGGTCAGGGGTGCCAAGGATGCAGGG
Organism: Setophaga petechia; assembly: GCA_024362935.1. Classification (NCBI taxonomy): domain Eukaryota; kingdom Metazoa; phylum Chordata; class Aves; order Passeriformes; family Parulidae; genus Setophaga; species Setophaga petechia. The sequence continues at coordinate 74,987 of JANCRA010000006.1, read as the reverse complement.
TACCAGGTAGGGTTAGGGTACAGGTGCGACCCTAATGGTGGGACTGCCCCAGGACCTTCTGAGCAGGTGCAGGCAATTACCCTAATGGTGGGATGGCCCTAGAACGCCCCAGCAGGTGCAGGCAATTACCCTAATGGTGGGACAGCCCTTGCACCCATCCAGCAGGTGCAGGCAATTACCCTAATGGTGGGACAGCCTTAGAACGCCCCAGCAGGTGCAGGCAATTACCCCATTTAGAAGGTAGAGATCATATTTGGAGGCCACAGAATGAGAGGTAGGAATTGATCAGTCTTTTAGGATTACGTTTAGGATTTTTCAGGGATTTCAAAGGATATTTTAGGGGATTTTTTGTTGCAGGAGATTTTTAGGAATTCTCTGGGAACGTTTAGGATACCTTTAGTGCTTTTTCAGGGATTTTAAAAGAATTTTTAGTGTGTTTTAAGGGATGTTTTACTACTAATTGGAATTGTTAGGGGTGTTTTGGGGTATTTTTGGGGCTTTTTTAGGACTACTTAGAAGGTTTTAGGGCTTTTTGAGGAGTATTGAGGATATATGGAGAACTTTTTTATGAGTAGGGTATTTCTAGGGTTTCTGAGGGAATTTTGTAAGCTTTTTTTAGGGGCTTATCAGGGCATTTTAAGGATTTTATGGGTATTCTCAGAGCTCTTTTAGGAGTATTTAGAGATTGTTTTAAAGGTTTTTTGGGGATTTTTAGGGGTGTTTGAGGGGCTTTTTAAAAGTAGGGTATTTTTAGCGAGGGCTTGAGGGTGACAGACAGAGCCCGAGGGCTGGTGGGCAGAGAGAGGGCTTGAGGGGTAAAGGGAGAGGGCTGGACAGTCCAGTGGAGATCAGGGCTTCAGGGTACAGCTTGGGAGGCAAGTTAGGGCACAGGTGCACCACCCCTGAGCCCAGGCCTAACCTTTGCCTAAGCAGCACCCCTAACAACAGCCTTTTACCCCAAGAGCAGCACAGCACAGCAACCCTGACAGCAAGACCAGAGCGGAACCCTCCCAGTGGGACAAGACAGCGACCCTCACACCAGGAAAAGGAGAGAACTCTCAGAGGACAAGATGCATTGCAAAAAGGTAGGGAAGACATATGAGGGTTATAGAGCAACAGGTGGGGGTGGGGGCTGAGCACGTTTTTTTCAGGACATATCCACAACTTCTAAGGATATACAGGGGATTCTTAAAGGTTTCCAAGGACATTTTTGGCTTAGCATTAGCTTAAGGCAGTGTTTACTGCCTAGGGTAAGGGTTACACCTAGGGTTACATCTAGGGTTAGGGATTTTAAATCCCAAAGCCCAGAGCTCGAGGCACGCTACAGCTGCAAAGGCATCCCAAGGGGAACACAAAGCTGCCACAAAGAGGCTTCCCCCAGACCTCGTCCTTGAAACTTACCTAACACTAAATGGCTGGCTGCCTGCTGAACTTGTGCACAAGAAAGGATGACTCCCAGACCAAAGCTAGCACCCCTACCAACTCGGGCTTGTTTGACAGTGCCAAGTCCCTCCTACAACCTACCATCAAGATGCAGGGCTTGTAGGTTTTGTTTGCCAGGGAAAAGGGGTGGTGTTTGCGTTTGGGTACCTGTGGCCCTGAGGGGCCGGCTGGCTCCTGAAATTCTGCATTGCGCAGGATAGCTCCCAGAGGCAAACTGGCACCAGTGAAAATTCAGGCTAGTTTAAGAGTTCCAAGGGACTCCTGCAATCTGCCATCATGAACCTGCCCTAGTCCCTTTTGTTTTCCAGGGAAAAGGGGTTCTGTTTGTGTGCGTGTACCTCTAGCCCTGAGTGGCAGGCTGGCTCCTGAAATTCCGCACTGCGCAGAATGCCTCCCAGACCCAAGCTGGCACCCGTGGCAACTCGGGCTGGTTTGATAGTGCCAAGTGCCTCCTACAATCTGCCATCAAGATGCAGGGCTGGTAAGTTTTGTTTGCCAGGGAAAAGGGGTGGTGTTGGTGTTTGGGTACCTGTGGCCCTGAGAGGCCGGCTGGCTCCTGAAATTCCGCATTGCGCAGGATAGCCCCCAGAGGCAAACTGGCACCAGTGAAAATTCAGGCTAGTTTAAGAGTGCCAAGGGACTCTCGCAATCTGCCATCATGAAGCTGCCCTGGTCCCTTTTGTTTGCCAGGGAAAAGGGGTGGTGTTGGTGTTTGGGTACCCGTGGCCCTGAGGGGCCAGCTGGCTCCTGAAACTCCGCATTGCGCAGGACTTCTCCCACACCCAAGCTGGCACCAGTGAAACTTCAGGCTAGTTCAAGGGGTGGTCTCTGTGTGCGGGTAGCTGTAGCCTGGAATGGCCGGCTGGCTCCTGAAATTCCACATTGCGCAGAATTCCTCCCAGACCCAAGCTGGCACCCGTGGCAACTGTGGTCTGTTTGATAGTGCCAAGTGCCTCCTACAATCAGCCATCAAGATGCAGGGCTGGTAAGTTTTGTTTGCCAGGGAAAAGGGGTGGTGTTGGTGTTTGGGTACCCGTGGCCCTGAGGGGCCGGCTGGCTCCTGAAATTCTGCATTGCGCAGGATAGCCCCCAGAGGCAAACTGGCACCAGTGAAAATTCAGGCTAGTTTAAGAGTGCCAAGGGACTCCTGCAATCTGCCCTCCTGGACCGGCCCTGATCCCTTTTGTTTTCCAGGTAAAAGGGGTTCTGTTTGTGTGCGAGAAGCTGTAGCCTGGAGTGGCCGGCTGGCTCCTGAAATTCCGCATGGCCCAGAATGCCTTTCAGACCCAAGCTGGCACCTGTGGAAACTGGGGTTTGTTTGATAGTGCCAAGTGCCTCCTACAATTTGCCATCAAGATGCAGGGCTGGTAAGTTTTGTTTGCCAGGGAAAAGGGGTGGTGTTGGTAATTGGGTACCTGTGGCCCTGAGGGGCCGGCTGGCTCCTGAAATTCCGCATTGAGCAGGATTTCTCCTAGACCCAAGCTGGCACCAGTGAGACTTCAGGCTAGTTTAAGAGTTCCAAGAGACTCCTGCAATCTGCCATCATGAACCTGCCCTAGTCCCTTTTGTTTTCCAGGGAAAAGGGGTGCTGTTTGAGTGCTGGTACCTCTAGCCCTGCGTGGCAGGCTGGCTCCTGAAATTCCGCAGTGCGCAGGATAGCTCCCAGAGGCAAACTGGCACCAGTGAAAATTCAGGCTAGTTTAAGATTGCCAAGTGACTCCTGCAATCTGCCCTCCTGGACCTGCCCTGGTCCCTTTTGCTTTCCAGGGAAAAGGGGTTCTGTTTGTGTGCGGGTAGCTGTAGCCTGGAGTGGCTGGCTGGCTCCTGAAATTCCGCATTGCGCAGAATGCCTGCCAGACCCAAGCTGGCACCCGTGGCAACAGGGGTTTGTTTGATAGTGCCAGGTGCCTCCTACAATTTGCTCTCAAGATGCAGGGCTGGTAAGTTTTGTTTGTCTGGGAAAAGGGGTGGTGTTGGTGTTTGGGTACCTGTGGCCCTGAGCGGCCGGCTGGCTCCTGAAATTCCACACTGCACAGGATAGCTCCCAGAGGCAAACTGACACCAGTGAAACTTCAGGCTAGTTTAAGATTGCCAAGTGACTCCTGCAATCTGCCATCAAGATGCAGGGCTGGTAAGTTTTGTTTGCCAGGGAAAAGGGGTGGTGTTGGTGTTTGGGTACCTGTGGCCCTGAGGGGCGGCTGGCTCCTGAAATTCTGCATTGCGCAGGATATCTCTCAGTGGCAAGTTGGCACCAGTAGAAACTCAGGCTAGTTTAAGAGTTCCAAGTGACTCCTGCAATCTGCCATCATGAAGCTGCCCTGGTCCCTTTTGTTTTCCAGGGAAAAGGGGTTCTGTTTGTGTGCGGATAGCTGTAGCCTGGAGTGGCTGGCTGGCTCCTGAAATTCCGCATTGCGCAGAATGCCTCCCAGACCCAAGCTGGCACCCGTGGCAAGTCAGGCTTGTTTGACAGTGCCAAGTGCTTCCCACAATCTGCCATCAAGATGCAGGGCTGGTAAGTTTTGTTTGCCAGGGAAAAGGGGTGGTGTTTGTGTTTGGGTACCTGTGGCCCTGAGGGGCCGGCTGGCTCCTGAAATTCCGCATTGCGCAGGATAGCCCCCAGAGGCAAACTGACACCAGTGAAAATTCAGGCTAGTTTAAGAGTGCCAAGGGACTCCTGCAATCTGCCCTCCTGGACCGGCCCTGGTCCCTTTTGTTTGCCAGGGAATAGAGGTGCTCTTTGTGTGCGGGTACCTGTAGCATGAAGTAGTCAGTTGACTCCGAGGAGCACCGAACACACAGTCTGAGGATGATGGGGGCGCAGAGCAGCGCCAGGTGCGAGTGTGAGGATGATGGGGGCTCGGAGCAGCGTCAGGTGTGAGTGTGAGGATGATGAGGGGGCGGCTCCTGCCGGACGGAGGCTGTTTTAGGCGGAGGATTTGCATCAGCTCCGTTTTACATGGAGCTGCTGAGTGGAGAGGTTTTTGAGGGGCTCCTGGGGCTGTCTCATGGAAGGACTGCGAGAGCCTCTCACGGGGTCTGGGGGAACACCTGGATTCGCGCTTGGATACGTGGAGCATCGCCTGAAGGAGGTGCCGACGGACGAATCGTTGTGCCGGGAAGCAGCAGTCGAACAGGTGAGCCCGTGTGGCTTTGGAGCGGGGACTTTTGTCCTTCCCCTTCTCAATTTCGTCTTGCCAGTCCCACCCCGGTTCCCCAAGAACAAAAATAGAGCTGAGGAGGACAAAAGAAATGAAGGAGAAGGAAGCAGCTGCTCTTGTATTGTTGTCTATGTTTGAACTGAGGGGATCCCTCTTCGCTCGCGGTTTGAAGGGTGTTGATTGAAGGAACGCCTGCCTTTTCCAGGCCCTTAGGGGTATCACAGGGGTGACAGGGAATCCCTGCCTTCTGTTTGAAGGGGAGTGGGAAAAGTCTTGTTGTGGTATTATGGGTTTGATTTGAAGGCAGCCACCCCGTTTTCATCATCCTAAGGTTTAAATTGAGGGGGCAGCCCTGGTGTCCCTCCTTTTCAAGGGTTTGAATTGAGGTCCAAATGCCCCTTTCCCATCAGTCGAAGGCTTTCATTTGAGGAACACCCCTTCTTTTCTGCTCTCCTAGGGGACGAAATTGAAGGGGAGAACACATTTCTGTGCCCTTGTTGAAGTGAGGCGAGCCCCGCCTGCGGCGTCAGTGTCGGGGTTCAGTTGCGGGAAGCTGCAGCTCTGGCAGCGATTGCAGGGCCGCCCTGGGGCTGTGCCGCTGCATTTGAGGGCGCTCCTTGTGCCCGCGGCCCGGGCCGGAACGCTGCCGCTCGGGAGCCCGCCCGGCACGGCCCGGGCAGTTGGCGAGGCGGACGGGGAATTTGGCGCGGCAGCGGCGGAGCCGCGCCGGTGCGGGGCGTGCGGAGCCGAGCGGAGCCGTGGCGGGCCGGCCGAGGGCGGCGGAGGCGGCGCGGGCGCTGCTGCGCTGGCCCGGGCGGTGCCGGCCGCTCCGGCCGCTCCGGGCGCGGGGCTCGGGCGCCGCCGGGGCCCCCCGGGCCCGGTGCCGGCCCCGCCGGGCAGGGGGAGCGGGCGGGGGGCTCCGGGGCGGCGCCGCCCCCGCGTGCCGGAGGAGCCGCCGCAGGAGCCGCTGTCCTGCCGGGAGCCGCGCTCCGGCCGGGGCCGGCAGCGAGCGCGGGCTGCAGCTGCTGAAAGCTCTCGGCTGCCGTGGTTCGGAGGCGCTTTGTAGGGATTTATCGCATCGTTTTGTTCGCTCTGCAGCGGGTGTACGCTGAGGGATATGGTGTCCTTCCTGACTGCCATGGTTCTCGGTTCAGGCGGTGATGATAAAGGTTTGTTTGGGATTGAGTTTTGTAGTCGGATATTTTTCCTGCCGGGGTATTTTGTTTTGAAAGGCGTGCAATGGTTTTTATGTGTCGTAGCGTGAAGTAGCGGTTCGGATTTGAATTCTGTTGTGGTGGCTTTTATTAGCGTGAGTGTGTAGTGTTTGTTTTGGTGGGTTTGAGGTAGCGGCATGCCGTTAATAGCAGCGGGGATTTTAAAATCTTGATCATTGCGTTTGTGTTTATCGTTTTCCAGGGCTTTTCTTTATTTGGTTTGTTTGTTTGTAGTGTGTGTTTTATTGTTCCGGATCATTTGGGAGATATTGTTTATGGATACGTTTGTCTTTAGGCTTTGTGTTTATTTCTAGGTGGTATTTTTGTTTTGATAGATTGAGGCACTATAGGTTTATTCTGTTGGAAATACTTTTTCTGTTGTAAATTTAAGTTTATTCGGTTTGGAGGATTTTTTGGGTTTTTTTTTTTTTTTTTGTTTATAGTTGGTCTTTTAAAGTAGTTTTTTTATTTGGGTAGTTATTTTCTTATTTTTTATTAGTTGAGATTTTTTTCTATTTCGTTAATTCGTTCGGTTTCAAAAGGTTTTTTTACAGAGTATTGGTTATTGTTTGATTTAGTGTAGTGGTGCAAAGGTTGTTATTTTTTTAGTAACGTTCAGGGTCAGTGGCACCGTTTGGAGTTTAATAAGTGTGTTTGATTGTTTTTTAGTAGTTTTTGTGATTTGATGTGTGTCTTTCTATAGGGTTTTTAAAAATTTTGATTCCATTTTTCTGATGTGATGAGAATTGTTAGTGCAAATGGTGTTGTGTGGTTTTCTCCCTGGCATTTATTTGGCTGGTGGAGGTATCTCGATGTTTTTGGCAGATATTGGTGGGAATTCGATGCTGTTGTTTTGTAATTTTCTTTAGGAATTGGATTTTAAATGTAAAATGATAACTACAACTATATTTTAACAAAACAAACTTATGTATAGAAATGGGAATAAAAAGCTTTAAATAGAGACCGAATATATAAATATAAAACATGTAACCTCAATCATTATATATTACAATAGGATATAATATTTTTAATACAGAGTATTATATATGTTTAAAGATATATAAAAATATAGATTATAAATAGAAACGAAACCCCCATCAAAATACAGAGAAATGTATGACTAATATATGCAGACTTTTATAGAAATAGAAAAGATTCATAAATACAGCAAAATAAAGATTGATACAATACATAATACAAGTAATACTGTATATATCTTATTAAAATATGTTATACGAAATACGTATAAAATATGTCTATAAATATAGTTCATCGACATGTTATCATATAATAGGTAACAAATTAGAAATATACAAAGGAAAATTATAATTTTTTTTTTTATAATAGTTAAATAAAGCGGGTGTTTTTAATTGTCAGTAGGCAGGGGTTTGACCATAAAAATTATAAATACAAATAATACAAAAGTAGAAGTCTAGGTATAGAAATATAAATACATACAGACATATAAATAAAATTTTAAAATATAGGAAAAAAATAGTTATAGCAGTAGATATGATACATAATTTAAATAATTTCAATATATTTTTAGACTTTTAGATATATTATATACAATTATTAAGATAATGCAACAAAGAAACGATAAACATAAATGTGACTATAATTATATGTGGTGTAAATAAAAATGTTTGAATGTCGTTTAAAAGAAGGGTTTTTTTGTATTTATTTGGTTAGAGATATGGGTTTTCTTTGGAATAATAGAAGTATTATAGAAATATAAATCTAAATAAAGAAATATAAAATGAAGATATAGAGATATTTATAAATCCACAAAAGATAAATAAATAGAGATCATAGGAATAGACGTGATATATGATATCAATTACTTAACAGATCAATGTCCGGTATAAATATGCATGTGAATGTAAATATGAAAAATAGAAATAAAATCTATACAACTATAGTGGTAAGCATAAATCGAGAAAACAAATACATACATATATGAAACTATAATATATAGTATATTATCGTAACATAATATAGATAAATGATAGTGAATTATATATTTATACAAAGATATATAAATTTAGATTGTAAATATAAAAATATTTCAACATAGTTAAAATAACTTGGGGATTTTTTGGTTTTTATTAGGTTAGAGGCTGGGGCTTTTTTATAAATAAAATTAATAGAAATAATATAAAAATTAAAATCCAGATATACAAATATATGTCATATATACCGATATCTATAAATATCTAATAGAAATAAAGAAGAGAAAAAGAAATCTATAATATAAAAATAATATATTTATTATTACATGAAAAGGTATTCTCTCAAATATATATAATATCGATAAATAAAATAAATCCAAATTAAAAATGTAAATGTGATTAGAATTAGGAAAAATAAAATGATTTTTAGAATTTTAAATATGGTTTAGACAAAGGGGTGTCTTTGTTTTTTATTTGGTTAGAGGCAGGGGTTTTATTTTAAATCATCTAAGTATAATCAAAATGTGACTCTTAAGATAGAAATATCTAATGAATATATAAAGAGAAATGGCTAAACTATGAATATAAATTTAAACATATGTAAGTAATACGAAGAGTTGTAGTATAGAATGTAAATGGCATTATACGGCAATAGAAACTATAAATGGGAATATAAATATAAAAACATGTAAATATCGTTTAAAAGAAAGGGAATTTTTTGGCTTTTATTTCAGTAGAGGCAGGGGTTTGATTTTAAATAATATTAGTGTTACAGAAGTAAAAATCTTAACACAGAAATATATAATCAGTATGTAAAAATATGTTTAAATGTGTCTAAATAAGTACTCGGAAGAGATGTAATACAGAATATAAATGTATTTATAAATTGACATTTATAAAGGTAAATGTATAAGTAAGCCATATCCATTAACGTACATGATAAATATGAATGTGAATAGAAATATGAAAACATAAGGACAAAATCTATTTAAATACTGTTTGAAAGAAAGGGTTGGGTTGTTTGTTTTTTTTTGTTTTTTTTTTTTGTTCTTATTGTGTTAGAGGCAGGAGTTTTATTTCAAATAATATGAATATAATTATTACTGTTATATATTTCTAAATATTGAGATATGTAATAGATATATAGATATATATATAAATAAATATAAGTAAATATAAATAATAGGAAGAGATTTAACATGGAATACAAATAACGGTGTACATTAGAATACATTTTAAATGTAAATGTGAATATGAATCTGAAAAATACCATTTAAAAATATTTAAATACAGTTGAAAAGAAAGGGGTTCTTTTTGGCTTTAATTTGGGTAGAGGCAGGGGTTTTATTTTAAATAATATTAGTGTTACAAAAGTAAAAATCTTAACACAGAAATAGAAAGAAATATATAAAGATCTGAATAAAAATATAGAAAAAATATAACTAAAAGGAACAGATGTAAAATAGAATAAAAATGTTTAAAGAAAACGGAAATTAGAAATGTAAAAATAAACATTATACATAAATATGCGTTTTAAATATAAATCTAAATATAATTTTTTTTTAAATTTAAATAGAGTTGAAAAGAAAGGGGTCCTTTTTGGGTTTTATTTGGGTAGATGCAGAGGTTTTATTTGAAATAATAGAAGTGATACGGAAGTAAAAATTAAGGCAGAAATATATAATGAATATGTAAAAATATGTATAAAAACATAGAAAGAAATCTAAGTAATAGGAATAGATGCAATATCGAAAATAAATTTATTTAAAAGTAGAAATGTATAAATAGACATTATACATCAATAGACATTATAAATGGAAGTGTGAATATTAATATGAAAAAATATTTTAAAAATATTTAAGTATTTGTCAAAGCAGTTGTTGGGGTTTGATTTTTGTTGTTTTATCCTTTCGGGTTAGAGGCGGGATGGTTTTTCCTTCTTCCCGGTGGTTTTGGGGCATTTATTCCAGAGCGGTTTTTGGCGGGGGGGATCGCCCCCGTTCCTTTCTGCCGCTCCCTGCCCGCAGCCCCGAGGCGCGCGGCAGTGCTGCCACCTTGTGGGCAGAGCGCGGTACTGCAGCCGCGCAGCGAGAGGCAGCTGAGCGGCCGCCATGTTGGGAGGGGCGTGCCGCCAATGTCGCGGACTCGCTTGACCTTCTGAAGAAGGCGGCGAAAAGGGCGCGAAAATGGAAGGTCCCGAGGGGGGTTTAAGCGCTCTGCCTGCACGGAACATCGACGCCGGCGCGGCTCCGGCGGCATTTTCTGCGGCGTTTCAAGCGTACCCGCCAGGGGCTGTGGGCTCAGCGGCGCCGCGGGGCTGCGTATTTTGTCGGGTTTCTGCCAGGCATCGGGGGAAAACGCCTCTCGCTGCCGGGAGGGCCTCTCGCGGCCGCCATCTTGGGGGCGGCGTGTCCCTAATGTCGCGGACTTTCTTTGACGCTCTCAAGGTGGTGGCGAAACGGGCGGGAAAATCGCAGAGCCCGGTGGGTCTGCCGCCCCCCCGAGCGAGGCAAGGGCGAGGGGCAGGAGCGAGCGGCGGGCGGGGCCGTTTCTGTAAAGGGCGGGCACGGGGGAAGGATGTTCGGGAGCGCAAAGGGACACGATGGCTGAGAACAATGGCCACGGCCGGGCCGGTTTCGGCGGGTGGCAGAGGCGCGGTCGCAGCGCTCGGCGGGCCGGGGGCAGCGGGCCTGGGGCGGGCGAGCGGCGTCGGAACAGGGCTGCACCCCCCGAGCCCGCGCACGCCCCTCTCCGGGCGGTGGAATCGACCGCGCGGGCCGGACAATCCCAGCGGGGCGGCGGGCAGGCGGCGCAGGAGGCGGAGCGGGATCCCGGCGCTCGCCGCCCTTTCTGCCGCCGGCTTTGGAGGTGAGGCCGGTCACCCGTCCGGTCCCGTGCCGTTCCGCCACCTCCCGGTGTCTGTAAAGTTCTCTCTGCCTTGACAGGTCCGTGCTGGAGAGTGGGAGAAAGGTCCCTGCTGGTTGCCGTCTGCTCGGTGCGCAGAGAGCTCTGATCCTGGCCGGATGGGCTGGTGAGTAATTGCAGCAATTAATGAGGACGTGCTTTTATGGATGTAGTGACCTTTGCAGATGTATGCCCCTCGTTCAGGTGAGCGTGCATTATTGCAGGGTTGGGATTGATTGAAATGTGTTAATGAAACCAGCTCTGGGGAGGGAGGGAGGGGGATCCTCTCTTAACATGTGCCAATTCTTCTGTCAAACTCATCACGGCAGGACAGCGTGAAGACTGCAAGCGGAAGAAGATGTGGAGGGAAAGACAGAATGTGACTGGAGCATCGAATGCACGAGTGCAGAAATTTTGCTTTTTGCTTGGATTCAAACTCAGAAGTTGTAAGGAATTTGGGAATGAGAAGGGACATTTCAGAAGGAGAGGAAGAAAAAGAAGTGGTTGTTACAGTCCCAGCAAAATCTTTTGTTCCAGCTAATAAAGGAAGCTAGGTTAAAAAAAATAAAAAGTAAAAAAAGTGGGTTTTTTTCTCTTCACTATGATATGGTGATATAGTGTTGGTGGTATATGGTGTGTTGTTTTATTTCTTGGTATTATGAACTCTGTGTGAATTGTTTTTTGAGTGAGGCTAACTTTCTGGGTGGGTGGGTGGATTTGTATTTGAGGTAGGATGAATTTCAATAGGTTTCTTTCAGAGACTTGTGATAGGTATGAGTGGGATTTTGGTTTTGTTCACTGTATGTATAAACATAGAGATTTGGTAGGACCAGCTTGGCTGCTGGAGTTTTGGGTGTTAATGTATTAGTTGGCTTTTGTTAAATGCAGTTTTCAATTTTTGAGAGGTTTTTTAATGTAGTGGTTTTAAGGTGTCTTTTAAGAATGATTGTATTGTTCTATGTTGTTTGTAGTTGGTGGATGATAAGGGATACGGTGTAACTTCTCCAACGTTACAGTTTTAGTGTTCCTAAGTTCTGATTTGTTTGTGGTTCAATGGTTTTTTTGGGGGGTCAGGGGCTTTGATACCGTGGGTTTTTATAGGCAATATGTTTTTTAATTTGAGTAGTGATAGTTTCTAGTATTTTAATAGTTGAGATTTTTTTATTTTCATGCTTTTAATTAGCTTTTGAAATATTTTTTAAAATACCTTTCATAAATTATTGGTTATTTTTTGTGAGTTAGCATCAAGGTAGAGCTTTGGGGGCTTTTTTTAGTAATGTTTAGGGTCAGTTGTACAGTTTTGAGTGTAGTGAGTTGGTTTGATTTCATTTTTAATTGGCGTTTCTTTTTGTTTGCAGTTATGTCATTTCCAGTGTGTATTTGAGTTGTTTGGGTTTTTGAGATACTGGTTTAGGAGGAAGTTGATGATGAGCATGTAGGGAGGTTTGGGGCCAGTTCTGGTGGGATCTGAAATGCATTGACAGTTAGATTGGTTTGAGTTCTGGTGAGGGCTCGGTGCTGTGGGGTCCTTGTTCCGTCAGCGACAGAAACAGGTTTGGCTCCGCCCCGCTGCGATGGGACGAGCGCGGGCTGGTGCTGAGGAAGGCGCAGGATCCCTGTGGGTCTGATGTGCTGGGGTAATGAACTGATGGTGGTCTAATATGGAGATGAAAATAGAAATAAATATAACTTTAAAAAATAATATAAAACGATAGAGGTAAGCATAAATACATAAAACTAATACATAAACATATGAAACTATAATATATAGTATATTATTGTAACATATTGTAATAAAGATAAATGATAGTCTATCATATATATATATACACCAAGATATATAAATATAGATTGTAACTATAAAAATATTTCAACATAGTTAAAATAACTTGGGGATTTTTTGGTTTTTATTAGGTTATAGGCTGGGGGGTTTTAATAAATAAAATAAATAGAAATAATATAAAAATTAAAATCCAGATATACAAATATATAACATATATACTAATATCTATAAATATTTAATATAAAGAGAGAAGAGAAAAAGAAACACATAATATAAAAATAATATATTTATTATTACATGAAAAGGTATTCTCTCAAATATATATAATATCGATAAATATAATAAATCCAAATTAAAAATGTAAATGTGAATAGAATTAAGAAAAATAAATTATTTTTAGAATTTTAAATATGGTTTAGACAAAGGGGTGTCTTTGGTTCTTATTTAGTTAGAGGCAGGTGTTTTATTTTAAATCATCTAAGTATAATCAAAATGTGACTCTTAAGATAGAAATATGTAATAAATATATAAAGAGAAATTACTAAACTATGAATATAAGTTTAAATGTATGTAAGTAATATGAAGAGCTGTAGCATAGAATAGAAATGGCATTATACAGCAATATAAATTATAAATGGGAATATAAATATAAAAATATATAAATATCGTTTAAAAGAAAGGGAATTTTTTGGCTTTTATTTCAGTAGAGGCAGGGGTTTGAGTTTAAATAATAGAAGTGTTGCAGAAGTAAAAATCTTACCACAGAAATATATAATCAATATATAAAAATATGTTTACTAGTATCTAAATAAGTACTCGGAATAGATGTAATACAGAATATAAATGTATTTATAAATTGACATTTATAAAGGTAAATGTATAAGTAAGCCATATCCATTAACGTACATTATAAATAGAAATGTGAATAGAAATATGAAAACATAAGGACAAAATCTATTTAAATGCCGTTTAAAAGAAAGGGTTGTGTGGTTTTTTTGTTCTTATTGGGTTAGAGGCAGGGTTTTAATTTTAAATAATATGAATATAGATTATTACTGTTATATACTTCTCAATATTGAGATTTATAATCAAGATATATATATATATATATATGAGTAAATATAAATAATAGGAAAACATTTAATATGTTATTTTATTGTTTAAAAGATTGCTTCAAAATAACTTCGGTGGTTGGCCACCAGTGCCTTGTTCAGATTTGCCTGTTTGCTTGTAGCTCAAATGTTTCCATACTGTTTATCATTCTATTTAAGAAACTGCTGCCCAGTCAACGCATAACTGAATATCTGTCTGTCTGGGACACAGGGAGAGGATTCTGGTAATGTCTTTGTTTCCAGAAAAAGGTTCCAGTGTCGTTTCTAAATGGAGGAAAAGGGGGTGAAAACTCGGGGCTCTGATGCCATTGGGGGCACGCCAAGGTCCCCAGGAGAGGGAGGGAGCCCCACTGCGGTGCGGGAGCAGGTATGTTCTCATGGCATATAGAACAAACTATAAATATGAAAATTATAAATGTAAAAATATTTCTAAAATAGGTAAACAAAGCAGGGTTTTTATTTGTCACTAGGCAGGGTTTTGATCATAAAAATTTGAAATGCAAATAACATAAAGGTAGAAATCTAAGTCTAGAAATACATCATAAATACATACAGATAAAGTTTAAAAAGATAAGAAAAAATTAGTTGTAGCCGTAGATAGGATACATAATAGAAGTAATTAAATACATTTCTAGAATTTTATGTAGGTTATATGTAATTATTAATATAATGTATCAAAAGAAACTATAAATATAAATGTGAATACAGGTATACAAAGTATAATATTTCAGTATCGTTTAAAAGAAGGTGGTGGTTTGCATTTATTTGGTTAGAGGTGTTTTTTTTTAATTTTGAATAATATTAGTATTACAGAAATATAAATCTAAATATAGAAAACTACAATCTATATAGAAAGATATTTCTACAAGCAGAAGTGAACGACGCCGCCTTGGGCCGAATGGAACGAGCTCAGCCGACCCGAGGCGAGAGCAGCCGAACCTGACGACCTCGGGCGAACCGAGGCCAGGCTTCCGAGGCTGCCCGAAGCGAGCCGAGCTCAGCCGAACCGATCCGCCTGCTGTCGCGTGCGCCAACGAGGGCGACTGCGGTCACCGCCTAATGAGCTGCTGTCCCACGCCGCGCTCCCGGCCGTGTCCGTGCGATGGCCGGGCCGCCCGCGGGACGCGGCAGCGGGAGAGCCCCGAGCTGGGCGAGTTGAACGGGAGGCGGCGCCGCTTGCGCGCCCTGAGGCAGCCGAGCCGAGCCGAGGAGGGCCGAACGCAGAGAGCGGCTCCCGAGTTCGGCCGAAAGAAGCCGATGCGCGCCGAACGCAGGGAGCGGCTCCGAGTTCTGCCGAAAGAAGCCGAGGAGCGCCGAACGCAGAGAGCGGCTCCGAGTGCGGCCGAATGAAGCCGAGGCGCGCCGAACGCAGAGAGCGGCTCCGAGTGCGGCCGAATGAAGCCGAGGAGCGCCGAACGCTCAGAGCGGCTCCGAGGTCGGCCGAATGAAGCCGAGGAGCGCCGAACGCTCAGAGCGGCTCCGAGGTCGGCCGAATGAAGCCGAGGCGCGCCGAAGAGGCGAGTGCCGCCGAATGCAGCCGACACTAGGCGAGTTGAGCCGCTAACAGCTGCATTCAGCCGCAGAGCCCACTCCAGCCCAGTGTCTCCCAAGCGAGCCCACTCCAGCCCAGGGTCTCCCAAGCGAGCCCACTCCAGCCCAGTGTCTCCCAAGCGAGCCCACTCCAGCCCAGTGTCTCCCAAGCGAGCCCACTCCAGCCCAGTGTCTCCCGAGCGAGCCCGGCTCCGCCGAGCGCAGCAGCCCGGGCAGGGCGAGGCGCCGGGCCGGGCTCGGGGTGCAGCCGCGCCTCTGGGAGGCTTCCCCGCCTGTCCCTCTCTCTGCCCCTCCTTCCTTCTCCCCGTATTCGCCTTCTCTCGCTCCCTTGCCCCCGTTCCGTCTCCCCACGCAAGCCCGGCTCCTTCCCGTCCTGTCCCTACCCCGCTACTCCCTTCTGTTCCCCCTCTCTCCCTCCTCTGCCCACCCTCCCTCTACCCCCTCCCGGGCTTTCCCTTCCGGACCCGCTCTCCTCCGCAGCCCGCCCTCCCTTTCTCATGCCCTGCTCTCGCTCCTCTCTTCCCGTGCCCCCTTTCCTTCTTTGCCCCGCAGCCGCGGGGCTCGGGGTGCCGGGGAATGAAGCCCCGAGGGCCGGAGCCCGGCGTCCCTCGGCCCTTGCGGGAGTCCCCGCACGGGGCCGGAGGCTCTCGGCGGATCCCCCCGCGCCGCTCCAACAGCCCGCCCGACAGCGCCGGAGCCGCGGCTTTGCCGGCATCGCGCTGAGAGCGGCCCCCGCTCCGTGCCGAGCCGTCCCCGCCGTCTCTGCCGCTCCCTCTCGCTGCCCCAGGCTCGTGACAGCGAGGCTGGGGAGGAACCTCAACCCTTCCGGGGGCTGCCCCGCTTCCTTTCTTGTTGCAGCAGAATCCCTTTCGGGGGGGATGTACATGCGGCCAGGGCTCGGAGCAAGCGCTGCGCTGCCGTGCGGGGCAGTCGGACTCGTTCTGTGCCTTCTTTGGGGGTCAGGAAAAGGGGCTGAAGGCTCGGGGCTCCGACGCCGTCGGGGGCACCCCAAGGTCCCCAGGAGAGGGAGCCCCGCTGCGGTGCGGGGGCAGGTGGGTGGCGGGCGAGGGGGGTCGCGCTGGGTGCCGTCCCCCAGAGGGACCCAAAGCTGCCGCCCAATTCACAGGGAGGGGTGGGTGTACAATGCTAAAACCTGCCAAGCTATTCCTTTCTATAGGTATTGGTAAAGAATAGGAATTTGTCTCTAAATTCATTTAGGGAGAAACCCTTTCTATCCACTCGTTTGTTTACAGCAAGGTAGGAAAGTCCGACTAGAGATGGGTAGCAGTTTTGAAGATACTGCCCTAGCATTTTGATCTAGGAATGGAGCAAGCTGTGCCCCGAAACCATCAGAACAGCTGCAGGGGCTGAAGGCGATAGAAAGGGCTCTTTGGCACCTTTTGCCTCCGTTCTCCGCCAGTCCCCAAATCGTGTCGCAGTCCCGGAAGAGGCGCTTGTCCTCCAGAGTGCCAAAACGAAGAGCTGTAAAATCCCAGCTCTGTCTTGTGTTTCGTGTGGGTTTTTTTCCTTCGTCTTTATGTCATTACAGAAAGCAAGGGAAGGAGAAATGTGACCGGTTCCTATTTTTGCTGTGTGAAGGCTTTTTTTACAGGCTGGTGTATTTACAGTCTCTTTTTCCACTCCAAGCTTGACTTTTCCCCTCGTTTTTCGAGGTCTGCTGCATGGGGCGTGCCAAGGAGGGCTGGCTTCCTCAGCAGGGGTCTTAGGAGTTGGCGCTAATTCTGCTTTTTCTGAAGGTGTATCAAAGTGTGCTACCAGAATGCCAGTTTTGTGCACTGGAAAGCTTTCCCTCAATGCCATCAGTGCACGTACGCGTTTGAATTGCGGAACCAGACGGACTGAGAAAAGCCAACAGCCGTGGCAGATTTCTGTGCGCTCTGTGTCTGTGAGAAGCGGGCTGTGTGCTGGACAGGGAGAGGCGCTGTTGGAGAGTGGCGTCAGCGCCAGGTGCGAGTGTGAGAGAGCTTCTCACGGGGTCTGGGGGAACATCTGGATTCACGCTTGGATACGTGGAGCATCGCCTAAAGGAGGTGCCGAGGGACGAATCGTTGAGCCGGGAAGCATCAGTCGAACAGGTGAGCCCGTGTGGATTTGGAGCGGGGACTTTTGTCCTTCCCCTTCTCAATTTCATCTTGCCAGTCCCTCCCCGGTGTCCTAAGTCATTATATATTACAATAGGATATAATATTTTTAATACAGAGTAATGTATATTTTCATAGATATATAAAAATATAGATTATAAATAGAAACGAAACCCTATCACAATACAGAGAAATGTATGACTAATATATGCAGACATATATAGAAATAGAAAAGATGCATAAGTACAGCAAAATAAAAATTGATACAATACATAATACAAGTAATACTGTATATGTATTATTAAAATATATTATAGGAAATATGTATAATATATATATAAATATAGTACATCAACATGTTATCATATAATATATAACAAATTAGAAATATACATAGGAAAATTATACTTATAAATATATTTTTTATAATAGTTAAATAAAGCCGGTGTTTTTACTTGTCAATAGGCAGGGGTTTGACCATAAAAATTATAAATACAAATTATATAAAAGTTGAAATCTATTTATAGAAATATAAATACATACAAATAAAATTTGCATGTATTAAATTAAAATTTAATACATAAAATTTAAAAACACTAGAAAAAAATAGTATAGTAGTAGATATGATACATAATTTAAATAATTTCAATATATTTTTAGAATTTTAGATATATTATATACAATTATTAATATAATGCATCAAAGAAACGATAAACA
Organism: Setophaga petechia; assembly: GCA_024362935.1. Lineage (NCBI taxonomy): Eukaryota > Metazoa > Chordata > Aves > Passeriformes > Parulidae > Setophaga > Setophaga petechia. The sequence goes on along the minus strand of JANCRA010000006.1, from coordinate 57,051 downwards.
TAAATGTGAATATAATTATACGTAGTATAAATGAAAATGTTTCAATCTCGTTTAAAAGAAGGGTTTTTTTGTATTTATTTGGTTAGAGATATGGGTTTTCTTTGGAATAATAGAAGTATTATATAAATATAAAAATATAAAATGAAGATATAAAGACATTTATAAAACCACAAAAGATAAAGAAATAGAGATCATAGGAATAGACGTGATGTATTATATCAATTACTTTACACATCAATGTCCGGTATAAATATGCATGTGAATGTAAATATGAAAAACAGAAATATAAAATGTATTTAAAGATGGCTTTTAAGAAAGGTGGCTTGTTTGGTTGTCGTCGGGTAAGAGGCAGGTTTTTGGCATTTATTTTAGAGGGTTTTTGAGGGCATCGCAGCTGGTTTTCTGCCCGCCCTCGCTGCCCGCAGCAGGGCCCGGCAGCGCAGCCCCGCGGACCGGCAGCCGAGGGGCGGCGGCCATGACGCGTCTCTGCCGCGGCGCAGGCGCGATCGCGACCTCGGGAGTGGCTCGGCCGGGACGCGCTTGACCTCCCAAGATGGCGGCAGAAATGGGCGGAAAAAGGAGCAGCGCGGCCCGTGTACCAGGCTGGCTGGTCGGCACCCCGAGGCCGCAGCGGTGGGATTTTCCGTGAGGTATGCAGTGCCGAGCACACGGGCTGTGGGTCAGTGGCGCCGCTGGCGGGCCGATGTTGGGCGGGCGCCGACAGGCAATGGCAGAGACGCCGCTCTCTCTGCCGAGGAGCCGCAGCCGTCGCCGTCTCGGGACTCGGGAGCGGCTCGGCCGGGACGCGGGTGACCTTCCCAAGATGGTGACAAAAGGGGCAGGGCAAGCACGGCTCGCGGTCCGCTTGCTGCGCTGCCCGCACGGCGTCCCGATGGCGGCGCCGCCCCGGCGGGGTTTCCCGCGGTGTTTCCGGTGCGGGGCTCACGGGGTGTGGGCTCAGCGGCGCCGCGGGCGGGCGGGAGGGTTCTGGGAGGCCGCTGACGGGCACTGGCGGGGGGCGGTTCTCCTTGCCGAGGCGCTCGTGGTACGTCCTCTGCTGCTGGAGAGGGGTTTTGTACTGGGAAAGCTCATTTTATTTTTTCCGAATGAAAATAAACTGCCCAGTATGCCCAAGTAGAGAGCAGTAAAACACTTGCTTTGTTCGAGAAATTAGTGCTTCAAAGTAGGGGGTTTGTTTCATGTTAGCATGGATGAGTGTACGATGACTTAATAGTCATGACAATGTCAATATTACAGCCAAAAGCTCTTTATCAGGGAGATGTTGAGGAAAAAAAATACACTGGTATTCCTGTGCTAGCACACATCTGTAGCTGGGAAACAGCAGAGGAGCTGCAGTGTCCAGCTGTTAGCAGAAAATTTGGGAAGAAGCGCTCTGGTGGAATTTGGGGTTCAAGTTGAGGACTCATCAGTGGTGCTGTTAACACAGTCAGAATGGATCACTCATTCTCTCCAGGCCGGTGTGGCCTCAAAGGCTGTCCCTGCTGATGGCAGAGTGCGTGAAGCCTCTGCTGAGCAGGCAGCGGCATCTCCCCTGAACACTTTCTCACAGCAGGGACGGAGACGGACCCAGCCCAGCGCATGGAAACGGATCTCTCCAGCTGAACACTCAGGTGAAGCGACCCCAGAGCGTGCTCAACATGAACCACGTGAACTTCACATCTCCAGGGTAATGATTCTTGCACCTTCAGAGCCGCAGTACCGATCAGTTTTTTTTTTCCCCCAGGCTTTTAATCATCTCTCAAACAGAGGAATACTCGCCTTGGAGGCTGCTGTGCCCTGTGCACTAGGGAGCCTGGCAGGTGACCCCGTTGGTGAGAGGAGGGCAGCTGCAAGCAGGCAGCCGGCGGGAAAACATGGGAGTTGGAGTGGTTTCTGAAGCCTGAGAAATGGGGAGACGGCCTGAGCTAAGCAGGAGTTAAGCACAGTCATACAGAGTCCTGGCTGTTATGATTTAAGGTCGCTTAGTGAATATCTGTAGAGTCTATAGATATTTCTATATCTGTAAAAGTAGAATATGGAGCCGTGTGCAGGAGAAAAAGAGCTCTTTACGTAAGATACGTCTGGGGGGCATCATGCCAGTCTATCCCTTCCAGATTTTGAAGGCTTCAGTGTTTAGTGTGGCACGATGGGAAGTTTTGAACAATAAGATTTCCTCTTTGGTGCAGGTCAGATGGGTGACGCCTGGCAGCTCGTGCACCGCCCCCGCGTTAACCCGTGCGCCTCTCCTTCCCTCCCCGCTCCACAGGCACAACACGGGAGCAGCAGGGAGAGCTGGGTTTGTCCCGGAGGATCCAGGAGCTCGGGGTGGATACCTGAGCCTGCAGCTCCAGGCCGCAGCGGGACCCGAGGGCCGCACACACCCACAGCGCACAGGTACTCTCAGAAACGTGGGCTGTCACGGCTGAGCCTCAGGAGCTGGCAGTGCCAGCTTGGAGAACAACAGTAGCTTCCAGCCTTTTCTTTTGTCTGCACTTCCAGTGTTCAGTCAGTCCAATTACTGCTGGGCCTTTGCCCAGCATGGTGTGAAATGCTTCAGGGGCTAAAGGGGTAAAAAAAGGGGAAAGAAAATCAAACTATAGTCTAAACCTCAGGAGGGAGAAGACATCCGTCAGGACAAACTCTTAAGAGAAATGGGATGAACAAGACTTGTTTACTAAATCCTTCATATCTGTAGCTAGCGCAAAGAGGTCTCACAGTCCTTCTCGTTAGCAGAGCAAAGGAAGACCAGAAAAGCCCTCAGCCTAAGCCATTGAAAGCAGCAGCAGCAGCAGCTTGGTGTGGTGTGGCAGGCATTCCTAGGTTGGCTTTTTGCTTTCGCATCTAGCACTGGTAGAGGAAAATTCATTGCAAGGTGATAGTTCCAGCCTTGTATTGAAATGTGAGCAAGGAGGAACTTTCTCAGTTGGATTTGGGTTTATTCACAGCACTTGTAAACAGAGTTAACATAAAGATAACAAGCGCAGGGAGCGTGCCGTGGGTTACCTCAAGCGGCAAAGGATTCGGGACGGGGACCAGGCACTTTCCCCTTCAAGGTACTGTTTTTTTCTGGAGGAATTATGTGAGAGCAGAGAAGTTGCAATGGCATTGCAGTTCCCTGCACAGAAAATACCCAGGGAGGCGAAGCACAGCCCAGTGGTGCCATTCACCTGTACCACAACTGGGAGCATCAGTGAAGTGAGGAGGACCGAGCAGCTCCCCCCTTTAGCAAACACAACAGAAACGTCAGCCAGCGTCACCCTTTCCCAGACCACTGGCGTGCGCTTGGGGACAATAACTCGTATTTGTCACAGCCAGGTCTTCTGAGCCACAGCACTCCTGCTCTGGGGTGGCCACCGCTCGCCGATCACAGTGAAAACAAACTTGTGTACGGGCACTCTGCAAAATTGCCACCAGAGATGCCACCGAAGCACAGCTTTGGCTTTCAGGCATCTCCTCTGCAAGCTGTCCCTTGTGGCGTTTCTGCAGGGGATTCATTGTTCATTAATTCCTCCCATTTTCTATTTGTAATTCCCAAAGAATCTCAGTTAACTTTTACAGCCTCTTCAGCGCTCCCCAAGCTTCACACCACACCTAAATGCTCATTTTCACTGCCTGAAGGGCTTTTCTGACCTGAATGCTTTTATGAATACTTCAGCTTAAGGGGAAAGCTGTACATTGATTGCATTTTGGAGAAAAAGATTTGAATGTCCAGCTGTAAATTTATCTTGTGTTTTGTCTTCCAGGTTCACTCGTACTGTAATTTGCAAATGGCACGGCAAACGCCACGAGAGCAGCCGGTGAAGATGGCTCAGAAGCAATGACAAGAATGCGCTGCCAAGTTGGGTCCAGCAGTCCAGCTTCCGGACACGGTAGGGCAGACGCACCTTTGTTTGATAAAGCATCAAACACTGTAGTTTTTATTTTTTGTGTTTGTCTGTGCTCCCATTCTGATCACCCCTTGAAGTATTATTTTTCAAATGGTATCTAGGAGAGAAATCACGTTTATTCAGGGGGAACCATAATTCTCATCTGTTTCAAATGCACCGTGTGTGTTTTAAGCCCTGCAAACACACCGAGAGCTGCAGAGTTTGTAGCGCAGTTCTCTGCAGCACCGGTTATTCTGTATTCCAGTAACCATGCCCTGGGGTACCAGCTAGGCTCAATCCCAGGAGCAGGAGAAGCAGACCCGAGAGATGCTTTGGGTAGAGCCCAGCCAGGTTTCAGGCGGCCTGCAAAGTCTGGCCTCGCAGTACACACCGGTCTGCTGTTGCCATCGGCCGGAAAAATCCCTCTGGGATATTCCCAGACGCGGGGAGGAGTATCCGCTCCTGTCACAGAACCGCCGGGGGCTCTTTGCCCTCCGGCTCCGCGCGATCTGCCCAGGAACAACGCGCGCACCAGGGCGTTACCGCTCTCCGCACGGCGAAACACCTTCAGCCAAGGCCAGTGGAAAAGCAAAACAATCCTGCCAACACAAGCCCGCTACTAGAGAGGCAAAACGTTACCCTTCCAAAGGAATTCATCCTTCTCCTCGCTTACAGCTCTGCTGTTGGGTCGCACCATAGAATGGTGTGGGTTGGAAGGGACCTTAAAAAGGACCTCATTCCACCCCTGTCCTGGGCAGGGTCACCTTCCCCTTGGCCAGGTTGCTGTGCTGTCACAGATCAGGTGACAGAGCTGTGGAAATTGTAACGATATTATTAAGGCTTGTGTCTTATTGCCTTGCCATTCGTGAAGCCCAAGGCTGTCTTGTCCTAGTTTAGCTTTCTGATGTGGAGGAGCTGAACTGCCAATCGATATGGAATTTGGTGCTCTCTGTGGCACGACATCCTGAAAATTTCTGTCCCAGAAATACTGTCACGATGGCTGTGCTCCATAAAGAATGACACGGCCCGATTGGCAGCAATTTTTACTTGTGCAATAGTGTAAAAATGGTAAAATTTGAACACTGCTTATTATTTCAAAAGAAAATATTTTAAAACTTGGAGCCGTAGCTAAAATTCTCCCTGAAAGGTAGCAAGAGCAAATAGATAGAATACCTCTCCCTCTTTGTAGATATACTTTTCATTCAAAACTATGCTGATGGGGATATGCTTGTATGTATTTAGTGACCTTTACAGATTTATTCCCCAAGTTTTTTGAGTTCATAGAATCATGGAATAGTTCAGGTTGGAAGGGACTCTAAAGATGGCCTCATTCCAAGCCTGCTGCCGTGGGCAGGGACATGGTTCCATAGACCAGGTTGCTCAGAGCCTCGTCCCAGAGCACCAATGGGCCTTGAAGACTTCCAGGGATGGGGCAGCCCCAGCATCTCTGAGCAACCTGTGCCAGCCAGGTGCCAGAGGAGGAAGAAAGCCCTTCCCACCCGGAGCAGAGGCTGCTGCAGCTTCGTGTAGCCTCGTGTCACCGAGTGCGTGAGACAGCAAGGCCCTACCACGGAGGGATAACAGCACCGAAAGATCTTTTTCGGGAAAAGCGGAGCAACGGGACGCCAAAGCAGCCTTCAGTTCTTCCAGCAGATTTGGCAACAACTTGAAGGAGAAGCAGAGCTGGCCTGGTGCTTGCCAGCTCTCCAGGCAGTGGGGTTGGAGGAGCTGCAATTATCTGTCTTCTTGGCCGAGTCTTTAAAAGTGAGGCACTTCTCTGTAGTTCCTTTTCAAGAATTATGTGAAAGTTCCTCCTAGAAGTCCAAAGTCAGCTGTTTTCTTAGCAGAAGGAAGTCAGGAAGAAGCAAAGCAGGCAAAAACATCAGGTAAGTCAGGATAAAAACTTGGCTAACCTATTCCCCCCCCCAACAGGCAATTCTGAGGCAGTCAGCAGAGATCTGCCCGGGAGGAAAAGCAGAGCCAATCCCTGAGAACTGACGTGCGAGCTCTGGTGAGGACAGCTGCTCCCCCTGCCTCGGTGTGGGACCTCCTGAGCTGCCATTCCTGTGGTGGGAGTGTTTCTCCTCTCATCCAGCCAAGCCAGAGACCTCCTAGGGAACGAGCAGGTAAGGTTTAAGTACCGAGATCTCCCCCGTAAGAAGTGACAGGGCAAAAGGAAATGGCCTCAAGTCGCAGCAGGGAAGACTTAGATCGGCTTGGAGGAAAAATTTCATCACTGAAAGGGTGGTCAGGCATAGGAGCAGGCTGCCCAGGGAAGTCTCCATGCCTGGAGACATTTAAAGGATGTCAAGATGTGGTGTTTAGGGACCTGATTTGGGTGGGGGCTTGGCAGTGCTGGGGCAGCAGCTGGGCTCGATGACCTTAGAAGGCTTTTCCAACCTGAAGGATCCTATGGTTCTGGAAAGCCTTGCCCCCTCTGGCTCTAACACAGCACCTGGATGCTGACAGAATGAGGCTGGTCATAGACACTGGAGGTCCCTGTCCCACAGGGAGAGGACAAGCCAGCGTCACCTGCAGGCAGGGTCTCGTCCCCAGAGAGCAGTCAGCGACTCCGTCCCTGCCCGGGGCTCTGTGCGCACCCTCGGGGCGGACACCCGCCCTCAGGTTTCCCTCTGGGCACCTGGGAAGAGAACCAGGTCCATCCAGGTGGCAGCTCCAGGGCTTGCAGGCTTCGGGGCTTTGCAGCTGTGTGCCTTGACACGAGGCCGCCCGGCAACGCTGCTGGCCTCGGATCCTTGCTGCTTTCCACCTCATCCCATATGGATTTAGCAGCAATCTTCTGTCTTTTCTTTAAAACTGTCCTTGGGAGAGTTCAAAGAGAGGGTAATTAGTTATTTCAAAGCCTAAATATTTTACCTTTGGGCACTCTAGAGAAAAGACAAAAACCTGCTTTGCATCCTTCTGCCTGGAAGCCATTGTGACACAGGGAGGTGAGAAAGGGGCTGGCCGGGGTCACTGAGGCTCTGAGATGGAGCTGAGTTTGCATTTCAATTTTTTGGAGCTGAGGCTCATCAGAAGTTTTCTCAGCTCTCTGAGGCACAGAGCCCTGGAGCCAAGTAAGCTTGATCTGCTGCAGCTTGCTGTGAGCCTTGGGGTGAGCGTGCATCATTGCTTGGGATTGATTGAAATGCACTAAGGAAACAGCTCTGGGGAGGGAGGGAGGGAGATCCTCTCTTAACATGTGCCAATTCTTCTGTCAGACTCATCACGGCAGGACAGCGTGAAGACTGCAAGAAGATGTGGAGGGAAACAGGGAATGTGACTGGAGCATCGAACGCACAAGTGCAGAAATTTTGCTTTTTGCTTGGATTTAAACTCAGAAGTTGTAAGGAATTTGGGAGTGAGAAGGGACATTTCAGAAGGAGAAGAAGAAGAAGAAGAAGAAGAAGTTGTTGTTACGGTCCTGGCAAAATCTTTTGTTCCAGCTAATAAAGGAAATTAAAAAAAAAAAAAAAAAAAAAAGAAAAAGTGGGGTTTTTTTCCCCTCAATATTATATTAGTTGGTGGTATATGGTGTGTGTTGTTTTATGTCTTGGTATTATTAACTCTGTGTGAATTGTTTTTTGAGTGAGGCTAACTTTCTGGGTGGGTGGGTTTGTATTTGAGGTAGGATGAATTTCAATAGGTTTCTTTCAGAGACTTGTGATAGGTATGAGTGGGATTTTGTTTTTGTTCACTATATGTATAAACATAAGAGATTTGGTAGGCCCAGCTCAGCTGCTGGAGTTTTGGGTGTTAATTTATTAGTTGGCTTTTGTTAAATGCATTTTTCAATTTTTGAAAGGTTTTTTAATGTAGTGGTTTTAAGGTGTGTTTTAAGAATTGATTGTATTGTTCTATGTTGTTTGTAGTTGGTGGATGATAAGGGATACGGTGTAACTTCTCCAACGTTACAGCTTTAACGTTCCTAAGTTCTGATTTCTTTGTGTTTCAATGTTTTATTTTTGGTTTTATTTTTGGGGACAGGGTGGGTTTTTATAGGCAGTATGTATTTTAATTTGGGTAGTGATAGTTTCTAGTATTTTAATAGTTGAGATTTTTTTTATTTTCCTGCTTTGAATTAGTTTTTAAAAATTTTTTTGAAATAACCAACAGTCTATGAAAGTTATTATTTGTGAGTTAGCATCAAGGTAGAGCTTTGGGGGCTTTTTTTAGTAATGTTTAAGGTCAATTGTACAGTTTTGAGTGTAGTGAGTTGGTTTGATTTCATTTTTAATTGGCGTTTGTTTTTGTTAGCAGTTATGTCATTTCCAGTGTGTATTTGAGTTGTTTGGGTTTTTGAGATACTGGTTTAGGAGGAAGTTGATGATGAGCACGTACGGAGGTTTGGGGCCAGTTCTGGTGGGATCTGAAATGCATTGACAGTTAGATTGGTTTGAGTTCTGGTGAGGGCTCGGTGCTGTGGGGTCTTTGTTCCGTCAGCGACAGAAACAGGTTTGGTTCCGCCCCGCTGCGATGGGACGAGCGCGGGCTGGTGCTGAGGAAGGCACAGGATCCCTGTGGGTCTGATGTGCTGGGTTAATGAACTGATATGGTCTAATATGGAGATGAAAATAGAAATAAATATGAATTGTAAAATAAATATAAAATTATAGTGGTAAACATACATATAGAAAACAAATACATAAAACTTTAATATATAGTATATTATTGTAACATATACATATAAATTATATTCTACTATATATAAATACAAAGATATATAAATATAGATTGTAAATATAAAAATATTTTAACATAGTTAAAATAACTTGGGGAATTTTTAGTTTTTATTAGGTTATAGGCTGAGTTTTTTTATAAATAATATAAAATTGGTATACAAATATATAATATATATACACCGATATCTAGAAATATTTATTATAAATATAAGTGAAAGTAATATGTAATATAAAAATAATAGGTCTATTTTTATATCAAAAGGTATTCTTCCTAATATATATATTTAAATATAAATAAAAATTATAAGTGCAACTGTGAATAGAATTAGGAAAAATAAAATTATTTTTATAATTTTAAATATGGTTTAGACAAAGGGGTGTCTTTGGCTTTTATTTGGTTAGAGGCAGGGGTTTTATTTTAAATCATCTAAGTATAACAAAAATGTGACTCAAGATAGAAACATCTAATAAATATATAAAGTGAAATTACTAAACTATGACTATAAATTTAGACATATGTAAGTAATATGAAGAGTTGTAGTATAGAATGTAAATGGCGTTATACGGCAATAGAAATTATAAATGGGAATATAAATATAAAAATATGTAAATATCGTTTAAAAGAAAGGGAATTTTTTGGCTTTTATTTCAGTAGAGGCAGGGGTTTGAGTTTAAATAATAGAAGTGTTGCAGAAGTAAAAATCTTAACACAGAAATATATAATCAATATGTAAAAATATGTTTAAATGTGTCTAAATAAGTACTCGGAATAGATGTAATACAGAATATAAATGTATTTATAAATTGACATTTATAAAGGTAAATGTATAAGTAAGCCATATCCATTAACGTACATTACAAATATAAATGTGCATGGAAATATGAAAACATAAGGACAAAATCTATTTAAATACTGATTAAAATAAGGGTTGTTTTTTTTTTTTTGTTTTTATTGAGTTAGAGGCAGGGTTTTCATTTCAAATAATATGAATATAGATTATTACTGTTCTATATTTCAGAATATTGAGATTTATAATCAAGATAGATATATATATCTATAAATAAATATAAGTAAATATAAATAATAGGAAGAGATTTAATATGGAATACAAATAACGGTATACATTAGAATACATTTTAAATGTAAATGTGAATATGAATATGAAAAATACAATTTAAAAAATATTTAAATACAGTTGAAAAGAAAGGCGTTCTTTTTGGCTTTAATTTGGGTAGAGGCAGGGGTTTTATTTTAAATAATATTAGTGTTGCCAAAGTAAAAATCTTAACACAGAAATAAAAATAAATACATAAAGATATGAATAAAAATATATTAAAAATAGAACTAATAGGAACAGACGTAAAATAGAATAAAAATGTTTAAAGAAATCGGAAATTAGAAATGTAAAAATAAACATTATACATAAATATGCGTTTTAAATCTAAATTGAAATATAAAAATTTAGAGTTTTTTTTTTTAAATTTAAATACAGTTGAAAACAAAGGGGTCCTTTTTGGGTTTTATTTGGGTAGACGCAGAGGTTTTATTTGAAATAATAGAAGTGATACGGAAGTAAAAATTAATGCAGAAATATATAATGAATATGTAAAAATATGTATAAAAATATCGAAAGTAATCTAAGTAATAGGAATAGATGTAATATAGAAAATAAATTTATTTAAAAGTAGAAATGTATAAATAGACATACATCAATAGACATTATAAATGGAAACGTGAATATTAATATGAAAAAATATTTTTTAAATATTTAAATATTTTTCAAAGGAATTGTTGGGGTTTGACTTTTGTTTTTTTTTCCTTTCGGGTTAGAGGCGGGATGGTTTTTTCCTTCTTCCCGGTGGTTTTGGGGCATTTATTCCAGAGGAGTTTTTGGCGGGGGGGATCCCCCCCCGTTCTTTTTTGCCCCTTCCCTGCCCGCAGTCCCGAGGCGCGCGGCGCCCCCGGCTGGGGTGGGCGGCAGTGCTGCCGCCTTGTGGGCAGAGCCGGTACTGCAGCCGTGCACCGACAGACAGCCGAGGGGCGGCCATGTTGGGAGTGGCGGAACACCGACGCCGGCGCAGCTCCGGGGGGATTTTCTGTGGCGTTTCAAGCGTACCCGCCACGGGCTGTGGGCTCAGCGGCGCCGCGGGGCTGTGTATTTTGTCGGGTTTCTGCCAGGCATCGGGGAAAACGCCTCTCGCTGCCGGGAGGTCCTCTCGCCCGTTTCACCCCGCAGTCACTGGGTGCCGTTCAACATGGCGGCGGCCTGGACTTCATGGGTTGCCGTACAACATGGCGACGCCCGCAGTAGTCACGTGATGTCCAGTAAAGATGGCGACTTTCAGGGCCGGGTCTTCTTTTCAGTTTGTGGCGTATATTGCTCGCGTTCCACCCCTCGCCGGTGGTGGTGATTGCAATTCGGTTCGCCTGCAGCGGGTGGCGTCGCGGGAAATTTTTTCTAGGGCGAGGTGTTGGTGTTGGCATTTATCAGGAAGCTGGCAAGACGGCTACGCATTGGAGTCTTTCCTGAGGCGCTGGGCGTGATGAATGAAAGAATGTAACAAAGAAAATAATGAATGAGAGAAAATATGAATGACGGAAAAGAAAGAATGAATGAAAAGATGAATGAAAGAAAAGAATGAATGTAAGAAAAGATGAACATAGGGAAAAAAAATTAATGAAGTAAAAAACATGAATGAAGGAAAAAAAGAATGAATGAAAGAAAAGATGAATGAAGGGAAAAGAATGAATGAAAGAAAAAGATGAATGAAAGAAAAGAATCAATGAAGGAAAAGATGAATGAAAGAAAAAGATGAATGAAAGAAAAATATGAATGAGAAAAAAATATGAATGAAGGAAAAGAATGAGAGAAAAGAATGAATGAAAGAAAAGATCAATGAAAGGAAAGGGGAATGAAAGAAAAGATCAATGAAAGAATAGTATGAATGAAGGTAACGATGAATGAAGGCAAATGCATGGAAGAAAATAATGAATGAAGGAAATGAAAGAAAAGAGAATTAATGAAATTAGACTTGTGTTAGTGAGGAAAAAAAAACCAAGAATAAAAAATGAAGAAAGGCCAGTAAAAAGGCCAGAAAAAACCCCCATACCAGCAAAGGCCAGAAAAAAAAAAATCCCCGATAAAAAACCCAAGAAAAGGCAGAAAAAAAAATAGAAAAAACCCAAGAAAGGCTAGAAAAAAACCCAGAAAAAAAAACCCAGAAAAGAACCCAAGAAAGGCAAGGAAAAAAAACCCAGAAAAGAACCCAGGAAAGGCCAGAAAAAAATCCCAGAAAAGATCCCAAGAAAGGCCAGAAAAACCCCCAAGAAAAAAACCAAAAAGGGCCAGAAAAATCCCCCCCCAAAAACCCCAAATATGCCAGAAAAAAACCAAGAAGAAGCCCGAGAAATGCCAGGGAAAAGTCCAGAAAAAGGAAAGAAAAAATCCAAGAAACAAGGCACGAAAAAAGGCAAAAAAGCCACAAAAAAGGCAAGAAAACAAAACAAAACAAAACAAAACAAGAAAAGCCAGGAAAAAAAGTAAGAAAAACGTTCTGACAGGTATGATCAAGGTGAACAGTTTCAGTTTCAGGTACAAGGAGAGGAACAATTGTCAGATTAGCTTAGGGCATGGTGTGGAATGCAGCTGTGACAGTACTTATATTTAAATATAGTTTAAATACATTGGGGTTTTTTTTGGCTTTTATTAGGTTATAGGCTGGAGATTTTAGAAATAATATAAATATAAATAATATAAATATTTAAATCCAAATATACAAATATATAATATATATACCATTATCTATAAATGTTTAAGTAAATAAATGTATAAGAATAATATATATATTATTATATTAAAATGTGTTCTCTCTATATAATATCTATACCTATAATAAATAAAAATTATGAATGTAAATGTGAATATAATTATGAAAAATATAATTATTTTTAAAATTTTATATATGGTTTAAATAAAGGGCTATCTTTGGTTTTTATTTGGTTAGAGGCAGGGGTTTCATTTTAAATAATGTAAGTATTATAGAAATGTAAATCTAAATGTAGGAATATATAATAAATATATAAGGATATAATACTAAACTATGAATATAAATATAAATATAAATATATGTAAGTAATATGAGGAGATATAACATAGAATATAATTAACATACGGTAATATAAATTCTAAATCTAAATGTGAATATAAATATGAAAAATACATGATGGGGGCTCAGAGCACCCTAGGAGTGAGCTGTGAGGATGATGAGGGGGCGGCTCCTGCCGGACGGAGGCTGTTTTAGGGGGAGGTTTTGCCTCAGCTCCCTTTTGCATGGAGCTGCTGAGTGGAGGGGTTTTTGGGGGGCTCCCGGGGCTGTCTCATGGAAGGACTGCGAGAGCCTCTCACAGGGTCTGGGGGAACACCTGGATTCGCGCTTGGATACGTGGAGCATCGCCTAAAGGAGGTGCCGAGGGACGAATCGTTGTGCCGGGAAGCAGCAGTCGAACAGGTGAGCCCGTGTGGATTTGGAGCCGGGACTTTTGTCCTTCCCCTTCTCAATTTCATCTTGCCAGTCCCTGCCCGGTGCCCCGGGAACAAAAATAGAGCTGAGGAGGACAAAAGAAATGAAGGAGAAGGAAGCAGCTGCTCTTGTATTGTTGTCTATGTTTGAACTGAGGGGATCCCTCTTCGCTCGCGGTTTGAAGGGTGTTGATTGAAGGAACGCCTGCCTTTTCCAGGCCCTTAGGGGACTCACAGGGGTGACAGGGAATCCCTGCCTTCTGTTTGAAGGGGAGTGGGAAAAGTCTTGTTGTGGTATTATGGGTTTGATTTGAAGGCAGCCACCCCGTTTTCATCATCCTAAGGTTTAAACTGAGGGGGCAGCCCTGGTGTCCCTCCTTTTCAAGGGTTTGAATTGAGGTCCAAATGCCCCTTTCCCATCAGTCGAAGGCTTTCATTTGAGGAACACCCCTTCTTTTCTGCTCTGCCAGGGGACGAAATGGAAGGGGAGAACACATTTCTGTGCCCTTGTTGAAGTGAGGCGAGCCCCGCCTGCGGCGTCAGTGTCGGGGTTCAGTTGCGGGAAGCTGCAGCTCTGGCAGCGTTTGCAGGGCCGCAATGGGGCTGTGCCGCTGCATTTGAGGGCGCTCCCCGTGCCCGCGGCCCGGGCCGGAACGCTGCCGCTCGGGAGCCCGCCCGGCACGGCCCGGGCAGTTGGCGAGGCGGACGGGGAATTTGGCGCGGCAGCGGCGGAGCCGCGCCGGTGCGAGCCGTGCGGAGCCGAGCGGAGCCGTGGCGGGCCGGCCGAGGGCGGCGGAGGCGGCGCGGGCGCTGCTGCGCTGGCCCGGGCGGTGCCGGCCGCTCCGGCCGCTCCGGGCGCGGGGCTCGGGCGCCGCCGGGGCCCCCCGGGCCCGGTGCCGGCCCCGCCGGGCAGGGGGGAGCGGGCGGGGGGCTCCGGGGCGGCGCCGCCCCCGCGTGCCGGAGGAGCCGCCGCAGGAGCCGCTGTCCTGCCGGGAGCCGCGCTCCGGCCGGGGCCGGCAGCGAGCGCGGGCTGCAGCTGCTGGAAGCTCTCGGCTGCCGTGGTTCGGAGGCGCTTTGTAGGGATTTATTGCATCGTTTTGCTCGCTCTGCAGCGGGTGTACGCTGAGGGATATGGTGTCCGTCCTGACTGCGATGGTTCTCGGTTCAGGCGGTGATGATAAAGATTTGGTTTGGATTGAGTTTTGTAGTCGGATGGGTTTTTTGCCGGGGTGTTATGTTTCGAAAGGCGTGCAATGGTTTTTATGTGTCGTAGCGTGAAGTAGCGGTTCGGATTTGAATTCTGTTGTGGTGGCTTTTATTAGCGTGAGTGTGTAGTGTTTGTTTTGGTGGGTTTGAGGTAGCGTCATGCCGTTCATAGCAGCGGGGTTTTTAAAATCTTGATCCTTGCATTTGTGTTTATCGTTTTCCAGGGCTTTTCTTTATTTGGTTTGTTTGTTTGTAGTGTGTGTTTTATTGTTCCGGATCATTTGGGAGATACTGTTTCTGGTTACGTTTGTCTTTAGGCTTTGTGTTTATTTCTAGGTGGTATTTTTATTTTGATAGATTGAGGCACTATGCGTTTATTCCGTTAGGAATAATTTTTTTTGTTGTAAATTTAAGTTTATTTTGTTTTGGGGATTTTTTTGGGTGGTTTTTTGTGTTTTTTCTTTTTCTCTTTTATTTTGTTGTATTTGTTGTCCTTTGGTGTATTTGGTTGTTGTTTATCAGTTTTATTTTTGGGAACGTGGGTATTTATATAGTTGGTCTTTTAAAGTAGTTTTTTTATTTGGATAGTTATTTTCTTAATTTTTTATTGGTTGAGATTTTTTTTCCATTTTGTTAATTAGTTAGGTTTTTAAAGTTATTTTTACAGAGTATTGGTAATTCTTTGATTTAGTGTAGCGGTGTGAAGGTTGTTATTTTTTTTAAAGTAACTTTCAGGGTCAATGGCACTGTTTGGAGTTTAGTAACTTGGTTTGATTGTTTTTTAGTAGTTTTTGTGATTTGCTGTGCCTGTTTCTATAGGGTTTTTTAAAATTTTGATTCCATTTTTCTGATACGATGAGAATTGTTAGTGAGAAGGGTGTGTGTTTTTTTCCCTGGCATTTATTTGGCTGGTGGAGGTATCTCGATGGTTTTGGAAGATATTGGTGGGAATTCGATGCTGTTGTTTTGTAATTTTCTTTAGGAATTGGATTTTAAATGTAAAATGATAACTACAACGATATTTTAACAAAACAAACATATGTATAGAAATGGGAATAAAAAGCTTTAAATAGAGACCGAATATATCAATATAAAACATGTAACCTAAGTCATTATATATTACAATAGGATATAATATTTCTAATACAGAGTAGTATATATTTTTATAGATATATAAAAATATAGATTATAAATAGAAACGAAACCCCTATCAAAATATAGAGAAATGTATGACTAATATATGCAGACATATATAGAAATAGAAAAGATTCATAAATACAGCAAAATAGAAATTGATACAATACATAATACAAGTAATACTGTATATATCTTATTAGAATATATTATAGGAAATATGTATAAAATATATATAAATATAGTACATCAACATGTTATCATATAATATATAACAAATTAGAAATATACATAGGAAAATTATAATTATAAATATATTTTTTATAGCAGTTAAATAACGCGGGTTTTTTTACTTGTCAATAGGCAGGGGTTTAACAATAAAAATTATAAATACAAATAATATAAAAGTAGAAATCTATTTATAGAAATATAAATACATACGGATATATATTAAATTTAAAAATACAAAAAAATAGTTATAGCAGTAGATATGATACATAATTTAAATAATTTCAATATATTTTTAGAATTTTAGATATATTATATACAATTATTAATATAATGCATCAAAGAAACGATAAACATAAATGTGAATATAATTATACGTAGTATAAATAAAAATGATTCAATGTCGTTTAGAAGACGGGTTTTTTTGTATTTATTTGGTTAGAGATATGGGTTTTCTTTGGAATAATAGAAGTATTATATAAATATAAAAATATAAAATGAAGATATAAAGACATTTATAAAACCACAAAAGATAAAGAAATAGAGATCATAGGAATAGACGTGATGTATTATATCAATTACTTTACACATCAATGTCCGGTATAAATATGCATGTGAATGTAAATATGAAAAACAGAAATATAAAATGTATTTAAAGATGGCTTTTAAGAAAGGTGGCTTGTTTGGTTGTCGTCGGGTAAGAGGCAGGTTTTTGGCATTTATTTTAGAGGGTTTTTGAGGGCATCGCAGCTGGTTTTCTGCCCGCCCTCGCTGCCCGCAGCAGAGCCCGGCAGCGCAGCCCCGCGGACAGGCAGCCGAGGGGCGGCGGCCATGACGCGTCTCTGCCGCGGCGCAGGCGCGATCGCGACCTCGGGAGTGGCTCGGCCGGGACGCGCTTGACCTCCCAAGATGGCGGCAGAAATGGGCGGAAAAAGGAGCAGCGCGGCCCGTGTACCAGGCTGGCTGGTCGGCACCCCGAGGCCGCAGCGGCGGGATTTTCCGTGAGGTATGCAGTGCCGAGCACACGGGCTGTGGGTCAGTGGCGCCGCTGGCGGGCCGATGTTGGGCGGGCGCCGACAGGCAATGGCAGAGACGCCGCTCTCTCTGCCGAGGAGCTGCCGCCGTCGCCGTCTCGGGACTCGGGAGCGGCTCGGCCGGGACGCAGGTGACCTTCCCAAGATGGTGACAAAAAGGGCAGGGCAAGCACGGCTCGCGGTCCGCTTGCGGCGCTGCCCGCACGATGGCGGCGCCGCCCCGGCGGGGTTTCCCGCGGTGTTTCCGGTGCGGGGCTCACGGGGTGTGGGCTCAGCGGCGCCGCGGGCGGGCGGGAGGGTTCTGGGAGGCCGCTGACGGGCACTGGCGGGGGGCGGTTCTCCTTGCCGAGGCGCTCGTGGTACGTCCTCTGCTGCTGGAGAGGGGTTTCGTACTGGGAAAGCTCATTTTATTTTTCCGAATGAAAATACGCTGCCCAGTATGCCCAAGTAGAGAGCAGTAAAACACTTGCTTTGGTCGAGAATTTAGTGCTTCAAAGTAGAGGGTTTGTTTCATGTTAGCACGGACGAGTGTACGATAACTTAATAGTAATGACAATGTCAATATTACAGCCAAAAGGTCTTTATCGGGGAGATGTTGAGGAAAAAAAATACACTGATATTCCTGTGCTAAGCGCACATCCGTAGCTGGGAAACAGCAGAGGAGCTGCAGTGTCCAGCTGTTAGCAGAAAATTTGGGAAGAAGCGCTCTGGTGGAATTTGGGGTTCAAGTTGAGGACTCATCAGTGGTGCTGTTAACACAGTCAGAATGGATCACTCATTCTCTCCAGGCCGGTGTGGCCTCAAAGGCTGTCCCTGCTGATGGCAGAGTGCGTGAAGCCTCTGCTGAGCAGGCAGCGGCATCTCCCCCGAACACTTTCTCACAGCAGGGACGGAGACGGACCCAGCCCAGCGCATGGAAACGGATCTCTCCAGCTGAACACTCAGGTGAAGCGACCGGAGAGCGTGCTCAGCATGAACCACGTGACCTTCACATCTCCAGGGTAATGATTCTTGCACCTTCAGACTGCAGTATCGATCAGCTTTTTTTTTTTTTTTCCCCAGGCTTTTAATCACCTCTCAAACAGAGGAATACTCCCCTTGGAGGCTGCTGTGCCCTGCGCACTAGGGAGCCTGGCAGGTGACCCCGTTGGTGAGAGGAGGGCAGCTGCAAGCAGGCAGCCGGCGGGAAAACACAGGAGTTGGAGTGGTTTCTGAAGTCTGAGGAATGGGGAGACGGCCTGAGCTAAGCAGGAGTTAAGCACAGTCATACAGAGTCCTGGCTGTTATGATTTAAGGTCGCTTAGTGAATATCTGTAGAGTCTATAGATATTTCTATATATGTAAAAGTATAATATCGAGCCGTGCGCAGGAGAAAAAGAGCTCTTTACGTGAGATACGACCTGGGGGGCATCATGCCAGGCTATCCCTTCCAGATCTGGAAGGCTTCAGTGTTCAGTGTGGCACGATGGGAAGTTTTGAACAATAAGATTTCCTCTTTGGTGCAGGTCAGATGGGTGACGCCTGGCAGCTCGTGCACCACCCCCGCGTTAACCCGTGCGCCTCTCCTTCCCTCCCTGCTCCACAGGCACAACACGGGAGCAGCAGGGAGAGCTGGGTTTGTCCCGGAGGATCCAGGAGCTCGGGGTGGATATCTGAGCCTGCAGCTCCAGGCCGCAGCGGGATCCGAGGGCCGCACACACCCACAGCGCACAGGTACTCTCAGAAACGTGGGCTGTCACGGCTGAGCCTCAGGAGCTGGCAGTGCCCGCTTGGAGAACAACAGTAGCTTCCAGCCTTTTCTTTTGTCTGCACTTCCAGTGTTCAGTCAGTCCAATTACTGCTGGGCCTTTGCCCAGCATGGTGTGAAATGCTTCAGGGGCTAAAGGGGTAAAAAAAGGGGAAAGAAAATCAAACTATAGTCTAAACCTCAGGAGGGAGAAGACATCCGTCAGGACAAACTCTTAAGAGAAATGGGATGAACAAGACTTGTTTACTAAATCCTTCATATCTGTAGCTAGCGCAAAGAGGTCTCACAGTCCTTCTCATTAGCAGAGCAAAGGAAGACCAGAAAAGCCCTCAGCCTAAGCCATTGAAAGCAGCAGCAGCAGCTCGGTGTAGCGTGGCAGGCATTCCTAGGTTGGCTTTTTGCTTTCGCATGTAGCACTGGTAGAGGCAAATTCATTGCAAGGTGATAGTTCCAGCCTTATATTGAAATGTGAGCAGAGAGGAACTTTCTCAGTTGGATTTGGGTTTATTCACAGCACTTGTAAACAGAGTTAACATAAAGATAACAAGCGCAGGGAGCGTGCCGTGGGTTACCTCAAGCGGCAAAGGATTCGGGACGGGGACCAGGCACTTTCCCCTTCAAGGTACTGTTTTTTTCTGGAGGAATTATGTGAGAGCAGAGAAGTTGCAATGGCATTGCAGTTCCCTGCACAGAAAATACCCAGGGAGGCGAAGCACAGCCCAGTGGTGCCATTCACCTGTACCACAACTGGGAGCATCAGTGAAGTGAGGAGGACCGAGCAGCTCCCCCCTTTAGCAAACACAGCAGAAACGTCAGCCAGCGTCACCCTTTCCCAGACCACTGGCGTGCGCTTGGGGACAATAACTCGTATTTGTCACAGCCAGGTCTTCTGAGCCACAGCACTCCTGCTCTGGGGTGGCCACCGCTCGCCGATCACAGTGAAAACAAACTTGTGTACGGGCACTCTGCAAAATTGCCACCAGAGATGCCACTGAAGCACAACTTTGGCTTTCAGGCATCTCCTCTGCAAGCTGTCCCTTGTGGCGTTTCTGCAGGGGATTCATTGTTCATTAATTCCTCCCATTTTCTATTTGTAATTCCCAAAGAATATTGGTTAACTTTTACAGCCTCTTCAGCGCTCCCCAAGCTTCACACCACACCTAAATGCTCATTTTCACTGCCTGAAGGGCTTTTCTGACCTGAATGCTTTTATGAATACTTCAGCTTAAGGGGAAAGCTGTACATTGATTGCATTTTGGAGAAAAGGATTTGAATGTCCAGCTGTAAATTTATCTTGTGTTTTGTCTTCCAGGTTCACTCGTACTGTAATTTGCAAATGGCACGGCAAACGCCACGAGAGCAGCCGGTGAAGATGGCTCAGAAGCAATGACAAGAATGCGCTGCCAAGTTGGGTCCAGCAGTCCAGCTTCCGGACACGGTAGGGCAGACGCACCTTTGTTTGATAAAGCATCAAACACTGTAGTTTTTATTTTTTGTGTTTGTCTGTGCTCCCATTCTGATCACCCCTTGAAGTATTATTTTTCAAAATGATATCTAGGAGAGAAATCACGTTTATTCAGGGGGAGCCATAATTCTCATCTGTTTCAAATGCACCGGGTGTGTTTTAAGCCCTGCAAACACACCGAGAGCTGCAGAGTTTGTAGCGCAGTTCTCTGCAGCACCGGTTATTCTGTATTCCAGTAACCATGCCCTGGGGTACCAGCTAGGCTCAATCCCAGGAGCAGGAGAAGCAGACCCGAGAGATGCTTTGGGTAGAGCCCAGCCAGGTTTCAGGCGGCCTGCAAAGTCTGGCCTCGCAGTACACACCGGTCTGCTGTTGCCATCGGCCGGAAAAATCCCTCTGGGATATTCCCAGACGCGGGGAGGAGTATCTGCTCCTGTCACAGAACCGCCGGGGGCTCTTTGCCCTCCGGCTCCGCGCGATCTGCCCAGGAACAACGCGCGCGCCAGGCCGTTACCGCTCTCCGCACGGCAAAACACCTTCAGCCAAGGTCAGTGGAAAAGCAAAACAACCCTGCCAACACAAGCCCGCTACTAGAGAGGCAAAACGTTACCCTTCCAAAGGAATTCATCCTTCTCCTCGCTTACAGCTCTGCTGTTGGGTCACACCATAGAATGGTGTGGGTTGGAAGGGACCTTAAAAAGGGCCTCATTCTACCCCCTGTCCTGGGCAGGGTCACCTTCCCCTTGGCCAGGTTGCTGTGCTGTCACAGATCAGGTGACAGAGCTGTGGAAATTGTAATGATATTATTAAGGCCTGTTTCTTATTGCCTTGCCATTCGTGAAGCCCAAGGCTGTCTTGTCCTAGTTTAGCTTTCTGATGTGGAGGAGCTGAACTGCCAATCGATACGGAATTTGGTGCTCTCTGTGGCACGACATCCTGAAAATTTCTGTCCCAGAAATACTGTCACGATGGCTGTGCTCCATAAAGAATGACACGGCCCGATTGGCAGCAATTTTTACTTGTGCAATAGTGTAAAAATGGTAAAATTTGAACACTGCTTATTATTTCAAAAGAAAATATTTTAAAACTTGGAGCCATAGCTAAAATTCCCCCGAAAGGTAGCAAGAGCAAATACATAGAATACCTCTCCCTCTTTGTAGATATACTTTCCATTCAAAACTATGCTGATGGGGATATGCTTGTATGTATTTAGTGACCTTTACAGATTTATTCCCCAAGTTTTTTGAGTTCATAGAATCATGGAATAGTTCAGGTCGGAAGGGACTCTAAAGATGGCCTCATTCCAAGCCTCCTGCCGTGGGCAGGGACGTGGTTCCACAGACCAGGTTGCTCAGAGCCTCGTCCCAGAGCACCAATGGGCCTTGAAGACTTCCAGGGATGGGGCAGCCCCAGCATCTCTGAGCAACCTGTGCCAGCCAGGTGCCAGAGGAGGAAGAAAGCCCTTCCCACCCGGAGCAGAGGCTGCTGCAGCTTCGTGTAGCCTCGTGTCACCGAGTGCGTGAGACAGCAAGGCCCTACCATGGAGGGATAACAGCACCGAAAGATCTTTTTCGGGAAAAGCGGAGCAACGGGACGCCAAAGCAGCCTTCAGTTCTTCCAGCAGATTTGGGAACAACTTGAAGGAGAAGCAGAGCTGGCCTGGTGCTTGCCAGCTCTGCAGGCAGTGGGGATGGAGGAGCTGCAATTATCTGTCTTCTTGGCTGAGTCTTTAAAAGTGAGGCACTTCTCTGTAGTTCCTTTTCAAGAATTATGTGAAAGTTCCTCCTAGAAGTCCAAAGTCAGCTGTTTTCTTAGCAGAAGGAAGTCAGGAAGAAGCAAAGCAGGCAAAAACATCAGGTAAGTCAGGATAAAAACTTGGCTAACCTATTCCCCCCCCCAACAGGCAATTCTGAGGCAGTCAGCAGAGATCTGCCCGGGAGGAAAAGCAGAGCCAATCCCTGAGAACTGACGTGCGAGCTCTGGTGAGGACAGCTGCTCCCCCTGCCTCGGTGTGGGACCTCCTGAGCTGCCATTCCTGTGGTGGGAGTGTTTCTCCTCTCATCCAGCCAAGCCAGAGACCTCCTAGGGAACGAGCAGGTAAGGTTTAAGTACCGAGATCTCCCCCGTAAGAAGTGACAGGGCAAAAGGAAATGGCCTCAAGTCGCAGCAGGGAAGACTTAGATCGGCTTGGAGGAAAAATTTCATCACTGAAAGGGTGGTCAGGCATAGGAGCAGGCTGCCCAGGGAAGTCTCCATGCCTGGAGACATTTAAAGGATGTCAAGATGTGGTGTTTAGGGACCTGATTTGGGTGGGGGCTTGGCAGTGCTGGGGCAGCAGCTGGGCTCGATGACCTTAGAAGGCTTTTCCAACCTGAAGGATCCTATGGTTCTGGAAAGCCTTGCCCCCTCTGGCTCTAACACAGCACCTGGATGCTGACAGAATGAGGCTGGTCATAGACACTGGAGGTCCCTGTCCCACAGGGAGAGGACAAGCCAGCGTCACCTGCAGGCAGGGTCTCGTCCCCAGAGAGCAGTCAGCGACTCCGTCCCTGCCCGGGGCTCCGTGCGCACCCTCAGGGCGGACACCCGCCCTCAGGTTTCCCTCTGGGCACCTGGGAAGAGAACCAGGTCCATCCAGGTGGCAGCTCCAGGGCTTGCAGGCTTCGGGGCTTTGCAGCTCTGAGATGGAGCTGAGTTTGCATTTCAATTTTTTGGAGCAGAGGCTCATCAGAAGTTTTCTCAGCTCTCTGAGGCACAGAGCCCTGGAGCCAAGTAAGCTTGAGCTGCTGCAGCTTGCTGTGAGCCTTGGGGTGAGCGTGCATCATTGCTTGGGATTGATTGAAATGCACTAAGGAAACAGCTCTGGGGAGGGAGGGAGAGAGGGAGGGAGGGAGATCCTCTCTTAACATGTGCCAATTCTTCTGTCACTCATCACGGCAGGACAGCGTGAAGACTGCAAGAAGATGTGGAGGGAAACAGGGAATGTGACTGGAGCATCGAACGCACAAGTGCAGAAATTTTGCTTTTTGCTTGGATTTAAACTCAGAAGTTGTCAGGAATTTGGGAGTGAGAAGGGACATTTCAGAAGGAGAAGAAGAAGAAGAAGAAGTTGTTGTTACAGTCCTGGCAAAATCTTTTGTTCCAGCTAATAAAGGAAATTAATAAAAAAAAAAAAAAAAAAAAGAAAAAGTGTGGGTTTTTTTTCCCCTCAATATTATATTAGTTGGTGGTATATGGTGTGTGTTGTTTTATGTCTTGGTATTATTAACTCTGTGTGAATTGTTTTTTGAGTGAGGCTAAGTTTCTGGGTGGGTGGGTTTGTATTTGAGGTAGCATGAATTTCAATAGGTTTCTTTCAGAGACTTGTGATAGGTATGAGTGGGATTTTGGTTTTGTTCACTGTATGTATAATCATAGAGATTTGGTAGGACCAGCTCAGCTGCTGGAGTTTTGGGTGTAAATTTATTAGTTGGCTTTTGTTAAATGCAGTCTTCAGTTTTTGAAAGGTTTTTTAATGTAGTGGTTTTAAGGTGTGTTTTAAGAATTGATTGTATTGTTCTATGTTGTTTGTAGTTGGTGGATGGTAAGGGATACGGTGTAACTTCTCCAACGTTACAGTTTTAGTGTTGCTAAGTTCTGATTTTTTTGTGGTTTAATGTTTTATTTTTGGTTTTATTTTTGGGGACAGGGTGGGTTTTTATAGGCAGTATGTTTTTTAATTTGGGTAGTGATAGTTTCTAGGATTTTAATAGTTGAGATTTTTATATTTTCATGCTTTTAATTAGTTTTTAAAAAAATTTTTAAAATAACCAACAATCTATGAAAGTTATTATTTGTGAGTTAGCATCAAGGTAGAGCTTTGGGGGCTTTTTTTAGTAATGTTTAGGGTCAGTTGTACAGTTTTGAGTGTAGTGAGTTGGTTTTATTTCATTTTAATTAGTGTTTCTTTTTGTTAGCAGTTATGTCATTTTCAATGTGTATTTGAGTTGTTTGGGTTTTTGAGATACTGGTCTAGGAGGAAGTTGATGATGAGCACGTACGGAGGTTTTGGGCTAGTTCTAGTGGGATCTGAAATGTATTGACAGTTAGATTGATTTGTGTTTTTATGAGGGTTCAGTGTTGTGGGATCTTTGTTCTGTCAGCAACAGAAACAGGTTTTGTTCCGCCCCGCTGCGATGGGACGAGCGTGTGCTGTGTACTGGTGCTGAGGAAGGCACAGGATCTCTGTGGTTCTGATGTGTTGGGTTAATGAATTGATATGGTCTAATATATAGATGAAAATAGAAATAAATATGAATTGTAAAATAAATATAAAATTATAGTAGTAAACGTAAATATAGAAAACAAATACATAAATACATAAAACTTTATATACAGTATATTATTGTAACAGAAAAGACATAAAAATGATAGTCTATTATATATAAATACAAAGATATATAAATATAGATTGTAAATATAAAAATATTTCAACATAGTTAAAATAACTTGGGGAATTTTTGGTTTTTATTAGGTTATAGGCTGGGGTTTTTTAATAAATAATATAAATATAAATAATATAAAATAGGAGTACAAATATACAAATATATAATATATATACACCAATATCTATAAATATTTATTATAAATATAAGTGAAAGTAATATGTAATATAAAAATAACAGATCTATTTTTATCTCAAAAGGTATTCTTCCTAATATATATATTTAAATAGAAATAAAAATTATAAGTGTAAATGTGAATAGAATTAGGAAAAATAAAATTATTTTTAGCATTTTAAATATGGTTTAAATAAAGGGGTGTCTGGTTTTTATTTGGTTAGAGGCAGGGGTTTTATTTTAAATCATCTAAGTATAATACAAATGTGACTCTTAAGATAGAAATATATAATAAATATATAAAGAGAAATGACTAAACTATGAATATAAATTTAAACATATGTAAGTAATATGAAGAGTTGTAGTATAGAATGTAAATGGCTTTATACGGCAATAGAAATTATAAATGGGAATATAAATATAAAAATATGTAAATATCGTTTAAAAGAAAGGGAATTTTTGGGCTTTTATTTCAGTAGAGGCAGGGGTTTGATTTTAAATAATAGAAGTGTTACAGAAGTCAAAATCTTAACACAGAAATATATAATCAATATGTAAAAAATATGTTTAAATGTGTCTAACTAAGAACTTGAAATAGACGTAATACAGAATATAAATGTATTTATAAATTGACGTTAATAAATGTAAATGTATAAGTAAGCCATATCCATTAACGTACATGATAAATATAAATGTGAGTAGAAATATGAAAACATAAGGATAAAATCTATTTAAATACTTTTTAAAAGAAAAGGTTGGGTTTTTTCTTTTATTGTTCTTATTGAGTTAGAGGCAGGGTTTTCATTTCAAATAATATGAATATAGATTATTACTGTTCTGTATTTCTAAATATTGAGATATATAATCAAGATAGATATATATATCTATAAAAATATAAGGAAATATAAATAATAGGAAGCGATTTAATATGGAATATAAATAACGGTATACATTAGAACACATTTTAAATGTAAATGTGAAGATGAATCTGAAAAAATACCATTTAAAAATATTTAAATACAATTGAAAAGAAAGGGGTTCTTTTTGGCTTTAATTTGGGTAGAGGCACGGGTTTTATTTTAAATAATATTAGTGTTGCCAAAGTAAAAATCTTAACATAGAAATAAATATTAATATATAAAGATATGAATAAAAAAATATAAAAATAGAACTAATAGGAACAGATGTAAAATAGAATAAAAATGTTGAAAGAAATGGGAAATTATAAATGTAAAAATAAACATTCTACATAAATATGCGTTTTAAATATAAATTTAAATATCAATATTTAATTTTTTAAAAATTTGTATACAGTTGAAAACAAAGGGGTCCTTTTTGGGTTTTATTTGGGTAGATGCAGAGGTTTTATTTGAAATAATAGAAGTGATATGGAAGTAAAAATTAACGCAGACATATATAATGAATATGTAAAAATATGTATAAAAATATAGAAAGAAATCTAAGTAATAGGAATAGATGTAACATAGAAAATAAATTTATTTAAAAGTAGAAATGTATGAACAGACATTATACATCAACAGACATTATAAATGGAAATGTGAATATGATGTCATTTTCAATGTGTATTTGAGTTGTTTGGGTTTTTGAGATATTGGTCCAGGAGGAAGTTTCTGATGAGCATGTACGGAGGTTTTGGGCTAGTTCTGGTGGGATCTGAAATTTATTTACAGTTAGATTGATTTGTGTTTTTATGAGGGTTCAATGTTGTGGGATCTTTGTTCCGTCAGCAACAGAAACAGGTTTTGTTCCGCCCCGCTGCGATGGGACGAGCGTGTGCTGTGTACTGGTGCTGAGGAAGGCACAGGATCTCTGTGGTTCTGATGTGTTGGGTTAATGAATTGATATGGTCTAATATATAGATGAAAATAGAAATAAATATGAATTGTAAAATAAATATAAAATTATAGTAGTAAACGTAAATATAGAAAACAAATACATAAATACATAAAACTTTATATGCAGTATATTATTGTAACAGAAAAGACATAAAAATGATAGTCTATTATATATAAATACAAAGATATATAAATATAGATTGTAAATATAAAAATATTTCAACATAGTTAAAATAACTTGGGGAATTTTTGGTTTTTATTAGGTTATAGGCTGGGGTTTTTTAATAAATAATATAAATATAAATAATATAAAATAGGAGTACAAATATACAAATATATAATATATATACACCAATATCTATAAATATTTATTATAAATATAAGTGAAAGTAATATGTAATATAAAAATAACAGATCTATTTTTATCTCAAAAGGTATTCTTCCTAATATATATAATTAAATAGAAATAAAAATTATAAGTGTAAATGTGAATAGAATTAGGAAAAATAAAATTATTTTTAGCATTTTGAATATGGCTTAAATAAAGGGGTGTCTTTGGTTTTTATTTGGTTAGAGGCAGGGGTTTTATTTTAAATCATCTAAGTATAATAAAAATGTGACTCTTAAGATAGAAATATATAAAAAATATATAAAGAGAAATGACTAAACGATGAATGTAAATTTAAACATATGTGAGTAATACGAAGAGTTGTAGTATAGAATGTAAATGGCATTATATGGCAATAGAAATTATAAATGGGAATATAAATATAAAAATATGTAAATATCGTTTAAAAGAAAGGGAATTTTTGGGCTTTTATTTCAGTAGAGGCAGGGGTTTGATTTTAAATAATAGAAGTGTTACAGAAGTCAAAATCTTAACACAGAAATACATAATCAATATGTAAAGATATGTTTAAATGTGTCTAACTAAGAACTTGAAATAGACGTAATATAGAATATAAATGTATTTATAAATTGACATTTATAAAGGTAAATGTATAAGTAAGCCATATCCATTAACGTACATGATAAATATAAATGTGAGTAGAAATATGAAAATGTAAGGATAAAATCTATTTAAATACTTTTTAAAAGAAAGGGTTGGGTTTTTTTTTTTTGTTCCTATTGAGTTAGAGGCAGGGTTTTCATTTCAAATAATATGAATATAGATTATTACTGTTCTGTATTTCTAAATATTGAGATATATAATCAAGATAGATATATATATCTATAAAAAATATAAGGAAATATAAATAATAGGAAGCGATTTAATATGGAATACAAATAACGGTATACATTAGAATACATTTAAAAGGAAAATGTGAAGATGAATCTGAAAAATACCATTTAAAAATATTTAAATATAGTTGAAAAGAAAGGGGTTCTTTTTGGCTTTAATTTGGGTAGAGGCAAGGGTTTTATTTTAAATAATTTTCGTGTTGCAAAAGTAAAAATCTTAACACAGAAATAAAAATAAATATATGAAGATATGAATGAAAATATATAAAAAATAGAACTAATAGGAACAGATGTAAAATAGAATAAAAATGTTTAAAGAAATGGGAAATTAGAAATGTAAAAATAAACATACATAAATATCCGTTTTAAATATAAATTTAAATATAAATATTTATTTTTTAAAAAAAATTTGAATACAGTTGAAAACAAAGGGGTCCATTTTGGGTTTTATTTGGGTAGATGCAGAGGTTTTATTTGAAATACTATAAGTGATACGGAAGTAAAAATTAACGCCGAAATATATAATGAACATGTAAAAATATGTATAAAAATATAGAAAGAAATCTAAGTAATAGGAATAGATGTAATATAGAAAATAAATTTATTTAAACGTAGAAACGTATAAATAGACATTATACATCAAAGAACATAAATGGAAATGTGAATATTATTATGAAAAAATATTTTTAAAATATCTAAATATTTTTCAAAGCAATTGTTGGGGATTGATTTTAGTTTTTTTATCCTTTCGGGGTGGAGGCGGGATGGTTTTTTTCTTCTTCCCGGTTGTTTTGGCGCATTTATTTCAGAGGAGTTTTTGGCGGGGGGGGGGGATCGCCCCCGTTCCTTTCTGCCGCTTTTTCTGCCCGCAGCTCCGAAGCGCGCGGCAGTGCTGCCACCTTGTGGGCAGAGCGCGGTACTGCAGCCGCGCAGCGACAGGCAGCCGAGCGGCCGCCATCTTGGGAGTGGCGGAACACCGACGCCGGCGCGGTTCCGGCGGCGTTTTCTGTGGCGTTTCAAGTGTACCCGTCAGGGGCTGTGGGCTCAGCGGCGCCGCGGGGCTGCCTATTTTGTCGGGTTTCCGCCACGCATCGGGGGAAAACGCCTCTCGTTGCCGGGAGGGCCTCTCGTGGCCGCCATCTTGGGGGCGGTGAGTCCCGCATGTCTCGGACTTTCTTCGACCTTTTCAAGATGGTGGCGAAATGGGCGAGAAAATCTCAGAGCCCGGTAGGTCTGCCGCCCTGTGGCCAGCAAGCGGTACTGCAGCCTCCCCGAGCTAGCCCCCTGCCCCTCGCCGCTGGGCGCCGGGGGCAGGGGAGGGAGGCGGCTGCCGAGCGAGGGGCGGGAGCGAGCGGCGGGCGGGGCGGTGTCTGTAAATGCTGCGCACGGGGGAAGGACGTTCAGGGGTGCAAAGGGACACGCTGGCCGGGAACAATGGCCGCGGCGGGGCCGGTTTCGGCGGGCGGCAGAGGCGCGGTCGCAGCGCTCGGCGGGCCGGGGGCAGCGGGCCTGGGGCGGGCGAGCAGCGTCGGAACAGGGCTGCACCCCCCGAGCCCGCGCACGCCCCTCTCCGGGCGGTGGAATCGACCGCGCGGGCCGGACAATCCCGGCGGGGCGGCGGGCAGGCGGCGCAGGAGGCGGAGCGGGATCCCGGCGCTCGCCGCCGTTTCTGCCGCCGGCTTTGGAGGTGAGGCTGGTCACCCGTGCCGTCCCGCCACCTCCCGGTGTCTGTAAACTTCTCTCTGCCTTGCCAGGTCTGTGCTGGAGAGTGGGAGAAAGGTCCCTGCCAGTTACCATCTCCTGGGTGGGCAGAGAACTCTGATCTTGGCCGGATGGGCTGGTGAGTATTGCAGCAATGAGGACGTGCTTTTATGGATTTAGCGACCTTTGCAGATTTATCCCCTTCCTTCAAGTGAGAGTGCATCATTGCAGGCTTGGGATTGATTGAAATGTGCTAATAAAACCAGCTCTGGGGAAGGAGGGAGGGAGGGAGGGGGAGAGGAAGGGAGAGAGGGAGGGAAATCCTCACTTAACTTGAGAGATTTGCTAGGGCCAGCTCAGCTGCTGGAATTTTGGGTGTTAATTTATTGGATGGGTTTTGTTAAACACAGAATAATTATATACCTTAACAGCAAATCACCCAATTACCCGATTTATCTAACTGTGCTATCTAAACACAAAGTTTTATATCTTACCAGTTTTCTGTTGTTCTGCTCCAAATAGGTGTTGCAAAAAAGAAAGTGCTGTTACTTTTCTGTAGAGCTTTCTTCTCTAACAAGCCCTTTACTCCCTTTGAACTTGAGTCAGAGGAGCCAAACAGCTGCAGCCGCTCTGAGGGTTTTTATACCTGGTGGGATCAGCCCCCTCCCTTGTCCCGGGCATCATGGGAACGAGAGGCGGGCACAATCAGGGGTATATTAACCCCAGCTTTTGCTGAGGGGCTTCATTCCCTCTCTGGGATGTGCTGGGGAAAGTGCTCTCCTTTCATTTCAGCGAAGAGGCTCTTTCAGTTTATCCCAGCTTGTTTTCAGCAGGTGTTTCTGGGCATCTAAAGCAGCAGAGGCTTGGAAGAGACTGAAGAAAACAGCATGGAATACAGGGAGTATTTAAGTTCACAATTTTGGTTTTTGTATTTAGGGGTGGTAAAGTGCATTTGTAATTTCTGGTTTTGTTCTTATTTTGTTTCGGTTTTTTTTTTTTTGGCAGGAGTGCAGCTTCCAGAGACTCCATTGTGTTAAGCACAATGTTTTTTCAGCAGATTCATCTTGTCACAAGAGGCATCTGCCCTGTGTTGGAGATGATGTTTGAGATTGAGGCTTCAGGTGAGTTGAGGATTGTGACTAGGAAGCTGCGCATGTATCCAGTTAGAAGTTATTGCTGGGGGGGAGGTTTGAAGGCAGCAGGGTGAGGAAGGGTGTTTATTTGAGGGCTCCCCAACACCAGGCTTTTCAGAAGCATAGCAGAGGCATTCCCATATCTTAAAGCACACAAAGGCATCCACTGCGCTCACAGGGATGCATTTTAGCTTTGCTTTTCTTTAACCCAGGTGCCACTCCTAATGAAGGCTGCACCCTTGCAATCAGGATGAGGCTGGAGCCTGAAGGAGCCAGGCACAGTCAGGACAGGGCAAGTAGCTGGCTTGCTGGGGTTTGGCCCACATAACTCTGTACTCATACTTTGGTTTTGGTTTTCTTTATTGTAGCTGATGGAGAGGCTAACAGGCCATCCCGGGGCCCTCCGAGGTAGGCTCATTTCAGGTGCAACGTGGATCCACATCACCAATCCTCCAAAAGATAAGTCGGGGGCCACGGCCTGGAGATGGGATGATGGGAGAGTAGCGGGTTGGGAGTTCTTGGGAAAGATTTAAAAATCAGCAGAGGGAAAAGCCATCTTCTCCAAGGGGCCTCTTAGGACAGCTAAAGGGACAGGCTCTACTTTTGATGGCAGCTTTCAGGCGGGCAGCGCAGAACAGTTCCGGTCCGTGTGGTGTTGTCCAGTGTACCGTGTTACCTAGTGTGTCTTTGGGGTCCCTTTTGCTTTTTCCCCTCGAGGCCCTCAGCACAAGCCTAATGTGTCCTGTCTAATGTCCCCCTGTTTGTCACGTTCTGTGTCACGGGTGTCTGCACACATTTGTGCCAGAGCTGCTCTGCTGTGCCACATAGCCTGCTGCAATAGGACGAGTTCCGGGGACTTAGACTTTGTGATGTGGGGTGTAGTTGGACTCTAGATGCTGTTCCTCGATCGATAGAAGGTGTTTGCAGCTTTTGAGTTATCCTGCAGATGTTTGACACGTGTTCTGACTTTCTTTCAGGTGCAGGTGCATTCCATCTGTGGCGGAGGGTTAGGAGATGCCGGGCATTCTTAGGAGCACGGTGAGTAGCAGACTCGTGGGGTTTTGGCCGATGTGGTGCCAAGGTCATGCTCTGATGTTTGGTTTTCTTTCCTGTAGCTGTCTGAGAGACAACAGCCTGGTGCCAGCAGGACTTTCCCAGGTGGCCTTTTTTTGCACCTGAGAGCAGCATCACAAGAAGTCTGAGAGATAAGTGGAGGGCTGTGACCCACGGAGGGGATGAAAGCGGGGTGCTGGTTTGGGAATTACTGGGAGGGGTTTTTGAGTCAGCTTTGGAGGTGGGGGATGTCCATGAAGCGGCCCCTTAGGCCCCATCGAAGGAAGGTCTCACTTTGGATCACAGCGCTGAGGTGTGCAGGGCAGACCAGTCCCGGTGTGTCTTGTGTCACTTGTCTTTTGTGTATTATGTGTTGTCTGGATATTTCATGTCTTTTACCTTAGGGTTTTGAGGGTCCTGCCAGAAAGCCTGGCATCAGCCAAGCAGCAGTTTTGCCTCGGTCATCTGAGTCCTTGCAGGCATTTTCCTTGCCAGGATATTTCTGTCCGTGTTGTGTCCCCGTTGTCTGTCCTGTCCTGTGTTTCCTGTGTCACGGGTGTCAGCACACATTTGTGCCGGCGCTGGTCTGCCCTGCTGCACAGCCTGGTGCAGTAGGACGAGTCCTGGTGACTTGAAGTTTTTGATGTGGGGTGTACTTGGCCTCTAGGTGATATTTCTAGATAGACACAAGTTGTTTGGAGATGTGTAGTTATCCTGCAGCCCTTTGAATTTTGTCCTCGCTTTCTTTCAGACACAGAAGGATCAAATCCAGGGCAAAATCCATCCAGCCGTCCTGGGTGAGGAGGTGCCCCTGAGCAGGTCAGTCACTCTGTCTCTGCAGGAGGGGTTTAAAGTGTGACTCTGTTACAGCACTGTTCTTTTTCTTTTTAGGAAGCAAAGCTGGATGTCAGCGGTCAAGGTGAGGGTGGGTGAGGTGAGCATTGAGTAGCATACAGAAGCAGTTGTTTTTGCTCAAGTCTGCCCTTCTGGTGTCACTCTAAGCCTCTGTTTTTGCACTTTAGGCAATCCACTCACACTACAGCAAGCCTCAGTCAGGAAGCGGCCGACGGGCTGGGTTTGTCGCTCTCAGGAGCCCTGCAGAAGTATCCCGGGACTCGGGGATGAAGCCTCTGCCTTGTCTATTTAAAGGTGTCACCAGGGAAACCTTCAGCAACGGCCAAAGAGGTGCGGTGAGTCAGGAAAGTAGGGGGGAGGAGCGAGGGTGCACTCAGGTTTCAGCCCTGCCAAATCACCTCCTCTCCTCTTACCCCAGGCACCCCCTGTGACGACGGCCTCGGTCTGCGAGCGTGCCCGAAGCGTGCGGCCCCAGCAGCTGGGCATTCTTAGGAACACGGTGAGTAGCAGACTGGTGGGGTTTTGGCCGATGTGGTGCCAAGGTCAGGCTCTGATGTTTGGTTTTCTTTCCTGTAGCTGTCTGAGACAACAGCCTGGTGCCAGCAGGAGCTTCCCAGGTGACGAGGTGGCCTTTTTTTGCACCTGAGAACAGCATCGCAAGAAGTCTGAGAGATAAGTGGAGGGCTGTGACCCACAGAGGGGATGAAAGCGGGGTGCTGGGTTGGGACTCACAGGGTGGGGAGGGAGGGTTTGAATTAGCTCTGGAGTTGAAGGTAGCCAAGAAGTGGCCTCTTAGGCCTCCTGAAAGGCAAGTCTCACTTTTGCTCACAGTGCTGAGGTGTGCAGGGCAGACCAGTCCTGGTGTGTCTCGTGTCACTTGTCTTTTGTGTATTATGTGTTGTCTGGATATTTCATGTCTTTTACCTTAGGCCTTTGAGGGTCCTGCCAGAAAGCCTGGCATCAGCCAAGCAGCAGTTTTGCCTCGGTCATCTGAGTCCTTGCAGGCTTTTTCCTTGCCAGGATATTTCTGTCCGTGTTGTGTCCCCGTTGTCTGTCCTGTCCTGTGTTTCCTGTGTCACGGGTGTCAGCACACATTTGTGCCGGCGCTGGTCTGCCCTGCTGCACAGCCTGGTGCAGTAGGACGAGTCCTGGTGACTTGAAGTTTTTGATGTGGGGTGTACTTGGCCTCTAGGTGATATTTCTAGATAGACACAAGTTGTTTGGAGATGTGTAGTTATCCTGCAGCCCTTTGAATTTTGTCCTCGCTTTCTTTCAGACACAGAAGGATCAAATCCAGGGCAAAATCCATCCAGCCGTCCTGGGTGAGGAGGTGCCCCTGAGCAGGTCAGTCACTCTGTCTCTGCAGGAGGGGTTTAAAGTGTGACTCTGTTACAGCACTGTTCTTTTTCTTTTTAGGAAGCAAAGCTGGATGTCAGCGGTCAATGTGAGGGTGGGTGAGGTGAGCATTGAGTAGCATACAGAAGCAGTTGTTTTTGCTCAAGTCTGCCCTTCTGGTGTCACTCTAAGCCTCTGTTTTTGCACTTTAGGCAATCCACTCGCACTACAGCAAGCCTCAGTCAGGAAGCGGCCGACGGGCCGGGTTTGTCGCTCTCAGGAGCCCTGCAGAAGTATCCCGGGACTCGGGGATGAAGCCTCTGCCTTGTCTATTTAAAGGTGTCACCAGGGAAGCCTTCAGCAACGGCCAAAGAGGTGCGGTGAGTCAGGAAAGTAGGGGGGAGGAGCGAGGGTGCACTCAGGTTTCAGCCCTGCCAAATCACCTCCTCTCCTCTTAACCCAGGCACCCCCTGTGACGACGGCCTCGGTCTGCGAGCGTGCCCGAAGCGTGCGGCCCCAGCAGCTGGGCATTCTTAGGAACACGGTGAGTAGCAGACTGGTGGGGTTTTGGCCGATGTGGTGCCAAGGTCAGGCTCTGATGTTTGGTTTTCTTTCCTGTAGCTGTCTGAGAGAGAACAGCCTGGTGCCAGCAGGAGCTTCCCAGGTGACGAGGTGGCCTTTTTTTGCACCTGAGAGCAGCATCGCAAGAAGTCTGAGAGATAAGTGGAGGGCTGTGACCCACAGAGGGGATGAAAGCGGGGTGCTGGTTTGGGAATTACTGGGGAGGGGTTTTTGAGTCTGCTTTGGAGGTGGGGGGTGTCCATGAAGTGGCCCCTTAGGCCCCATCGAAGGAAAGTCTCGTTTTTGCTCACAGTGCTGAGGTGTGCAGGGAAGACCAGTCCCGGTGTGTCTCGTGTCACTTGTCTTTTGTGTATTATGTGTTGTCTGGATGTTTCATATCTTTTACATTAGGCTTTTGAGGGTCCTGCCAGAAAGCCTGGCATCAGGCCAGCAGCAGTTTTGCCTCGGTCCTCTGAGTCCTTGCAGGCATTTTCCTTGCCAGGATATTTCTGTCCGTGTTGTGTCCCTGTTGTCTGTCATGTCCTGTGCGTCCTGTGTCACGGGTGTCAGCACACATTTGTGCCGGCGCTGGTCTGCCCTGCCGCACAGCCTGGTGCAGCAGGAGAAGTCCCGGGGACTTGAACTTTGTGATGTGGGGTATGCTTGGACTTTTGATGCTGTTCCTCGATTGATAGAAGGTGTTTGCAGCTTTTGAGTTATCCTGCAGAGGTTTGACACGTGTTCTGACTTTGTTTCAGGTGCAGGTGCATTCCATCTGTGGCGGAGGGTTAGGAGGGGCCGGGCCTTCTTAGGAGCACGGTGAGTAGCAGACTTGTTTGGTTTTAACCGATGGGGTGCCAATATCAGGCAGTGATATTTGTTTCTCTTTCAATCTTACTGTGCAAGAGACACCAGCCCGGTGCCAGCAGGAGCTTGCCAGCCGGTGAGACCGCCTTCCTTGGCACCTGAAGCGGAGCGGCAGCCCCGGATGTCCCAGAGATAAGTGGAGGGGATGAGAGCGGGGTGCTGGGTTGGGACTCCCGGGGCAGGGAGGAGGGGTTTGAATTGCCCAGGGAGTTGACGGTAGTCAAGAAGTGGCCCCTTAGGCCTCCTGAAAGGCAAGTCTCACTTTTGCTCACAGTGCTGAGGTGTGCAGGGCAGACCAGTCCCGGTGTGTCTCGTGTCACTTGTCTTTTGTGTATTGTGTGTTGTCTGGATGTTTCATGTCTTTTTCCTTAGGCTTTTGAGGGTCCTGCCAGAAAGCCTGGCATCAGGCCAGCAGCAGTTTTGCCTCGGTCCTCTGAGTCCTTGCAGGCATTTTCCTTGCCAGGATCTTTTTTTCTGTGTTGTGTCCCCGTTGCCTGTCATGTCTTGTGTTTCCTGTGTCACGGGTGTCAGCGCACATTTTTGTCGGAGCTGCTCTGCCCTGTAGCATGGCCTGGTGCAGTAGGAGAAGTCCCGGGGACTTGCAGTTTGTGATGTGGGGTGTGCTTGGACTCTAGATGCTATTTCTCGATTGATAGAAGGTGTTTGCAGCTTTTGAGTTCTCCTGTGGATGTTTGATATGTGTTCTCATTTTCTTTCAGGTGCAGGTGCATTCCATCTGTGGCAGAGGGTTGGGGTTAGGAGGTGCTGGGCCTTCTTAGGAGCACGGTGAGTAGCAGACTGGTTTGGTTTTGGCTGATGTTGTGCCAATATCAGGCAGTGATATTTGTTTCTCTTTTAATCTAGCTGTGCAAGAGACACCAGCCCGGTGACAGCAGGAGCTTGCCAGCCAGTGAGGCCGCCTTCCTTGGCACCTGAAGCGGAGCGGCAGCCCCAGATGTTCCAGAGATAAGTGGAGGGGATGAAAGCGGGGTGCTGGGTTGGGACTCCCGGGGTGGATATGGGGGGTTTGAATTGGCTCTGGAGTTGAGGGTAGCCCAGAAGTGGCCCCTTAGGCCCCATGAAGTAAAAGTCTCACTTTTGCTCCCAGCGCTGAGGTTTGCAGGGCAGAGCAGTCCTGGTGTGTCTCGTGTCACTTGTCTTTTGTGTCTTATGTGTTGTCTGGATATTTCGTGTCTTTTTCCTTAGCTTTTTGTGGGGCCTGTGAGAAAGCCTGGCATGAGCCCACCAGCAGTTTCGCCTCAGTCATATCGTTTTGGATTCTGAGTCCTTGCGGCCATTTTCCTTGTCAGGCTATTTCTGTCCGTGTTGTGTCCCCGTTGTCTGTCACGTCCTGTGTCACGGGTGTTTGCACACATTTGTGCCGGAGCTGCTCTGCCCTTTTGCATAGCCTCGTGCGGTAGGAGAAGTCCCGGGGACTTGACAGTTTTACTGTGGGGTGTGCTTGGACTCTAGATGCTATTCCTCAATTGATAGAAGGTGTTTGCAGCTTTTGAGTTATCCTGCGGGTGTTTGACATGTGTTCCAACTTTCTTTCAGATGCAGGTGCATTCCATCTGTGGCAGAGGGTTGGGGTTAGGAGGTGCTGGGCCTTCTTAGGAGCACGGTGAGTAGCAGACTGGTTTGGTTTTGGCCGCTGTTGTGCCTAGATCAGGCAGTGATATTTGGTTCTCTTTTAATCTAGGTGTGCAAGAGACACCAGCCCGGTGCCAGCAGGAGCTTGCCAGCTGGTGAGGCTGCCTTCCTTGGCACCTGAAGTGGACCGGCACCGCCGGATGTCTCAGAGATAAGTGGAGGGCTGTGACCCACAGAGGGGATGAAAGCGGGGTGCTGGGTTGGGACTCCCGGGGTGGATATGGGGGGTTTGAATTGGCTCTGGAGTTGAGGGTAGCCAAGAAGTGGCCCCTTAGGCCCCATTAAGTAAAAGTCTCACTTGAGCTCACCAGTGCTGAGGTGTGCACGGCAGAGCAGTCCTGGTGTGTCTCCTGTCACTTGTCTTTTGTGCATTATGTGTTGTCTGGATATTTCGTGTCTTTTTCCTTAGCCTTTTGTGGGGCCTGTGCGAAAGCCTGGCATCGGCCCAGCAGCAGTTCCGCCTCAGTCATCTTCTTTTTGCTTCTCTGAGTCCTTGCGGCCATTTTCCTTGCCAGGCTATTTCTGTCTGTGTTGTGTCCGTCTTGTCTTTCATGTCCTGTCCGTCATGTCCTGTGTGTTTCCTGTGTCACGGGTGTCAGCACACATTTGTGTCGGAGCTGCTCTGCCGTGCCGCATAGCCTGGTGCGGTAGGAGAAGTCCCGGGGACTTGAAGTTTTTCATGTGGGGTGTGCTTGGACTCTAGATGGGATTTGTACATGATCACAAGATATCTGGATTCGTTAGATGATCTTTCAGCCATTCACTTTTGTCTTAACTTTCTTTCAGATGCAGAAGGATAACATCTTGGGCAGAGCGCTCCATCCTGGGTGAGGGCATTCCCCTGATCAGGTCAGTCAATGTTTGTCTCTGTAGTGGAAGCATAAATGGTGACTGTTACAGCACTGTTCTTTGTGTCTCTTTTTAGGAAATCCAGGCCGAGAGCAGCAGTCATGGCTGAGTGGCCAAGGTGAGCATTGAGTAGCATACAGAAGGAGTTGTTATTGCGTAGGTCTCAGTTTCTGCTGCAACTCTACGCATCTCCTCTTTTTGTTTTTTAGGTGATCCCCCTGCAATTTTTCCTAGCCGAGCATCCCCATGCAAGGTGGGTGCAAGCTTAAGGTGTCAGTGGGGCATACTTGTCAGATTTGGGAGGTTGTGTTTTCACAGTATCTCAGCATGCTGTTCTGCTTTGTGTCCTTGCAGGTGCTGGCGGTGGCCTAGGCATGCCCAGGCACAGGGGAGGGCAGGTGAGTCGGTGTTTAGGCAGGCTGACTCACAGGTGAGCGTTATGCAGCAGCATGCTAAGCGTGTACCTTTTCTTTTGCAGCTACCTTCTGGGCGGCCTCCAGAGTCAAATCAAGATTTGAGGTGAGCTGGCGCGGTGGTGCGGAGGAGTCTCGGGGATTACTCTTTCTGAGGGCAATAGTCACGTTTTCTGTTTTTTCTCAGGTACCCTGAGGAGGCTTTTACCCCAAGTTTGGCAACAGCAGCACTGAAGCACACATGGAGAACATCTCCCTGTCAACGTCTGACGGAGGATGGATTTTTGTCCGCTCGTGTTCCAAAAGCTAAGTGTCGGGGCCAGTGGTTGGGAGAAGGGGAAAAACCTTTACTGTCACAGGAGGCAATCTGATGTCAGCTTAGCTGAGAGGTCTGTAGTGGGGTGGGCTCTCTTGTAGTAAACGGAGAGGGTTTCCTCTCAGCCTCACCAGAGCCGTTGCCGGGCAGGGCAGTTCCAACCCATATCCACGTTCTCATGTACTTTGCGTCGTCCACCTTCCCGGACTCGACGTCGTCACGGATCTTTCCCCGAGGAGCTCACCTTCAGGTCCGGAGCTACAACCACGGTCACCCGGCAATACGCTTCCTTCTCTGGGTTTGCTGACCCTCTTGAGCATCCTCCTAACTGCTTTGGCACCAACTTCTTTTAACTTCTTTTTACATTTCATCATCATGCGCTATTGTCATAGCGCTTTCTTTTCTTTTGCATCATCGGCCTCTTGCTCATCTTGTGCTAGGAATCTTGGGTCCCTAAGGGGACAGTGTCAAGGAGTTTCCAATTGTCTCTGTGTTATGTCATCTGTGTCTATGTTATGTTGTCCGTGTCTGTGTTATGTAGTCTGTGTCCATCGTCTTCCTTGTCATAGGCCTTTGTTACGTCTCCATGCTTTATTGGCACTATTCTGTGCCATATCGCCCGTGTTCTACTCACGTTCCTTTAAGGATATCCATTATTCCGGCATCTTTACATTTTTACTTTTTGAGACAGGAAGGATTACACAGGAGGTTCTCATCCATCTTCCTTCTTACTACCAGCTTTGGTAGTGCCTTTTTCTCCATGCCATTCTCTTGGATTTTTAGAGGGAGTGTCTTACACCCTCCTCATGTGACTGCAGTAGTTCTGTAGGTTCCATCTTTTCAAAGGGTATAGGGCTCAAGAATTAATCTTCCAGAGAGTTATGTCAAATCCTGGCTTATAGTGTATGTAGTTACATTGTGTGTATCTATGCTGGCTTATACTGTATGTACCTGTATTGTGTGTACCTATGCTGATTTATATTTTGTGTACCTATGCTGGTTTATATTGTGTGTACCTATGCTGGTTTATACCGTGTGTACTTACATTGTGTGTACCTATGCTGGTTTATCTTGTGTGTACTTACTTACATTGTGTGTACTTACTTACATTGTGTGTACTTACTTACATTGTGTGTAGCTATGCTGGTTTATATTGTGTGTACTTAGGCTGATTTATATTGTGTGTACCTATGCTGGTTTATATTGTGTGTACCTATGCTGGTTTATACTGTGTGTATTTACACTGTGTGTACCTATGCTGGTTTATCTTGTGTGTACTTACTTACATTGTGTGTACTTACTTACATTGTGTGTACTTACTTACATTGTGTGTAGCTATGCTGGTTTATATTGTGTGTACCTATATTGTGTGTACTTAGGCTGATTTATATTGTGTGTAATTATATTGTGTGTACCTATATTGTGTACTTATGCTGATTTATATTGTTTGTACCTATGCTGACTTATACTGTGTGTACTTAGATTGTCTGTACCTATGCCGGCTTATGTTGTGTGTAATTATACCGTACGTAAGCGCGTCGCCTTATATTGTGTGCATTTACACTGTACGTACTCTCGCACCGTATCTGTCGGTTTATATTGTGTGTGTTTATGTTGTAACACTTAGGATCGGAGCTGCCCTGCCCTGGCACTAGTCACAGTTAGGTAGAACAGTTATAGAAATTTTACCGTTCATTTGTCTTTTATGGGATTTTGGGTAGAAAATGTATCGGTCCCGAGCGGGGACAAGTCCTAGTTATCACATAGCCACTCACTGACCACTTCCTGTCGTCTCACAGGTCCCCGAGGCTACCGATTTCTCCAGACTCTGCCATTTGACGTCAAGGAGCGGCAGCCAGAAGAGGCGTCGAAGCACGTTCTTCAGCGTCGCAAGTAAGGGCCGCAGCGAGCGTGTAAGCGGGAAGCGTGTCCGAGCGTGCGATAGCACGTGACCGCGTCAGCGTGTGTACGATCGGCTCTGCGTGTGGGAGCGCATGCTGATGGGATTTAATCGAGTGTGTGTGACTTTTGCTTTTCAGGTTTTTTAACTAATTTTTAAATTTAGAATAAAAAATCCCCAGCCGGGG
The DNA here is from genome assembly GCA_024362935.1 of Setophaga petechia. NCBI lineage: Eukaryota > Metazoa > Chordata > Aves > Passeriformes > Parulidae > Setophaga > Setophaga petechia. The sequence goes on along the minus strand of JANCRA010000006.1, from coordinate 16,650 downwards.
GTTTTTTTTTTTTTTTCCCCCCGGCTGGGTTTTTTTTTCCTCGGTCCCGGCCGGTCTGCGAGGTGACTTTCATCGCCAAAGTTTGGGGGCGGACCGTCCAGGGACCGGGGTTTTCGTCAGGCAGGTGGCTTTTCTGGGGGCTCCCGGGAACCACGTTCCCGGGGAGCGGTGTGAACGCGTGCCGGGGATTAGCAGAGCGGGTGAGGTATGAGTGAGGGTGTGTATGTGTGTGCTGCAGGGTTGTAACCTTGTATGACTTTTGCTTTTCAGGTTTTTCAACTCATTTTTAAATTTAGAATAAAAAATCCCCAGCCGGGGGGTTTTTTTTTTTTTTCCCCCCGGCTGGGTTTTTTTTTCCTCGGTCCCGGCCGGTCTGCGAGGTGACTTTCATCACCAAAGTTTGGGGGCGGACCGTCCAGGGACCGGGGTTTTCGTCAGGCAGGTGGCTTTTCTGGGGGCTCCCGGGAACCACGTTCCCGGGGAGCGGTGCGAACGCGTGCCGGGGATTAGCAGAGCGGGTGAGGTGTGAGCGAGGGTGTGTATGTGTGTGCTGCAGGGTTGTAACCTTGTATGACTTTTGCTTTTCAGGTTTTTCAACTCATTTTTAAATTTAGAATAAAAAATCCCCAGCCGGGGGGTTTTTTTTTTTTTCCCCCCGGCTGGGTTTTTTTTTCCTCGGTCCCGGCCGGTCTGCGAGGTGACTTTCATCACCAAAGTTTGGGGGCGGACCGTCCAGGGACCGGGGTTTTCGTCAGGCAGGTGGCTTTTCTGGGGGCTCCCGGGAACCACGTTCCCGGGGAGCGGTGCGAACGCGTGCCGGGGGTTAGCAGAGCGGGTGAGGTGTGAGTGAGGGTGTGTATGTGTGTGCTGCAGGGTTGTAACCTTGTATGACTTTTGCTTTTCAGGTTTTTCAACTCATTTTTAAATTTAGAATAAAAAATCCCCAGCCGGGGGGTTTTTTTTTTTTCCCCCCGGCTGGGTTTTTTTTTCCCTCGGTCCCGGCCGGTCTGCGAGGTGACTTTCATCACCAAAGTTTGGGGGCGGACCGTCCAGGGACCGGGGTTTTCGTCAGGCAGGTGGATTTTTCGGGGGCTCCCGGGAACCACGTTCCCGAGGACCAATGATTGCTGGGCTGTGATTTAGCAGTTGTGATGAGAGCGATGGTGAGTTTGTGTGTAATGTGAAGGGGATGTTAATGGCAGGTGAGTGTTGTTTTCTGTGTGCGTTTGTTGTTTTGGATTTGCAGTAACAATAGACTGACATGTAATGAAATAGAATCACCTTGTGTCAATGTGTTTTGTGTTGTATTGCTCTGTACTGCATTTGGATTAATTGCTGTATTTCCTTGTATTGCTCTATGTGTAAATTAGGTTTTTACCCGTGCGTCTATGGATTGTATCTGCACTTGCATTTGTAAACACTGTATCTATGTGTTTTGCTGATGTTTAAATAAAAATGTCCCTTTAATAAAGTGGAATCACCCCTAACGAAGATCCCCCTTGCCCTGCCCTACCCCCACCGTGGCTCCTGTCGTTTTTTAGCGTGGTGTTGTCATTTCATTCCACTGTATTTCTTCCTTTAGTTCCTCACTTTACTTTTCTCTTTCTAACTTAACTTTCATCTGTCTCTAACTCTTTGTTCCTGTTTCTCTGTCTTGCTGACCCTGTGTCTCTGCTTCTGTAACTGTTTCCATTTGATTCTTTTATTTTCTGTCCATTTCACTATTTTTGTCAGTCTGTGTTTATTCACTTCTCTTCTGTCTATACTTTCCACCTTGTTTCCTTTTCCCTATAACTCAAACCCTCACCCTTCTTTCTTCTTTTCCTGTCTGTGTTCTCCTTTTCCTCTGTTTGTCTTTTTTACTCTAACCCTAAGTCTTCCTTTAACCCTAACAATTTCCTTTCTGTCTAACTCCTGTACCTCCTCAGTTTCCACCCTCCTTTTTTTTTTTTCTCCCTGTTCCTGTTTTCTGTTGCTCTCTCCTTCTTTTGTTTCTCTCTCCTCCTTCCTTTTGACTCCTTGTTTTTTCAGTCTCTCTCCCTCATTTCTTTGTCTGTCCTTCTTTTTTCTCTCCCCCTCACCATTGTTTTCTCTCTTCTTTGTCCTTATCCGTGTCTTTTGTTCTTTCTTTTCTCTCGCTCCTCTCCCGTCTTCTTCTGTCTCTTCTTGTCTCCTCTTCTCTGTTCTCGTCTCTTCTCCTGTCCCCTTTTGTCTCTTCTCCTGTCTTCTTCTGTCCCTTCTGCTTTCTCTTCTCTTCTCCTTTCTTCTGTTCTCTTTCCTCTCTCTTCTCTTCTCCTCTCTTCTTCTGTTCTTTTCTCTCTCCTATTTCCCCTCCCTCCTCTCTCTTCTCCTCTCTTTCCTCCTCCCTTTCCCTCTTTTTCTCCTCTCTTTCTCTCTTCCTTTCTCTCTATTCTCCTCTCTCTTCTCCTGTCTCTTTCCTCTGTTTCTTTCCTGTCTCTTTTCTCTCTCTTCTCACTCTCTTCTCTCTCTCTTCTCACTTTCTCTCTCTCTTTTCTCTCTCTCTCTCTCCTTTCTCTCTCTCTCTCTCTCCTTTCTCTCTCTCTCTCTCCTTTCTCTCTCTCTCTCTCTCCTTTCTCTCTCTCTCTCTCTCCTTTCTCTCTCTCTCTCTCTCTCTCTCTCTCTTTTCTCTCTCTTCTCCTCTTTCTCCCTCTCTTCTCCATTCTCTTCTCTCTCTTTCTCTCTCTCTTCTCTTCCTCTTCTCTCTCCTTTCCTCTCTTTCTAACTTTGTCTTCTTTTCTAGCTTTAGTTTAAAAAAGCAGCAGTAGAAACTTTCAGGCTCCCTGGGAGTAAAGGAAAAAAAAAAAAAAAAAAACTTTTAAAATAAAAAAATCCATTTACTCCCCGGGAGCCTGAAATTTTCTACTGCTGCACCGGACATATAGTTTTTATTCTTTTTATATATACAGTATATAGGAACCACGCCCCCTAATTAGTACCCCTACCCCAGGTGCAACCAACCCACCCTGATCAGTAATACCACAGCACCCCCTGCTGTCTGCCCCCATGCACTACAGGGAGAGGCCCCCCATGCCATCCCCCCTGAACAGCCCAGGCACAGCACCCCCTGCCGTCCACAGCGGCACACTGCAAGCACAGCACCCCCGAGTGACGTCAGCAAAGAGGCACGCCCCCAGGAAGGTCCCAGGGGTGGATCGAAACCGCGGCACCCCCCCCCGCGCCCCACAGACCCCCCCCGCGCGACACCGCTGGGCACAGCCAAAGCAGAATACCAGCCCTACAACCAGGGACCCGCGGAAATCCCGCAAAAACCGTAAAAAACCCCAAAAAAACCGAGAAAAAAACCGCAGTCCCAATCGCCGCCATTTTGCCAGAGCCCGATCAAAACCGCGGCACCCCCCCACGGCCCACAGACCCCCCCCCCGCGCGACAGCGCCGGGTGCAGCCGAACCGGAATAGCACCCCAACCAGCGCGAACCCACAAAAAGCCCGCAAAAACCGCGAAAAACCGAAAAAAAACCGATAAAAAAACCGGAGCCATGGGCGCCGCCATCTTGCCGGAAGCCACGTGACCGGCGCCATCTTGGTTCCGGGTCAGGTGACCGCACGGGCGCCACCATCTTGCCTGCAACCACGTGGAGCTCACGGGCGCCGCCATCTTGGCGGAAATGACGTCACGGGCGCCATCTTGCCGGAAACCACGTGACAGCATGGGCGCCACCATCTTGCCCACAACCACATAGAGGGCACGGGCGCCGCCATCTTTGCCGGAAATGACGTCACCGACGCCATCTTGCCAGAACCGACGTCACCGCCGCCATTTTGCCGGAGCCCGATCAAAACCGCGGCACCTCCCCCGCGCCCCGCAGACCCCCCCGCGCGACGGCGCCGGGCGCAGCCGAACCGGAATAGCAGCCCGACCAGCGGGGACCCGCGAAAAACCGAAAAAAACCGCGAAAAAAAACCCTAGTCCCGACCGAAACCGCGGCACCCCCCCCCACGCCCCACAGACCCCCCCACGCGACACCGCCGGGCACAGCCGAACCGGAATAGCACCCCGACCACCGGGAATCCGCAAAAATCCCGCGAAAAACCGGAAAAAACCGCGAAAAAAACCCGAGTCCCGACAGCCGCCATTTTGCCAGAGCCGACCGAAACCGCGGCACCCCCCCCCCCGCGCTCCACAGACCCCCCCGCGCGACACCCGCCGCGCACAGCCGAACCGGAATAGCAGCCCGACCACCAGGGACCCCCGGAAGCCGCGAAAAAAAACCGCCAAAAACCGAGAAAAACCAATAAAAAAACCAAAGGCACGGGCGCCGCCATTGTGCCGGAAGCCACGTGACCGGCGCCATCTTAGTTCCGGGTCAGGTGACCGCATGGGCGCCGCCATATTGCCTGCAACCACGTGGAGCACATGGCGCCGCCATTTTGCCGGAAATGACGTGACCGCCGCCATCTTGCTGGAAACCACGTGAGAGCATGGGGGCAGCCATCTTGCCTGCAACCACGTGGAGCTCACGGGCGCCGCCATCTTGCCGGAAGTGACATCACCGCCGCCATCTTGCCGGGTACCACGTGACAGCATGGGCGCCGCCATCTTGGATTAGGGTTAGCACCCCAAGGTACTTTTTGGGATTAGGGTCACATATTAGCACCAAATTCCCAGGTTGTAAGGGTCATTAGGGTCCGGGGTTAGGGTTAGGGTCCGGGTTAGGGTCCGGGGTTAGGGTCCGGGGTTAGGGTCCGGGGTTAGGGTCCGGGGTTAGGGTCCGGGGTTAGGGTCCGGGTTAGGGTCCGGGTTAGGGTCCGGGTTAGCGGGTTAGGGTCCGGGTTAGGGTCCGGGTTAGGGTCCGGGTTAGGGTCCGGGTTAGGGTCCGGGTTAGGGTCCGGGTTAGGGTCAGGGTTAGGGTCAGGGTCAGGGTCAGGGTCAGGGTCAGGGTCAGGGTCAGGGTCAGGGTCAGGGTCAGGGTCAGGGTTAGGGTTAGGGTTAGGGTTAGGGTTAGGGTTAGGGTTAGGGTTAGGGTTAGGGTTAGGGTTAGGGTTAGGGTTAGGGTTAGGGTTAGGGTTAGGGTTAGGGTTAGGGTTAGGGTTAGGGGTTAGGGTTAGGGTTAGGGTTAGGGTTAGGGTTAGGGTTAGGGGTTAGGGTTAGGGTTAGGGTTAGGGTTAGGGTTAGGGTTAGGGTTAGGGTTAGGGTTAGGTTAGGGTTAGGGTTTAGGGTTAGGGTTAGGGTTTTGGGTTAGGGTTAGGGTTAGGGTTAGGGTTAGGGTTAGGGTTAGGGTTAGGGTTAGGGTTAGGGTTAGGGTTAGGGTTAGGGTTAGGGTTAGGGTTAGGGTTTAGGGTTAGGGTTAGGGTTAGGGTTAGGGTTAGGGTTAGGGTTAGGGTTAGGGTTAGGGTTAGGGTTAGGGTTAGGGTTAGGGTTAGGGTTAGGGTTAGGGTTAGGGTTAGGTTAGGGTTAGGGTTAGGGTTAGGGTTAGGGTTAGGGTTAGGGTTAGGGGTTAGGGTTAGGGTTAGGGTTAGGGTTAGGGTTAGGGTTAGGGTTAGGGTTAGGGTTAGGGTTAGGGTTTAGGGTTAGGGTTAGGGTTAGGGTTAGGGTTAGGGTTAGGGTTAGGGTTAGGGTTAGGGTTAGGGTTAGGGTTAGGGTTAGGGTTAGGGTTAGGGTTAGGGTTAGGGTTAGGGTTAGGGTTAGGGTTAGGGTTAGGGTTAGGGTTAGGGTTAGGGTTAGGGTTAGGGTTAGGGTTAGGGTTAGGGTTAGGGTTAGGGTTAGGGTTAGGGTTAGGGTTAGGGTTAGGGTTAGGGTTAGGGTTAGGGTTAGGGTTAGGGTTAGGGTTAGGGTTAGGGTTAGGGTTAGGGTTAGGGTTAGGGGTTAGGGTTAGGGTTAGGGTTAGGGTTAGGGTTAGGGTTAGGGTTAGGGTTAGGGTTAGGGTTAGGGTTAGGGTTAGGGTTAGGGTTAGGGTTAGGGTTAGGGTTAGGGTTAGGGTTAGGGTTAGGGTTAGGGTTAGGGTTAGGGTTAGGGTTAGGGTTAGGGTTAGGGTTAGGGTTAGGGTTAGGGTTAGGGTTAGGGTTAGGGTTAGGGTTAGGGTTAGGGTTAGGGTTAGGGTTAGGGTTAGGGTTAGGGTTAGGGTTAGGGTTAGGGTTAGGGTTAGGGTTAGGGTTAGGGTTAGGGTTAGGGTTAGGGTTAGGGTTAGGGTTAGGGTTAGGGTTAGGGTTAGGGTTAGGGTTAGGGTTAGGGTTAGGGTTAGGGTTAGGGTTAGGGTTAGGGTTAGGGTTAGGTTAGGGTTAGGGTTAGGGTTAGGGTTAGGGTTAGGGTTAGGGTTAGGGTTAGGGTTAGGGTTAGGGTTAGGGTTAGGGTTAGGGTTAGGGTTAGGGTTAGGGTTAGGGTTAGGGTTAGGGTTAGGGTTAGGGTTAGGGTTAGGGTTAGGGTTAGGGTTAGGGTTAGGGTTAGGGTTAGGGTTAGGGTTAGGGTTAGGGTTAGGGTTAGGGTTAGGGTTAGGGTTAGGGTTAGGGTTAGGGTTAGGGTTAGGGTTAGGGTTAGGGTTAGGGTTAGGGTTAGGGTTAGGGTTAGGGTTAGGGTTAGGGTTAGGGTTAGGGTTAGGGTTAGGGTTAGGGTTAGGGTTAGGGTTAGGGTTAGGGTTAGGGTTAGGGTTAGGGTTAGGGTTAGGGTTAGGGTTAGGGTTAGGGTTAGGGTTAGGGTTAGGGTTAGGGTTAGGGTTAGGGTTAGGGTTAGGGTTAGGGTTAGGGTTAGGGTTAGGGTTAGGGTTAGGGTTAGGGTTAGGGTTAGGGTTAGGGTTAGGGTTAGGGTTAGGGTTAGGGTTAGGGTTAGGGTTAGGGTTAGGGTTAGGGTTAGGGTTAGGGTTAGGGTTAGGGTTAGGGTTAGGGTTAGGGTTAGGGTTAGGGTTAGGGTTAGGGTTAGGGTTAGGGTTAGGGTTAGGGTTAGGGTTAGGGTTAGGGTTAGGGTTAGGGTTAGGGTTAGGGTTAGGGTTAGGGTTAGGGTTAGGGTTAGGGTTAGGGTTAGGGTTAGGGTTAGGGTTAGGGTTAGGGTTAGGGTTAGGGTTAGGGTTAGGGTTAGGGTTAGGGTTAGGGTTAGGGTTAGGGTTAGGGTTAGGGTTAGGGTTAGGGTTAGGGTTAGGGTTAGGGTTAGGGTTAGGGTTAGGGTTAGGGTTAGGGTTAGGGTTAGGGTTAGGGTTAGGGTTAGGGTTAGGGTTAGGGTTAGGGTTAGGGTTAGGGTTAGGGTTAGGGTTAGGGTTAGGGTTAGGGTTAGGGTTAGGGTTAGGGTTAGGGTTAGGGTTAGGGTTAGGGTTAGGGTTAGGGTTAGGGTTAGGGTTAGGGTTAGGGTTAGGGTTAGGGTTAGGGTTAGGGTTAGGGTTAGGGTTAGGGTTAGGGTTAGGGTTAGGGTTAGGGTTAGGGTTAGGGTTAGGGTTAGGGTTAGGGTTAGGGTTAGGGTTAGGGTTAGGGTTAGGGTTAGGGTTAGGGTTAGGGTTAGGGTTAGGGTTAGGGTTAGGGTTAGGGTTAGGGTTAGGGTTAGGGTTAGGGTTAGGGTTAGGGTTAGGGTTAGGGTTAGGGTTAGGGTTAGGGTTAGGGTTAGGGTTAGGGTTAGGGTTAGGGTTAGGGTTAGGGTTAGGGTTAGGGTTAGGGTTAGGGTTAGGGTTAGGGTTAGGGTTAGGGTTAGGGTTAGGGTTAGGGTTAGGGTTAGGGTTAGGGTTAGGGTTAGGGTTAGGGTTAGGGTTAGGGTTAGGGTTAGGGTTAGGGTTAGGGTTAGGGTTAGGGTTAGGGTTAGGGTTAGGGTTAGGGTTAGGGTTAGGGTTAGGGTTAGGGTTAGGGTTAGGGTTAGGGTTAGGGTTAGGGTTAGGGTTAGGGTTAGGGTTAGGGTTAGGGTTAGGGTTAGGGTTAGGGTTAGGGTTAGGGTTAGGGTTAGGGTTAGGGTTAGGGTTAGGGTTAGGGTTAGGGTTAGGGTTAGGGTTAGGGTTAGGGTTAGGGTTAGGGTTAGGGTTAGGGTTAGGGTTAGGGTTAGGGTTAGGGTTAGGGTTAGGGTTAGGGTTAGGGTTAGGGTTAGGGTTAGGGTTAGGGTTAGGGTTAGGGTTAGGGTTAGGGTTAGGGTTAGGGTTAGGGTTAGGGTTAGGGTTAGGGTTAGGGTTAGGGTTAGGGTTAGGGTTAGGGTTAGGGTTAGGGTTAGGGTTAGGGTTAGGGTTAGGGTTAGGGTTAGGGTTAGGGTTAGGGTTAGGGTTAGGGTTAGGGTTAGGGTTAGGGTTAGGGTTAGGGTTAGGGTTAGGGTTAGGGTTAGGGTTAGGGTTAGGGTTAGGGTTAGGGTTAGGGTTAGGGTTAGGGTTAGGGTTAGGGTTAGGGTTAGGGTTAGGGTTAGGGTTAGGGTTAGGGTTAGGGTTAGGGTTAGGGTTAGGGTTAGGGTTAGGGTTAGGGTTAGGGTTAGGGTTAGGGTTAGGGTTAGGGTTAGGGTTAGGGTTAGGGTTAGGGTTAGGGTTAGGGTTAGGGTTAGGGTTAGGGTTAGGGTTAGGGTTAGGGTTAGGGTTAGGGTTAGGGTTAGGGTTAGGGTTAGGGTTAGGGTTAGGGTTAGGGTTAGGGTTAGGGTTAGGGTTAGGGTTAGGGTTAGGGTTAGGGTTAGGGTTAGGGTTAGGGTTAGGGTTAGGGTTAGGGTTAGGGTTAGGGTTAGGGTTAGGGTTAGGGTTAGGGTTAGGGTTAGGGTTAGGGTTAGGGTTAGGGTTAGGGTTAGGGTTAGGGTTAGGGTTAGGGTTAGGGTTAGGGTTAGGGTTAGGGTTAGGGTTAGGGTTAGGGTTAGGGTTAGGGTTAGGGTTAGGGTTAGGGTTAGGGTTAGGGTTAGGGTTAGGGTTAGGGTTAGGGTTAGGGTTAGGGTTAGGGTTAGGGTTAGGGTTAGGGTTAGGGTTAGGGTTAGGGTTAGGGTTAGGGTTAGGGTTAGGGTTAGGGTTAGGGTTAGGGTTAGGGTTAGGGTTAGGGTTAGGGTTAGGGTTAGGGTTAGGGTTAGGGTTAGGGTTAGGGTTAGGGTTAGGGTTAGGGTTAGGGTTAGGGTTAGGGTTAGGGTTAGGGTTAGGGTTAGGGTTAGGGTTAGGGTTAGGGTTAGGGTTAGGGTTAGGGTTAGGGTTAGGGTTAGGGTTAGGGTTAGGGTTAGGGTTAGGGTTAGGGTTAGGGTTAGGGTTAGGGTTAGGGTTAGGGTTAGGGTTAGGGTTAGGGTTAGGGTTAGGGTTAGGGTTAGGGTTAGGGTTAGGGTTAGGGTTAGGGTTAGGGTTAGGGTTAGGGTTAGGGTTAGGGTTAGGGTTAGGGTTAGGGTTAGGGTTAGGGTTAGGGTTAGGGTTAGGGTTAGGGTTAGGGTTAGGGTTAGGGTTAGGGTTAGGGTTAGGGTTAGGGTTAGGGTTAGGGTTAGGGTTAGGGTTAGGGTTAGGGTTAGGGTTAGGGTTAGGGTTAGGGTTAGGGTTAGGGTTAGGGTTAGGGTTAGGGTTAGGGTTAGGGTTAGGGTTAGGGTTAGGGTTAGGGTTAGGGTTAGGGTTAGGGTTAGGGTTAGGGTTAGGGTTAGGGTTAGGGTTAGGGTTAGGGTTAGGGTTAGGGTTAGGGTTAGGGTTAGGGTTAGGGTTAGGGTTAGGGTTAGGGTTAGGGTTAGGGTTAGGGTTAGGGTTAGGGTTAGGGTTAGGGTTAGGGTTAGGGTTAGGGTTAGGGTTAGGGTTAGGGTTAGGGTTAGGGTTAGGGTTAGGGTTAGGGTTAGGGTTAGGGTTAGGGTTAGGGTTAGGGTTAGGGTTAGGGTTAGGGTTAGGGTTAGGGTTAGGGTTAGGGTTAGGGTTAGGGTTAGGGTTAGGGTTAGGGTTAGGGTTAGGGTTAGGGTTAGGGTTAGGGTTAGGGTTAGGGTTAGGGTTAGGGTTAGGGTTAGGGTTAGGGTTAGGGTTAGGGTTAGGGTTAGGGTTAGGGTTAGGGTTAGGGTTAGGGTTAGGGTTAGGGTTAGGGTTAGGGTTAGGGTTAGGGTTAGGGTTAGGGTTAGGGTTAGGGTTAGGGTTAGGGTTAGGGTTAGGGTTAGGGTTAGGGTTAGGGTTAGGGTTAGGGTTAGGGTTAGGGTTAGGGTTAGGGTTAGGGTTAGGGTTAGGGTTAGGGTTAGGGTTAGGGTTAGGGTTAGGGTTAGGGTTAGGGTTAGGGTTAGGGTTAGGGTTAGGGTTAGGGTTAGGGTTAGGGTTAGGGTTAGGGTTAGGGTTAGGGTTAGGGTTAGGGTTAGGGTTAGGGTTAGGGTTAGGGTTAGGGTTAGGGTTAGGGTTAGGGTTAGGGTTAGGGTTAGGGTTAGGGTTAGGGTTAGGGTTAGGGTTAGGGTTAGGGTTAGGGTTAGGGTTAGGGTTAGGGTTAGGGTTAGGGTTAGGGTTAGGGTTAGGGTTAGGGTTAGGGTTAGGGTTAGGGTTAGGGTTAGGGTTAGGGTTAGGGTTAGGGTTAGGGTTAGGGTTAGGGTTAGGGTTAGGGTTAGGGTTAGGGTTAGGGTTAGGGTTAGGGTTAGGGTTAGGGTTAGGGTTAGGGTTAGGGTTAGGGTTAGGGTTAGGGTTAGGGTTAGGGTTAGGGTTAGGGTTAGGGTTAGGGTTAGGGTTAGGGTTAGGGTTAGGGTTAGGGTTAGGGTTAGGGTTAGGGTTAGGGTTAGGGTTAGGGTTAGGGTTAGGGTTAGGGTTAGGGTTAGGGTTAGGGTTAGGGTTAGGGTTAGGGTTAGGGTTAGGGTTAGGGTTAGGGTTAGGGTTAGGGTTAGGGTTAGGGTTAGGGTTAGGGTTAGGGTTAGGGTTAGGGTTAGGGTTAGGGTTAGGGTTAGGGTTAGGGTTAGGGTTAGGGTTAGGGTTAGGGTTAGGGTTAGGGTTAGGGTTAGGGTTAGGGTTAGGGTTAGGGTTAGGGTTAGGGTTAGGGTTAGGGTTAGGGTTAGGGTTAGGGTTAGGGTTAGGGTTAGGGTTAGGGTTAGGGTTAGGGTTAGGGTTAGGGTTAGGGTTAGGGTTAGGGTTAGGGTTAGGGTTAGGGTTAGGGTTAGGGTTAGGGTTAGGGTTAGGGTTAGGGTTAGGGTTAGGGTTAGGGTTAGGGTTAGGGTTAGGGTTAGGGTTAGGGTTAGGGTTAGGGTTAGGGTTAGGGTTAGGGTTAGGGTTAGGGTTAGGGTTAGGGTTAGGGTTAGGGTTAGGGTTAGGGTTAGGGTTAGGGTTAGGGTTAGGGTTAGGGTTAGGGTTAGGGTTAGGGTTAGGGTTAGGGTTAGGGTTAGGGTTAGGGTTAGGGTTAGGGTTAGGGTTAGGGTTAGGGTTAGGGTTAGGGTTAGGGTTAGGGTTAGGGTTAGGGTTAGGGTTAGGGTTAGGGTTAGGGTTAGGGTTAGGGTTAGGGTTAGGGTTAGGGTTAGGGTTAGGGTTAGGGTTAGGGTTAGGGTTAGGGTTAGGGTTAGGGTTAGGGTTAGGGTTAGGGTTAGGGTTAGGGTTAGGGTTAGGGTTAGGGTTAGGGTTAGGGTTAGGGTTAGGGTTAGGGTTAGGGTTAGGGTTAGGGTTAGGGTTAGGGTTAGGGTTAGGGTTAGGGTTAGGGTTAGGGTTAGGGTTAGGGTTAGGGTTAGGGTTAGGGTTAGGGTTAGGGTTAGGGTTAGGGTTAGGGTTAGGGTTAGGGTTAGGGTTAGGGTTAGGGTTAGGGTTAGGGTTAGGGTTAGGGTTAGGGTTAGGGTTAGGGTTAGGGTTAGGGTTAGGGTTAGGGTTAGGGTTAGGGTTAGGGTTAGGGTTAGGGTTAGGGTTAGGGTTAGGGTTAGGGTTAGGGTTAGGGTTAGGGTTAGGGTTAGGGTTAGGGTTAGGGTTAGGGTTAGGGTTAGGGTTAGGGTTAGGGTTAGGGTTAGGGTTAGGGTTAGGGTTAGGGTTAGGGTTAGGGTTAGGGTTAGGGTTAGGGTTAGGGTTAGGGTTAGGGTTAGGGTTAGGGTTAGGGTTAGGGTTAGGGTTAGGGTTAGGGTTAGGGTTAGGGTTAGGGTTAGGGTTAGGGTTAGGGTTAGGGTTAGGGTTAGGGTTAGGGTTAGGGTTAGGGTTAGGGTTAGGGTTAGGGTTAGGGTTAGGGTTAGGGTTAGGGTTAGGGTTAGGGTTAGGGTTAGGGTTAGGGTTAGGGTTAGGGTTAGGGTTAGGGTTAGGGTTAGGGTTAGGGTTAGGGTTAGGGTTAGGGTTAGGGTTAGGGTTAGGGTTAGGGTTAGGGTTAGGGTTAGGGTTAGGGTTAGGGTTAGGGTTAGGGTTAGGGTTAGGGTTAGGGTTAGGGTTAGGGTTAGGGTTAGGGTTAGGGTTAGGGTTAGGGTTAGGGTTAGGGTTAGGGTTAGGGTTAGGGTTAGGGTTAGGGTTAGGGTTAGGGTTAGGGTTAGGGTTAGGGTTAGGGTTAGGGTTAGGGTTAGGGTTAGGGTTAGGGTTAGGGTTAGGGTTAGGGTTAGGGTTAGGGTTAGGGTTAGGGTTAGGGTTAGGGTTAGGGTTAGGGTTAGGGTTAGGGTTAGGGTTAGGGTTAGGGTTAGGGTTAGGGTTAGGGTTAGGGTTAGGGTTAGGGTTAGGGTTAGGGTTAGGGTTAGGGTTAGGGTTAGGGTTAGGGTTAGGGTTAGGGTTAGGGTTAGGGTTAGGGTTAGGGTTAGGGTTAGGGTTAGGGTTAGGGTTAGGGTTAGGGTTAGGGTTAGGGTTAGGGTTAGGGTTAGGGTTAGGGTTAGGGTTAGGGTTAGGGTTAGGGTTAGGGTTAGGGTTAGGGTTAGGGTTAGGGTTAGGGTTAGGGTTAGGGTTAGGGTTAGGGTTAGGGTTAGGGTTAGGGTTAGGGTTAGGGTTAGGGTTAGGGTTAGGGTTAGGGTTAGGGTTAGGGTTAGGGTTAGGGTTAGGGTTAGGGTTAGGGTTAGGGTTAGGGTTAGGGTTAGGGTTAGGGTTAGGGTTAGGGTTAGGGTTAGGGTTAGGGTTAGGGTTAGGGTTAGGGTTAGGGTTAGGGTTAGGGTTAGGGTTAGGGTTAGGGTTAGGGTTAGGGTTAGGGTTAGGGTTAGGGTTAGGGTTAGGGTTAGGGTTAGGGTTAGGGTTAGGGTTAGGGTTAGGGTTAGGGTTAGGGTTAGGGTTAGGGTTAGGGTTAGGGTTAGGGTTAGGGTTAGGGTTAGGGTTAGGGTTAGGGTTAGGGTTAGGGTTAGGGTTAGGGTTAGGGTTAGGGTTAGGGTTAGGGTTAGGGTTAGGGTTAGGGTTAGGGTTAGGGTTAGGGTTAGGGTTAGGGTTAGGGTTAGGGTTAGGGTTAGGGTTAGGGTTAGGGTTAGGGTTAGGGTTAGGGTTAGGGTTAGGGTTAGGGTTAGGGTTAGGGTTAGGGTTAGGGTTAGGGTTAGGGTTAGGGTTAGGGTTAGGGTTAGGGTTAGGGTTAGGGTTAGGGTTAGGGTTAGGGTTAGGGTTAGGGTTAGGGTTAGGGTTAGGGTTAGGGTTAGGGTTAGGGTTAGGGTTAGGGTTAGGGTTAGGGTTAGGGTTAGGGTTAGGGTTAGGGTTAGGGTTAGGGTTAGGGTTAGGGTTAGGGTTAGGGTTAGGGTTAGGGTTAGGGTTAGGGTTAGGGTTAGGGTTAGGGTTAGGGTTAGGGTTAGGGTTAGGGTTAGGGTTAGGGTTAGGGTTAGGGTTAGGGTTAGGGTTAGGGTTAGGGTTAGGGTTAGGGTTAGGGTTAGGGTTAGGGTTAGGGTTAGGGTTAGGGTTAGGGTTAGGGTTAGGGTTAGGGTTAGGGTTAGGGTTAGGGTTAGGGTTAGGGTTAGGGTTAGGGTTAGGGTTAGGGTTAGGGTTAGGGTTAGGGTTAGGGTTAGGGTTAGGGTTAGGGTTAGGGTTAGGGTTAGGGTTAGGGTTAGGGTTAGGGTTAGGGTTAGGGTTAGGGTTAGGGTTAGGGTTAGGGTTAGGGTTAGGGTTAGGGTTAGGGTTAGGGTTAGGGTTAGGGTTAGGGTTAGGGTTAGGGTTAGGGTTAGGGTTAGGGTTAGGGTTAGGGTTAGGGTTAGGGTTAGGGTTAGGGTTAGGGTTAGGGTTAGGGTTAGGGTTAGGGTTAGGGTTAGGGTTAGGGTTAGGGTTAGGGTTAGGGTTAGGGTTAGGGTTAGGGTTAGGGTTAGGGTTAGGGTTAGGGTTAGGGTTAGGGTTAGGGTTAGGGTTAGGGTTAGGGTTAGGGTTAGGGTTAGGGTTAGGGTTAGGGTTAGGGTTAGGGTTAGGGTTAGGGTTAGGGTT